>LS997565.1:34376644-34976644 GCA_000469685.2 Haemonchus contortus
AGTACAGGCGGTAGGATGGAATTACTTATGTTGAGTGGCGGGGCCGGACTCCGCCCTTAGGGGAATTTCATAACTCCAGGCCCCGTGAGCCTAGAGCGTCCAAATTTGGTCTGAGTACCCCAGATGGGATGGGAACGCTTACGGTGGTGGCAGGACCTTACTCCGCCCACAGGGGGCGGGGTTTGTGTGAAAAACTTAAAGTTGGACCTAGATTGTTCAAATTTGGTAGGAGTACAGGCGGTAGGATGGAATTACTTATGTTGAGTGGCAGGACCGGACTCCGCCCAAAGGGGCGGGGTTTGCGCGGGAACTCATAACTCCAGCCTCCGTGGACCTAGAGCGTCCAAATTTGGTCGGAGTACCCCCGATAGGATGCGAACGCTTATGTTGGGTGGCAGGACAGGACTCCGCCTAAAGGGGGCGGGGTTTGTGTGAAAAACTTAATTTTGGACCTAGAGCATTCAAATTTGATAGGAATACAGGCGGCAGGATGGGAACACTTATGTTGGGTGGCAGGACAGGACTCCGCCCAAAGGGGGAGGGGTTTGTGTGAAAAACCTAATTTTGGACCTAGAGCATTCAAATTTGATAGGAATACAGGCAGCAGGATGGGAACACTTATGTTGGGTAGCAGGACCGGACTCCGCCCAAAGGGGCGGGGTTTGCGCGGGAACTCATAACTCCAGCCTCCGTGGACCTAGAGCGTCCAAATTTGGTCGGAGTACCCCAGATAGGATGGGAACGCTTAAGGTGGGTGGCAGGATTGGGCTCCGCCTACAAGGGGCGGGGTTTGTATGGAAAACTCAATTTTGGACCTAGAGCGTTCAAATTTGGTAGGACTACAGGCGGCAGGATGGGAACACTTAGGTTGGGTGGACTCTCCCTGGAAGCACGCCCCTTGAGGGCCGGACTCCGCCCACAGGAGGCGGGGTTTGTGTGAAAAACTTAATTTTGGACCTAGAGTGTTCAAATTTGATAGGAATACAGGCGGCGGGATGGGAACACTTATGTTGGGTGGCAGGACCGGACCCCACCCATAATGAGCGGGGTTCGAGCAGAAACTTATGAATCCTGTTCCTACAGACCTAGAGAGTTCAAATTTGGTAGGAGTACAGGCGGCAGCATCGGAACAGCAATGGTGGGTGTCAGAGCCGGACTCCGCACACAGTGGCCCATTGGGCGGGGTTTGAACGGAAAACGGGCTTGCAGAGACTGTCAAAATGGACCTAGAGCTACCAAACTTGGTAGGAATAGAGGAGGCATGATAGGTACACTGATAATAGGTTGCAGGACTAAACTCCGCCCCAAAGGGCGGGGCGTGAATAAATAGTGTTAGTTCGGACCCAGACCGTTGAAACCTGAAGGCACAAGGAGTTGGCTGGGAACATTGATGGTTGCTAACACAATAGACTCAGCCGCAATGAAGTCTCTGGATATTTTTTCTCTGAATGATCGCCTTTGTGATATTATACGATGTTCTATTCTTGCACAGCGAAAATGGATTACAGAAAAAATCGCTCCCAATTCGGGGCTAATACTGAGGGTGTAGAGCTTTCAAAGAAAAAGCAGAATCCGAAGTGTTATTCACGCATAGCAAATTTCTCACAGGAAGGAGGAACGCCCGGCGTAGCCGGGCGAACCCATAGAAGGAGGGAAGCCCGGCGTTAGCCGGGCGGCCCGACTGGTCAAAGATGGTGCTGTGGAGATCTTCTGAGTGAAGGTACCACCGTTATCAGAAGTTCTTTATCAGTGGACCCTTTCTTTACGGAGATATCATTACTTGAGGATTCCAGATTATTGGTGGTCGGTTAATTTTTGTCGCAAAAGATATCGACCAAAAGAACCCCCTATTGAATCACAAACCTTGCTGGGTAGCGGTCGTAATCTAATAGTAAGAAGTTAACAAAGTTCTAATCTGCTTATCCCTATCACTGCACTTACCACTCACTTTTGTCACCCTGTTCTACCGTCCCATCTTATCGAATGAAACATACTGAACGGTCAAAGCCACATCGTTAATACCGAAGGGTTAGGATTTCAATCAGTAGATGGCTCTTGCTTTTTTAGACTGCTCATCTTCTCTTATCAGTTATCGTCGGTTACTGTCACCGAGTACCTACGATACCGTCATATCCTACATCACCTGTTAAAACCTACAAAATTCGAACTCATTAGGTCCACAGAAACAGAAGTTACGAATTTTTGCCTAAACATACTCTGCGCAAACCCTGCCCCTGTAGGCGGAATCTAAAACTGCTACTTGCCGTAAGTGTTTCCCATCGTGCCCCCCGTACTCCTACCAAATTTGAACTTTCTAGGTCCACTGGAACAGCAGTTATGAATTTGCGACCTAAAATTTCTATCGCGCACTCCCCGCCCCTGTGGGCGAAGTCAGGTCCTGCCAGTTGGCATGAGTATTTCCATGTTGCCCCTTGTACTCTTACCAAATTTGAGCTTTCTAGGTCTACGGGAACAGGAGTTATGAATTTCCGGTTATACACACCCACCAACACACACACAAACACATAAACACACCGACACACCAACAGACACACTTAGCGAATTATATAAAGTAGGATACCTATCTTATCTCCATCTCTTGAAAATCTGGTCATATGCTTTTGTGGTTCATGAGTTGTTAAACTATTCCTAACATTTGCCCACTTCTTTCGGTGCGAGGGCTTTCGAAGCGAAATTATGAACTTGCCCAAGGCTTCAACCACTTCGAGCTCGACCGACCTTTTAGAGCAATACCGAATTTCGAACGGGTAGACATCAGAGGCAATTTCTTTGCATATAGTACGATGATGTGTTCTATGAGTATCAAGTAATGATGATGATAACATATATAGAATGATTTTTAGACGTTAAGGACGTCGTAGTTTTGAATTGTGATTTTTGATTTTAGCTTTGCCCGCTAAAGTGCAGGCTTCGTCCACTTTGGAATTCTGAACAGCCCTATGCACTTGCTTTCGGATTCTAGAAGTTTTTAAGCAGAGTTATAGGTGATCGATGACAGCTCTGCCCATTTCAGTGCAATCCCCTACTGCCGTAAAAACTTGACGTCCTCCTCATAACTGCCCCTGACCTTTTTCACCCTTTTCTGGAACAGAATTTTCAAAAGAGTTATATACTCCTGATATTAGTCCCGCCTGTCCCAATGCGAAGAACGATTCCGGAACTTTGATGTGGTTCTTGTGCAGACTTGATGGCTTTTGATCTTATCTCTGCCCGCCTCGGTGCAAGCCATTCCTTTCTAGAGGTTCGACCATCATCCCTTCTGTAGGCACCGTGGAACCTTTTTTGGTCTCTAGAACCTTATTAACAGAGTAATGGGCTCTTAACAATAGCAGCTCCGCTCACCTCAAGGCAGACTCCTCGCACCGCAATATTGGCCATCCTTGTGTTAGCTGCTCATAACTATGGTTATGAATTAACAATCTTAGCCTCGTACACTTTAGTGCAAACCCCGCTGAATGAAATAATGCACCCACATTTCCTTCAATAGCCTTAACAACTTATGTTCACCATTATACAGCCTTTGTGAACAGAGTTATAGATTTTTGACAGCAGCCTCATCCATCTTCATGGAAGCCCCGTCCATTTCGGGAATTCGACCACAGTTGTGTCATTACCTCCGACCTCTTTTTCTCCATGTTGTAGGACGTTTTTAAATAGAGTTATATTTACTTTTGAAAAATGGCCTCCATTTCAACGCACGCCACGCCCATCGTGGGCAGAGCCCCGCTAAGTTAATGCATGCACAGCCTGCATTGCTCTCTTTTATTTTTTCTAAACCTCAGGTTTTTGCTGAGAAAAGTTCTGAATATAGAGTAGCGCTCAAAAGTCTTCGGCGAAATGCTTTGACGCTTTTTCGTTCATAACTTTTTTCTCAGTGGACCAAATCGCGCAAAATTTGGATATGTTCAACTACAGTGTGTTTCAAAAGTATATGCACACTCAACATTTTGTTTTTTTGGGAATGCCATTGCTTTCTGTAACCTGTGACTTTCACCATTCAATTCCTTGTGTGCGATAACTTACGAAGACATTCTCTTATAAAACATCGCCGCTGCTAACACAATTTTTTATTAAATAAAAATTTTTCTTTGTTTCAAAAGTATGTGCACACTTAGCAAAAAACCAAAATATAACCGAGATCAGAAATCGATAGGGCCACCTGAATTTCTGTAGAGGTTATCGACTACGAGGAATCGTTTGAGAATGGTTCCGTTACGGTAGGTTCCTTTGGTAATTTTGGAATGGAAAATGTGAGTGCGCACATACTTTTGAACCGGCAACTGAGCTGCTCTTTTTCATGCATTGCTAGATTCACTCGAGACCCTGGCAGCTATCGCTCACAACCTACTCCTGGCCGTCCACGTATTCTGACTGCTCGGGACAACAAGAGATTAGCCCGTCTTGTGACGATTACTTCTTTGTCTGTGAGTCACATCCGAGCTCAGATGGGTTTACCAGTCTCGCGTACGACCGTTTGGCGCTCTATCCGCTCTGATGAGTATATCACACGAGAGACCATGAAGAAGGCTACTCGACTCAGTACTCGCCACAAACTGACAAGGCTGGAGTTCGCTCGCTCAGACCATCAAAGAGCCTCCCCCGAAATTCCTTCTCGAAAACACGAGTGGCTCTCGGCGAAGGTACCTTCAGTGATGACAAAATCCATACGGCCCATCGATATTGTGCTTCTTTTTACCAGAAAAGATCACTTAAGAGCAAAATGGGTACAGCACTTTGTTTGTTCTAAAAATAGGAAAATCCTGAAAATTCTCGAACAACCGTACCTTAACCCATGATGTTGCCATGTTCCTACGATCAAACTCCAGCCTTGTCAGCTTGTGGCGAGTACTGAGTCGAGTAGCCTTCTTCATCGTCTGTCGTGTCATATACTCATCAGACCGGATAGAGCGTCAAACGGTCGTACGCGAGACTGCTAAACCCATCTGAGCTCGGATCTGACTCACAGACAAAGAAGTATTCGCCACAAGACTGGCTATTCTCCTGTTGTCCTGAGCAGTCAAAAGACGTGGACGGCCAGAAATAGGTTGTGAGCGATAGCAGCCAGGGTCTCGAATGAATCTAGCAATGTATGAAAAAGAGCGGCCCGTCGCCGTTTGAAAAGTATATGCACACTCAAAATTTTTCATTTCAAAGGTAACTAAAGAACCTACCGCAACGAAGCCATTCTCAAACGATTCCTCGTAGTCGATAACCTCTACAGAAATTTAGGTGGCCCTATCGATTCCTGATCTCGGTTATATTTTTGTTTTTTGCTAAGTGTGCACATACTTTTGAAACAAAGGAGAAATTTTTCTTTAATAAAAAATTATGTTAGCAGCTACGATGTTCTCTCAGAATTAGTGTTCGTAGGTTATCGCACACAGGGAATTGAATGGTGAAGGTCACAGGTTACAAAAAGCAATGGTATTCCCAAAACAACGGAATGTTGGGTGTGCACATACTTTTGAAACACACTGTAGAGCATATTTCACCCTATCCAGCACTATTTGACTTCGAAGCTGCAAGATCCACAGATAGAGCAAGGTGTTTGTTGCGGCAGCAGATTTTGCTAAAAGTAAAGTTGTTTACGTCTGCACTTATTGGCACCTTATGTGCGTTTTTCTCATCTATTGTTTTCGGCATTACCGCTAGTACACTTTAGATATGTAAAAGGGATTCTAGAAGGATCACCATCTGTATTTTCAGTCGATTTTGAGTTCATTCTCTTCTGATTATCTGAAACAGGATCAGATTGGAGCTTAATAGGGGTAAATATTCACAATACACCCACGCTACGAATATCAAAATTTCCATGATTAGATCCAGAAGGAAAGGAGTTACAACTAAAAAGTACGGCTGA
Organism: Haemonchus contortus; assembly: GCA_000469685.2. Taxonomy (NCBI): domain Eukaryota; kingdom Metazoa; phylum Nematoda; class Chromadorea; order Rhabditida; family Trichostrongylidae; genus Haemonchus; species Haemonchus contortus. The sequence continues at coordinate 34,382,526 of LS997565.1, forward strand.
AGAGCCATTTCACCGTAGACTTTTGAGCGCTACTGTATTTGGGAGGTATTGCACTTTGTGAGAACATTTACCAGTGCCTGTGAGCCTCTTCACTTTATATGCTGACACATTCTTAACTTTTGCTCATTTTTTCTCGGGATCTGGAGTGTTATGAGATCAAATCGGGAGGTTTGCCCTTGGCACCTCCGACTTCGTCGCATGTCATGCCTCTCAGGAGCTCGTCTTTGCTTATCTCACATATATTCTGTCATTCTTCCCCTATGCTCAACCCAATGTGAACTTGATCCGACGTCTCCGATCAATTCCTCAGACAACATCGAATTTCGTGACAGACAGGTGGACTCGTACCGCGTTATTTGTATAAAGAATTATATTGGCATGAAAAACTCTAGTCCAAATGAGCATATTTTTGCAAATGAGTGAAATCACTCTTGTTCAAAAAAGGTTCTTATCCACGGCGAAGTGAAATGGGACATGTCGAGAAGCAAGGCAAACAGTCGTCAGAGCTTCCGCTATGATCGAACTGAAATTGTTGTCGGAACTGGCCCTGTGTATTGAAATTTGCATTGTTTATGTCGTGAACAAAATTGGTTCAATTTCAAGAAAGAAACAGTTAAAAGAAGACAAAGTCACATTTGATCAAACTTTTATTGATGCAAACGTTCTGTTTTGTTGCATAATCCACATCCGAAAGGACAATAGGTCCACTTTTGTTCCTCGGTGATACCCTCACGAGAGCAAAATCCATTTTCAATATGAACGGGACATCTGGAAGACCACCACAATTCAATTTCGTTGAAATCCATTCCAATGTCCTTTCCTTACTCTGGGCGATCCTGACGACCCTCGCATTTGCCCAACTTTTGGACTTCAGGAGTGCCCTCGGTCTGCAATATCGTTTGTTGTAATTGACAACATATTTCAAAGATATATTTGGACGTACAAAAAGTTCCCAATGGGTATCAAAATTAGAGCAGTAGGCTAGAAGCTGGGAAGAAAGAATGAAAAGAAATTTATAGATAAACCTATTTAGAATTGGTGGAAGCGGCGATGTTGCCACAAGCAACAATTGACAAAAGTACGATCAGGGAGACTGGCGACATCCTGAAACTCCTACTCTCCTTCTGAAATCTCGAAAAAAATGTACAGTAGCGCTCAAAAGTCTTCGGTGAACTGCTTCGAAGCTTTTTGGTTCATAACTTTTTTCTTATTAGACCAAATCGCGCAGAATTTGGATATGTTTACTAAAGCATTTTCACCCTACCCAACACTATTTGACTGCAAAGCTGCAATATCCACAGATAGAGCAAGGTGTTTGTTGCGGTGGCAGATTTTACTAAAAGTAAAGTTAATGACGTCTGCACTTATTCGCACCTTATGTGCGTTTTTCTCGTCTATTGTGTTCGGCATTACCGCTCGTACACTTTAGACATGACAGAAAAAGAGATTCCAGGAGGACAATCATCCGCATTTTCAGTCGATTTTGAGTTCATGCTCTTTGGAATATCTGGAACATGATCAGATTGCAGGTTGATATGGTAAATATTCACGATACACCCACGCTCCAAATATAGAATTTTCGCATGATTAGATCCAGTAGGAAAGGAGTTACGACTGAAAAGTACGGCAGAAGAACCATTTCAACGAAGACTTTTGAGCGCTACTGTATATGGAGCGCCGCAGCATTCTCAGCATTCAAAGATAACTGTCGCAATTGGCCCTGTCACTGCGAAACCCTACTTAGCTCCAAATCGTCGCGCCGAATATTCGCTATTTCCATCCCGTCCCGAAGCAGAGGTACGACGAAGTTTGACTTTATGAACCAATGCAAGGATGTTCTTCGTGCTGCAGGGCTAATAGAGAACTGGAGGGGAGGAAAGAATAAATCATGAAATTCGTGATTGGTAAGTATCTGAAGTGAGGGCAGAGGCTCCACTTTTATATGAGCTGCATGGACGGCCGTTGACGCATAGTATTTAATCTGGAAAGGCTGGGAAAACACTAGATACTTTCCTTGTTGGTGAAACTGTCTCTTTTGGATGATGATTTCTGCAAAATATCTTTTCTGTTTCTTCTTTTTTCTCTTCTCTTTCCATACTTGAGCCTCTTCTGGTTATTCTATAACTGCACAAGGAGTTTTGCCATTTCCCCTGTACTTAAATTTTTTTGAGAGGGCGCTCCAACTCATACAATTTAGATAACTTCGAACTCACATAAAAACATTGGCTCAACAGCGACCAAGACGAGGACGATTCTCGATTTTCTTTCTTCATGTATTTGTTAGACTTTTTGAAGAAACGCCAAGCATAGAACTAAAACTTGATCGTCGCTGTTGTAAAGGGTTGAATGGAAGGTAGAGGCATGTAAATATGACAAGGACACCTTTCGGAATCAGAATAAGTTGTATAAGTGTGGAAGTGCGATTGTATCGGTTCTGATACTTTCAGGTAATAGCTGGAGAATTTAAGCAAGGTGAACCGTACTCCAGTACTCTCACTCTTACCACCAAAGCAGGAACGAACTTCATGTCCTTCGCGAAGACGAACGAGTTCAATAAGGGTAAAAATCATTTATACTTCCATTTTTCGAAGGAGTATCGATTTTTCTTTCTTAGACCTCTATGATGGAATTGTGGCCCCAACCTTGAAAGCAGACCTCATCGCAGAAACATGGCGTCGCGGATCCGAGGAAAAGTCTTTTTAATCCATTAAAAGAATAACACTGTGTCAGGATCAAAACCTATCAAAACCAAGGCGTTGATGCATTTAATTTGGAGAGGGGGAAGAAGTGAACACATTTTAAAACCAATAGTTCTTTCAGGTGCCCCTTGAGTGCTCTCTCACTTACCACACCAACGATGCCCTTCAAATTCAAGTAGGTTATGCTTATGCTTCCTACATTGCCAGTAAAATATATAAAGAGACGTACAACTCAGGTGGGAGCGACGATGGAGTTTAAATACACAAAGGATCATTCCAAGATGGCACGGTCAACGGATGCGACCAAACCATGGGTCTGCATTGGAGACATTAATCGAATGGTTTGTTCACTTCGGTTTTCACTATTTTTGTTAAAATACAGTCCAATAAAATCACCCACCAAAGTTTGAACACTGGTTTCAAATTGTGAAAAGCAAGCTATTTCCTGAGTCGAGCGCTAGCAGTATTTCCATCTGCAGCCGATCGCAATGGTTTGATCAGAAAGATAAGGTTGTAGAATGAAATGAGAAACTGTACTTTCGTAACCAACCAGCCTTGTTCTGTTAACAACCTGAAGTGACCCTGGCAATGAGTAAAATAATAGGTATTTTAATAATGCCGTCTCTCCCATTTCCTGAGAACGGGCATGAAGTTGCCCTATTTTTGTGCTCTTTGGAGGTGAGACTCACAAAGCTGCATAATTGTCCACAGAGTCTGATCAATATTGATTACTACAATAATATTCTCCTACTCATAGAGAACAAATATTTAACCTGGGAGAGTTCCCTTGTTCATGATATGTGAAATGCTCAAGGGTCTAGGCACCCTCGAAACCAAATTCGTCTTGTTTCAGACTTCTCAATACATTCGCGGTGGCGGCACAACCTGTCTTTCGAGCACGTTTGTCTGGCAGGCATTCAACGTAATAAAAGAAGAAAATAATTGTTGAATCATGAATAAAGATTGCATCTCAGAAGAGAAAGGCCGTTTAGTGATATTTTCGGAAAATCACTGAACGGTACAAAACGTTGCCACGAAAAGTTGCGTGAAGGCGATGCAGAAGAAGATGGTAACTCTGTTCACAATCGGGGGAGCAACTAAGACGAATTCTATGAAGTTTCTCGATGAGTAAGGCCTACGTACAAGGTGCGCCATAAATATGGTAACAAAGTGATTGTTGTGCTAAACCGCAATTCATCTTGATAAATGGTGATTCATACGATCTAATTTCTATGCAGCGCATCTACAAAATGAACATACAGTCATCTTCTAACCCACCTCCTGTGCTAATTATAGCTCAGTGACATCTCGACCACTCATCCGACTGCGGCACGCAGACTTTTTTTTGGGAAACTCCAGCCCGGGAATTTTTTCAACGAGTTCGTAGGCGTTCGAAAGTAGGAATAGAAACGCGGACGTTCTCCCAGCACCAGACTTGAACTTTTTCCATTCGCGACCAAGTGGTCATAGTTTTCAAATTGTATCATCTGAATAATATTCGACTCTCAGCAGCATTCTTCAGATAAACCTTCTTTGTATATGTTCGGGTCGAAGTTTTTACTTTTCATGACCAAAATTTGAGATATCGCCCGGAAATTCATAACTACTGCGTTCGTGGATCTAGAGCGTTCGAACTTGGAAGGTATAAGGGTAGTAGGATGGGATCACCGACGGTAGGTGGTAAGATGTGTTAATGAATGGTAGAAGCTAATAAAGAGTTTTGGAAGTTGCAGGATCCGTACACCCCTTTGTGTTAACGGCGGAGTTGTGGCACTTCAGTAGGCGGTGTGGGTTAAAAAGTGACCGTAGATGTATGTTAATAGGCATTGATAAGACTTGATAGGGACAGATAACAAACCACAGAAGGCAGAGCCACTAAGTCTATAACGCTCTTCATATTAACAGTGGTGGTTTGATGACTTTCTGACTGACTTTCTAAGTGGTATGAGATATGAAGGGCTATAGGTGATCGATGACAAGGACCGAGAGCAAGCGATAGGCTGGCAATGAGCCGTAGAATGCTAAAGTCATAAGGATCGTAAGGGATTTCATGTAAACAGCGGAGCCTTGGCATTGCAATAAGTGATGTCGGATGTGATGGGGTCGTAGGTACTCTGTGACACGAAATATGATCAACAAACAAAAGCTATTAAGGGGCTTTGCAGAGCAAGTGCCACTTACCAACGAAATCCTAACGCCTTCATCGCTTACTATGTAGCTTTACCTCCTTAGCATGATAAGACGGGGTTGGAACAGTAGGAAGACAAAAAGTTAGTTGTAGGTGGGCGGATAGAGGCCAATTAAAGGCACCGCATCACGAAAAGATGAAAATTTGGTTTTGAACCCCTTTGTGAACTCTATCCAGCAAGGTGTTGACTCAATGAATGATCACAGTTTCCCTTTGTTCCGATATCACCTATCCAAAAATCACAAAACCTATCCGACCGTCAACAATTTGTGGTTCTCAACGAATGATGTATCTTCAGGGAAGAAGTTCCATCTATAACGACAGTTGATAATGGTATTACTATCACTCGACAACATTTGTGAGTACCATTCAAGGCTTCACTTGTAGCAACTGAATTTCTGTTGGATGACTCTTTTTGAGTTGAAAAGCAACATATCGAGACTTCTAATCTTGGACATGAGCATCAGCACGATCTTGAATACCATTCGGACTGCCCTGCTATTCCTGCTTCAAATTTCGTGTCCAGAAAAATATCATGTGCTCCAAAGATGGAGTGGTCGGTCAGCCGGTTATTGAAGCTCTGCCGAAGAACGAGGGAAGCTCGGCGTTAGAAGGGCGATCGACTGGTAAATGAGTAAGTAATTGAAGAAACTTAGATTTTATGCATCTGCAACAGTTTCTCTGAGGATTTTCAATGGGTTTTATACAACAGCTGTGTAACTTTCAACTTTTCTCTTCGAACATAGAAATGACCAGGTTAGATCCAATCAAGCGTTTCTTCCCGTTTGCATGCAGGGACGTGCACGCACACTGTTTGGCACAGCTTGAATGTTGTGCCGAAGCCTAATTGTAAGATTCCTAGGCACCATCTTTCCAGGCCCCACTCACAGCTTGTGGGGATCTGTTTTGGGAATACAGTGACGATTTCGTCATTCCCCTATGATCTAACGTCTGGGAAGCTCGCCACTCAGCTTCGAAATAGCAAAAGGTTTTGTTAACACTTCTCTGATCATGCTTATCAGCTCCTGGCTTCTTCAAGCACTTTTCGCAATATTTAAGGAACTGTGGGGTGAGACTTCAGCACAACAACCGAACCTTGCATTTCTGAAGGCTGCTCTAGTGGAATGGTGAGGTTGTCGATTCTGTATAGGGAGGCATAACACCAAATCCATGCTTTTCAGAAACCTTCATTTGTTGTGGTGGACGCAGCTGTGGGGGTCAAAGAGGAAACAGCTCGCAAGTTATGCCATCACGAGAAGAAGTTTGCGCTTCTACCTTATTACGAAGCGCTCACTAGGGAATTGGATACTCGTTTTGAGCACATAAAACATGGTCTTGTCATAGCAATACTTACAAACGAGCAGCATCCGGCTCTTCGCAACTTCATATGTGCTCTGAAGTCGTAAGCTAATTGTTTTCTAGCTTTTTATACATTTTTGAGTGAACTGGAAAAATGGATTCACCGCTGCAAGTGTGCGCGTGTCCTTTACTTCTCTTACTAGCTCATTGGCCGTGTACGTGACCCAAAGAGCAATACAGTAACAGATTTCTCTGTCATAGCGGACGATACCACAAAAGGTTAAAAATTTGTTGCTCCATGTATTTATTTTGCTTGGAAGCGCGTAATACACCTCAGTAAATTTTTAGTTGTTGCGTTAGTGCTTGGTGGAGAATCGTGAATGTTCTCCCTTCATACGATGAGGATTCTGACAAAAAAACGGCCAAGGATGATGAGACAGGGGAACACATAGCCGAAGTTAAGAAGATGGTAAATACTGAATAGAGTGTAAACAAGCAGCGGTCAGTAAGGCGCTTTAAGTCATGTGTGTAGTGTGAGGTGAGAAGGAAACTCCATGCTCAGTGAAGAATCGTCGTTAAGCCCAAGTTGAAATGCTTGCTGATGGAGATGGTACCAGAAATGGATGAAGTCACAGAAGCAACCAACAACAGTGTTCGAACCTGAAAGAGAAGAAAGGGCGGAGGTTTCGCCCTTTCTTTTCTTTGAGGTTTACCCGCACAAAGAAGCCAAGATTGAAGAGAATGGCAAAGGCGACAATCAAGTAACCATTAACACCAGAGTTGGAGTGCTACTCCAAGGTTGCAACACCGCTGCGAATTGTATCAGTGATTGAGTCAGACTGTCAAGACAAATGAGAAATCGGGGTACTTTAACCACACCACAAACTGGTGGCTCTGAAATCAACAAAAATGAGTTATTCATAAACCTTGGCCATCCTATCTTGTATAACGACAAGCAATCAAGGAATGAAAAGCGCATAGAAGCTTGGGATTACGTCGTTATTGAACAGTATACCGCTGGAGCAGGTGTGAAAGACCTTGTAGATTGTCGAATACCGTACCGTTCAATCCTTCAGCAAAAAGAGGGTGTGACGAAGGGTCCAGCCAAACTCGTATCAGGATGACTGACCGCATCGTGAAACTGTAGGAGCAAGTAGTCGACACAAGACTACTAGCTCGATCCACTCTAGTGAATAAGCCTCGACTTCAGGCACGAAAGGTCTACAGTAGATCCGGCCTTCACAGTTAGGCTGATAAAGGTGTGTTTAAAAAATGGCTCTATCATCCACCATTCTTCAATATTCAACTGCTCACTACCGCTAGCACTGCTTTCAAAGGCGCTTCGAGCAGTTCGTATGGCCAAAGAAAAAATAATATCATTCACAGTTTATTTAGACTCGAGAATAGTGCAAGCCGACTCAGCGCGAACGCTGGCTCCCCTAACGACTAATGGATGAGTCGATCAAAACGTTCTATGTATGCTGATGAAATCCATCCATGATATATATAAACCGCTAACTTTGTGTGTCCGTTTGTATGCCCGTTTGTGCGTCCTTCCAAAAGTCACGTAGGCAAATGATTAAGTGCGTTATCAATCAAGCGGATACATATATTTCATTAGATGAGAATCTAAGATCATTAGCGGTCGGATAGGTCTTGCCGAAAGTGATATCGAAGCGAAGAGGAATCGTGATCTTTCATTGAGTTACAAACTTTGCTGGGAGCGGTCGTAAAAAGCGTTCTCTTGACTATTTACTGTCATACTAAATCCCTATACTATGGACGATTCAACTATCGGTTCCCAGCCAACTGAGGGAAGAGAGAGGTTAGGCTTCGTGGGCAAAAAAACTTTTTGCTCTCGAATTCGAAAATCCATCAAATCCATAGGAATCTAATCTAATCGAAATCTCCATTTCTAAATGTGAATTTCGCTCACAGATGCGCACTCAACTTTCCACAAGAACTTTCCACTTCATAATACTTGAGTAGCTAGATGAAGGGCAAAACTCCGGCGAAATCTACACGACACCTTATCATATGTGAAGCGCTTGCGTCTAATTGTTTGTTTGTTCTTTCAATTGTACAGAAATTCGAATTACCTCAGGATGCATCTGCATGAGTCGGTCAAGTTTGGTATGGGTTGGGCTAGGGCAAAACCAAAAGAGCACATTTGATCCACCTACAGGGGTGGGACATGCACAGGAGTGGGTCGTGACATGGGCAGAACTTCTCAAATATCCATGATATATATAAACCGCTAACTTTGTGTGTCTGTTTGTATGCCCGTTTGTGCGTCCGCCACGTAGGCACGATAAGGATTCAAGTGAAATAACACGTGAGCTTGGTGGAGAAGTAATATCCTACTTATATAATCGGCTAAGTGTGTCTGTTGGTGTGTGTGTCTGACCGGAAATTCATGACTCCTGTCCCACTGAACCTAGGGCATTCAAATTTGAAAGAGAGATAGGGGGCAGGATGGGAACACTGATGGCACATGATAGGAAGTGACAACTATCGTTAGAAATGAATAAGGAACCTTAGAAGGCAAAAGCTTCAGGATCTTTAACTACCTTCGTATTAGCGATGAAACCTTGGCACCTTGATAGGTGGTGTGGGATGCGAAGGGACCGCAAATGTTTAGCAACAGGGATTGATAACAACTGATAGGACTGATAAGAAACTATAGAAGGCGAGAGCCACTAGATCGGTAACGCACTTTCTGTCAATAATGGAAACTTGGAATATTAATAGGTTAAGTAAAATGTGATAGGATCGTAGGTACTCGGTGAAGGGATCAAGAACGGTTGGTGCCAGGCCAGAAGCTGATAAGGGCTAATGAAAACCCTCGGAAGCGTAGAGCCACTATAATAATGGCATTAATAGTGGAGCTTGGACAGTTTGGCATGTGGTGAGGAGTATGGCGGGATCATAGACGACCGATGATAGGAACTGCTAACAGCTGATAGCGACTGATAAGAGCACTTACCAATTGAATTTAACCCCAATGGTATTTACGATGTAGTTATGATTACGAGTATTATATAGATTACGACCGCTACCCAGCAAGATTTATAACGCGGTGGAAAAACAAGGATACTTGATGTTTTGATATCATTTACGACAAAGCTCATCCGACCGCCAATAATTTGGGATTCTCAACTAATGATGTACCCGTGGAGGAAAGAAGGTCCAGTGATAACGAAATCTTATAATGGTGTTATTATCAATTGAGAACATTTGTGAATACTACGCGATTCTTTGGTTGCCTATCAGTCAAACCTTAATGGTTCATTATTTTCAAGATGAAGAGCAACCGATTGACACTTTTAATCGTAGGCGTATGCGCGGGCATGTGGTGCACGCATTGTGGCGTGCGTAGCCCAACTGGTAAAAACATAAAAAAGATGAAGTCACTTAGCTCCTAGGAGGTCGCAAAGCCAATTGTAATCATTGGAGAGGCATAGAGTGATTGCAAAATTTTCGATGCGTGAAAAGTGATCTCGCCAGATTCCAAATATTGGCAACCTCTGCCGCTGATGATGCTTGATCTACTCTCCAGGGAGGATGTCACAAGTATCCGGTTGAAAGCGAGTGAACCAGGTTGGAAACGAAGGCATCAAGTGGCCACGCAGTCAATTTTCTTCCAGCTCAAAGATCCGTGCAAACCCTTGGCCCTTGCTAAGCAGATATTCGCTATTGAGAAAAAAATTGGCAAACACCATTTTCAGTTTTACAACCATGTATGGTTTCCGATTTGTTAAAGAAGAATTGATACAATTGATTAAATTATTTTATCTTATTCTTATTAGAAAAGATCAGTGGGAAGACATAATCACTTTCTCGGCCTTGGCTCTTGAGGACTTAATGAAGTAAGTTTTTTTTTCAAATGTAGGAACAGCGGACATTGGTAGCCCACCGTGAAAATTTGCAGCAAATCTTACCTTGACCACAAGGACCTGGTCTTAGATTGGGAGCCAGTGTATCAACTATATTATGGTGCAAATTACGGCAAGCTTGAGGAGGTTGACGGAAAAAATATGCGCAATGCTGTTGTTCGATTGAAGCGATTTTACAGACCTTCTGAATCACCGAAAATATGGAATAAGGTTTGTTATCCTTACCTCAAGCTTATTGTTGGAATTACTACTCGCGCTTTACTTCTTCAACGGGCGTTCCTCATACATGTTTAGGGACTGACCCAACGAGTCGTCTTAGCACATGGTTGAGAGTTCGTTCCAATTCAGAATGTATTTAAGTCCCTAAGTTAGCCGTCTCTCCTGTCAATCAGCGAGTGGTGTGAATGTCGTTTCATTCGTCTCGAAAGGAATTCACTGCAACTGTGAAGTGTTGAAGCCAGCCTTCTGATGTCACATGGAATTATTACACTTCTATCATGTCGATACAGTAGCAGACGGCAGATCTTCACTTGAACAAGGGTAGACCCGAACAACCAAACTACCAACACCTTTTTAGTCCTACCCTAATCCCGAAACGAAGACGGAATCGTGAAGGACTGAACCTGAGACCCTAGGAATCGTTATCTTCTACTCATGTAATGATTCTTATATAGGCTTAGATAAAGCTAATCATAATGCGAAAATAAACCAAGTGCAAACATAAGCTGAGCAATGGCCCAGACGCCAACCCAAAGACCACCGCTCAAGCCTTCTCTCAATTTACTATCTACTACTCGCTCAAACATCATTGAAGCGTAACGTATTGCCTGAAATGATCGAGAAATGAAGCAATCAGCAATAACTTATTTTTCGTTGTTGGTGAACCTGTCGGCGGTTCCTGAGCAGAGCGTCGAGGTCTTCACTTCACACTCTCCATGCCAATGTTGAAGAGTCAGACGGGAACGTTCTGCGTGTTTCCAGACTTCGGGGGATGTTTTACTTAGGCAGGTAACTTTTCCATTGTCCCTGATGACCTCATCACACCTCCTTCTGGGTCCTAAATGTGCAATTTCTGATAATCATAGGGTAGGCATAGCAATTTACTGGAAGCCGAACATGCTCTTCAGACTTATCATCTTCATGCGCACGGCCACATGTCCTGTTTTGAGAATCATGCTATGGGCAATTTCTTGTCTACAATTCCTGTTCAGATACAAACCCATCTTTCGCCTGTTTACTCTACGAAAGAGTTTTGTGACCTAGCATTAATGTTTCTGCCAGTCAAAATGAGTACTGAGGTGAGATGAGTGCTTCGAAACTCTATCACTATGGGAGCATTCCAAGTTCGTATTTAGGAACATAAAAAGTATGGCGCCGGTCTGTGGTTTGACACCATGTGGAAAATGTACGAAGTAGTAGAAATGGGAGATAAGTGGGGTTCAGAACTACCCGGTCTGTTTGCATCGTAAGTATCTACTATGTTCATATGAAAATTAGGTAGCGTCATTAAGAAATCTTGTGCATCCTGAGTGCGCCGGCCGAGAAATCCCGGATGAGAGTCGTGTAGAAAGAAATTCCGCTCTCACACTCCCTTGCAAATTGGACCTGCAGCTGATTATCATGTTTGAAGCGTAATGGTTAAGAATTGGTGCGAAATTCCAAAATAGAGCTGATGCGAATGGCAGTCATGAAAGCGTTTGTTGGACCGCCACTTGGAAGAGACAAGGATTGAATCGGAACAGACAGAGACTCAACACGATTGTCACTTATCAGCATACTCGTGTATTGCGACGACATCATCACTGAAAGCAATAAACATACCTTATGATTTTAAGTCCATCTTTCTTCTCTATTAATATAAGCTAAGTGTTCAAAAAAATTAGGCTTCCCTACGTCGCATCACGAAAATTTAGAATGATTCGAAAACACTTGCAGGAAATTGATAAAAGGGACTTCAGGCTTGCTTACAACAATCCTGACCTCATTGATTGGTCACCTTACTACGACACTATTTTTACGCGGTGCATACGATCTATGGGATTGAGCATTCGCGAAGGCAAAAATCCGGTTAGTTAAGGTCACTCTGAAGGAAACTTTTCTTCGCTTCACTTGTTGAGAGCAACTAGAAGAATTCCCTATCTTTACAATGACCACGAACAGTAGACCACAGGCAGTGGCATGTTATGCAGTTCAGTTCGCTAGTTTTATGCTTTGCAATTGGTGTCAGTTTCAAATCATGCCGTTTGTGAATAAGTAGTGGAGTGTTAATTTTGGGAAGATAGAATCCATATCTCACTATATATAAAGGTCTTTGTCGATAAACTTGCGTGCTTCTTTGAATGCTGAGCCGCTACAACGTAGAATCCGCAAAATCTAGTATTTCCGGATAAATTATGAATTCTGTTTTGTCTGGAAGCATATACCTCGATCCTGCTATCACAATATCACAACTCCTTCAACGTCCTTGATAATCGTATCAGATAAAGCAACAGTTGGGCATCGTCGAGCACGAATCATCTGTAGCGAGGGTTGTAGGAAGACTGTATCTCCGAACAAATGAGAATGGTAGAGTTTGTGGAATGCGGAGTGGCTTCGTGGTTCAACAACCATTCGCAACGTCTTTGCTAGAATCGGCAGCTGTGCCTTTCTTGTGTTATCGCCTTGCTTTCACCTTTCGTTTAATATTATGAGCACGATATGAAACAAAAATTTTTTCGTAACTTCAAGTGGGTGAATCACCATAATCAGCCCTTACCTCCTAGCAGGTACACCAGGAAAGTTGATCGGTTTGGAGGCCAAAAGACCTGTCTCAACGCAGTGAACAAAATCACTTCCAGCTTCATAGATGTGATTTATCGTGGCATGATGAGTAATACAGCAGATTCAACCTCAATCTCTCAATTTGATTGAATTAAATTATGCACAAACGAGCTCATTCCGTTCAACATGATATTGATTGAAGTCCAACCATTTTACCTTTTATATGAAAATTCACCTAATCTCAGTAAAGTTTTAAGTTCTGTTATCTGTTTCCAGGTAGGAGGCGCCACCGCTACTGAAAGTTTGGGGGGCTTGGCGCGACTAATTATTGCAACACTCGGAGGACCTCATAGGTAAAGCTTTCGCTGTCTTGAATAACTTGTACTTACAACAAGAATTGATAAGATTGTCTATGTGGATTTGTCTACAAAGATTCCTAAGCACAGATGATCTGGAATATAAGAATCGTTCATTTTCACATCAATCGGAATGCACGAGATGAGCTATCTTTCCCAGCATAATACATTTCATAACACTAAGTTTCTTAGGTAGGGGTCTACCATTTTGCTCCCCCCCCCCCCTCTCTCTTCTCTCCTCATTCCTCCAGATTACGCATTCACTAAAATCCGGCATAAACATCGATTTGATGCTACCGTTGTCGACTGATTACAACATATCACTGATCTGATCACCACTCTTATACTTATCTTTATTTACATTAATCATTTACCAAGATTCTCAGTCTATTGATAATTGGATTAGTTTCGTGGGGGCTGATATAAGAATAGAGATAATATGTGGTATGTAGTTATTAGTCACAAAACTCGAAATTTAGTCGTCGTAATCCAGTAACAAGGAAGAAACCGAAATGAATTCTCCTGCCAAGGTACTGCCTTTAATCGATCCTCAGCGGTACACTTGTCACTAATTTTTTGTCGGCCTACCCTGTCATGCCGCCTTATCCTATCCTACATATCAAAATGTCAAGGCTATATCGTTTATACCGAAAAAGTTAGAAACTAAAAGCGTTCTGTAATCCATATTGCCAATCCAGACACACCATATATCACACAGTGGCTGCTTTGATAGTCCACGATTTGGCCCGCGAGCGAGCGAGCGACAGGAGGATTGCTCGTCCGACGATATCGAGCAAGATTCAGTTGTAAAGAAGGGGAAAGCGCCACCTCCGGTCGCTCACGAGCCAAATCGTGAACTATGAAAGCAGCCAGTGAAGTCGCAATGCTCCGCTGCCACACGATAAAGAGAAGATCCAGTGACAATTATCGGTCCTTATAAGTTGTTATCGAAGGCCACCAATAATTCAAAATCCCCACATAGCCCACCAAAAAGCCACAAGCTCAAGCTTCAAAAAAGGAAGGCTTCGAAGGCTCAGTAACTCTTGTCTTTTATGGGCCACTATCGGCCCACTTTACGTTTTGAGAGAAGCAGGTCATTCTAAACCCAAGATATCTTTATCCGGAGTACTCTACCGTCCACCTGCGGAGTCTAGTCCTAATTCTTTTCCAGTTGTCAAGATCACCTCAAGAGGATGATGAAGTTGGTGGAGCCCTTCATGCATCCGTCAAATGAAAGCAGTCATACATTGCTTGTGCTGGTGTTTCTTCAAAACCTCCTACAAGAAATGGTCAATCGATACAGGGAAGAAAGAGTAAAAAAGATCAAAAGAGAGGTATACTTTTGAAGGAAGTGTGTGAATTCCTTTTTCAGACATTCTTTGAAACCTTGGTTAGAAACATCCTAAGCCTTAATGTACATCATGGCCACTCAAAAATGCTATAGTTAGGGTTCATCAGAACCAATTCAGGTTTCGCAGTTATACTACTTGACTGACGAGGATATCATGAAATTCACAGAAGCTATACTACCATCACTGCTTTACGCACTGTATTCGAAAGATAGTGCGATGGCTAAAGTGAGAGGAACAAGTCGAATCCGATACATCACTCATATTCCAATTTATTTTTCAAATTCAAGCCTTGGTTCAGGCTCCTGCTAAACTAGTTATGATTCTATGCGCCCTATGCCCGAGCAGAGTGCTTCCGAAAGTATTGGAACAGTGAGGACGAATTTTCGTTATTTGCATTCGAACATTGCCAGCATTCGAACTTCATTTTCGATCATCCATTTCAGTATATATTCTGCGATATTCGCCGTTGACGAGCCTCATCGATTGACCCAAACTTTGAATTGCTTAGTTGAGCTAGTGTTCCTCATTTCTCAAGATCACAATCTAAGCCCTTCACATACTCCAATGGAAAAAGATTGGATCCTGGAAATGGAAAAGGTGAGCAAGACGACAAAATATTTCTTTAGTTCTGACCTATTCATAGGGCACGAATGTTTCAGTTTTATAATGTGCGTAGTAAAACCTGTGCACAGCGGTACGCCTAAGTGACTACTTCCAATTCAGTGGAGAAACACGTGAAACAGGCGCTATTATCAGACGATACGTCGAATGCTCTTTAGTAGGAGATCGTTACCTCGTGATGAAGCAATTAATTGCTCCTCTTGAAGCCATTTGTTGCTTCTCCATTGAGGCGCTATGCTCTTGCATGAGCCTCTAACGCTCTGTCGTCAATCGGTACCGCTCAGCGATACTGCGTCAGCGTCCACACTGCTGGTGAAATTCTCTGTGTCAGAGCATGTTTTTTCCAAACAGAGCTGTGTGGGGATCTTTCATAATGATGTGATTTCGTCACATTATACCGCAGTAGTCAGAGTAGAATAAAAACTTGTCTATATATTGGAAAAACTGAGTGAAAGTGCAATACAGAGCCGCTGAATGAGCCAGGCTGCTGTTCGCTTAACTGTAGTTGACGTTCTACCCTGAAAGAGGGCTACTGTCGCAAATAGCGAAATGCCACCTAATAGAGGAATAATCACGGCTGCAAAGCATTAGTTGATGATGTTGATCGAGGTGAAGCAGTCAATGACGTAAGGAGTGTCGAATAACATTTAAAGTGACAAGGTTGGCGATTTGTGGTCAAAACTTCAGTCGCGGAGGGAACTGTAACCCGTACTTATGCTTTTCGGGCACCGTGCTCTATCCCTTACACTACCGAGACCGGGGGACGGTACGAACGTGCGTCCGAGGGTGCGCGCGGCAAATTGCGCGGCGGAGTTCGTGACGATTTGTACGACTGCGGTACCAATTTTCGGGGCCCAAACTCGAAGTAGTGTAGTTTAGTAGGGTCAGATGATACTCCTAATCCACTTTATTTCAAATTTGGGCCCCAATGGTAGGCGCCAAAGTCGTTCAAATCATTACGAACTTCGCCGCACAAATTGCCGCGCGCATCCTCGGACGCACGTTCGTACACATACCCACCGAGACCCCGCTTGCCCTCGCCTTCTCAATGGCTTATATGCCGTAGCTTATCAGCACTCCCATCAAGAAGGCGAGGGCAAGCGGGGTCTCGTTAGTCTAAGGATGTAAGGGTTCGAGTCGTGTTACTGAGATAGACAGGTTTCGCTATGGAAAATATATGTACTTCTGAAATCATTATCGACATTTTTAGATCCGTTCGCCAAACTCACCAATCGGAAAATACTCTCTCAAAAAACTAAGTCGAGGATCGAAATCCAAAATTAAAGATCACCTTAAAACTTTCCGGTGCCACTTATTTTACATTTTGGAAATGCTAATTGAAGCCATAGACATCAACGATGTTGATAAAGCAAGTATTGCTATCCAGGTAAGATTAACAACGATATGAAACCAGGCCTTTCTTCCCCTCTAGGGCCAAAAGATGTGACTTCCTTCATTTCTGGCGAGCACTCCAAAAACTTTCGAAAATCCACTCTGCGAAATCTTCAACTTCAACGACCCCTCGAATCAATTGAGTAGAGTTCAGTTTATTCATGTACCCACCAGTCGGGTCGTCCGGCTTACGCTAGACCTTATTCTCTACTTTTTCAGAGTTGTTAGAAAATGTAGTTAGGGAGGGGAATCAACTTCATCCAACACTGAGGGCTAGAGTGCAGAGAAGGAGGGGTAGCCGACCTTACCTGTGCTTAGAAACGGTGCTCAATCGCCTCACCCACCCAGTGCTCCTTCCCTCCTGTTGCTTAGGCCAAAAAACTGTACATTCTCTGCTAGGAAACGTTCCCGAGCACAATTATAGACCAGCTTCCTTGTCGGCGCTTTAGCGGTTGATGTTGAAGAAAAGCTGCGGTCTCCCAACTACCTTACCACCTCCGATTTCTGTATAGACATACATACATAGCACGATGCCAGTACAGATCAAAATCACAGTTTTGTATTACCCACTTCACATTACTCACTTCACTCCGCAGTACTCACTCTACTCCATTAACGTACCCACCAATTTACTGCTTCATATATTACAGGGTGCGGCAAAAGTTCTGGCAACGATAAACATGATCGTAAAAACGGTCAAATCGATCGATTCATGATACAACTCCAACAGTATTTATCAACAGCTATATAGATTACAAAAACAGACTAGATTTTAAAATAGCCCCCTTTTGCGCGAATACAGGCTGAAATTCTCCTAAGAAACGCGTCGACGGCGGCACGGAGGTAGTCTTCTTCCAAATCCTCCCATGCTTTAACGAGGGTTGCACGTAGAGCATCCAAATTTCTATGCTGGGTAGAGCAGGCTTTCCTCTCAAGAACTGACCACACGGAGTAGTCCAATGGATTTAGGTCTGGACTGTTTGGAGGCCAATCATTCGACGATATGAAGTCTGGGAAGTGCGTTGCGCACCAGTCCTTTACCACCTTGGACCTGTGCGCTGGAGCTGAGTCCTGTTGAAGAGTCCAAGGCCGGTCGCCGAAATGGGATTGTGCTCAGGGGAGTACCTCCTTCTCCAGCATGCCTTTTAGGTAGGTCTTGCTATCCACCTTGACTCCTTTCTCCAAGAAAATCAGGGACATCTTGCCATCCGATGTGCTTGCCCCAAAAACCATCAACGGCTTGGGGTGTCCAGATCGCTGAGCAATCCCTTCATGTTGGCTGGCTTCTGCAGGGCTTCCCGCAATCATCCTATCGTTTTGGGTGTTCAGGAATTGATCTGTTGAAAAGAGGCGTTCGTCAGTGAAAAGGATGTCGCTGTGCCGTGCCTGCGAAAATCGCTTTAAACGCTCCCTAAATCTTTTGAGCCTAGTTTTCTTCATACGCTTAGTTAGCATGTAAGCTTTTCTGATCTTATGAAAGCGAAGTCGAAGGTGGCTGGTGAAAACCCTTTCGACAGATCGAGCAGAAATTCCGACCTCAAGAGCCGTTTATGTCTTGGACCTAAGAGGGTGGTGGCGGATTTTCTCTCGAATGATTTTCACGATTTCCTTTGTCGTTGCAGTCTTCGGTCTTCCATTTTTAGGCTTGTCCTCCATAGTTCCTGTAGCTTTGTACCTGTTAACGTCGTTGTGCACGGTCCCTAAGGGAATCTGGAGCTGCTTGAAGATGGTCTTTGTCGTGCATTCACCCAGATGGAGGTGCAGGATGGAGGATCGTTGGTCTTTGCTTGTCACTATTCTGTAAGATGGCATATTCAAGAACGGCCAGTTTATGGACTGTACAGAAGGGGACTTGCAGTAAATAGTGGCACAGATCATGTCGAGATCGAAGGCCTAATTCTTCATAGAGAACCTGAAACGGGTCATTGCCAGAACTTTTGCCGCACCCTGTAGAAGGACTGAAGGCATCGCCCGCTGCACGCTGTATTTGAGACTGGAGAATAACTGTTTGTTGGAACATGCGACAACAGAGACGTAGGCGGCGTAGGCGTCCTCTTCAATACGCACTTGGCCATGAACATCGATTCGTACAAAAGCTGTGGCTCAACCCTAGCTTTGACCATCTTCGTTGCCTACGCACCAACATCGAGCTACGAAGAAGAGGAGTTAGAAGCGTTTCATATGGATCTGGAGGGGCTCTACAGAGAAGACCCACTTTCTTCAAGGTCATCGTCGGTCATTTCAACGCCAAGATTGACCCCAGAACAACGGCTGAATAGCTCCACATCGGGACTCACTGAATGAAATGGAATGAGAAGGGTGAAAGACTGTCCAAGCTTGTAGTTCCAGAAGCCCTCTCATTTGCGATGGACATGGGAGTCGCCTGGTGGACAGTTCCATAATGTAATAGACCACATCATATTCAATCGGAGCTTTTGCCTGACTGACGTCGCTGTTGTTACGAAGTTCTACATGGGATCGGACCATCGTCTCCTTCGCGCTAGATTCCACTTCTCAGTGCCTGGAGAGAGAGCTATGAAGTTTAGGAAACGAAGCCCCAAGACCTCTTTCAAGTAGGATTACTTCGGTTCCCTTGCGAGTGAATGGGAAGATTCCGTTGTCGACAACATCGATGAAGGATATAGCCGGCTCGTCGAACATGTTCACGATAGCGCTAAGAAAGCAGAGAGTCTACAAGTAACCAAGATTCTCAAGACACGCGATCTGAAATGCCAGCGTGGAATTGCGCGGGCTTCAGGCAATCATCAATAAACTCCGAACTTGCGAAGCCATGCAGAGAAACGATAAAGGAAGATCTGAAAGAGAGAAGAGCAGCAATTATGGATGAAGCAGTCGAGGCCGGAAAGAGCGTTCGCAAGGCCCGAAGAGCTTCGCCAATTACAAGGTCAGATGACTTCCCTGCATCGTCCTGACGGAACAGTTACTGCCTCTCGAAGGGCAATGGAGAAGGTCATCTACGACTTTACTTGGATCTCTTTGACAATCCCGTCTATCTGCCTACCCACCATCTTACCAGGGAAGGGTTTCAACTTCCCATGGAACTTTGAATGGAGACCTAGGTATATCGATAGGGCTTGTAAAGTTATTAAGAAATGTGGAAATTAAAACTGCAACACGGGTCAACCAAAAAAGTTGTGAGCGTTCAAAATTCGCATACTGCATGGAGGCATGTTGATAAGCCTCTTCATGTGAGCGATGGGGGTGTTTCCCGATGTCGTTTTTGCTTTTGCAAAACATGCTTCCACCCGGATGAATGCTCCTAAACCGTTTCTTCTTACTAATTTGAGTTGACGCTCTGATTCGGCCATCATTGATCACCTATCCATCACCTATCGCCGCACTTATTTAAAATTTGTTGAGGTGGAGGGGGAAACCCAAATCACGCAAAACAGATATGCGTGAAAAACTGAATAATGATTGAACAATCTAAGAAATGAGTGAAGCAAATAAGTTGTTCAGAAAATGCGAGCCTCATTTGCACATGCGATCGCTCTACAACCACCACCATCTACACGTTTTCTCTACCCATTTTTTTGGGTCGTTTCATGTTGACCTTTCTCGCGTGACCACAACTATTTTACTTTGGGTGTGGATGTGTGTGTTTCGAAGTTGAAAATGAAAGAGCGTTACAAAAATGACGTAAAGTTTTAAATAAGTTCGGTGATAGGTGATAGATAGGTGATTCAAATGATAGCCGAAACAAAGCGCTAATCGAAATAAGTAAGAAAAACGTTTCAGGAGCTTTTATTCGGATGAAAGCACGTTTTGCAAAAGCAAAAACGTCAGCGGGAAGCAAACCCTCTCCGCTCACCTGAAGAGGGAGAGCACTGCCACTACGCCACGGGGACCGCTGTAGACATTGAAGGCAGCTGGGCTTATCAACTGGCACTTGAATCCATGCTTAAGCATGCAAACTTTGAACGTTCACAACTTTGTTGGTAGACTCATTTAGCAGTTTTAATTTCCATATTTCTAAATAACTTTCAAAGCCCTATCGAAATACCTAGGTCTCTACACAAAGTTCCATGGGAAGTTAAAACCCTTCCCTGGTTAGTCAAGACGGATATATCGCTCCTTTGGTTCTCCTTCCTTCCTAAATACGACATGCCATGAAGAGTCTCTCACCAGTTATCGTCAAAACTCTGGATAGGCTCTTCACGAAGTACTTGTCCGAATGCAAGGTGCGCACCTTCGTGGAAAACCAGCAAGGCTGTTTTGCTGTATAGAAAGGGAGATCCGGACGATATTCGCAATTATCGCCCAATCTGCCTGCTGTCTGCAATCTATACATCTTTTCACTCCCATCATCCCGAACAGGATTGGCAGAATATTAGATGAAGGACAGCCATGCGAGCAAGCAGGGTTTCGGAGGGGGTCCAGCGCAATCGATCATATCCACAGTTTTACAAGACTCATTGAAGTATCGCGAGAGTACAAAATGCCGTCATCGATTCGAAGGGAGCTTTTGACACCGTTGAGACAGAAGCGGTAGTTGAAGACTTGGGCAACCAGGGTGTTCCTACTCAATGTATAAGGTTGCTCTGTGAGCTCTACGACAACTTCACTACCAGGATATCACAATTCTACAAGGAAGTCATTATCAACGTGAGGAGAGGTGTCCGGCAGGGCGATACCATTTCACCCAAACTTTTCAGTGCCGAGTTTCGAGAATATCATGCGTCATTTGGAATGGGAAGACTTGGGAAGGGAGGTCGACGGCCGCTACCTACATCACTTCCGCTTTGCAGACGACATCGTGCTTATCACACCGAACATCGAGCAGGTAGAACGAATACTGGCCGAGTTTGACAGTGCTTGTGGAAAGACCGGCCTGAGGCTGAACTTAACGAAGACGATGTTCATGAAAAACGGTTTAGTACCTGATGCTCCTTTCACGCTGAACGGAACGAATATCTCTGAATGCCCTAGCTACGTGTATATACGGGAAGTTAACATGATGAACGATCTAGCTCCGGAGCTGAGTAGAAGGAAACGCATCGCGTGGGGAACATTTAAGAATATCGAGGGAGTAGTGAAGAAGACAAGAAACGTCCGGCTCCACGCTCACCTTTTCGACACTGCTGTTCTTCCTGCTTTGACGTGCGCCTCGAAGACTTGGATTCTACGAAAGCAGGATGCGCATGCTGTCAGCGTTACTCAACGCGCTTCGGAAAGGACGGAATTTCCCTATACACGCAAGTGCAGAAGGGAATCCGGAGTTCCGAGCTCCGTCAACGAACGAAGATCAGGGATGCCATTGATTTCACCAAGAAATCGGAGATCGTGTGGGCCGGACACTTTATGCGATATAGTGATGACCGTTGGACCAGGGCGGTTACTGACTGGATCCTTCGGGACATCAAACGAACTTCAGGAGGCCGCCAACGAGATATTCAGACTTCTTCATGAAAGCTCAGAACGAAACGAATGTAGAACCCTGTGTCCCTGAAGCGAGGACGATTCACTGGACCACTCTGGCTCGTGACAAGGACAAATGGAGACGTTACTGGTGACCGCTCGAGGAAGTCGATGATCAAGGGACGACAGGTAATACAGGTGATATATTAGAGAGAAATGTGAGAGCTAGCTTTTCCGTATCGCCGCTTTTATCGCGACAAACAGACAAACCGACAAACCGACAGACCAAGCTACTGCTTTATAAATACGAGAAATTTATGTTGCAAATGAATAGGGCGCTACATTCTGAAATATTAGTCAAAGGCTGTGCTGGTGTTGACAATCAATTTCAATAAACTAGGTGACACATAAAAGAAATGGGCTAGGGGAAAAGCTGAGGTCGGAAGATATTTCAGAGAATTTATTGAGATCAAGAGAATTTCTTCGCGCTCGTAAGTTACTAGGCCAACTTTGAAACAAGAAAATGGTTATCCAAGTAGAAACTAGAATAGCAAAAATCCATGTGCTCTCAAGATATCTTACCTATTTATGAAATGTGTTCGTTCAGCTCTTGAGAGATTCATTTGTGGGAAGAATTTGCTTACCGTAGAGATACAGTTTGATCTCCTAAAGAAACTGTTCAACTGCTATGCACCTACTTCTTCAACATGATAGACTGCCTCCCAAGAAAGAAATCGTTTAAGACACCTTGTTAGAGAGCACCGAATCGTACTGAATCGGCCGACTACTAAAGTCTTGTTGCAGCCCTCCGGTTGAAATGATAAAATGTAATGTCGTTTATTTTCTAAATGCTCACAATTACAGAACATCACTTTGATTTTTTATATGGTGCCGATTCTCGATTATTCTGACTGTATTAAATACCACAGCCTTACCGATAAAGAAAAGGCACTTTGTAAAATGTCGTCAAGGCTTCCAGTCCTTGCTGGAATGGCATTGGACAAGTGGGTAAAACGATTGTATTCAAGAGCTTTCTTGAGATCATAACATTACATTCTATGAATAATTGGTCTTTGCGTGAAAACGTTCCTTCGAAATTTTCCAATTATTGTGCTATATCGCTCTCGATTTGAATGCAATCGTAATAAACATCTATCTGATCTTAATAAAAAGAGGGGGCGAGAAACGAGCCTGGCTGAATATAAAAGAAACCGCAAAGAGGAAGCAAAATGCAAACGCAAAGATGGAGATAAGAGGAGAAAAGAAATCAAACGAAGATAAGCATTCGTCAAAAGTACACAAAGAAGATCTTTCTATCTCTCCGCAGTTGCACCCTAATTGCTCATATGAGCATGTTGGGCTATTGCAGCTATCAGTAGACTATTTATCGAAAATTGAGGGTCACTAAGTAGTCAGTAAGAAGACCTCATGGTTCTGGTTAACGCCCTAGGGCAGAGGAGCACTATCAAACACGCAGAGTTAAGGGATCGGATACCGGCTCGGTAAATGCCTGAGCCAACCAAGCCTCCCATCTCTCGGGGGCCGGTTAATCTGTACCAGATTCGTCTGGGAGGATAGGAGGATAAAAGCACCGACTTGTATTCCGGCTGGGGTCCAAATTCGCGATCACTGCGCCACTACCAGTGGAAGTTGGATGCGGGGCCGCATCCCTCAAACGGGGTTGATCAACGCCCGAATATCTATCCTTTTTCACACAGTTAAAGCCCTACATTCAAGATTTAGTACTTAACTCACAAGATTCTTTCCACAATGAGCTCGTTAGACGAAAACAAAAGCGATTTCAGAATACTCAGTGTGATTGAGTGCATAGCTGTGACGGCACCAAAGGATTCATCAACTGTAATAGGAAATTTCAAGGTAACTCAGTTCATTTCGAATAAGTCGTGCAATGAGAGCTTTTTCATGCAAGGGAAAGAATTGATACATTGTAATGGACGCGCTATCGGAGCCAGACAAAGTACGCTTTTTTTACTCATGGGTTATGGTTGTTTAGGCACTGAAGCTTCGTGGATGAGGATTAGGTCACTTCTTTTACTCAAACAAACAACTTCTTCATAAACTTAATGGATACGCCCGCAAGAAACTAAGCTACTGCTCCAATAACAATATGTTTCCGAATACTTCAAATGAACTAAGAATTTTGGTTGGTGATACTTTCTTAGGACCTCGCTACAGAAGAGGGTAGTGAAGAGAAACTTTTAAAAAAGGCAATCAATCGTTGTGTAGCAGCGATTTTCAAGAACGCAAATCAACACGTCACATCTGTACGTCTTTTTTTGTTTTCGTTTGAAAGATTTCACTTACTTTTGTTAAGTATAGCAGCAGTCGGAAACTGCAACATGGTATGCACGGAAATCCCAGGACTTCCTTCCCATCGGTAACCTCAGAGTGCACGTGGAGGAACCGTTGTTTTGCAATGTGGAAAGTCGATGGACCCCCTGTATCCTTCTCTACATGGTTCTATCATAGAGTAGGCATCGAAATCCATTGCCTTTTTCCCCATGGCTTGGCTCGACGTACCGTCGGTCTTCGCGATGAGCACAGTTCCGACCCCCATCATTTGGAAATTTAAGCACAGCTCACCCGCCCTTATATCGTATTAGTCGAGCAAATAGATACTATCACTGTAGAAATGAAGAAGTTTCAGTAGAGCTTGGGAATTGACTTTCATTCACCAAAGAGCTAATTCGTATTTGCAGAAGCTTGGTCAGAAGATGCTACACTTCGTCAAGACGAATCAATTCGAAAGTTCTCTCGCCACAGATATGCTGACCTCCATGGTGGCATCCATGACCTACGTACGTATGCCTTCTGTTTCGGGTTTTTTCATCTCGTGATACCTAATCCTGACTACCTAATCCTTTCATCGAATTAGAATTTCTCTTATGTTTGTGTTTGTGTTTGTGTTTATGTTTATGTTTATTGCTGCAAAGGCAAACGCAGTATAAGACAACCTTCTAAAATCAAAGTAATAGACCATGCAAAACAGAAGATAAAAGCAGTAGACAAAGCAAACTAAGACAAAAACCGTATAACACATAATGCAACATCAACCCAGATATGAGACAAAGACACAAGTATGGAATCAATCAATCAATCTCAGAAAACTAGGAAAGCTCATATCTGGTTAGAACCACTGTCATATTACGCTTGAACCTATTCGAAGCCTCGGGGACGATCAGATTTTTGGTTACTTTTGTGTAATACTTACTTAATAATAATCTCTTCACAAATATATTCTCTAAACCAATTTATATAGTGTGATTGAACTGTGATTAAACTGTGACTATCACTATTTCAGGAGTTCCCGTCAATATGGATTTCTTTTGCTGAGCATGTCCTTCGAAATTTGAGAATTGTCTTAACGCGTGAGTTATAAATAATAGTTAAGCTAATGCTAATCATGTACTACTTCTACCTAGAGAAACCAGCCAATTTCAATGAAGTAGGGAGCTTGCCACCTATCTCGACGAAAGAATCAGCTTTCTGAGAAAGAAAATTCTCTTGCCTGAAGAAATCAGCATAATAACTTCGAAGATACTGAAGTAGGAAGATTTAAGAAGGGTTTGGATGAGCTGTCACAAGCTGATATCAACACTGCTTACTAGGTTACTTGCACATAGTTTCTTTCCACAGCTATAAGTTTCCGCAACCCATTCCCATCTCGGCACTCCTGAATGTTGGTCATGGCGAGATGCCTTTTGCTGTTCCATCTGCGTTCCCGCAGCTCGGTGAAGCCAGTGCGTGGGAATTCACGTGGCCACAAAAACCTAAGGGGACGCGTCGCGCCATGAAATGCTAGACGGTCCTGCTGCGGACTGGAAGTGGTCTGTTACCCCAACGCCAAACCTAAGCCCAGACACAAACTGTCCACAGTACTGAAATTATCCCGCTTGGCCGCAATGGTAGTAGGACGCTATCTTCATGATGTACGAGTCTGACATGACAAAATTTCAATTGATGGGCAAACAGTAAATGGAATACTATTGTCGCCGGGGAGCGCGCGATTCACGCGCCAATATAATGAGGTCATCGCGCACGCAGCATCGTTTCAGTACCT
This sequence comes from Haemonchus contortus, assembly GCA_000469685.2. Classification (NCBI taxonomy): domain Eukaryota; kingdom Metazoa; phylum Nematoda; class Chromadorea; order Rhabditida; family Trichostrongylidae; genus Haemonchus; species Haemonchus contortus. Next base: position 34,408,549 of record LS997565.1, read on the forward strand.
TCCTGTTGAGATGGACCAAATAAATTTGCAGTAGTTCACGGCTTCACCATGAATAGAGCAAATCTCTTTACTATGGCAAAAATGCCCCTTCGAAACTGAGAATTCACCTCATAGGTCAACAATTTACTAGTCAAACGTTCAATATAAGAATAACTTTAATTTTTTCGATCCTAGTAAACGCAATCCATCTGTAAACGTGCATAGTTGGTCATTTCTTTACTTATTCTACTTATAAGTTCTTATAACTTCCGTTATGATGGTAAGAATGATGTTTTAGCGTGTTTTGTCCGATGACCTCATTATATTGGCGCGTGAATCGCACCACACCCATTGTCGTCAACGGAGGGGTTTCCGTTAAAGGCGCTGATGTTTCGCCTAGCCACGCGTTACAAGGCGGTCCTGCCTAAAGCCCCCCGATCACGGAGAGAGCGAGAAACTGCGGGCTACGGGTACTGCTGTCAGATGGTGTGGCATCCACTGGCTTCTCCCCACGTCCCTGCGCGACTACTACTCCTGTTTCACTCCTGTGTGCGGGCTGTGTGGATAAATAAATAAATAAATAAATAAATAAATGAGTAAATATATATATTATGTGTGCGTATATAAACCTCTATAAGTAAACTATTAACTATTGCTGCTGCGACAAATAGTGGAAGATGCGATATAGAAACACTTGTCCGTGTCACGGCTATTGCGAGAAAAACATATACATAAAGGTTATTACATTTATCTTCATACGACAGGAAATGCGATATGTAACTTACGGGTCAAGCTCCTATCTAATTAGGAGTCGCCGGCACTCTCTGCCCTCGGGGAAGGAGAGCGACGCGGTGTCCGTAGACGTGTGTCATGCACGGACCGCTCCTCTCCGCGGCCCCGAGTTCTTTCGCTGACCCGAGACTCCATGGTGCTCCCATTACTCCTGAGCTGTTGGTGACCTCAGCCGTACGGCGACGGCTGGCAGCTCCTTACTCTCCAACCTCCTGCTCGCACCCTTGAGCCTATTTTATCTCATCTTCTTCGGCAGTGCGATCTTCTGAGTGCCTCCGATCCCTTTGAGTCGAGGTTACACGATAGCGATGGTAATGCGAGAATACGACACCCGAAAAGGAAGGCAACCGCTCGGCGCGTTGACATGACACTGAATGACAAGGTGCTGAGTGCACACTCGGCGCCACGCCCATGCTACGTGGCAATCGATGACGACGGCGCAATCGATGGTGACGGTGCTGCGCGTCGAATAGTATGCACGCGGTGTAGTGACAGCCCAGATGTTAAGAAGTCGTGGGCTTCACGACAACTATGATGCAATACCATTACGCTGAATATACGCATAAGTAAAACAACTACATACACCGTGACTAATCTGGAGTTAAGACGAGATGTGAGGAGGAGATGAGATGAGAAGCTATGTTCGAGGGTTACGGGAAAGCTCACTAGACGAAGAGGGGACAGCACGCGACGATCCACCAGCCACGCCTAACGACTACATACCATCGACTAAGTGGAGTCGGGACGTAGTGAGATGACAAGCTTATAGCTATGTTCTCGCGCTTCTGGCAATTTCCGCTTTTCGCGGTAGGACCGACAGCAAATGGATCTGGGGCGCCGTTTCCTCGCGACGCACGCTCTAAACCCGAGTGGAGGGTCACGACAATGTTCATATACCCTTGAAGGCGAAAACACTCAGAATAGGGATGCCCAATGCAAAACCAACGTTAAGAAACAGAAAGAAACAATAGATCAAGAAATTTCAAATGCGCATGTAGAGCCTTCTGTGCATTCGTTATTCAATCGGAAGCAGCCTTACAGCCAAGCTGAGGAGCGTATTAATCTAGGTGCGCTGGTAGCATACACAGTTCCATGGGCAAGTAACTGCAGTTGTACAATATTCGAAAAATTCGAGATTTTCAGAGGCTCTTCATTTCCATATATCTTTCTACCCTCTCATGCTTTTGAGATTAAACCACACAGAGTCAGGGTACGGTACTATTAGGTGTGTGCATTAATTTCCGCTGTTTTTTGCCTGCAAAAACATATTCCTTACAAAAATAAAACCAAATGTACGTTAACCGATGTATTGCCCACCATTAGCTACAAATTCTTGCCATCTTTCTGGCATCTTGTTGACTCCGGGTCTTAAAAAGGCTTCATCTTTTGTGGCAATCTTGTTATCCACCCATTTTCGCATTTCTTCGGCATTCTAGAAGCGTATGTATATCTGCCAAACTGACTCGCATGGACCGGAATAGGTGGTAATCAGAAAGAGCAAGATCTGGAGAGTATGCGGGCTGAACAAGCTGATCCCATCCAACAACTGCAATTTTTTTAAAGGACATTCTTCGCAACATGGGGTCTGGCATGTTCGTGGTGGAACAGGAACTCAAGATATTTCCTTGCGATTGACGGCCGCTTTTAGGTGAGGGCATCCTACAAACTGTCAAGTTGGTGTTCGTAGCGGTCAGCAGTAACAGTTTCGTTCGGGCTCAGCAGCTAATAGTTCACAACACCCTTTTGATCCCACCACCAAATGCACACACAACAGTACTTTTTGGCAATGGACATTCCGCTTTCGTTGCAAGCTCTCGAGTGAAGAGAAACCATCTCAGCAGGTTCGTTCGAATGAAGCTTTTCCTCCATAAAGACATCGGGTGGGCTTCGATGCCACTTTTCTTGAAATCAAACAGCAGGAGAAGGGCCCCCCGGGAAAACGGTTCATCATGTTCCATGACCAATCAGTCTGAGAGCAACGGAAAAACTGGTCTTCTGCCCTTAAGTAGGTAGCCGATACCCTACCTTACAGAAAATAACAGGTTTCACCGGTGAACCTCTAACATGGTTCGCGCAATGGCCCTTGAAATTCGGTGGCGGAAATAAATGCACACATCTAATACATATGCACTGGAATAGTGGGGAACTAAGGTTTTTTCTTATGCCATGACACTCTACAACAGATAATACGAGAGTCGACATCAGTTGTAAATCCTTTGGTCACTGTTTTTAAACCGAATTGGAAAATATAATATTCAAGAGACCGCATGGAATTTATGGAATGTTTTAGCGGAAGTCAAGCAATCTGAGGACCTGGATGTATCAGCATCGTGGTTCGTCTCTTTGGCCTCTTCACTGCTGTCAACGACTAGCGAGGTAACGATATGAGTCCTCCAACTATGTGCAGTTCCCAACGCGGACCTTTCAGAATTATATTCAACATAAAGGCATTTGTTTTGAAATGATTGAATTGTTGGTGAGCTGCAAAAGCAAAGTAGCATATACCGTGAGTTTAGCAATGTTCCGTTCGGGAGGATGTTTTTACTATTTGGCCTATTGTAGAGCGGAGCGCAAGGATTGTGGAACAGCTTGTATATGCTTTCTCGTGTGTATCCGGAAAGCTCACGTTACATGGCGCTCAAGTTGAATAGGCCTTTGAAGGAATGGGTACCAATCCGGGTAATGATCATAAGTCATCACACAAGCGGATGATTTAGGATTAAACACAGAGCAAAACATATTTTGTTTTCAGGAATGGTCTCGTTTGTATAAATTAGACGAGATGAAAATGGCTTGGCATATTCCTAGCGATAAAGGAAAAGCCGTTATCGAAGAGATTTTGAAGAAATTTCTTTTCCCAATAGTGGATGAGATAATGGCTTTGCCCGTGGACAGGTTGACATCGATTTTCAAAAAACAATCTCGTCTTAGTAACAAACAATAAGTTGATTCTCTTCTCGGATGTAAGGAGCCAATATTCACTCCGCAGTTCAGATGAGAATTAAAAGCCCAATGTGATGTCTTCTCTTATTACTTTATTACTTGTCTCTGGATTACGAGTTACTTTTTACGAGTGCCGTTCACAAGCAAAATTCAAAAACTTGTAGCTCTCCGATTGCATAGAGGCGAGGTTGTGCACAGGTGCCCGAGGCTTTGGAGTTCTACGAACCCCAATACTCTGCCTGTGAACTTCCCTCTTCTTCAAAGTTCTTCATCGGAAGTTAGTAGTTTGGTCCACTGAAATCAAAGATTTTACGTTCCGATGACATAGTGTTTGTACAATACGATGTTCGTTTTTAGGGAAAGGCTGAAGAAGGCATTTACGATAATTAACTCGATTTTCACTGGAGGTGCTATATGCCTTGCTATGCCCCCGTCCCCTCTGTACCCTTGTCCAAGAAGCCTAGTGCCATGGTTCAATCCCAACATCCCTAATGCAGCTGTTTACAAAATGGGTATGCGCTCAATTTCGTGCGGTTTTGATGTAGACGACAAACGAAGTTTCTTTCAGATATACGTCATCCGAGTGGCAAGAATGTTAGAGAGATGCTTGTCGATCTCTTCGAGGAGGTTATAAATCGGGCAGAAAAGTCTCAAAGAGAACATAGCCAAGTCTTAGTAGTCATATGCTCCTTGCTTCATTTTGTAATCCATATCAATTTTATCGATTCGGTGAGTTGATAACAAAAATAAATTGAAAAGTTACTGCATTATTATTCACTTAATCTACTCCTAAAAAATTCTCAAGATCTTCCCTAGGTGAAAGATAAAATAGATGTCCGGTGGAAATCTTCTAACCAGGGAAGATCCCAAGTCGAAGTGGCCATTTGAAATGAGACCTACACTGCTGGACTTGTTTCTGGATCCTGAGTCCAAATCTGCTTTCCAAATCCTTCGGGCGTTCCTCTGAACGGAGTTCTGAGTGTGGTTCTAGGGAGCTAAACATAAAAAAAACTCAAATTACATGGATGTGCATCGTTTCTCAAAGGCGGGTTGGAGTAGCGGTAAGCGTGACACTTCATGTGCGAGAGACTATAGTTCGGATTTTGTGGGGGACGGGATTTTTGCGTTATATAGAATTTTCCCCTTGAGGACTAGAAGATACTCTCATGGTGATTTTATAACGTTTTACAATCTTTTAATGCTTTTGCTGATATGGCTGACAAATGTGATACTCTAGCGCGAAATGCTTGAAACAAAGAAGCTTCTCACAATGAGAGCATTGGATGAAAATGAACTCGTCACAGCCCATTGCTTTACACTTACTAACCCTAAATCAGAAGGAAAATAGAATTGTGTAGGCGTCCTGAAATCACCCGGGTGAGTATTTAAGTAGCCGGCTGCATATCATGAATAGGAGCGAAATTCCCTGAATCCAACAGCACAGAACGAAAAGTAGACAAGCGATTGTAAGCAAAAAATGGGGCCTCGTGAGTACACGCAAAAGTTGACATCATGAGCTATAGCATATGAGGCGGTGCGTTTAGCCATATTTCAAAAGAAATAAGAAATGAGCTTCTATCGGCCGCATTAGCCTCGTGACAGTCTCGAGCAGAGTGTCATTCCCTTCACTTGCTTTTGTGGAGGTAGCACGCACTAAATACCTTTCGGGTTATTGAATGAATTCCACGAGTCCATAATCAACATTGCCGGTCCGCAGCTGCTACGTACAATCCCACCCAATCTAGCATCAACAGCCATTCTATTTAGCATCATCATTGCTCATCACTATGCGTTTCACTCGCTCAGAGCTCCAAATTTTGCGCACGGAGGAATCTCCCACTCGGTAACACGTATATAGGTAGGAGAAGGTATCCGAAGGCATCAAAAGTTCATAGAACGTGATAAAATCACCATGAGAGTATTTTCTAGTCCTTTAGTGAAAATTCTATATAATGCAAAATTCCGTCCCCCACAAAACCCGAACCATAGTCTCTCGCACATAACACACTCGCATCACGCTTACCGTTACCAAGCCGCCGTTGAAAAGCGAGGCACGCCCATGTAACTCAAGTTTACTTATATTAAGCTCCCTGAAATCACCCTTATAACTCCGTTCAGAGAGACGCTCGGTAAATTTATAAAGCAAATTTGAACTCAGCGTCCAAGAACACGTTTAGCAGTGTAGGTCTCATTTCAAATGGCCACTTCGACTTGGAATCCTTCCCTGGTAAGATATTATGTTTCCACTGAGACTATTGCAGAGCTTCTCGAAGGTTCTCATACTTTAGCATTTCGGAAGAAAGTTTTCCTATTCTTTAGGCTGAATTGCTTACTGCCACGGACGAAGAGAATGAAGTCTTTTCGTTTCTGAACGACCCGCTCAAGCGAGAACTTCCAGAACATGTCTATGGAGCTGCAGCATACGTCTGTCACATGGTATTTCTTATTTATAACTGTATTTACTTATTTCTCCAAGAATTAATCATCTTTCGAGATCATAGATTCATCAAGAATGCTAACTTCAGAAGCATGCTACTTCCACGTCAACGCTTTTCTCAGAGTTCCATCTACGAGTAACACGGCTGCTGTTGCGCCTGGCAATGAATGCCTACCCAGAAGTTCGTTACGACGACGTTTTTCTGGTTCTTGTTGATATTCTGAGTAAGCGTCTTTCAGGTGCGTTTCGCTGCACAGACAGAACTATTCTCTGTTTTCGCTGAGTACGACATGGCAAAAGAAGCCATAGTAGACAACGTTATTTCAGTACTAGCCGATAAAAACTCATCCAAGGAGAAGATTAAAGTTCGATTTTGTGAAAAAAGGAAATTGTCACGTACTTTGAGCTTGTCTTGTTCAGGGAGCTTTGATTGTCATTTGGAAATCCAACTTGGCTATCAATTCGACTAAGCAGACAAGGATCAAGATCTGGCAAACTCTCCTTGAAATGAAGGTGAAATTGGCTGACCTCTCTATGGACAGAGTGTTCCAAAATTATTAGCGCCAATTTATAGCAATACTTTTGAAACTTCTCAACTGCGAAAGACGATGGAATTTCTATGCACGCTAGCTAACACTATTTGCTACAACATGCTAAAGTCGCATTTTAAAATATCCCCCGTGAGCGCGAATAGAAGTCAAAGTTTGCTTTCGACTTGATCGCATGTGGCACGCAGGTATCCTTCTCCATTCCTTCCCAGCCGTCCTCCAGCTTTTGTATTCTAGGACTCCAAACTGGGACTGCAAACTCGACAGGTCCTCTTCTTATCAGGGACCATTCGTGGGATTCAAGTGAGTCAAGCTCTGAAAAATAGGATGACCATTCCCCTTCACCAATGAAGTCGGGCAGCTGTCGTCGGCACCACTCGCGGGCAAGCTTGGCTCTGTGGGCTGGAGTAGCGTCCTGCGCGAAGGACTATGAGATGTTTCAAAAACGTAGTCGAATCAATGTTTTATTTACTTCCATTAGTACGCCGTTTGAGTACTGGTTTTGGTCAATTTTCACGCCTGCACCGAAGAAACCGCGAGCGGCTTACCCTTACCAGTGATTTCCTCGAAAAACATCATTTTACTGTTCTGATAACAACCTTTTTGTGGGATATTACACGCTGGATGTTTCTTTCCGGAAAGCAAACGTTTTGGTTGTTGAGGGATAGTTTTATCGTTAAAAAGTTTTTGAACAGAGAAAACGGCGAAGGGTTGCGTGTCATCACTCAAGTGGGTCTGCGACTTTCTGAATTTTTTTGGCCCTGCAGTGGCTGTTGAGCTCGGAATTGAAGCATACGATGAGAATGGTTGTGAGGCTACTGCATGACATTCTACCATCGCGGTAACTCCTGTAAGCCGTGCCCGTTGACTTCCTTTTGATGGCTCATCCAGGATCCCGACCGATTGGCATACTGACCATTTTAATAGTCCTATTTTCAGAAACATTGTCCTTTCTATCTTTCCTGGTTTGTCTCTGATTCAATCTTCTTTTCTACACCGTTTAATAGCCTCCTATACGGTTATTAGAAAAATCCCAAAGAATTTCATGACGCCCTTCCACTTCTCGCGCGTCAATGATTGCAAGTGGCATTGAATGAGCCTCCTCCATCTGAAAGATAATGGGAGTTCCACATCAGCAACCATGCATATTGCAAGGAAACCTTCTTATGCAACTAATTGATAACAGGCATTGTGAATTTGATAGATTATTTCTACCTTAAAAATTACTGAACTTTAGCGCAAATAATTTTGGGACACCCTGTAGTTCCCAGGCTATTCTACTTGGACGCGTACTGAGCATCATTTACCATGCGCCTCGATCCAGAGAAGCCTCCTGAATGCCCTATGGAGCGTTTACAGTTACATTGATCACTTTTGCATTATTTCCCTAATTTTTAACCCAATGTGAACAACTACTGGCAGTGGCTCCCACGTTACTTTTTACAAGGTGACCTAGTAATTTCTCTCATAACAGTTTTTTATTCACCTTGGCCTGTAGCAAAATTGAACCTGTACTCACCCGATATCTCCAATCTGATCTTATCTTTCCGTGAAAAAATATTTACAGTAATAACATCGAACTAGGTACGCTCAAGTAAGAGACCTGCCCTGCCGTAAATGTGCTTCGTTTGGACGCCTTCCCATCCTTCCGTTAGAACTTCGCTCTCACTTAAACTGCTTTTCTACCTGTCAGAGTCTGGCTGTTGAGAAGGAGAGAAAAGAAGGTAAAGATCATAATACGGTGTACGAAAAGTTTCGAGAGAATTCGGTCTGGTTATTCAACTGCTTCTGCCAAGGGGGCTCCATGAAGTTTCTTGAATTCCTTCTTTCATAAAAGTGTAGGCCTGTATGCTTTTCGGTCTGTGGTGATCACAAGGACTAAGGCTAGCGTAATATGGGGAGTGGGAGTATCTAGGTGGTATAAGCCCTTCCAGCTTTTGTCGTCCTCGCTGTGATGGGGCATTGCCTATCACAATCAAAAATTTTGCTTGTAACTGATGCTGATGCGTGAGGCACCATCTGTCGCAGCTGCTGGCAGAGCACTCTTGCCACCACAACAGTACCCCCGGAATGGATCCCATAGTACAAGTACGTGATGGAATAGAGAAGATCAAGTCATGACTGTTTTGGGGTGAGTGTCTGAACGTTGTAAGGCTTCACGTCCATCGGTAACAATTGCATTTTCGTGTGTGGTTTCTCATAACGTATTCTGTGAGGTGGTAACAGTCTCCAAAATGCTCCCGCCAATCAGTTTATCACTTGAAGCCTTAAGTTAACGAAATGGTTCCTTTTTCCAGGCACTGGAAATACCCGCGCTCCTCGAAGTGTATGAGGAAATTTGTAATCAAATAGCGACCATGCAAATGCCCATCCAGAAGCATTACGTGAGTCTTACTGACCTAGATATGGTTTTTCAGTTTCGCAACAGCTCGAAAAGATTATTTATCTAGGAGTGCAAAAAGTTGATTAATCATTGCGAAATGATGCTCCGAAAACTTCATAGGACTGGCGAATGGGCGAGATTCAATTCTGAGAAATCCTTGGAGTTAACAAGGAAGGTGCAATCGGAAAGGAGAGAGCAAAGCAAAAGGTGAAGTTCTTAACTAGTTCCTATATCACTGGTATTGAATAAGAGGTAACAGTCATCGTTATAAGAGTGATAGCTTCGGTCATACCGCTCAGCAGACTGCGCGACTAAGACGAGAATAAACAATCAGTTTATTAGTATGATGGAGTGTGATTATCAGTCTAGTCGATGTCCTTGCCTGGAAGGTGGTGAGCACAGAGGTAACAATCGATGAAGGCCTGGAGTCCATTTAGGCGTGATCCTCTCGTGTGCGGCGATCAAGCTTCCTTCCCAGATGTTGCCGTACGCGAGCCTTAAGTACGAAGCATGAGATGAGTCAGCTACCGTAACCTGATATGCTCTCTGCCCTCTCACACCGTAAGCCTTATCCAAGTTGCAATCGCTCCACCAGGAATCAATGACGAAGAAATAATAGGGGGTCAACTACATCTTCTATTCTCTTACATTCCGATAACTCTTTCGACCTCTTACACCTCCCTTCCCCGCACCAAAAAAAAGTCCGTCCTCGGACCTAGAAAAGTGAATTTTAGTAATAATTACTTAGCTTACCTGATAAATAAGTTAAAATGCAAAGAAACCGTTTTATTCGAGTAGATCGGGTAGTGCGGATGCCGTAGTAACCGCGCGTCGGGTATGAGCCCATTGGAGGATATCGTGCCAGTACGATAACCTGTTAGAGACTGCTCGTGACCCAGGACGAATTGGCTATGCCGACAAGGGGAAAGGGTAACACTGAGTCGAAGAGGGTCGTTGAGGAACTCGCCTCGATCGGTATCAAAGCCTGTTCTGTGGTGTGCAGAATGACGATGTCCTTTTCTCGGCCTTGCACGGAATCCACTGTATGTAAGTCGATGTTGTTGCTTTGAGCAAAGTGGGATAGGACGCGTGCTTGTTCTTTGTAGGAGACGATGATAGCGATAGAAGAATTTTGAATTTTTCCGACAGAGGCTCAGAGCGATCTCGCGACAGGTCTCAGTTTCGAACGGGTTGCTATGTGAGCCGCCAGGAGCCTACGAGGACTTTCCTGCGACTTCAACGAAGAGGAACGGCAGCTTAGGGTTAGGGCACCGGACGTTTGATAAGAACATTTGGCGTTGATCGCACATGTTCCATTGATAAGTGTGTGATCGTAGAAGATCAGGTTAGGTAGCTCGTTGAGTAAAGGGTGGGCGCGGAAGGTGGTCGTCTGTGGCGCCGTGAGGACTCCTTTTGCTAAGAGAGTGCTCATGTTCTCTTGAGCTCCGAACCTCGCCGGGTTAGTGGAGCGAGGACAGCGTACTTGTGGCTCCAAATGATGGATATCTCCTACGTAGATGTGTCTGGCTCGAGGGACGTGAGTGACCCGAGCCACTCATGCCGGTTCCAGAATTTGAGAAGCTTCGCCACCGATGATGAGGGAGAACTGGTCAATCCATTTGGTAAATACCGTCTAGGGCGACGGATTTGAGTAGAGCTGATGTGGTGATGGCCAGGACTGCCGACGGGCGTACTTTGAACAAAATGGCAACCGTATCGCGCGTAAATCCGGATATGTCGCGTTCCGCCAAACGCCAACGATATTCATCACCTCTGCGTCGGACAGGTCTACTACTAGGTCGCGATCGAACATGAAGCGCTCCAGAAGCTCCCGGCCTGGTTTGTACTTAAGGCATGTGGCGAGCGCTGAAGGAGCCGATCTCCGTAGTCGTCAGGGAGGAGCTTAAGAATGACGTAGAGATCCACGGGCGTCTGAGGAGTGCCTTCCACAAGTGCCGAATCGGAAACATATCTAAGTATATTCACGGTGTTTGCGGCGTCGATGGATCAGGCGGTGTCCATGAATTGGGTTGCTGCAGTGTTGGTCGTGGCGGTGGCGATGACCAGTTGCTGGTCAGCGGTTGCGAGGTATGTGCGCATAGCGATGAGGGCTGCGATCAAGGTTTTACCCGTACCAACAGCAGTCTGGATCGCGAGGATGAGTAGGTGTCGATCACCCATCTGCAGCGCTGCGATCTGGTCAGGACGCAGTGGAAAAGAACGGCTGAGGACCGAAACGTAAACATGCTCTGGTTGAGTGGCAACAGACCCGAGTGGAGTTACTCGCGTTCCGTAGACGGTGTCGAGGATGGTTGCAGCTAGAAAGTCGTCTTCGAAATGCACAGCGGCTCGGCTGCTACAGGCAGAGACCCTAGCTTCACACACATGTCCACAGCAATAATGTCATCGCGGACGGTGGAAAATCTGGAAGCAGTGCGAACAGTGCAGTTGTAACCACAAGTTGGAACGACGAGACGCACTGCCTTAAGCGTGTCTCATAAGAGTGCTCCGACTGTACAATGATCGTACGGATAAGCGTTTGATAGCCCACGATCCATAGGTAGACTGGTCGGTGATTCGTCCATACGCACTCTGAAGACATTAGTGATTATAAAATCGAAGCGGAAAGGGAACGCAGCCGAGCTTGGAGTGGTGGCGGTAAGCCTGTGGGTCGTCTCGTCGTCATTCAAGGCGTTGACTGTGACCAATGCAGAACAAGCGGCGTTGAAGAGCTGCGCTTGTGTCGTCGAGATTCCGCTGGATTGCGCGGGTAGTTGGTAAACGAGGCCGCTCTGTCTGCGATCCATTCCTCTTTCTATCTGTGAGTTTAAATACCCGCAGATAGAGCATTCCTTCTCTGGAAGAGCTGGTAATAAGACACGCACTAGTAAGAAAAGCTTCATCTGCGGGTCCTTAGAAACTGGGAATTACGAGAAACGGATAGATGAGTTGAGAAGAGTTTGTCCGCCGAAACAACCTCTTCGTGTTCGACTTCGCTCAATGGGAAATCGCAAAGGTTCCCATGATCAGATCTCAACCATGCTGCGAGGAATGAGAACAATCGAATGTTTCCATCCGCTACGGGAAACTGGAGCAAAGAGAGTTATGATGAGGAGATAAGCAGGGAACCTCTGAAGCATGCGGTCTGAGCCCCTCCGTGAGGCCAGAAACCAGAGGCGCAATTTAACCCACCCGTCAAGCAGAGAATATCCTGCTAGACAGATGCCGATAAAAGCAGCCACCCTTGCCCATGTTGTAAGAGAAGACCGCCTCACCACTGTCGACGGTACGCGAAGCCTGCGTGCTCGCAGTTAGGCGAGCAAGACACTACTTTGCGGCGCTGTATCTTTAACGTGCGCTCCCGGTGTGATAACATACATAATGGCCCAAGCGAAGTAGATAGAATGAGAGATGAAGGCTTGCCTATGTTGGAAGGGAAGAACGCCCTACCACTGTCGACGGTACGCGAAGCCTGCGTATTCGCAGTTAGGCGACCAAGACACTACTTTGCGGCGCTATATCTTTAAGGGGCACTCCCGGTGTGATAACATTCGTAATGGCCTAAGCGAAATAGATAGAATGAGAGATGAAGGGAAACAACGAGACGCAGAGTGTTATTCATAAACATACACTAACGAATCCATTTAAACGGAAGGCAAAACTTTCTGAACCATAATAACATGAGCATCGCGTACCGAAAAGAGAGAGCTCTTCCGACACCATTATTCAGTCACTAATCAAGACTTCATTTAACTACGATTAGGCCTGATTTACTAATTTAGCAAAACATTCTCTTCCTCTGTGTCAATGAACGGCTGACTGCCCTATACTAAGATGCATCTTACTTGAACTCATTGCTATGCCTTCCTTACACAACGTGAACACGACACCAAAGAAAAGAAAAAAACAGGTGCTCTCGTCGACGACCGTCAGTTCTCGGGGGATGATTCAAATTCAAATCTGGAAGCTTCAAATTTAAAGCTTAACAAGCGTTCCGAATGTCAAAGGAGGCTGAGTGAAGAAAAGAAACGAAGATAGAAATGCTCTTTGAGAAAGTCACAGGCTGGCAAGTTAACAAAGAGGCTTCGAAATTAACGTAAACGAGCCTGAGAAGGGAGATGTATCATCACGCCCTCAAAGGGGAGCCGCCTTTGAACTCGAAACACATGACTTGTGTCATGGCAAAAAGTGTTAGGAAAACATTCAAACGAATTCGAAAGGCAGAACACATGAAGTGCAAATCTGTGTGGGGCAAATAAGAGATCAGTGCAAGAAGCGTGTGTGTATGAGATAAGGAAGAATCGACGATTAATTATAACGTTTAACCCACCTATGTGAACCTGCCCTCAGAAATCGCCAAAGGGATTTCTAGTCGAAACAGCTTTTAACGGATCTGAAAAAAGAAAGGATATAGGAAGGAGCTCACAGGAGAGAACGAGTTAATAAAGAACCCATCATGGTTGGCCTGTCAATGACTGTCGAGCTGTAGAAACGAAAAGAGGTGGCCAGACTCATTCTCGCCTACAGGCATTCTTATTCTCGCGTACAGAACCGGAAGAAAAAGGTCGAACTGACATGCGAAAAATGAAAGTAGACTGACTCGCCTCTCTCAGAGTTGGGCTCACTGCTACCAGTAATAGGTGCGGTCATACCGCTCAGCAGACTGAGCGCGACTAAGACGAGAATAAACAATCAATTTATTAGTATGATGGAGTGTGATTATCAGTCTAGTCGATGTCCTTGCCTGGAAGGTGGTGAGCACAGAGGTAACAATCGATGAAGGCCTGGAGTCCATTTAGGCGTGATCCTCTCGCGTGCGGCGATCGAGCTTCCTTCCCAGATGTTGCCGTTCGCGAGCCTTAAGTACGAAGCATGGGATGAGTCAGCTACCGTAACCTGATATGCTCTCTGCCCTCTCACCCCGCAAGTCTTGTCCAAGTCTCCCCACCAGGAATCAATGACGAAGAAATAATAAGGGGTTCATCTACATCTTCTATTCTCTTACACTCTGATAACTCTTACGTCCTCTTACGGAAGTAATACGGCTTTGGAATACCTTACGAAAGGAGTTGCGCTGAACTGTTTCAAATCGAAAGGTGCAGCCATAATACTGCACCTCTAATATAGGTCATGTGCGGTATCTCGTGTAAGCTTTCCATCCTGGCATCACTGGTCTTAGCGGAACCAATCCTGTAGTATTTCCACTAAAATCATTCTTTGCCTGGAGAGATGCTACGCTCCCACAATCCCCGTTTTCCCGATTATACGAGTTTTTATCCACCTCTCTCGTTGCATCATATACTTAGACAGTATGTGGATCTCCTTCTCTACATTTTAAGGGGGAGACGAGTGGAATAAAGACTTAGGTGCATGTTCAGTTGCCTAGATTTACTTTTTAAGCCTTACTCTATTACTCTTAGAGGCACAGTTCCCGATAAAAATGGATTCGGAGATTTCCCTATTGTATGAATTCGAGGCTTCCCCTTATGCATACCTGTCGTTATAAGGCCGAAAAACGTCCTGGAAAGGGCACAAGAAGGAACCAGAGATTGTATCGTGTGAATGCCACACCCCTAGTGGACGAGCTTCAACGGCTTTGTGCAGACTGCATCGTTCATAAGGAAACCAATGTAGGTAGATTAAGCAACTTGTCATGACCAATAGCGACAAGGAAAGGCAATTCTAGACAGTTATGGTTGATGCAGTCAGCTCTTTGCCCGATGGGAGCAATTTGAATCTCGTCCAACACACCTTACATGCTATTGCTGTCGCGGTGATCTCGTACAACCTCCACTTCCAAAATTTTTAAAAAGCTTGAAGTAGGCGGATTTTCTCGCTTTCTTCGCCACGGAAGTACTCCTCTACATCAACACTCCCGCTTTTCAACCTCAAAAAGGGTACCTCAAAATTATCGTGAACTGTGCCTTCGAAGATATGAAATTGAAATTCGTCAAATCGACATAGAAAGCCTGCTTGTCGTTCCATAACTTCTGTGTAGATTGAGAGACATCGATCAATGATCCTTCTTGGCAACAAGTGTCCTCGGTCTCTACAAAACTAATGGCGTTTCTATTGATAGTTTGATTAAGGCAACAGGAAGTGTTGGTCAACATGCTCTTGAAGCAATTTGCAAGAAAAGATTTGCTACACACACGGGCAAAGCTGTGTCATACGATGTTGTGGCAATGCCAGATGGAGAAGGCAGGCCTTGAAACTATAGAGGTGATTACTCTTGGTGCTATGCTTAGATTGTAAATTGGGGCAGAAATCAATCCACGAGTAGGTAATTCGTTGCCTGTAAAAGTGACTATTAGAGTAGAGTAGTAGTTAACAGTATGTTACAAAGTAATGAAAGCATGTTGATCGCGAATGAATTTCCTTGAAGATTCTCCGTGCCTCACTTGACTTTTTCTTCAGGCAGAGCCTTTTCAGATTTTGCTTTCAAAACTTATCGATGAGGAACCGATATACCGTGAGAAAAGCGCAGAAGGGTTAGCATACTGGTTGAAGAAGAATAAAGTCCGCACTGTGCGAATGAATTGGAAGTGCCCAGAAAAGGTGAGTCAAGTTCTTTACCCTATTTCCATTCTGAGATTCGATTTTAAGGTGCCCGAAAGAGTCCCACTGAGGTGTGGAATACGTCCGGACAATTTGTGCTTGGCTTACGATTCAGAAAATCTACCTAATACAGAAGAAAAATGGAACAACACGGTGTTTTTCTCCAAACAATTCGGCTGCTACAAATGGCCAGAGTCTGTTGTAAAGCAGAAGATTTTCGATTATACTAGGCTGATTTTCTTTGCTTGCAGAACAATAAGTGTAGTTACATTGGCCAAACAAGCACAAATTGATCGCCCGGAATTGAATGAATGTGAAAAAACGATCGTGGCTGCCTTCGAGGATCCACAGCTGTTTTTTACATGGATTAGTATACTTATCTTTGAAAAGAGAGACATACCAGAACTCAAAGAAAGCACTATATGGATTGTTAAGGTGACTTTTGAAGAATGCTTTTCACATAGTGGCACAAGAGGTGAAGCTAAGGGGCCAGGGTAAGATGAGGTGAGCAAGAGATGATACGGAGGTTGGCAGTGTACAAATGGCTCCGTTCTGACTGCTTCCAAGTTGAGGTCCTAGTTTCAGTTCTACTTACGTTTGAACAAAAAATGCATGATCCAGCAATCATGAGGAAAACACAAATTTCAGCCTTTCTCAAAAATCTACACATGAAAATCATTGTGCACCAACATAACTCTCCTAAAGTATTGACTGGAGGCGGCCGACTCTTTTCAACTATGAAGTTATAGTCGGAAACCTAGGGTCCCTTTGAAAAACTTCTACATGCTATTTCGTAGCTACTTTGTGATCTTACTGGATACTCAACATTCCTGATAAAGGTAAAAAAGCAATGAAAGGAGCTATAACAATACTGTTGGGTTCATATAACTATTGACTATTTTATAATATAACATAATATAATATAATAATATTTTATAATATATTTTATAATATATAACTATTTTATTGTTGCACTATCATGTTTTATCTGATCAGAATCTTTAAAATACGAGCCTTTTCGCCAAAGTACGAGTACCGCTGATTAGTGCTGATTTCGGAGGCCTTAAACTCAACTTCCCACCCTTCGTGTTCCCTGCCATTTCCCGAGAGGTAGGTATAACCTCTCCCCCACTCTCGCACCCCATCCTCTCCCTTCCACTTCCTTTCATCATACAAGCCAAGCTACTCTGTTTTAACGATGCAAACTTGTAACAGCCGTCTAGCTGTTGAGTAGACGTAAACAAGAAGAAGAATAGAAGTAAAGTTGTGCTGAATATTTTTTTGAATCGTTCTTTGGTTGCAGTATCTTCTCCGAAACTTCCCGAATAGCACGATCATTTTTCAAAACATCACAAGCACTCTCCTGAAACTGATGAAATCCCGCCAGGTTGATTTCTGCCTGCATCAGTGTATTCTGCTTTATCACGAACTAGCGCTCATTTCAGCGAGCGCACCAACGACTTGCTGCCGAAATTTTCGCTGGAGTGGCGCAGGGAACGAAGTATCGCGGATTCAAAGTGCTCAACAATTTGTGGACCACATTATCTCAAGCCGTGGATCTCATGTATGATTACATGAATGCCGACGCCTACAATTTATGGAGCGTCGTGATGATTCAAGTGGGTGTTAAAAGTAGCTTCGGTAGAGTCACAGGGGTTTGTAACACATAGCTAAACATGGAGAGGATAATATTCGGAGGGAGCAATTAGTGCCATCGGTGTTGTACCCGTGGGCCAGAAATATATGTATATCTGTATTAACAAGGGTTCCTAAAAGCTTAATCTATGCAGGTTCTCCAGCGTGACGATACTAGACGATATTGGTGGCTGATAGAACAGTTTTTGAAAGGCATGAGTCGTCCAGCACCAACTGCGTGGCATCGAGCTGTGTAGGTTTTAACTCATACACTATGTTCAGCATTCGTAATCGAGTTGCACGTGAAGATATCAGTTCCACAGCTGACGACTGACCATGAGGTTGAAAACCACGATTTTACAAAGCTGACATTTTGATGTTGTGGCCTCGTATGAATTTGATGCAAAAGCTTTTTGAACGAGTTTCTCTGAAGTGGCCTTATTTGAGCACATATGCCCAGCTAGAGGTGTTGGGGGATATCGTGGAATCCTGAACGGTAGTCAGCCTTTATGGTCTTTGAAGTCGTCATCGTGTCTTAAGACTTCGCTAAAGTGTTCCTCAAAAGTAAGTCAGTCGAGTAAATGGAATCTAGCTGATAAAGGAGAAGTCGAGGTCCGTGGACACTCATTGGAGACACTGGATACTTTGACGAGTAAAACTTCCTTTTGTAGGCGCTTGCTAGCACTACCAGCAAACCGATGGAGAGAAGTGGAAACTCGTCGCCGAATTTGCGAAATTGCTTGGCGTGATCTCCCAAAGGCTAAAATTGATACTCAGCGATTGGCAATATCCACGTGAATTTTTGCACATTTGCTTAGACAGCTTCACGATAGGCTGGCTGCAATTTTTGATGTCAGGACTGTAATTTATTGCTGAAACCAATTTCACTTCATGTCCTATTAAGAGCGTTGAAGAACATATGTGTCTTAATGGATGCAAATATGAACAACGATTTCAAGGACCTACCCGAGCGTTTTCGACTCGAATCTATTGATTATTGGTTGAAACGATTTGAAAACAATGTCAGTATCCCCGGTTTAAGCTGCTTTAGCTGTTGAAAGGTAGAATTGTGGAGCGAGTTCGTATCCTATTCGTTTTCAGCTTGGTGAACTGGATGGCAGCAAATCAGGTCAAGAGAGTGCACAAGGCTCGAAGACCAGTCTAGCAAAGGCAGCCCCTACTGATGTGTCAATGAGCAAGGCGATTAACAAATTGACGGCAACCTCTGCAACTACTAGTAATGACGATAAGGTAAGTAGAGACGATGAGAACGTTCTTGTACTGTGAAATCCAATGCCAAGGTGAAAATGTATTTGCAGCCTCAAATCTACCTGAGAACACTTTTGGAGTTTCTTTTACAATATTACGAAAACTGTATAACGTGCCTCACACCTAGTATCATATCTTTGTTCCCGGTACTACTTGAATATGCAAATCAAGACGATGCAGAATATGAGTAAGTTCCAATTCGAAACTCTATTAGTCGTTTTGTTGCTATGGTACATGGTATTCATTCAGGTTACATGGCTCTCTGAAAGATATGGATATAAAATTAAGCGCAAATACTCTTATACATGACAGCATGTCGAGCTTATTCCTGACGGCGAAGTTTGCAGATTCATTTTTAGGAATTGTTACAAAAGTAAGACATGACTGGAGTTTCGTGCCCTGATGATGAAGAACAATATTCAAACTGAGTTCTTAAAGGCACAGTTCGCGATAACTCAATGGGCGGGGACGTCAATGGCCTTCCCACCTCTCTATCGAAGTCACGTCAGACGGTTAGACGAGTGTCGATACAATACAGATCGCAGATTTTCGTTCTAGGACCCACACACATTCAACTGTCGCCGAGTAATAAGGCGTTGTTTTTCTCCCATTCTTTTTTCCTCTGCTATTCTTCCTGCTGCCGCGATCCCTTATTTAATTTCTTACTCCTACAGGCCGAAAATGGTGAGCATCTTTTGCTGTTCCAGGGTAGCGCGAATTCATTCACTTATAAGCATAAGTAAACACTTATGCTTATAAGTGAATGAATTCGCGCTTAACATTGCCTTTTATTCGCACCAGGGTCCACACGCACGTTTGCAATGAGCCACACGTTGTATAGCTCGTCCAAACGCCCCACTCTTCTTCATTTCTCTGAACTCATTCTCGTCCAGCCGCCTGTTTAACGGCTTTCAAAGCTATTTCAAGATGCTGCTATCTCTGAGCTTCATTCCAACTTGTTTTTCATGTGCATTTATCGAAGCTCTTGATACTCCACTTTGTTGGTTAGCTTTCGGCGTATAATGCCTTCTTCAGACCTCAACTTTACCATACATAGTTGCAAACGACCAGTCAACAATCAGTTACTACATAGAACACATCGGATCCTATCAATCCAACCGGAAATGTTGGGGAAGAGAGGAGGGGAGTGGACCTATGGGCGGGGAACTTGAAAGAAAAATGAGACCGCTCTTCTCCTGAGGCGACAGAACGTTATCATTCAATCAGTCTCAGCAGGTCACGCATCTCCTCCTTTGCGTTGATTTCCGGTCGGATACGGTATATTTTCCGTGCCTCCAAGATTTTCGTTTCCAGAGGCCGTACCAAATATCTATGTAAAACTCTCACATCGAAAAAATGGAGCGTTTTTCTTCTCATGCTGGGGTGTACGGTGCTTGGAAAAGCTGCTGTGTGGGTAGGCAGCGGGATTAGCCAACGCTCTCCTATGTTCGTCCAGACGGATCTTCAAGGGTCTTGTGGTCTTCCCCACGTACTTCTCTCCACATCCTCCGCATTGAATCAAGTAGACGGTGCCTTGAAGCTCGCAGATCTTTTCAGATTTACAGTAGCGTTAAGACTGCTCGCGGCACCGTTTTTCGTAGATTCGAGAAGGTGTCAGGAGATCCTTCAGTGTAGGGGGAGGTTGGAAAACAAGTCGAATAGGAAGCTGGAAGTTCTTCACGACGTAGTTCAGTTCACGTGCCATTTTGTCATTAACAAAAGGCAGTATGAGGCTTACACCGTCAGCCGTTCTGTATGGGACCCAGGTCCTTGTGTTGCCTTCGAAGTATCCATTACTATTGAGGATACTTTCTACATTAGCATCAACAACAGAATCCCTTCGTGTTCCAAGCTTCCTCTTCTATTTCAGAAGATTCCGCGCGACGTTTGCCTTCATATAAACAGGATGGTCGCTTCTGGAATGCAACAATATGATCGAAGAAGCACTTTTCGATACCACAGGTGTTCCTTGCAACCTTCACTAATCCGTACCTTCGCATTGAGGAATGGTAGAAATCCATCCTTCTTTGGATCTTCCCTTGTGAAGGCTATATTAGCATCGTGAGAATTCAGTCTCTTCAGTGTTTCCACAAGGTCTTCTTCTGTTGTTCCAATAATGAACACGTCATCGATATAACGTTTGTAGAAAAGTATTCCGCTAGTTAATGATGACTTCTCGAGGTGGTCCAAGAAGATGACTGCTAACACAGGTGCTACACGGTTACCCATGGCAAGGCCTCGTTTTTGCTTGTAAAAGTTACTGTCGAAGCAAAAAATGTTGCATTGCAGTGCCGCTTCGATGAGATCCTTAACTTCGCTGGCAGAAAATCCCATCATCGTGATGTGATCATCATTATCCTCGATGAGAGATAATACAGCTTGCACTGCTCCCGCGTTTTTCACGTTCGTGTATAAGGATTCTACATCGAAGCTCGCGTAGAAGGCTTTCTTCGGTACTGGATATTGGTGAAGCGACAAAATGAATTCTTCAACATTAACAATGTGCGCTCCCACGTATCGCAAAAGCGGCGAGAGCAAACGGACCAAGAGCCAGCTCAATCCGTCTGCGGGTCCACCACAAGATGCGATAATCGGTCTAGTCTTGATTTCATTCACTGGGAGGGACAGTGTATCTGTTGTTGCCGAAATTTTGTGCGTCTTCACTAAGTTGTAAAGCGTCGGCACCGATGGAACCGTACCGTACAGTCTTTTTGCCATTTCAGGGCTTGTCCGTTTCTTCACTATCGACACAACGCTTTTCACTCCCTTGCACACTGATTCAAACGCGGACAAAGTGCCTTCCTCGTATACGGTGTCATCTGGAGCACTTTAGCGGTGAGAGCCTTATCCATCGTTTTAGGCATCACTACGAAGAAGCCACACTTGTGTCCAACAGTATACATTAATACATTCTTCACTTACAGTAGCTTCTTCACTCCTCTGCGTTCAGTTGGGGTCAGGTTACTGCGATAAGGCTCATTCATCGCGTTCCGCTAAATCCGTTGAATTCCGTGCTCAAGGTTCGCTATTTTGGAGTCGATTTCACGTAAAGATGGTGGTATTCTTATGAACTTCCCTTTAAATGGCATCAAAGACATTAAAGTCGCTTGTTGGTCGAGTGCGGTCGGTCCACGATGTGTTCTCCAGCGCAACTGATATGCGAACTGATGTGCTCCACAAAACGCAGCGTCAAGTACTTGATTGTTTCCCCTCGGTCTTATTGCAAATGATGGTCCTAGATTGAGAGCTGCAGTCATACCATTATCAACTTCATTTGTCCCAATAACCACATGCCGCGTTGGTGGGACAGCGTTTGCTGTGATGAAACGTGGTTGCTGGGATGAATGTTGTCGCGATCTCAGCAGGTATAGTTTCCTTTAGAAATGGCATTTCTGATCTTCACGTAAGAAGGAGCATATACTCTGCTTTTCTGAAGACATTCTTCGCCAGACTTACTAGCAGGTATAGTTATCTTTCGAAATGGCATTTCTGATCTGCACTGAAGGATCTCCTGACATCTTCTCGAATCTACAAAAAACGGTGCCGCGAGCAGTCTTGTCGCTACTCTACATCTGAAAAGATCTGCGAGCTTCAAGGCACCGTCTACTTGATTCAATGCGGAGGATGTTGAGAGAAGTAGGTGGGGAAGACCGCAAAACCCTTGAAGTTCCGTCTGGACGAACAGAGAAGAGCGTTGGCTAATCCCGCTGCCTACCCACACAGCAGCTTTTCCAGGCACGTACACTCCGGCATCTTACGATGTGAGAGTTTTACATAGATATTTAGTACGGCCTCTGGAAAGGAAAATCATGGAGGCACGGGAAATATACCGTATCCGACCGGAAATCAACTCAAAGGAGGAGATGCGTGACCTGCTGAGACTGATTGAATGATAACGTTCCGTCGCCTAAGGAGTAGAGCGCTCTCATTTGTCTTTCAAGATCCCCGCCAATAGGTTCACTCCCCTCCCCTCTTCCCCAACATTTCCGGTTGAATTGATAGGATCCGATGTGTTCTATGTAGTAACTGATTGTTGACTGGTGTTTTGCAACTATGTATTGTAAAGTTAAGGTCTGAAGAAGGCATTATACGCCGAAAGCTAACCAATAAAGTGGAGTATCAAGAGCTTCGAAAATGCACATGAAAAACAAGATTTTCAAAGCCTTTTTCAGTTTGGAAACACCGGTTCACACAGTTTCTCCACCTTCATTTTCATCATAATCTGGATTACCCAAAATTATCGTGAACTGTGCCTTTAAGTGATAGCGTGGCTTGTGTCTTACGTTGTTAAACGAAAAGTCACTGGCTGTTTCATAGTGAGACGAACTCATTTTCCTGCAAACCATAGCATAACCAAATCACACTGTCGTTCCTGTCAAGTATGCAGGGGGGTTCTCATGGTGAATGTCAAGACGGCTGAGAGCCTCTCAAAGAAGTCCGCATCAAAAGGATAAAGTATAAAGTTTTTGGCTTCAGTCAATCCCGTCTGAAGGATGCGCCCACACAATCGAGTTTCATTCAGGTGGCGTAGTGAGTGCGTATGGGAAATATACAACGTCTTACAGTAGTCACCCGATGTACAAGTCGGTGCTTTTATCCTTCCGAACAAGTCTGGTACCAATTTACCGACCCAGCGGGGATGGAAGGCTTGGTTGGCATGGGTGGATATCGATCCGGGAGTCGAACCCGTGACCGTAAGTGTGAGATTGTGCAGCACAGTACCTTCGCCCTCAGAGAAGGTCGCATTACGAGGAATGAATAACCCTTTAATCGATCATTCTGTTTAAGTAGAGGAGACGTTTTAGGCGAGCTTAGTTAGTAACGGAATCCTTCAAAGAGAAACAGATTTGCTGAAACGTGATTTCGGTGAAGCGTATGTGGAGATCTACAACTTTCATATCAGAAGTTTCAATCGACCTACTGCTCTAGTACTAAGACAGCAGTAATGTCGAACACTTCAACTCATGTCAGGCACTTCCTATTTATGTGTTTGCCATCGTCTAGTGCTGGAGATGTTGATGACAATCGTTGTTCTTTTTTCCTTATTGAAAAGAATAGGGGAAAAGAGTAAAATAGGGGATTGTCTGGGTATCGCTACTTCTCGCCAAGTTTCCGCAGAAGCAGCAGTATTACCGCTGCGGCTACCGTATCCTTACATCGGGTATTCTGACCCCCTCCTTCATAGCGCGCAATTGCGCGGTAAAGGCTGCGGCGAGAGCGACGCGATTTCCTGGTCGGGAAGAAGTTACCACAATCTACATTTCATTTTCTGCGTCAAAGAAAGGTTCACTGTGTAAGAGCGGTAGGAGAGGTGCTAACAAGGAGAATGAGCAAGAGAGGTAAGTAGACGGTAACACGTAGCTGTAAAAGGAACGGTGAATTCTTTAATGCTCTGACCAAGGGCGGACATTACCCGTGGCGCATCCTCACCATTACAACCGCTCTCAGCTTGATCGACAGACTCCAATTCTGATAAAAACAGCTTCTGAGCTGAGATGAACCAATAGGTTAAGAGGAACTGATGAAAATACCTGCAGTTAGCACGTGATTCAGCATTTATTAGCGAATAAAGCATCTACTTTGCAGTCATTCTACACCACATATCTATGGCGCGTGAAAGTATCAGTACTGAAATTCATTCAAGTACTTGTTTTTACTAATATTTATGAGTTAGAAAAAGGATCTCGTCCTTCAAAGGTTTCTAGACTTATCTTTGATGCTATTGTCGATCACCAGGTTGGCTTGCTCACTTTCACGCCTAGTTCTTTTGACGATTCCTCTACATTACTAGAGTGAAGTACGCGTGGAAGCGTCTCGCGCGATGTTAACTCTGATCCTTTGCGATTATACAAAAGTCGATAAAGAGCTTCTGGTGAGTTTTTTCGTTTTTAATGTTGGATCGATGAATTTCTATCCTATAACTGAGCCCCTTACAGGCTTATTTAAATGATCTCATGAAGAGCAAGAGTACTGCCGTATTGCATGGTGGAATACTTGGAATGGCGGCTGTCGTACGAGCTCATCCGTTTTCGACAACACCTGCAGTGAAAACAGTCTTGCGGGCGCTCTGTGAAGTCACCGGTCCTAGTGCTGAGCATCAGGTGAATTTGAAGTTTCTAATAGACTAGCGTGATCCATAGAGATATGCAAGAGCATCTGTAGCCCCGCGTTCTCATGAAAACACTTCCTTTCAAATCACCTTATTTCAAGGACTGGAATGAATGAGTTAACCCCCTCCCAGACTGCAGCTTAGGTCTTTTCTCTGCATTCCCTAAACACCATCAGAACATAATTATTGTTTTAGTATTGCCAGCACTTGAGCGTCAAAAGGCAGATCGTCCGGCGCAGTGAACGTGCGCTGTGGCGATAGAGCTACAATTCTTCGCTCGATTCGATAACTGAGGGAATGGAGTCGCCCAAATGGGGAAGTGGGAAGCAGATCTCCATGCATGACGCTATGCGCGAGCTAGGGCTTATGTTTGTTAACCTCGACATTATAGCAACTAATTCTACCAGTGCTGTAGATCTCAACGGAAGAGGCAAAATCAGGAATCAACTTACTGCTGTTCAGAGAACTGCAACCACTGCACTTCGCGAATTCCGTCGTACCCATCGAGAAAATTGGGAGTCTACTGCACGATTCTTGGGGTCAGACCTTGTGTTCAAGATTGAAAATGCCATAGCTCCTCTCTATTACGCTTAAAATAGTATTTCTTAATGTCATTATAGTCTAATTTGCACTCTACGTCTTTATTGTCTTCCTGAAGCATGTTATAAATTAAAGTATGTTTAATATGGCCTACACGCGGTAATTTCATAGACAACTAACCGTGCTTATCATTGCAAATATGCAAAAGCGGGGCAGAAAATCTCGCATTTTTACAAAGTTCAGTCATTACGTGTTGAAAGCGTCCACAATCCTCAGCAGAATGGTAATTCTGAAGCTGTCATTTCATGCTCATCTTTGAGGTGTCATTTAAGTCCACTATGCAGAAGAAAATGAACGAAAACACAGGCGAACATGAAGTCCTACAACCATGCATTCCGGAAGTTTCCCTTACCCGCATTTAATAGGGGATGTGCTTTTGTTAATAGACACAAATTAGGCTAAACCCAAGGCGAACAAAAAGGCATAAAATTTATGAGGTTCAGTTCTGAGCATCCCAACTTCATTATCAGCTGAAAGTTGGCATAACCAAAGTGTATACCACCTGACATCAACGGAATTTTTTTTTTGGAAGTGCTTAGAAGAAGTATTAGTTGTCACATAAAACTTCTAAACTGCGTCGTCTCTGTTGAAAGAATATCCGATTGCAGGTCTAAATAGATTATATAGCCATCAATTTTTCGAGGGCATAGCTCTTCGAATGCAAAATTCCGCTGGTTTCTTTTACCGTACTCTTCAGACAGCATTATTCAACCCTTCACGGTAAAATGTCTACCAAGCTTGCAAGTACGATTTGATCTCGAGCTCTTATTTAAACTGAATTTCAATCTTGACTAAGACACTTCCACTTTCACTCTCTGCATGCCACTTCACCGGGCATTAAGTACCCCGCAATCAGACAAGGCAGTCTTTTCTTATCCATTCAGACCTCTACAGTATGGTTCGTAGGTCGCCTCGCAACATAGCGATACCGATATAATGTATTTAGCGGCCATTCGTCTTCATTCTGTATCTAGCGTCCTTCGATCTTCATTCCTGAATCATTTGATTCCAAATTAACGTTCTCCAGAGTGGACGGTGAATTTTAGTTGGGATGGTAATGATTCTGCCGATACCCTCTCTTCACGTTGATAACGTCTTAGTTGATGGATGGTCAGATGCTTCTAGTGAAGTTGTTGTCTATGTTGTCCCACGATGCACCCCTATACAGACAGGGTGTTTCAAAATTTTGAGCGCCAATATTCAGAAACTTCTAAGGTTGATGTAAATTATCGTATTACCTTCACCAGCTATTGACTAGTTGCATAAGAAGGTTTCCTTACAAATTACATAGTTACTGAAGGGAAAGTCCCAAAATCACTGGCAAGGGTAAGACGCTCGTGGTTTCGTCGAAGCCGGCGTGAAAATTGAGAAAGACCTGGCTCAGAGGGCACACAGAAGGACGTAATGAGGCACTGATCCAGCTTCGCTTCCTGAAACAGCTCGTGGTTCTCCCAGCAGGATGGTGCTCCAGCCCACAGAGGCGAAATCGCCCAGGTGTGGTATTGTCGTTAGCTACCCGACTTCACTAGTAAAGAGGGATAGACATCTTGCTCTCCAGATCTTAAAGGCACAGTTCACGATAATTTTGAGGTAGCCGCCTTTATTCGAAAAGCGGAAATATAGATTGGGAATACTTCATCGGTAGTGGAGAAAGCGAGAGAATTCGCCGCTTTCGAGAGAAATATGGCTTCTCAAAAGTAGAAAAAAATGTAGAGGTTGGACGAGATTGCCATGACGGAAATATCATGGAAGGGGTGTTTTAACGAGATTTCAGTCATTGAAATTGCACAGAGAGCTGACTACATCAAGCCAGAACTGTGCAGAACTGTCTTTCACTGTCGCTATGGGTCATGACGAGATGTTTGAACTTCCTACATGGGTTCCCTTGTGATCAGTGAATCCTCTACAATGCCTGTGAATGCTCGTCCGAGGATACACACGGAGCAATCTTTGAACCTTTATAACTCCCTAACTAGACTGTTTTCCGACCTAAGAGTGCTAGATATGGTATGCGCGGGGACCTCAAATTCATCCCGTAGGGGAATCTCAAAAACCATTTTTATCGCGAGTTGTGCCTTTAGCTCACTCGTCTTTGGCTCCTCCGTGGGGTCCCTGATTGGAAGAGGACCAGCCGGGTTTCCAGTCCAAGTTTGAGGTGAATAAATTGGCGCCCATAATTCTGAGACACCCTGCATATTGAGTAATGGTTGCCCAATGCTTCAGTTATCGCTCCCGTACAGACCTGCATTGAATGACTTCTTAAACCCGATGAACGCAATACATGACGAAATCTTGTACTCCTGCAGTAGCTCGAGTTCTGAAAACTAGGCAAGAATAGTAGCGGAGAGGGAGTTAACTTGCTCTTGAAACACTAATCATAGTTTATAAGCAGCAGTGTATGTGGAGGAACGAAAGAAAACACGGAAAAACGGTGTTTCTGCGTAGTTAATTCATAGAAATAACGAAATTTTCTGTCAAAACCTGCGGTCGCATCATCAACCGTTGGGCTAGCTACTGGTTTCAAATTAACTGGGTTCCCTCTCAAATTTGGAATAGAGCGAAATAACAGTTATTTGCAAGGTCGGTATCACCGGCGTGGTCCCTCCAATTTAAAGACTCTTGTGGATATATTCTAACGACACCTTCTATATCTTACGGACATTTGATGAAAATCTTGATTACTTTTGTATACTCCTTATTTTATTCTCCTTGATTCTCTTTTGATTAATCTATTTCCATACTCATCCTTATTATATTAAACCAGTCGATTAGCCCGGCTGACGCCGTTCTTCCCTCCTTCATTGACAAAGTTGTAGTGATCGGTTAACTTTCCACTACTTCTCTGAAACAAATAATAATTTTCCTGTACACGAACCTTGACACAAGGCTAACAGGGCAGTGCAAATGGCATACAGTGTAAGTCGGTGCTGCGTTTTCGAAGGCACAGTTCACGATAGTGCGATAAAGGCGAAGGAACTGCGTGAATCGGTAATTCCAAAGTAAAAAAGGGCTTCGAAAAATCGTTTAAAAGAGGGCTGGACGAGAATAAGACTGGAAGAGTGAAGAAGAGTGGGGCGTTTGTACTAGCTACACAATGTGGATCATTGCATACGTGTGGGTCCTGGTGCAAATAAGTGACTATGGTAAGCGAAAATTCATTCCCTTATAGGCATAAGTAAACGAACAAACCTTAGTAACAGCAAAAAATAACTCACCTTTTTGAGCCTTTTGAGGTAAGAATTAAATGAGGGATCGCGACAGCAAAAAGAATAACAGGGGAAAAAGAATGGATAAAACATCGCCTAACTACTCGGCGATTAGCTGATTGTGTGTGTATCCCAGAACGAATAATTGCAATCTGTATCGCCTCGACACTCGTCTGACGCGACATCGATCGAGGGGTGGGAAGGCCGTGAGCCGGGAACAGGGCACCACAATGCCCTAACCGTCGATTATTTGGGCGCGAGAGGGTCCTTTCTATTACCTTTGGAGACCGTTGGGTATTCCTATGGGAAGAACTCAGTACCCATTTTTATCGTGAACGGTGCCTTTAGTAGCAGAAAATGAACAAAATTCTCATCTGTTTATCGCAGGGCGGCTAATGGGTTCCGATTAGTGCCCTTACCATTGACTTTTGTCAGCCTACTTTATCATCTCCTCATATTGAATGAAACATATCAAAGAGTTGTGAGAAGAGAACATATTGATGTTTGACTGTGAGCTCCCATGCCGTTAAGGTGTAGTTTGTAAGTAACCCTTGCTCTCTAGGGTCATTTATCAATTCTTATCAGTCGTTGTCACTTCCTATCACAAAATACCTACGACCACGTACAATCCTACACCACCTATTGAAGTGCTTCCAAGGTACACTAAGGAGAATACAAACCTAGTGGCGCTAGCCTTCTAGGCTCTTTGTCAGCACTCATCCGCTTGCTATCAGCCTTCATCACCGATCACCTTCTGTCCATTCACATTCACGTCCCACAGCCTCTACTGAAGTGCTTCACTCTAAATATGAAAGACGTGGTAGATTTGATGGCTCTCGCCTTCCATCGCTCGTTACCAGTCTATAACAGTTGTTATTAATCCCCATCACTGAACATCTACGGCCCCTTCTTGATCCAAATCTCTTACTAAAATGGCAAGGCTCCACAGTTAACACGAAGGAGGTAACTGATCCTGCGGCTCTAGCCTTCTAAGGCGCTTTATGAGTTTCTTTTCACTTATTATCACCATTATCACCTATTATCAGTGTCCCCGCTCGTCGCTTATACACTAATGTTGTCGACGTTTACCATTCCCGTGTTTCGGTGCGACTGCTATAGATGTCGGAATGAATATCAGTTTATTAGTATCATTGAGATTCAGAGATCAGTCCGGTCGTGGGTCGTAAATAGGAAGGAGCAGGGCCCAGAGGCGACGTCCGCGGGAGGCGAGGTGGAGGTCCAAGCCCGGACCAAGTCCTCTTGGTAGACGATCGTCGAGTGTCCTCCTCTGTCGTTCTGCGCGAGCCTTAAATACATCGGATGAGTCAGCTGTTGAAGCCTCACCCGCTCTCTCACCTCCCAGCCTTTAAGCTTCTACTTAGTCATCGTCAGTCCGTAAGAAACCCGTTGAAGGAAAGAATAGTTAACCTATAATTACTGGTACTACTCATGAACTTCACTATCCCTTACACCTCCCCTCATTACGGAAAGTCCGTCCTCGGACTTTAAAGTAGAATAAGGACATTGCTTACCTGATAAACTGCCGAAATTAAAAGGAACCGTTTAGTCGAGTAGATCAGGTAGTGCGGATGCCGTAGTTACTGCGCGTCGATTACGAGCCCATTGCAGGATGTCGTGCCAGTATGATAGGGTTGTCAACGATTGCTCATGGCCCAAAACGAATTGTCCGTGCCGACACCTGGAAAGCGCGACATTCAGCCGATGAGGATCGTTGAGGAATTCGGCGTGGTCCGCCTCAAACCCTGTTCGCGTCGTCAACAAGATGACAATGTCCTTTTCTCTTCCTTGCACTGAATCCACTGTGTACAAATCAATGCCGTTGTTCTTTGCGAACTGAGAAAGGACGCGGGCCTGCTCCTTATAAAACACAATAACAGCGATCGACGAAGGTTGCACGTTTTTCCGACAGAGACCCAAAACGAGCTGACGACAGATCTCGGCTTCGGCCTGATTGCTGTGCGAGCCGCTGAGCGCTTTGGCCGACTTGCCTGGCACTTCTATGAAGAGAAATGGGAGCTTGGGGTTGGGGCATCGGACAGCCGATAGAAGCATTTGCCGATCCTCGGCGCGAGTGCCGCTCACCAGAGTGTGGTCGTAGAAGATCAAGTTGGGCAGGTCATTCAAGAGGGGGTGGGCGCGGAAAGTAGTTGTCAGTGGTGCACAAGGGACTCCTTTCGCTAGAAGAATATTCATAATTCCCTGAGCTCCAAACCGTGCCGGGTTCGATGATCGTGGACAGCGGGCGTGCGGCTCCAGTTGATGGATATCCCCCACGTAAATATGCCGTGCTTGAGGGATATGAGTGACCAACGCGACCAGTGCCGGTTCTGGAATTTGGGAAGCCTCGTCCCCAATGATAAGAGCGAACTGGTCCATCCATTTCCGGAAAATACCGTCCGCGGCTACAGAGTTCAGTAGCGCCGATGTGGTAATGATGAGGATGGCTGGGGGACGCACGTCGAACATAATCGCCACCGTGTCCCGCGTCAAATCCGAGATGTCGCGCTCCGCTAGTCGATACTCATCACGCTCGGCATCCGAGAGCTCCAGTACTAGGTCTCGATTGAACATGAAACGTTCCAGAAGTTCGCGGCCTCGCTTGTACTTGAGGCATGTGGCGAGAGCGGCGGGGGAAAGGTGATCGCCATAGTCCTCTGGTAGACGCTTAAGGATGACGTGGAGATCCACTGGTGTCCGGGGGGCACCTTCGACAAGAGCGGAATCGGAGACGTATCGCAGAACGTTCATCTCACTTGCAGCATCGATGGATAGCGTCGTATCGGTGAACTGAGCCGCCGCAGTATTAGTTGTCGTGGTTGCGATGACCCTGTTCGGGGCATCCGCGAGGTAAGTACGAATGGCGATCAGCGCCGCAATCAAGGTTTTACCGGTACCAAAGGCGGCCTGTATCGCGAGGAGCGGAAAGCCTCTATCGCCCATTTGGAGCGCTGCGATCTGGTCAGAACGCAGCGAGAACGAGCGGCCGCGGGCGGCGACAGAAACAGACTCTCGAGGAGGGCCAGCAGGCCCAGTAAGAGTTCGGCGGTTCCCATAAACTGTGTCAAGAATGGTAGCTGCACGGGAGTCGTCGTCGAACTGGCCGAAGAGCTGACGGTGCGAGATGAGTTCGTATAACGGTTCGGCTCCGGAGTGTAAGGGTCCCAACTTCACGCACACATCCACTACGGTAACGTTGTTACGAGTTGTAGCCAACCTGGTGGTGGTGCGAACTGCATACCTATAGCCCCATGCTGGGACAACGAGGCGTACTGCTATGGAGCGAGTTTCATAGTTGTGTTCCGACTGCTCGATCGTTGCGTGGATCAGCGACTGAGATCCGACGATCCACAAGTAAACTGGCCGGTGGTTGGTCCATCCACATTCCGACGACATGTTGCTGATGACAAAATCGAATCGAAAGGGGAACCCTGTCGGATTTGGGACGGTGGCGGTAAGCCTATGGGTAGTCTTGTCGTCGTTCATGGTGTTGACCGCGACTAGCGCAGAGCAGGCGGCGTTAAAAAGTTGTGCCATGCGTCTGCGGGCCGCTGCAGGGTTCCGAGGGTAATTGGAAAATGAGGCGGCGCGATCTGCGATCCAGTGCTTTTCACTCGTGGTGAGCTTGAATACCCTTAGAGGTAGTATCCCTTCGTCGGGGTGAGCTGGCAAGAAATCACGAACAAGGGCACAGAGTATTGCCTGCGCATCTTTAGAAGCGGGAGATTCCGAGAAGCGGATTGCGCAAGAGACATTCGGTCGGACAAGTGCCGACACTATCTCATCTTGGTCAGCCTGGCACAGTGGAAAGTCACAAACTGTTGGAGAAACGTGAACGGCTTCTGGAGACCCTTCGAAAGCGATACGTAAGCCCTGTATTGCCTCATAGCGAACTACGAGGGAGAGGACGATGCCCAGCGAGCGCTGCGTAGTTAACGGAGGAGTCACAAATGTGAATTCTTGCACTCGGAAGAAGTGCGGGAATCGTCTATCTAGGGCGGTTGCCTTCGGGATACGTGCTTGCCTGAGGGTTGTCTCCGGATCGCGAAGGGCTGCCCTGGTGGGTTCCACTGTATAAACCCACACGAAGTCCTTCACGGAGAGAAGCAAGCGATCAAATCCTCGTGTGTTGCTAGTAACGTTGGTTGCATATTGATCCAAGATGATCAGGTGAAGCTCACGTCGGTCGGGACCGGGAATGAAAAAGTCCTTTGCTTCAAGAACGGCGCTCTGCCCCACCCCTTTATTAACGACTCGATACAAGACGGGGAACTGCCAACGAACCGGCGGAAGGATTGTAGAGGGCATCGAGCCTTCGGGAGTGACCGGCCGCATGTTCTCGATAGCGACGTACTCTCCGCGGAGCAGCTGGTCTATGACGGCTTGAGATGAGCGTCGAAATGCAACGGCGTGCTCAAGACGCATAAGCTCGATGACCGGGAGTGGACGATTGGGGCGCGGCTGCTCCTTGAACGTGTGAGGAAATAAACGTTTCACGTACTTGCCGGAGAGGTAGCCGCCCGGAGGGATGTGGCTATACAAGTCGAGGGGCATAAGAGCTGTTAGTGCTTCGGGCGACGGCCTTGCGAGGAACGGCGTATTGCGAAGAGAGACGAGATTTGCCCAGGGGTGGCTTCCGATGAGAGAATGCGTGTGGTCCGGCGGAGTGAACTCTGGCAGCTGTCGCTGAGTGGTTGCTGCGACAGTGTTCGCAGGACGCTTTCTTCGCGGACCTCCCGCTGGTGCCGTCGGTAGTGGGGCAGACGCCTGCGCGGCGGCTGTTTCTGCGGCGGCGGCGGCTGCCCGTTGACGGGCCACAACGTTCGCGTAGGAAAACTTCCCTAGATCTCCTGTCTTGGAAGCGGTAGAGACAACGGCAGGATCTGCTGAAGGAGCAACAGCGTTGGCGGGCGGCGTGCCCGATGATCGGTAAGCTGAGCTCGGTGTCCCAACTGGCGAGAGCTCAGACTTCGGCTTGTCCACCTGGTCGAGAGAGGGTGCAGCAGCTGACTGCAAAGCTGGCGTCGGCGCGATGAGCAACTCAGCCATATCCCGGGACGGGACCGTAACTTCGAAGTCGACTGCTTCTTCCTCGTGGGAGGCCGAGAAGTCGTAGAGCTTCGTGGAAATTCCTACGTCCTGGCGGGGAGAGACTTCCTGCACCAGGGGGGATGGAGGTCCTGAAAGAGCAAGGTACGATATACTGAACTCTGACGCGAGGGATCCCCTCCCCACTACCTGGTTGGTCGTCATGCCCTACTTGGTTGTCGCCCGGAACGGGGCCGGGTAGCCCTACGTCAGGAGAGTGAGCGAGGGAATGATCAGTTTCCATGAGAATGAGCACTTATCTGAAAGGAAGAGCGATGAATCTCGGGTGACATATGGGTCAGAACGATCCCAGGCGAGATACACGCATTAAAACGGAATCAGAATAATGGAGAGGGCGAGAAGATCTCGAAAGTAGGCAGAGAGCAAAGAAGAGTTATGTGAATAATAGAATAACAAAGGAATGCACGAAAGATCAAACGGATGTCACACGTTTACGAAAGCGGGTGTTATATGGGTGGGAGACTGAAGGAACCTCCGCAGCTGTGGAAGCGGGAGATACTGTTTGCCTATAACCCGTGACCCGAGCTGATTCGGCCTGAGAGCGAGCCAAGGCAACTTCCTCCTCACCAGGATTCCATGGGCAAGTAAATACCGGTCCTGATATTGCAAAGCATTTCTTGACTTGATTCATGTGTACCCTTTTGGGTGGAGACTGGGGGGAAGTAAGGCTCGTAATAATCAAGTGAGGGTGGTCTACCGAAATGACTCGAAACTGGCCCAACCAGGGGAAGCAAAGTTTTGAGGAAAGCCTGACCTTAGGCGCAAAATCTCGTAGGTATACGCGATCCCCAACGGCGACTCGAAGAGGGGGGAGTGCCGACCGGTCATGTTGTTTTTTGTAGAGTAAGCTCTGCTTAGCGTTATAGGCCGCTGCCAATCTCCAAGCGGAGTGGAGGGAAGATACCAGCGATTCCTTGTAGATACTGGTGTCGGCGTCGGAGGGTATGTGCTGTAATGCCCTGTGTTCGAACATCAGATCGATATTAAAGATCGGGTCCCGACCAAACATTAAGAAAAACGGTGTCTCGTTAGTGCTCGAATGGATACTGGTATTATATGAAAAAACACATGCTGGCAGGAAGGAGTCCCAATCCAGCTGGTTGTCACTAATATATACTCGCAACATCGCTTGAAAGGTGGCGAAAACCCTCTCACACAGCCCGTTGCCCTCATGATGGTACGGGGTACAGAAGTACCTATTAATACGGAGTAACCTACCCAACTCAGTGATGAGGTCACCCTTGAGATAAGACGCATTATCGGAAATCAATTCAGTCATTGCTCCAAACTTCAGAATGCATTCGTTCATAAGGCAGCGAGCGACCGAGAGCGCTGAACAATCAGGCAGCGGAGAGGCAGTAGCGTATTTAGAAAAATGATCGATAAGACACATTATGTACCTGTTAGAGGAAGCGGAAGTGTGATATGGCCCACTTAAATCGAGATAGACTTTGTGAAAAATGGCCTCTGCATGTACTGGCAGGAGACGTTCGCGGTTGGCCGGATGACTTCGCTTCCTCTGACAGGCCTCAGGAACGGACATAACGGTAAACATCTTCCTTCATTGATGGCCAAAAGAACTTGCGAGCAATTTTACCGAGAGTTTTCTTCCAGCTGAAGTGTCCGCCAGCGGCTGGGCTATCGTGGAAAGCAACACAAACAGGCTCGCGGAGCTTCTGGGGAAGGAAAAGAACGTCGTACCTGCGTCCCTGTCTTTGATAGATCTTGTAAAGGCAACCGTTCTTATGAATGGAGCAAGTATCGGCGAGCGTCATTGCCTTGTCCTTGTCGGCTTCGGGCGTTGCCTGAGGAAAGTCGCCCATTTCTAAAAAATGCATTATAATGTTGCAGAAAGGATCTTGTTTCTGCTCAACGAGAATATCGTACGGTCGAATGCGTAGGGGCGCTGGGTCAGGTGTCTGAGCTAGGCAAACGGGGAATTCGACAATATCCTCCGATTCTGGGGTACCATCCTGGAACCGGTGTGTATCAGATTCCGTTCGGCTGAGGAAATCAGCCACTACGTTAGAGGAACCTTTAAGGTACTCTATTTTGATGTTATAGCTCTGGAGTTCTACTGCCCATCTCGCGAGATTATCATGCGTTTTGTTGTGGCGTAGCAAGAAGGTGAGAGGTTTATGATCGGAATAGATCCGCGTGAGGTTGCCATATATGGTGGTACGGAAGAAACGCAGCGCAGTGACCATTGCAAAGAGCTCAATATGGGTGGGGCTCCACTTCCGCTGGGAGTCGGATAGGGTCTTGCTGAAATACCCCACCGCCGCGAGCTTGGATGAACCCTCCTGCTGCTGTAGCAAAGCCGCTCCTACTGCGACCTTGCTACCATCCGTGTGGAGGATAAAATCACAGTCTCGCGGGAAGGCCAAACATGGCCGGGAAACATGTGCCTCCTTGATGGAAACAAATGCTTTCTCGTGGGCAGGAGTCCACTCGAACTTAGCTTTATTTTTGCATAAATCGTAAAGGGGCGAAGCCATTGCGGCAAATACTTTGATGAACTTACAAAAGAAGTTCGCCATGCCAATGAACCCCTTCACATCCTTTACGGTTTTTGGACGCTGCAAGTCTCGAATGGCGCGAATGTTGCGTTCTGCCGGGCAGTAGCTAGTGCCTGAAATCTCGTGCCCCAAGAAAGTGATTTTGGACCGCGCTATTTCTGTGAGCTTTTTACCTGAGGCCTTTATGTTATACAATCGGAAGCGTTCGAAGACCTTCCGGAGCGAGTTAAGATGAGAGGGAAAGTCCTTGTCAAAAACAATGATATCGTCCAGATAAGCCAAACAGTTTCCATCAAGTCCTCCCAGGATTCGAGCCATCGCACGAGAAAAGTAGGCTCCAGCGTTACGGAGACCAAAGGGGAGGTATACAAACTGGTAAATCCCTCTATGCGTCGCCCAACCGCACTTGGCCTGGCTCTCAGGATCCAACAACAATTGCATGTATCCTGAGGCCAAGTCCAAAGTAGTGTAAAATCGGTGACCCGCTACTTTTTCCAGCAGATCCTCAATCCTCGGAAGAGGGTAGTGGTCAGGGATGGTGATGTCATTGAGAGGGCGGAAGTCTAAGCAAACGCGCAGGGAACCATCCCTCTTCCTGACCAGGACCGTATTGTGAACCCAAGGCGTGTCGCTCTCAACAATTCTACCGGCCTTCAGGAGTTTGTTGATATGATCGTCCAACTCTTTCTGAAAGCGAGTAGGTATCCTCGTGGGTCTATATCGGGACGGAGGAATTTCGGTTGTGGTTTTAATGGTAATAGGTGATAGCTCATAGGAGCCCAAGTCATAGGAGGACGTGGATATGCGGTCCTGATATTCTTCAAAGAGTTTCTTTAACTGCCGTCGCTGGTCCTCATCTACCTCAGCGTGCGTTAAATCCACGGAAAATGAACAAGCTGTTTGGTAGGAGCCATCAGCTCCGCTAGCCTCAGTAGTGGCGAGAATGCAGGCGCTAAAAGCTTGGTAAGGGTTCACTAAGGGTCCCATTGTCTGCAACCTCAAGTCTAAACCCCTCTGTTAATCGCTGGTTCCTGTACACAACATGCGACGACCCCGTGGGATTAGTGACTAATAAGCGGGGTGCGGCGGAGAGCACTACTGTAGGAGCTACGTAGAAGGGGTCGCAACCTCCCACTTCGCTCGGAAGAGTCCACAGAGTGGTATTTTCGGGCGCATCCTCCACATAACAAGGGACTATTGTCTCGGAATTAGGCGAAAGAACGGTAGTTTCGGCGACGCGCACCGCTGCTCCCCCACGGCAGGTGCTAGGTGGGGCTGGAAGGGCACCGGAGAAAATCTGCACGTGGTCTGAACCTACGTGGAACAAGCGGTTTTCATAGTCGAGTGACCAGGCCGGTAAGCGGCACAAAACGTCATTTCCCAGGATGAGGTCGTAAGAGTCTGCTTGGACCGGAACACACTGGCCCTCCGTAAAATGCACCGTTTGCTTAAGTTGCGCACTACCTACCTCCAGATCCACGACGGCGCTTCCGACAAATTTGACCGGAATGCCCGCCATCCCTATCGCGGATGGGACCACGCAAGCATCGAGCTTGAAAATTCCTAGTAAGGAAAGGAGCGATTGGCTCGCAACTGTGATACCCGCCCCAGTGTCAATGAGTGCGAGCAGCCTAAGTTTGTTAACACGGACTGGGATTTGGGTTACGAAAAATTTACGTTCGGATCCCAACGACAGGACTTGCACCGCGACCGCGGAAGCGCGGGAAGACCAAATGTCTGGGACTTCAACCTCTGAGATTCCGAAATCCAGTTGCCGCATGGGACGGAGGGCAAGCGCCTGGGACCTCTCGGGTGAGCTCGGCGGCGTGCATGGCCTAGCGACCCGCGCAGTAGGCGCGTGCGAGGATGATAGGTTCTGGAAGGGGGGCACCAGCCCCGGGTAGTTAGCACCCAGGTAGGTAATAAGCACCACCCTGGCTACCTTCAGCGAAACCACCAAACAGCAACAGAACACCCAAATCTCGAATGGGGACGGGAGAGAGAATGGCCACGAGGGGAAGGGGAAGTCCGACGACGAACCAGTCCCCGTGGAAGCGGGTGCCTCGAGATGAACTTGCGCTATGTGGTCGATGAGCTTCTCCTGGTCCCTAACTGTCCACATCTCTTGGAACTGCGAATCGGACACAAACTCGCTGAAATTCGTGAGGATGAGGTTGTGGAATACAGTGAGTTTGGGAGAGGACTGAAGAGCGTCCAAAGGAGAGAAGGGAGCAACAGATCGGACGTGGTGCATGGGAACGGGGGACAACTCGCCGCTTATAGGGAAAAACTGAAGTAGAGTGGAGTTAGCGGACAAGACGAACGAAGTCGCGTCTGCGCAGTCGATCCTTGGGGCCCGGCTGACGACGACGCCCGTAAACGGGTTGAGAAAAGCCCGCCAAACCGAGCCACTGCGCAAACGAATAGTTACTTGAGGATAGGCGTAGCACGACCCGTTGAATGGCTGAAGGCTCAGCGAGGAAGGTGGGACCGGAACACAGCGGCGAACCTGGACGAAGCCATTACCAAGGTGAGTAGCTGTCAAATCACTGCGTCCAGTAAGCCTCCGCATAGTGAGAGTAGGGTTGGTCCTAAGAGCGGCATGGAGGGCGATGGCTAAGACATTGGTCCTTTCGCAAAGGGCTTGGACGGCGTGGGTGAACAATGCTGCTACTGCGTCTTGCACCGCTCCTTCGACTGCTAGCAACTGGGTTGATAGCTGATTGGTAGTGACCAAACCGGCGCCCACTACTACAGCGTCTACGTTCCCTGCTCGTGCGACGCGTCGGACTCTCGCAATGGCGTAACCCTGGTCGGTAACGGTTAGCTGTTTGGAACAGTCGAAAACCGTTTGACTCGAGTCAGTCCAGGACAGGGCAAATTCCTTTGATTCACTTATCCACACGTTGCCCATCAAGAAGCCCTTCATTCTAGCAACCGGGATGAAGCGGCATCCCTCCTCTTGATCTGGGGTCCAAATGAGTACCGATGCATCGGGCAGAATACATGAGCCATCCTTGTACCGACAGGAACGAAGGTCGCCGACAGCCGAATCCGGGACTTCCTCTCCGTGGCGCGTGTGCACTACTGCCTCCAAGAGGTAACAGTTGTAAACCGTAACTTCATGATCCACACAACAGCCAAAAGGGGCTGAAGGAAACTCAAAAACGAGTTTGTTGGAGGTTCTCCACACGCTGCCATACAGGGACAGATCGCCATGTGCACAACGCCTGTGCCGTGACATAAGTTTACACTCTTCTGCCGACACCGGAAGGAGCTTCTCGTCATGGATCTCTGTATGTGCCCCGAAAAAGCTAGTGGAATACGTAACGGAATAGCGCACAATTTTGCACAGAAACGCTGTGGTAGAGTATCGTTTCGTATTGGGTCGGTAGACGTGCAAAGACACGGATTGCAGCAGTTTCGTACCATTAGGGAGAAGTCGCGATCAGTTATAAACCGAGGGGACGAAGAAGAGATTAGTGGGATTTTCAGATGGACAAAGCCAAGCGTCCGCCGATGCGAAAGAACCCACCACATTCGCCAGGGCCAAGCAGCCGATGAACAGCGCATGGACGCTCGGCACCCTAGAACCGCTAGATGAGGAATTACGTTTACTGTCGAAAGCGACCTGAGCTAGCTCCTCGTTACGCTGGATCAGGGCGGCTATCCGGGCTCGAGACTGGTCTAGTTCCGCCCGCGACTGACCCACCGCTAAAGACAAGTCCGCAATGCGTTGTTGAGCGGCGCGCACGGCCGGGTCCTCCTGTGGTAAAATGGAGCACGAGGGGACCTCGCAGGTCAGAAGCTGGGCATTATCGCGGCGCGGGGGTTGACGAGAACGGCGGTTAGAGACGGAATAAGCAGAACGAGGGGCTGACCTGTTGTCCTTCCTGTTGGACTGGGGCACTGGTGCCCGACATTGGTACGCGAAGTGTGAGGTCCTTCCACAATTGTAGCATCGAGACGGTCCCATACGAGCCTCCTGACGCGACGGTGCGTTGCCCTGAAAGCGACGACGTTGGTTATTGTCAAAGCGGCGATAGCTTTCTCGAAAATTGCTTCTACTATGAGAACTATCAGTTGCCTGAGCCCGATCGCTGAGCCTACCACCTAACGCGTTCACCGCGGCTACCGGATAAGTGGGGTTGATAAGGCGTTCAGCTGTGGCTTCGCTTAGCAACTGCTCTACCATCTGCGCCTTAGTAACTGCTTGCTCGAAGGAAGAGGGATTGTCTAGTTTCACAAAGTACCTTATATCGCTACGTAAGCGGGCTACAAACTCTTCTAAAACGCGTTCCTTCTGAGTGGCAGTGTCTTGTCCCGCGGTTGCTGCCCTAACCAAATTAAGGACCCGGTTGGCGAAGGTGGCCGAAGACTCCCCGGGTTCCTGGCGGCATGAGGAGAGCTTCTGGCGAGCCACATACTTCTGTTGTGGGCTTTCAAAGAAAGCCCTCAGGTGGCTGGCTATAGCATCGAAGCTCTTCCGGGCGCTCTCGCTGAGCTCCTCAACTTTTTCGCGGGCGACCCCGTCTAAATGTCCGATTAGGAAGTTGGCTCGCTGCTCCGAGGTGAGGGGCGTGGGGCGCATTCGAATAACATCCTCTAGCCGACGGAGCCACACCGAGAACTGTGTGCCTTCCTCCGCTGTCCCAGAAAATGGAGTGACTCTGGGAGTCTGTGGCTCCAAACCGAGCATCGCAATGGTAGGGAGTGCGTCAAGACGGCTCCCCACTGCTGAAAAGGACTCATTCAATTTGCGAGACAATGATGTGTTACCCTCATTTATCTTTCTAGCTAAGGCGGTAGTCTGGAGCGTAGCTTCTTTCCACACATTGGTGATCGCCGCAGAAGTGGCATCTCGGAGCTGTTTGGCGTCCGCGCCGCGGAGTACCGCAGAATCGTCCAGTCTGGAAAAAGATTCATCCAACGAGGCTGTTAAGGCGCTAGGCACATACAAACCAATAGCGGGATTAGGAGCAGCAGCTCCGGAATCAGAGGATGCTACAAACACGCGGTCAGGAGCAGCAGCTCCGGAATCAGAGGATGCCACAAACACGCGGTCAGGAGCAGCAGCCCCGGTACCTGTCAACGACGGCGGAGACGGTGATGAGGATCTGGAATCCGACGGCAAGGCAGGAACCGCAGTGGACTGGCTGCGGGTAGTCGGCATGACTGCAAATGAGAAGCCACTGTTAGTAGTGAACAGTAACGAGGATAATGACTGACCATGCGCATAAGCTTTATAGGAACCAAAGGGGGCGGCGCGAAGAACAAAAAGATCGAGCCAGATGTTATGAGTCATGAGGCCTGCAAAACCTCAATAGCTTTCATGTCTCATGTCCTTACATAGGACTCAGCACCCTCGCTGGGAAAAATAAAAACGAGCGGAATGGCGTGCAGTATTCGAACTATGTAGTGGCGAGTTCATTGACGAAGCGATGGGGGGGTGGGCATTACTGACAGAAAAAAAAACTGGGAATCGCGTCTCGGCTGGAGCCTCGGAAGGTTCGCTCCCGTACGCCAAACGGGAGAGTCAACTGCACTGCTCAGGGGTTAACCCATATATCTACTGTAAGTTGCAACTTGCTCATGGTCCGGACTTCACTCAACTTCAATCCCACCTGGGAATGCACAGGCTCTCTTTAACGGCCATCAGGCCCCGGGGCATAGCTTTAATCTCAATGTTCGAAACTCCGAATTCGGATGCACGCTCTGGTCCTAGGAATCATGGAAGCAAAGCAAAAAGCGAAGCAAATGAAAAGAAGCCAAAAGGCCATGTCCAGCTGGACGTGAAAAACAGACAGTCATCTGGTTGCAGCTGTCATAGTTATACCGCGGAAGAATGTCGTCGAAGAGTTTTTTGAGTCTTGTGAGATGACAGAGCAAAAAGAGATGTGCAGGTGCATGAAAAGGAGGCAAGAAATTGGCGACTTAGGAGCGCATTCGCGGACAGACGGCACGATGACTAAGTTGTGTATTTGACCGGCTCGTATTGAATGTCGTGCTGGCGGCGCGTGCTCCTTTAAATTACTCATAATGTGACCTCATAGTCGCGGTAAAGATAGGAGGATAGGAAAGGCGAAAAGGAGTTTGTGAAGAGAAGAAAGATCGAAAATGAGGGCTGTAAACCTGGCCTCTTGGCTAATAGGGCTCTTGGCTAATGCTGGCCCGCAGAAACGAAATGAGGTGGCCAGACCCATCCTCGTTCGCAGGCTCAACAGAGCCAATTGAAAGGTGGACTCACCTGCCTTCCTTGGTGTCGGACTCGCTGCTACCACTAATGTTGTCGACGTTTACCATTCCCGTGTTTCGGTGCGACTGCTATAGATGTCGGAATGAATATCAGTTTATTAGTATCATTGAGATTCAGAGATCAGTCCGGTCGTGGGTCGTAAATAGGAAGGAGCAGGGCCCAGAGGCGACGTCCGCGGGAGGCGAGGTGGAGGTCCAAGCCCGGACCAAGTCCTCTTGGTAGACGATCGTCGAGTGTCCTCCTCTGTCGTTCTGCGCGAGCCTTAAATACATCGGATGAGTCAGCTGTTGAAGCCTCACCCGCTCTCTCACCTCCCAGCCTTTAAGCTTCTACTTAGTCATCGTCAGTCCGTAAGAAACCCGTTGAAGGAAAGAATAGTTAACCTATAATTACTGGTACTACTCATGAACTTCACTATCCCTTACAATACTCCTATCAAATTTTAAGCTTCAGGAAAACTTGAACAGGAGTTACGAATTTGAGGTCGAAAATCTCTATCGCAAATCTCTATCATCTATTCTCCATTTTATTCATTTGTTCTCCTTCACCCTCCTGATGGACGCGGTGGGAGAATATTTACAAGTTCGG
The DNA here is from genome assembly GCA_000469685.2 of Haemonchus contortus. Classification (NCBI taxonomy): domain Eukaryota; kingdom Metazoa; phylum Nematoda; class Chromadorea; order Rhabditida; family Trichostrongylidae; genus Haemonchus; species Haemonchus contortus. Next base: position 34,451,498 of record LS997565.1, read on the forward strand.
CTTCCATTTCGGGCGCGTGAAAACTTAAGCTTAACTATATTTCGATTTCCTACACATCTTCCATAATTTCAGATTTGTCACTAATAGAAAGACTTCATTTGATAAATTTTTGACATTGTGAAGTAATAGATTCTACTGAACTCTCTTCGAAACACTGCTTGCTAGCATGGCTTGCATTCTCATAGAATTCTGCCAATCCTGTCGACAATGAGTGAAATGCGTGAAAAGTCTATGAGTAAAATGCAGCAAGTATTGGTGCGATAGCATGTATAGATGTTGGTCATGCATGCAGTAACATACAGTAACACGGTCTGTATAGTTTTCTATGACGTGAATACGTGCATTATTAGAGGAAACGTGTGAAAACATAGCTTAAGATTTGACGATAAGTCTTTCCCCGGAACTTTCCCTGAGATTTTGCATCAAATCTAGTAGAATGTTCCTGTTATCGCTTATCTGATGATCGAACGCTTTCAGGGTGGGATCAAAGACGAGTGGTAGCGTAACACAGCTTGGATTGCAGCTAAACAATGCCACCGAACAATGTGCCCCATATTCGAGTCTACGTTGGAATGAAGGGCTATGAAAACAACTTGCTTCTCTTGCGCTGATTCCATGCATAAAATTTAAAAAAACATAATCCTTTTGCAAAACTTCAAGTTTTCTAGCTATTACGAAGTTGTAGAATTATGTTGAGGTTCTGAAAATCTGAATTGATTGTAATGAGAGTAGTGTAGTAGACTGTAGTCTTCTAATCAAGCTTATCAAGCAAGCGTTGATTTCTCATTACATTTTGCACTATTTAAGGAGTAGTGAGGTAGGGTAGGCTCACAACTCCGACGTTTCACTCCGACAGAAGGCTTCCAACAGCAGTTGATGGTAAGGCTGTTGGCTTGCTCAGAAGTTCTCAACGATCTTCTTCGTTTCAGAAACCTTCATTCGTGGTGGTAGATGCATCTGGCGGAGTGGAGAGGGAAGTCGCCCGCAAATTTTTGCGTCACGAGAAGAAACTTGCACTTCTACCATACCATGAAGTACTTTGTAGCGAGTTGGATACTCGTTTCGAGCATATAAAGCACGGCCTTGTCATTGCGGTTCTTATGAATGAACAACGCCCTGCTCTTCGCAACTTCATATTTGCTCTGAAGACGTAAGCTGAGGTTTACTGGAATATGTGGTTTTGTCGGTTTTGTAAGAAGAAAGTCGCTTCTACTACAAAACTGAGATCGTCGTAAGAGAAACACTTCCTATCTTGAGCCACCGTATTGACGGCGACCTTCCAATAAAGACTGGAAAACAAAGGTACATCCCGTGTCCTCCTAGTGTCATTAGTATTATTCTATGAGCAAGACTGCTCATGGTGACTTGGTGTTGTGTATATGCCAAACTTCTTCTACAACCCCTTGAACCTTTGGGCACCTGAAAAGATAAAGGTCTCTGATACGATGCAGAGGCAGGCATGTGATAGGTCATTGGCGGTTGTCGGTAGAGAATGATAAACAATGATAAGGTGAGGGATGATTGGAGCTTCGAAAAGCTAATAATCACTGTTGTTGGTCTAAACATTGGTGTTGCACTAGAATAGCGCACTTACATGTAGGCGTTCTATTGAACAACACATATATGTGTAATATAAGGTAGCAAGAGAACGAGTATCGCTAGTCATAACAAATGGTGAAAGTCGATTGAGAGCATTCAAGACTGGCTGTTTACAAAACATGTATGTCTTAAGTAAAGAATAGTGACAAAGATGTGAGGAGTAGGAAAGCAGTGATGGTCACTTGCACATTCTCGACTTTTCTGTAATTCGACTGTTCAACGAAAGGAGAGAAACCTTACTTCAGCTGAACGATTAGAACAGTACTGGGTAACTGCAGAACTTAGCTTTCGCACTGACAATGGAACTCTCGTTTTCGGAGTGAGACGAGAACCAAAATGTTCCGTGAAACAATCCGAGAGTAGCTGAATGAGAAAGGTGTTTAGTTCCAAAGGAGAAAGCGCATCGGATATTGTGTCCTTCGTAACTGTGGAAATAGAATACAGAATAGGACCACTCAAGGCAGGTAGCAGGACCAGACTATGCCCACAGGGGCGGGGCGTGAGCAACCGCAAATTCATAACTCCTGTTTACGTGGACCCAGAGCGTTTAAAATTGATGGAGCACTGGCAAGTGTATGTGTACTCTTACAGTGGGTGGCAGGCCGGATTCCGCTCCCAGAGGACGGGGTTTTGGAGAAGTAAATGGTTTAGCGGATGTTCATAACTCCTGTTCCCGTGGACCCATAGAGTTCAAACTTAGTAGCTTGGGCGTTCTAAGAAGTGGTGCAGAATATGACGGGATCGTAGGTACTCGGTGACAGTAACCGGTGATAACTAATGACAGAAGATAAGGGGCCTAAGAGAGCAAGAGGCACCTACCAGCGGGATCAAGATCCTGACCCTTCAGTATTTACGATGTAGCGTCAACTGCTCAGTATGCTCAGTATGTTTCATTCGATAAGACGGGATGGTAGAGTAGGGTGACAAAAGTGAGTGGCAAGTGTAGTGATAGGGAACCATTAGCGGCAATACGATAAGCAGACAAGAATTTCGCTCATTTGTTGCTATTAGATTACGACCGCTACAAAGCAAGGTTTGTGACCCAATGAAGGAACCTCTTTGTTCGATATCACTTGCAACAAAACAACCGACCGCCATTAATTTTTAATTCCCAACTGACGTCATCTCCGTAAAGAGAAGGGTCTATTAATGTAACATCTGATAATGGTGTTTTCATCGCTAGAAACATTCGTAAGTATCGCCCAGGGCTTTGGTTGCCTAAAACTGTTGAGTTTTCGATGGGTATTGACTTTTAAGAAAGAGAGCAAAAGATCGATAAGTCCAATTAAAGGCACGGGCACGGACTTCCTCTGAATAACCATTTGCACTGCCTGTGAACTCAAACGAAAGATACGACCTGAACGACCGATCCAGCAGACCTGGAGCAAAACTGTGGAAGTCGTCCTACCTATAGTGTGCGAGGAAGACCAAGAAGGAGGTGGATTTCGAGGAAACAAGGAGCTATCGTCGTAGACCGATGAAGTCCAGCAAGTCGTGACCAGAAGAAAACAGTCTACAAGCGGTGGCAGAAGACTCGAGCTTCAAGAGACCTGGAGAGAACTTCCAAGAGACTAAACACGGCTGCCGTAGCGAAAGCAAAGAGTGTGGAAATGGACGCCTTGTACGAAAAACTCGATGGCCAACAAGCAGAAAAGTTCGTTTTCAGATTGGCAAAAGCGCTGCGCCAATCTACTCAGGACATCGGGGTGATAACGTCCGCTAAGAACACGGAGGGTGTAATCCTGAGGAAGACGGGCGAGGTCAGATACAGGTGGAAAGAATACTTCGACAGGCTCCTGAACGAAGAGTATTGCCGTGAGTACAGCCATCAAGTAGAAGTCACAGCTGGTCCAGTCACAGTGTGGACTGAGAATGAGGTGCGTAGGGCAATTGGGAAGATGAAGGCAGGGAGAGTAGCTGGTCCGGATGGGGTCCCCATTGAGGCATGAAAGGCGCTTGGAGAATACAGTATTAAGTGGCTCACCCATTTCCTGAACACTGTGACCACTGAAGAAGGATTCCCAAATGTCTGGAAGAGCAGCACCATCATCCCCACATTCAAGCAGAGAGGGGACGCGATGGAGTACTCTAACTACAAGGGGATCAGGAAAGACTGCTCACACAATAAAACTGCACGAGCGGTTAGTCGACCCAAGCATGAGGGAACTCGTCCAGATCTCACGGGAGCAATTCGGCCTCTACCAGAATGGTCTACGGCGGATGCTATCTTCAGACGAGTAATGGAGAAGTATCGAGAAACCTTCGTTCTGGGCCCCTCTCCATCTGGAAAAGGCCTTGGACCGCTTCCCGTCCTCTGGAGAGCGCTTCGAGGACGAAATGTTATAGAACACCTCATCGCCCTGACCAAAGACATGTACGATGGGTCCGAGTCAGCAATAGCAATGCGCACTCTACATGGCCTGACCAAGACGATACAGTTGGGGTACACCAGGGATCAGCTATAATCCCGTCCCTATCCTTACACTGGATGTCATCACAATAGGACTCATGGATGGGCCACTGAAGACTATCCTCTACGCTGACGCTCAGGTGAGTGCACGGAGTCAATCGTCGACGGTTGCGGGGGCGCCATCGAAAAGGTCTAGGACTTCCGCTACCTGGGGAGTGATCTAGCCGTTGATGGTAGCGTGGACCAGACCGTTCAGTGGTAAGGCCCGCGATGCTCTACGGCAGCGAGTGCTGGCCCATGAGTAAAACCCATGAAGGACAGCTTCATTCCGCTGAAATAAAAACGCTCCGATGGTTCTGGACGTGGCTGGATCGGGTAAGCAATGAAGGCGTCAGGACCAATGCCAACAGCCCCAGTTCCACTGAAGATGAAAGAGCAGCGCCTGCGATGGTTCGGGCATGCGCTAAGAGGACCACAGAGCCATCCGATAAGGGAGGCTATGGAATTCGAGACTTGAGTTATGGGACCACGAGGAGCCCCAAAAAAGAGATGGCGGACTGATCAAGAAGGACCTCGCCGAAGCCAATGTGATGGCAGAAGATGCCGTAGATGGAATGAAATCGAGACGGCTGACAAGAACAGCGGACCCTGCAAGGTTTGTGATTCAGCGAATGGTCTTCTTTGGTCGATATCATTTGCGAAAAAACTTAACCGACCGCCAATGATCTGGAATTCTCAACTAATCATATCTCCGTAAAGAAAAGGGTCCATTGATAAAAAACATCTAATAACGGTGCTATCATCACTAAGAGCATCTCCGCAGCGTCATTTTTGATTTCTAACAGTTGGATTTTTGATGGGTATTTATTTCTAGGAAAGAGAGCAAAAGTTCGAGACTTCCAGTCACGGGCGTAAGCACCGACTGAATACCATTTGCACTGCCCTGTTAGTCCTGTGTCATATTTCGTGTGCAGGAAACTGTCATTTGTTTAAAGAAAGGAGTGGAGAGTTAAACTTACTATAACTTTAGCAAAGAATTATAGAAGCCTGTTGTGTCAAAAAGGGATTTCGAGCTCTGTTCCAGTTTCACACTCTCACTCGGCTAAGCAGCGGAAAAAACATAAACTCAAGGATGCAGCGGAAAAAGCTTAAAAACTATAAGTTCTAAAAAAGGGAACGGAATTTTTTGGTTCAACATGTCTCGGGATAGGGTGTTTGACACAAGAAGGAGGAGAGTATGGCGTCAGCCGGGCGATTCGACTGGTAATGTTAAAATGCGAGCTGTAGAATCGTTCTATGCGGAACTGCCATGAGAAATTCTCTTATTCTCAAGTCTGTCCGTCCGCAAGCTTTATGATTACGATGAGACAGTGACATGGAAAACCCAGCTCTATCCTACATTTCCTTCTTATATATAAAGCAGTTCCACGGATCTCCTCCACTGAGAGTTCTTTTGCACTGAAGGATCCCTAGTCGGTTAGTGACGAGGCTACGTAGGGCGTCACCAGGTGGCGGATAGGGGAATTAATCATCGACCAAAAGTCACCGGTACTTACCCAAAGACGCAGGTGGAGTCAGGGGATGGACTCCTTGATTCTGCTGTGCTAGTCGATATATCTTCTGTTTCTCGCAGGCGTATCCACGCATACGTGTGTGGAGGGTCCGTAGGTGCAGACGATATTCTGCTCATCGACTCAGCTAAAAGCTTGCATTTGAGTGACTAGGAAGTATCTGGGAGGCGATTCGGGGCCTCCTCCAGAAACGAAGTCTTTCGCCCACTTTTGCCACCTCGGAATAGCCTGGCAAGCCCCCGGAGTCAACCTAGTCCCTACGTCAAGCTGCACGTTGGGTATCTATTCGCCAAAAATCGTAATAGAAATGGGGCTCTTCCCCCTGAGCCTGAGGGAACGGCAGCGTTGGGTAGGACCGCTCGGGAGAGGCTGCTAAAATTTCATGCCAAAAACAGGCTGTTCGAAAGGAGAAGGATTAAGATGGCGATATGTACTTACAACGCACGGACGCTTGCATCGGAAGCGTCTATAGAAAATCTGATGATGCGAGAGAGAAAGATCAAGTACGACGTCACCGGATTGACCGAGATGGGAAGAATCGAGCGCCGCACGCTGTATTCGAGACTGGAGAAGAACGGTTCCTTGAAACATGCGACAGCAGAGGCGTCGGCGGTCCCCGTCAATACGCACTTGGCCATGAACATCGAATCGTACGAAAGCTTAACATCGTTTGCGATTAAGAAGCTGTGGCTCAACCCCAGCTCCAACGATCTTCGTTGCTTACGTATCAACATCGAGCTACGAAGAAGAGTTGGAAGCGTTCTATAAGGATCTGGAGAGGCTCTACAGATATGACCACACTTTCTTCAAAGTCATCGTCGGTGATTTTAACGCCAAGATTGTCCCCAGAAGAATCTGTGCCTCTTGAACGAGTAATGACTGTACGTTGTGTTCCCAATAATCCTGGTGTTCGTTCTACGTCTCGAGGCCCTAAAAACAACTTCGCCGTCGAAACCACTTAAAAGACGAACTTTCACTACCTTGTCGAAGCTGTAGTGGTTAAACTATCCGGACTGAAACGCAGACGTTGCACGCATGTAGCTCTTACTGACAGCTGTATGAAATGACACACATTTCAACGCTTGCCCAAACATCCTTTCCTTGCAACCGTTGTTGTCGTATTCCTATTGAACCCCTTATTTTACAGGCTTTTGAATACCCATATCCCTCTTGATACACCGATTTTGCGAATTCTTCGTCACTTTTGCTCGTACTTTCCCACTTTTTTCCCGCATCCCAAAGAATTTCTGGACATAGTTATAAATTTTCGATATATGACCCACCCTCTTTAGTGGCAACCCCGCTCACTTCTAGGACCCGGTCATATTTGTTCCATTACGTCTCACCATTTTTCCCGCGTTCCAGAAAGTTTCTGAATAAAGTTATGAATTTTTGATCTAAGCCCCGCCCTGCCAGTCCTGCCCGCTTCTGGGATTGGACTACATGTTCTATTACATATTACCACTCTTTCCAGGAATCCCAGAACTTTTCTGAAAAGAGTTATATTTATTTTTGAATAGTAGCTTCCATTTTAAGGCACGTCCCTCCCATCGTATTCTGAGCTTCGCTAAATTTCGCATGCCCAGCACGTATAAGGCCTTGCCCACTCCTTTTACCTTTTTTTTGGTCTCCACACCTTCATTGAATAGAGTCATGAATCTGCGTGAGAAGTACCGTCATTGCGAGAACACTCCGCCCACTGTCAGTGTGTCTCCTCAGTTCGTTTATTGACACATCTCTCATCTTTGCTCATTTTTCCTGGCGTCTGGTCTGTTGAGAGACCGATTTAGAAGGATTTGCCTAAGACGCCGCCCACTCCAGTGCATGTCCTTCCCCCTGTGGGCGGAGCTCCGCATCACAGGTGCGGTGGTACCGCCCTATACTCCCACTAACAGCAAACAGAGAAAAGAAAACGCAGAATCACATTAGCTCTCCATCATCATTTGCATTCTGACCGAGTTCACCAACAAAGTGGAAACCACGAAATTTCAGTTTTGTATCTACTTATGGCTTTCGATTTACAAGGGAAGAATTAATACAGCTAATTAAATTGGTTTACCTCGTCTTTGTTAGAAAAGATCAGTGGGCAGATATAATCATTTATGCCGCAAAAGCTCTCGAAGACTTGACAAAGTAAGTTATGAAATGAAGTCAAAATGTTGGAGTTTTTGACATTGGACGCAAAAGACGCAAAACACTGTCAGTTATCAAAATTTATAGCAAGTCGTACCTAACCTATAAAGAATTAGAATTGGATTGGATGCCAGTATATGAATTGTATTACGGTGCAAGTTATGGTAAACTTGAGGAAGTTGAAGGGAAGAATTTACGAAATGCTGTTTTCCGGTTGAAGCGCTTCTACAAACCAAGTGAATCACCTAAAATATGGGATAAGGTTGGTGGTTATCGATCATACATAGAATTATTACGTGAACCTTTGTATAGCTATGGTATAGCTTCATCACTTATCAACGATTTAGAAAGTCCGAAAGCCTAGATTTTATGTTTAGATCCAAGTCCATCTTTCACCTGTGTACTCTACGAAAGAGTTTTGTGATCTAGCGTTGCTGTTTCTACCGATTAGAATGAGTACCGACGTGAGAAAACTTTTCAGAACTGCTTCATTTTTCGCCACGCATTCATAGTTCTTGTTTAGGAGCACAAAAAGTATGGAGCCGGACTGTGGTTTGACACTATGTGGAAGATGTTCGAGGTAGTAGAAATGGGAGATAAGTGGGGAACGGAACTGCCCAATCTTTTTGCTACGTGAGTCGTGCTTGTAGAGCAGATCAGGTCTTTGTACTTATCATTCAAAAGAGAGCGGGTATGTAGAGAAGCTGTATAGAAGCGTAGAGTTTGAAGCTATCAAACTTGTTCTGCTATGAGGGTAATTTATTCACTATTCTCTATTCACTACCGCAGAAGTTATGAACTTTCCGTGGGAACAGCCGCAGCGCTGTCTTGACAGCTTATGATAGCAGCTGACGCCGACACCCTCTTAATCGCCAAAACGGACTCCTTCCATTGGCTGGCTCCTACGTCAACACAAATGCTGATTTGAAGTGAATGCTGAGGCATCACAAATAAAAATGGGAAGACTCAAAAAATTCCGTATTAATGCGGACACGATAATAAGGGTGATAATAAAGCGAGCTACAATAATACATTCTCTGGGCAATATGCCATAAGCGTGCACCGTAGGTTCTTGCAATTTGAACAACAAGATTGTACCATACTAGATAAACAATACGATAACAATAATCTATCAAATTCTTAATGATTTTCAGCAACACATATGCTAGAACAAGATTCATTGCTCATGGTCAAGCAACGCTGAAAGAACCCCATTGATGCCTAACACACTGGTTTTCGAAGCAATAATGAACATTTCTCTAGGTGTGTAGGGGGAATGAGAGGACCAATCCATCACGACTGCTGGACACAAGAGAAGTCATCTTCTGCCGATATTTATGTACTTCACCATGTGGTTTGTAAGACCAGAGAAGATTCGAAAACCATCCCATTTGATGCACTCGGTCGACACGAACAGAATTTTTCTCCGAAAACTGAAACGTTTCTCGTCTCAGCGCGTTCCAGATTGCTCATCTACTGTACTTCCCAGACGTGCACTTTTGTCTATCAATTGCTTTGCGTTATCGAGCAAGTAATAGGTTGAGCTCTCGCCCACCTCAGATGTACGGTAGTCACAGTGATATGAATATCATTTATCGAACAAGCAATTACAGAATAATAACAGGTGTCGGAGAAATGAGGTGCCGAGCCTCTTCGGACCCGAGGCGAGGGGAGTCGAGGTCGTCGTCTTCGTCTTCAGCTCCATCGGGGAGCCCGACCGGTCGTTGCGGATCTTGTTGCCTCCACTGCCTTCTCCATTGCCTTTTGTTCTCCGCCGCGTCGCTGCCTCCTGTACAGTTCTCATCATCGGCGTCGCGTTAAGCTTAGTGTATGAGAAACATCACCTATTGATCATCGTCATAACCCCAGCTCACACACCTCCCCTTCCCCTATAATAAGTCCGTCCTCGGACTTGAGTAAAATATGATAATGGAGGGATTAAAAACTCACTGTTTACGCGTGATAGATGATGTTGCAATTATGCGAAAAGATCCGGAAGTGTCGAGTCGTTGACGATAACGTCGTTCTCGCGAGCCCATTGTATGATGCGGTTCCAGTTCGATAACGTCTGAAGAGGGCGCAAGTTGCCCAGGACGAACTCACCATGACGGCAGCGTGTGATGGCGACGTTGAGGCGTCTCCTATCAAAAAATTCTCCTGTCGAGGCGTCTACGTCGGAACGTGTCGTGAGGATGATAACAATATCCATTTCGCGGCCTTGTACCGTGTCGACTGTATGCAAGGCGACGCCTAGTCGGCGGGTTTCTGATTGTAGGAGGTGTTGCTGGTCCTTATAGTGTGATGGCTATACCCGATGCAGCAGTGCCCTTCGCCAATAACGCACAAACAAGAACTACGCAGCATCGAGCCTTTTCCTCGTTGGAGTGAGATTGAGACGCTGAGAGTCGAGACGAACCGCTGACGTTGACGAGCACGAAGGGGATGCGCGAGTTGGGAAGAGTAATACGCCTCACCAGAAGTGCGCGGTCCGAGGCCCGTGTTCCGCTGACGAGCGTCCCATTACAGACGAGACGATTTGGGAGAAAGTTAAGAGAGGGGTGGGCTCTAAACGTGGTCACTAGTGGCGCGAGTGGAACGTCCCTATCCAATAGAATATCCATGACACCCCTTGTTCCAAGCCGTGCCGGCACCGACGATGCGGGGCAGCGAAGATGAGGTGCTAGTTGGTGTGCGTCACCTATGTAGATATGCCGAGCCGCTGGGAATCGTGAGATTATGGCGGCGAAGGCCAGCTCCGGGATCTGCGAAGCCTCGTCCCCTGTGATGATCTGCAGCTGGCGAGCAACTCGTGGGAAAGGCCGCCTGAACGTGTCGATTTGAGAAGCGACGAAGTTGTGATACAAAGTATTGCGAGGAATCGGACCCGCATCATGAGTCCCACTGCATATTCTGTGGCTTCCGAGTTCTCGTCCTCAGCGATCTTAAATTCTTCGCGTTCCTTATCGGTGAGATTTACTGTGTCGGCACTATTGAGAAGTAATCTTTCAATAAGTCGTCGTCCGTGGGCATATGCTCCAAGACGTTCCTCGTCTCTCGGACCGAATGCGTCGGGAAAATTGGTCAGGAGACCTTGGAGGATGTTATGAAAGTCGACTGTTGTGACTGGTGCTCCTTCTCGTAGGGCGGTATCCGCGACGAATCGAACGACAGGCAAGTGTTGGTAGTCGGTTAGCTGAAGAAGTGTGTCAGCGAATTGGGCTACCGCCACATTCGTGGAGGTGGTTGCGATGACCAATATTCCAGGTGTTGCTACGCGAGCAGCTATTACTGCAACTACGACAGTCTTTCCAGTCTTTCCCGTGCCGTAAGCGGCCTGTATTGCTAGGATCGGACGATGCTCACATCCAAGTTATACCGCGCGGGCCTGGTCGTCCCGAGGGGACGGGCATGCTGAAGCAAAATGTCCGAAACCGCTACAGTTATAACATCGAACTTGGTTTGCGGGAGTCGATGTTCGCTGGGGCGGAGGGTTTGAGACTGGAGCACGAGGTCTAAAAGCAGGGCGTGTGGGACCGCTTGGACGAGCTGGGCCACGACCTGGTACTAGGCGGTTAGCTGCCGGGACGACTGCCGAAGTTGGCGCAGTGGGGTGTAAAAGACGTTCCGCTGTCGCCTCGCTTAGGAGTTGCTCCACCGTCTGCGCTTTGTTTACGGCTTGCTCGAACGACGTCGGTCCATCCAGTTTCACGAAATACCGTACATCACCACGGAGGCGGGAAGCAAATTCCTCTAGAACGCGGTCTTTCTGAGTAGCTGGGTCCTGGCCGGAAGTGGCGGCGCGGACCAAGTTCAGTACTCGGTTAGCGAACGATGTGCACGATTCTCCCACTTCTTGACAGCACGCTGCCAACTGCTGACGTGTTACATATCGTTGATGGGGGCTTTCGAAAAACGAGATTTAGTGCGGAACTATGGCTGGGTAGTTCTTTTTCGCCACCTCATCTAGCTCGTCTACTTTTTCCCGAGCAACGCCGTCCAGATACCCTATAAGAAAATTAGCGCGCTGCTCGTCCGAAAGGGGGGCTGGTCGCATACGCATCACGTCCTCAAGACAACGGAGCCATGTTGAGAATTGCATCCCGTTCTCACTGACTCCAGAGAAAGAGGCGACCCGTAAAGTCGGAGCATCCGAATGGAACATCGCGATAGTCGGCATATTGTCAAGGCGTTTCCCTATCGCTGAGAAAGACTCTTTAAGCATGTCTTGGAGGGAGGCATTGCTTTCATTAATCTTGCTAGTGAGCAGTGCAGTTGTGGCACAGGTGTCGTTCCAGACCTGCTCGATGGCAGATGTGGTGGCATCGCGCAGCGCCTTGGCGTCTCGTCCATGAAGGAGGGCGTCGTCGGAGACGTCATCGAAGATGGAAAAGGGTAACTCCTTGGTCAAGTCTAAAGACTCAGCCTTGGTGTCAGAGGGTTGGGCAAAAGCCTCGTCAGGGGGAACAGAGCCTGACTTTACTTGCCTGCGAGTGATCGGGGGGTATGGTCCAATCTTATAAGAAGAAGGATAGGCTGTGCTCCCTATGTGTTGGGAATCGAGATAAGATTAAGCTATGGGACTGTTCCGTGATGTTTTGATCTGTTCTCGAGATGAATGTTATGAGAACCTGTGAGCCTGCGTTTCCCGTATAGCCGGCGGCAGATTCCCAGACGGGATCTCGATGTCAAGGTGGGAAGGAAAACACCACACTCGCCCCCGCTGGGAACCAAGTTACGAAATCCTATTCTGTTGTGGGAAGAAATGTTGTTTACCGGCGAGAAATTCCAACCGTGCGATGGCGTGGGCGCGGAACAGAGGAGAAATTCCTAGATGACCGCGAGGAAATGAAAACCCCCTACGCGATTCACATCTGCCAACTATTCGGTCAACCGATCGAAAGAAAGGAAAAAAAGGTCCTATCGTAGGAAATAAAGGAAAAATCACAAGGGTGAGAAGAGGTCTATGCTACTAAAATTGAAGACTTGATCGTAATGGTGAGGCAATCGTGTATTCTCCAGAAGTAAAAAAAACTTCGTTTTATTCGCGTCGGCGCTTCCGCCGGCACCTCAAGAACCCCTGACTTTCGAGATGACTGTTCGATGGCATGATCAAGAAACTGCCGAGAGCATGAGAATGCCATCGAACGGCTACATGAGTTGTTAAAGTGTACAGAATCAAGAGAGTGGTGATGAGAATGCGCGGAGATGCTTCGTGAGATATGAGTGAAGCCGCCTGGCGGAGAGAGATCGAACCGTTTGGAAGAGTAAATAATCGAAGAAAGAGACTCCAAATTGCAGTTATACCGACTACCGACGAAAGAAGAATAGCGAGAAATAAGGAAATTGTAATAGCGAAGAAATGAGTAGAAGGAAAAAGTATTGAATAAAAAAAACATTTAACAGCGATCTCGCTGCTATAAGAACTGACTCATATGCTAATCAAACTGCGTGCACGATGAAAATTTACTGAAACCCACGATTACTTGCTTGAAGCTATGAGGACATTGTCCTTGCGCGCATACTCAATCATACAAAAGCGGTCTATCGCTTAGTCTTACTTTGCAACAGTCCTGCTGATAACACGAAACATCAAAATGACAAGCTAAACCTCAAAGTTGTCCGGACCCTTATTGTGAACTAGACGAGCACTGAGAGAATTAAAACCACTACCAATCTTAATTCTATTGAGTGTCGAATGGCTGACCATAAGGTCGTCATCGAAGGTACAGCCATATGTGCCATGCGCGAGGAAAGCTACAAGGAGACGAAAAGTGCCTAAGGAAAGGAAGAAGAAGAGGAGATAAGGAATGCATGCCGGCGATAAAGGAAAGATGCCTGGCCATAAAAGGACTATCCGTGGCCATCGGATCATCCAGGCGAGGAAGAAAGAAAAGAAAAAAGAAAACTCGTTATGAAAATGTGCGAAAACCGAAGACTGACCTGACCTGACCTGAGTGCAATCGCACTCGCTGCTACCAGTAATAGGTTGGCTCTCGCCCACCTCAGATGTACGGTAGTCACAGTGATATGAATATCATTTATCGAACAAGCAATTACAGAATAATAACAAGTGTCGGATAAATGAGGTGCCGAGCCTCTTTGGACCCGAAGCGAGGAGAGTTGAGGTCGCCGTCTTCGTCTTCAGCTCCATCGGGGATCCCGGCCGGTCGTTGCGGATCTCGTTCCCTCCACTGCCTCCTCCATTGCCTTTTGTATCTCCGCCGCGTCACTGCCTCCTGTAATCAGTTCACATTATCGGCGTCGCGTTAAGCTACTGTATGAAAAACATCACCTATTGATCATCGTCATAACCCCAGCTCACACAAGCATCAGTTTGACGGAAAAAAGTTCTTCACTCCTCATAATGTGGCAGTGGAATTCTTTCGCTCTTAGACTCCTAATTCTCCTGCACAGGGTCATCAATGCTCAATGACATGATTGCTTCAAATAAGAGAGAAGTCATTGTTCTCTTCAATGTGGACGGTCGTCTTGAGAAAGTATCAAGGACATTCGGAGACCTTCTCCACTTTGATAAATTTTCTTGCCGACCTAATATCATGCGAAAAGGCATACATACTGACACGCCGACAAACCACAACATCAATATACGTTTTCCGTGGATTTTTCAGGCTCGCCTACAACAACCCTGACTTTATGGACTGGTCACCACTCTATGACACAGTTTTTACGCGATCGGTACGAGCTATGGGTTTGAGCATTCGCGAAAGTAAGATTCCGGTGAGTTTGACTTCAAATAACGAAATGAGAGGCAACGTGCATTCACCCTTTGCATGGCATTCTGAACGGTGGGCGGTTGTCGATGATGAGAACGACTCGTATTTTGAAACGATAGCAACTAATTCTAAAAGCTCAGCGTCTGACCTGATGAGGGACCTGACGCACTCGACCTGATATTCACTCGGAAATCACGCTTTTTGAAGCTCCATTGTCATGCCAATCAGCAGACCATTTATTACTGAAATGGTCCGCTGACCTGGCTAATCAATAGCTAATTGGATAACGAAAGTGGTCATTCCGCCTAAGTTCAGACGAATGATTTGGCTTTTTCCTTTCCTCGAGACTCACTCATCGAATAGGATAGGGCCGAACAAATAAAATTGCTAAGGGTGGCAATAACCGCCATGAGTCAAGGCTAATTTGTTGGACTTTACACGATTACCTGCATAACACTTGCAAAATATTAAGAAACCAGTAGAGCTGCCTAGTATGAAAGTTGACCAGAATATGTGAAAGACAAAAAAACCGTATTAGTGGTTGTTTATGAAGATTGAGTATCAGAGTAATCAATTATGTAAAAGTCTGACAAAGAAAAACTACTGTTTTAGAAATGTAGATGATGAGTAAAAAGTGTCAAGAAACTAAAAGAAAAGAAAGAGAAGACAGAAGAAAAAATAACAACAAAACAAGAGCGGGATTAAGAATAATTTTCAAAAGTTCAAAAACGTGTCCACTCTGTATTACAAATCAATCTTGAAGGGAGATGGGCTGTGTAGGTCCAAGCATGTAGGCACATGTAGGCACCGTTTAGACTCGACAATGGCCGCATGAAAATGAGATCTCCCAAATCAGTTCCTTCGATTTCACCCTTCATATACTGCGCTGAATCATTATCCCGGATTTGCTAAAAACCCTCCTTATCTAAAGTGATAGATCTCCACAACCTATTTCCAGATTCAAAGCACCATCTCAGCAGAACTTTTGGGCGGATTAGCACGGATGATTATTGCCACACTTGGAGGACCCAGAGGGTGAGGATTTTTCATTTTATAGAAACTTCACGCCGAGTACGGCATGACCGAGCTCCCGTTGAATCGCTCAATCGCTCGAGGTGACGACCGAGACGTAGTGAGAATGATCGGGTAGGCCACATGCACGCTGTCCAATGCTCCACATGCACTGCCACGCGGACTCGGTAGATCTTGTACTATTAAGTACAAGATGGCCACAACACTATCACGACACCAAGTTTACAAAACTACTATATGAAACGATCTGGTTATTGCCAATAAAAGAAACAAAGTAAATGGGTGAACATAAGCACGAATGAGTAGGTAAGAGCTGAGAGACCACTACAAAAACAATAGCGGTTCGTGTCCTCAGATACATGGATGACCACAGTGAACTGCGGTCGAATACCATCCCTACTCAAGTATGTCGAACCATTCGAATCTCCGAACCTAGACAACAAGCGTCCAAGCCAGACCACATTAAGTGCGAGTCAGGCTCCTAGGTGTCCCCTAAGACGACTAAATCTGACTGCGACATCAGGTATTATAAGAAGCTAGCAATAACAAAGGTGCTGCAATGTTAACTGGAGCTGCGACCGGGGCTGGAGTCAAGTAGAACGATCGGTAAGACGAAAAACGATTCCTCTCTAGCCGGTTCCAGCTGCAGCGACGAGTATAATGCAATCGGGTGATGACAATAACAATGGGTCAGAGTCCACGGCCGAGAATGGCCACGAGGCGTCCTCTCACTCATCGTCGTTTATGATACCTGTACCTTCCTATCGGTACCCTATCGGCGCTAAGTCATTGCCTCTTAAATGTAATGAGAGACACAGGAATCTTAGAAATGATATTAGTTAGTGTCTTCAGGTTAATCACACGTGCACACACATGCACACACATACATACATACACGCACACACATACGTACACGCATGCATACACATGTACATATACATACACATTGTGCATCAATAAGCACAAGTGAAGAGGTTTTTGTGGGAAGAGGCAATTCTATTCATCCTCGTAACGAATGTACCTCACCCAGTGCCCTTACAATCTTGTCAACCAATAGCTTACATTTAGGTGCCAGCGTCATCTTGAGCGGATGATGAAGTTGGTAGAGCCCTTCATGCATCCATCAAACGAAAGCAGCCACACATTGCTCGTACTGGTGTTTCTTCAAAACCTTTTGCAAGAGATGGTCAACCGATACAAGGAAGAAAGAGTAAAAAAGAACAAGCGAAAGGTTCGTCAACAAGTGTAAAACGAACAAATGTGGACTTTGGGGTCGGTCATCGTATTGGACAGCTTGTTTTCAGAAATTCACTTCATTGAATTATCTCAATATTTCAAACCTTAAACATCGACGAATGATAGGAGCCATGATAGGGAATCGGTTTAGGTTCCGCAGACGTATTACTTGACTGATGATGATATTGTGAAATTCACAGATACTATACTGCCTTCACTACTTTATGCACTGTATGCAAAAGATAGTGCGACTTCTAAAGTAAGGGGAATGATTTGTAAGCAATTTATGAATCAAACATGCTAGCTTGTGTTTCATGTTTATGTTCATATTGGGCGAAACCATGTTCGATCTAATAATGTGCAAAATTACTTCAGACTCCGCCCAAATTAGTGATGATACTGTGCGCGTTATGCCCCGGCAGGGTGCTCCCGAAAGTATTGGAACAGTAAGAAGATGCTCCTTGCAGATATTTTTATGATCAGTAATCAGTTTCTTGCTCAATCAACTATTTGCAGCATATACTCTGCCATTTTTGCTGTTGACGAACCCCACCGTTTGACACAAACTCTGAACTGCCTGTTTGAGTTGGTATTCCTCATTGCTGAAGATAATACTTCGAACCCACAACGGAGTCCAGTGGAGAAGAACTGGATATCGAAAATGGAAGAGGTTGCTTACTCTTTCTTCCTTCGATGGTCTTATTAGGGTGAAGGGCTATGGGCAAAGCGACCTGCAAGGGATTCGAACATGCACAGCCATGATCCATCGAAGCTCACACTGCAACGAAATGAGTTCAGCCAAACCATGAAGCTTTTGGTGCTCGCTTTGACTTGCAATTCTCTATTAACAGCTGGTCTTTCTCCGGCTCCTTATATTTTACACTGAGAGAACCTTGCTTTTCCTTACCTTATCGCCCTTTTCAAAACTCCCTATCATCATGAAATACTGCAGTAACAGGAGTTTACAAAAAACCTCTTTATGTAGTTCTGCGACCATGGTTATTATACAGCCCTCGAATACAATGATCTTGGGATGCGCCTAGCATTCAAGTAGAATTCAGAATTGCAGTGGCATTTTTAATGCCTATATGATCTATACAGTTACTTGCAATATCCATTCAATGAGTAAGTCAGTACGTTTCCCTGAAGTGGGTCTGATACTGCATAACGGACTCGTAGAGGTAGAAGATCCCATTAATCTGGGATTGCGACTCCGGAATTCCACGAAGTAGCTGTGAAGCAGAATTTGTACAATAGAACCCGTCCTTCACAGCTAATTGGGTCAGTTTATATGCCAGGAAATGCATACCCCGCTCATAGCGGGTTCTTGGCCGAAGTTAGAATACGGAAGAATTTGAGCTCAAATTAGTCAAACAAACGGTGTTGTGTACCTACTACACGATTTGTGGAGAATACTATGCTATTGTGAGTGGAAACTAGGCCAGTAATGTTGGATTTATATTAGTACTTCCAGATTCGATCACCAAATTCACCCATCGAGAAATATTCGCTCAGCAAGCTTAACCGAGGCTTAGAATTCAACATCGAAGACTACATAAAAACGTATCGGTGTCATCTGTTTTACATTTTAGAAATGCTAATAGAAGCCATAGACATCAACGATGTCAACAAAGCAAATATTGCTATTCAGGTGAGATTAGATTTTAGTGCAGCAACCTCCGATTCTATTATATTAAGTGATTGCTTGAAAATGGCAGTTGTTCTTTCGGAAGGCTCGTATAAAGACTTCCATTTATTTAAAGTCTACTCTCGCTTTCAATTTGATCGAACAGGAGTTGATGCTGGTGCTCGATGAACAAAAATGGAAAACGAATCTTGCATTGTTTTCCCCTTACCCGTGATTCCCGCACCTCTTTGTGGATCTAGCGATAACAACTATTCCCAGTGACACTGCGAGATACAGTAACACTTCACTGCTACCTCTACCGTTTACCCTGGTGCACCATGTCAGCACAATTGAAACAAAGAACAAAAAATGAGGTCATCGGTTACTACCGGGATGTCTGTACTTTCAGAACATCACTTTGATCTTTTACGTGCTTCCAATACTCGATTACTCCGACTGTATCAAATATCACGATTTGACAGAAGACGAAAAAGCGCTATGTAAACTGTCGGCCAGGCTTCCAATACTTGCTGAAATGGCGCTGGACAGGTGTGTCCGAATGTTGTTGGGAAATTGGACTTTACCACTTACTCCCTTTTCGAAACATCAGCTCTCCTGAAGAAAAAAAAACGAATCGAAACGTTCAAATGAATAAAGAGTAAAAGAATAGCATGTACGATAGCATGTAATTAGCGGATGCAGAAGAGGAAGGAGGCAATGGGCATGATGGCGGAAGAGAATAAAATCAGCTGGGCGGCACATTCCCCTCTCTCGAGCTAGGGCTGCACAAACGACCCCTCTCTTGCAGCACCACCACAGTAAGTCCTGTAAGTGCGGTGCGCCGGTACAGCAACATTATCCTATGTCAAGTGACAAGTGTAGAGAAGAGCAGTTCACAAAAGAATTCACGGTGTGCTCGAGAGAAAAAAGCATTGTTGCACTCAAATTGAGAACTCAATGAACAAACAACAATAACAATTCCCTTCAAGTGCATGCAAAAACAAAAGGGAGACCATTTTAGAATGCTCGATATTATTCAATGTCTATCGGTGACAGCGCCAAAGGATTCTTCTTCCGTGATAGGAAGCTTCAAGGTATGATCTTTTAACTCAAGAAGAGTATTCTACAACTCATCAGTCCTTTATTAGTTGGCCGCTGCCTGTTTCAAAATGCGTGTAAAAAACAGAATAAGTAACTTTCCTACCGCACTCCATATCACGTAGAATTGCTCTTTTGCTTTTGTATTCAGCCGCTTGACAACGAACGGAATGTATCGGCTGCATAGCTTTTTGCACCTTTATTCTGGTTCGTTGCCTCAATAGTCCCACAGCAAGAAAGCGGATCCTCGTAGTCTTCTTCATATGAGGTTCATTGTCACGCTGTCGGGGCAGTCTCGCCGAGTCCTTTCCGCATCGATAGCTGCTTGGAAGGGCGATCCAAGCGGCTGATCACGTGACTGGGCGTTTCGTGAATGTTCGAGACTATCTGCCACAGGGACATGGAGCCTGGCTGCCGCGGTGCCCTTACAGCTCTCCGCAGTACGCTGTTAAGTGTTCCACCAGCGTCGAGCCTCCCCATGCGCTGGACGCGGTTTCCAAGGACCTGCGATATCTCCATTCCAATGTCCCAGGATGATTGCCAGGTACGAAGTGACTGTACATTCTATGTACGCTAACCACGCTTGAATGGATTTCATGAGTTCATGATTAGCTATCGATCCTGCTTACACTCAAGAGGGGCCATTCAATCCCCCCACCCTGCTTGTGCTACTGCTACTCCCAGGTCCATCCTTGGCTGCAAATCATTGCTCCAGATCTTCTTTGAGGTTGTCTGCGACAGCAATGCACAATAGGAGATGGCAATAGAAAGGTGACTTGGAGCTCATGGAGCTGCGACCAGGTTTGATGACGTAGAGTCCGTACAGGAAGACGAAGGGAGACGCGGCTTCCGCGAAGGCTACGGTGATCGACGAATGAGTGGTGCAATCGAAGCATGATGACATAAGCGAGAAGGGTCTTTAGCATATCCACGTAATGTCTTCTCGCTCTCCGCAGCATACTTTCGCGGAGGGAACGTGATGTACGCCACACCAGCTGTCCTATGAAAACGAAGGAAGTTCACGACATCCAAGTTTCCATGCTGAAGACCTTTAGTCTATTGAATGTTAAGTACTTTGGGTAACGAAATTCGAGCACAATTGAGGCATAGGCCACGATCAAACCCTATTCTCTGAATGTGCCATTTCGAGGGAAGGTTTGAGGGTTTGAACATTGTCTTAATCGTTTACCGCATCTAGAAGTGACCATGTTTCAGAGGATTTGAATAATGGGCACTGTTTACAAAGGGGCAACCATATAATCAGGAAATTCAGAGAGCCGATAGTCCGCAACTCCGAACCATGGCCACAGCAAAGAATTTTTCGGCAACGCCTGCACCAAAATCACATCCAAGTACCCTTATCAAACCATTTTCGTCAAACTATCTTGAACAACTTCAACATGTTGAAATTTCCTTAAAATTGACCAATTGTGGGAATTTTCGCGCTTCCTTCGCCACCGATGCTCCATTCTAGTCTTCTGAACTGAACTTTTCTGAGAATTGTAACCTAATGTTATCATGAACTTGTCGTCTTTGGGCGTGTGAATAATATCTCACCATGATCAGTTGTTTGTCGGCTATTTATTAAAGTCACCTATAGTTTCTGTGTTAGAGTACGATCTTTGGATCTATTAACTATCTCTAAATTAGCGCGCACAAAGTAGCTTATGGAAGTTCCTCCTTCGTAAGAAGGTAAAAACCGGAGAGAGGTTAATGAATTGAAGTGATTATGCACGTACTAGATCTTTTTCAGGATCTTGCTACAAAGGAGGGAAGTGAAGAAAAAGTTCTTAAAAAGGCAATTGATCGTTGCGTGGCTGCAATCTTCAAAAACGCGGATGACCACATTACTTCCGTATGTATTTCTTAACACTGCAGTCAGCGAAGAAGTTCTCATTCTTATGATGTTCC
Source organism: Haemonchus contortus (assembly GCA_000469685.2). Taxonomy (NCBI): domain Eukaryota; kingdom Metazoa; phylum Nematoda; class Chromadorea; order Rhabditida; family Trichostrongylidae; genus Haemonchus; species Haemonchus contortus. Next base: position 34,472,849 of record LS997565.1, read on the forward strand.
GATAAGCTGACAAAGGGATTATGCATTATTCATAATCACACGAACCAATTATAGTGATTATTGCTCGAGAATCATCAATTTTTAAGGGACAACTAAATAAGATATGTGCTTTGAAGTAGCTTTCAGACGATAAAATGAACTAAAAAAGCATCGGAGTAATTTAAAAGCAGTACACTCTAGTAAGTAAGCAGTAAGTTAGAGCAAGTAATAAAATATACAAAACCCCATGAAGAACTTAGAATAGAATTAAGTAATCAGAAAGGACCAAAGCGAAAGATTGTCACACCTTTACACCAAAGCGAAGGATTGTCACACCTTTACAGTGCTCGCCGTGAGGACTCGCGAATTCAAGCAAGTGCCACGAGCTCGCGTCTTTTTCGCCTCTTCTCCGCGGGTCGATTCAGAGTTTAATATTCAAGGGATTGACGTTGTTCAACCCAGCTTTCTAAGCTCTACAAGCATGCACCCTGAAGTGTTCAAAAGATCGCGCCATGTACTTGAGCACCATTCGAAAAGTAATTGCATGGGATACACGCTTTAGCGTTGAAGGAGTTGAAAGGTCTGGGAAACCTATCGATCACACACTTTGTGGCGCGTAATGCACATTTTTATCAACCGCACTTACACTATTAGTTCGGAAAAGAATATTTAATGAGCTGCAAATCCCCTCAATGTCTCACTATCTCATACTACAGTCTCATCATCTCATACTCACTTTATGCTTAGTATGAAATAACGTTGTTGCGCCGCCGCACAGAAACGTAGAGTGATTTATCTGCTCCCGTGGGGAAAGCGGGCTGTTCACAGTAAATCTCAAACGGTGCTCTTATTGACAGCAGAGTCAAGGTAAAGTTGCAGAAGCTTGGTCACAAGATGTTGCTCTTCGTCAAGACGAATCAGTTCGAAAGCTCTCTCGCGACAGATATGATTGCTTCTATGATGGCGTCCATGACATACGTATGCTCTGCTCTTTTTAATCCCAAGACATTCTTACGAACACCAACCGTTGGCGCTCCATGGAGGTTTTTATATTTTAGGAATTGCCATCAATCTGGATTTCCTTTGCTGAACATGTACTTCGAAATCTGAGAATTGTCTTAACACGTAAGTCAGTCGCATCATTATGAAAGATGATCTTTGTCTTATGCATCGTTTCAGCTTCATCGTTTTTTATAAGTAGGAGCTGAGTAGGAGCTCTTTTACGGTGCCCTAAGCCCAGTTTCTGGTTCATGCGGAACAGTGGAGTAGGCTGACAAAAATCGGCTATCAGTTCTACATCGTTCTATCCTTTGCATAAAAAAGATATGACTACGATATAGATATGATACGATATGATATGATATGATGTGATTACTGAACCCTCTCTCGGTGCTTATTGATGTGGACGACTGGTAGTAAAATCATCATCAGAATTCATTATCCATGACCCTCTTCATCTTTATGAATATAGACCATTAATGGAGAATCCCAGACTATCAGTGCACGGATGAGTTGGGTTGCAACCGATAATGGAATCAAGGGTAGTATCCTTCAAGGAGACATGGATATTGGCGTGTAATCGCCGAAACCCAATAGCGAGGGTTAAACCGAGATTCGTCTGGCATACGACTTGCATATGAATCGAGAAAAATAAGGGTAGATAAATGAAACAAATAAGAATCAATAGGTAAAATAACAACAAATAGTAAGGTTGAGACATAAAATGAACAAGACTTATTCAAATAGGTAGGTAAGTCCTTGTAAAGCCTCTGCTTAGATTCTGTAATTTTTTGTGATGACCTCGATAGAGAAGTGCCTTGATTGCTCTGTATTGATCACTCTAGCAATACATGAAGCAAATCAGGGGATTAACAGTGGATCCTCGGCTGCACGAGTGCTAGCCATCGACTATATGTCGAAAATAGAAGGGACATTCTGTATCGCAGGCCTGTGCCCTATTGTCATCGAAGACGACTGCTTCGTTACCTGCTCAACAAAACAGGCAATGGACACCTGTTTCGAGTTGCTGAACAATCAAGCTGACAATAATAGAGTTACACAGGAAAAACTCAAGACAAATGGCTGCATTTCCTCAGCATGCGACTACAACGTGAGCTAAGGTTCCTGAGGATCTACCATCAAGAACATCCTGTTCAATTCGGCATATCCTTTCAAAACCAAGCGGGCCATCACGGCGAGCGTGTTCGAACTGCAAGAGTGATCTCATAGGACGACTGCGAAGGCAGAGTGAGAATGGGTGGAGATTGCTTGAAAAGTGGCTATCACTAAAAGGTTACTATTGAAGGGATCATTACTCTCTCAGACACCCCGTAACGACCAGACTAGCTAACGACCGAAAGTTCGGAGAAAGTGGCCTTTGCCTTCCTTCCTTGTCATACTGTGTCAGTACTGAGGCTGAAGTGAGAACAACTTTGTGTGGCTTTGACGATATCTTGAAGGTGGTCAAAGTTCCTTTTTCGAACCTCAGGCAGAAGCTGGTGCAAAACTACTGTATAACCACCTCTGATTACACCCCGCTACCTGCCACACCTCTGCCTCATCGGGAGGACGGGTGACAACTACAAGGCTTCAGTGGTGATCTGTTTGATCAAATGCGTACTCTGCAGCGACGAACGTGTAGGTCGATCCATTCGAACGTGCATTCTGGATTGGTGCCGAAAAGCCCAAAATGAATCGGAAAGACCAAGGCTTAGCCATACTATAAACCCGCCCGGTTCCTCGACCTGTGTAGACTTCAATTGTCACTGTCTCCAAGTCGAGAAATTCAGACCCTAGCCAGCACAAAAATATTCGAATAGCCAGTTTGAAATGTGGTCAACGGTCCTTGTCTCTACATTCTTCTTTCCCGTTTCAACTTCGAGTCGTTTCTAGACTTTTGTAAGTTATCAGTTGGGCTACACACGCTAACGCGTGCATTGTATATCCACGACCGCTCATCTGCGATAGAATAATTTAGCGGAATATTCGATGTATCAGAATGAGTTAGTTCTCCTAATTTCAAGCACTCTGAGGGCATCCGCTCGATATATTTTGATTGAGCAGAACTATTAGTAGTTGGTGTAGCACCGTCCATCTCAGTGCAGAGATCTCCTACCATAGAAGTTTCAAAATTCCTCTTTTAGCTGCCCTTAATTATTTTCTCCGCATTCTAAACCGGGGTATGAAATTTCGATTTAGCCCTGTCCAACGTAATGCAAACCCTGGGGTATGATGCAGTAGGAACGAAACTAGGAATGTAACAGAATGCAGCAGCAGGCAAGAAATTCAGGAACACGAGAATCAACAGAAGAATCATCCCTTCATAATCGCACAGCGCTTGAGCTGTATGAAGAATGCTAGAACTGTTATAACGAGGCAAATGGTCCGCGACAGCCGCGTACGGCCGATCGATTACACAAATCGTCCCCTTCTGCTCGTCTCCCCAAACCCGGGTGTGGTGCGATTCACGCGCCAACATAATGAGGTCATCGGACAAAAAAACATCATGCCTACCATCATAACATAAGGAATAAGAACTTATAAGTAGAATAAGTAAGTGAATGACCAACTATGCACGTTTTCAGAAGGATTGCGTTCTCTAGGATCGAGAAAATTAAAGTTATTCGTATTTTGAACGCTTGGCAAGTAAATTGTAGACCTATGAGAGTAATTCTCAATCTCGAAGGGGCATTTTTGCCATAGTAAAGAGATTTCCCCTGTTTATGGTGAAGCTGTGGACTACTGCAAACTTATTTGGTCCATCTCAACAGAAAAGTACTGAAACGATACTGCGTGTGCGAAGAGCCCTAATGGGGTCACGCGTGATTCGCGCCCCCCCCCCCCAAACCCTGCGAATTCCAGGGATTCAGGCGCATTCCTTCCATTACCTCCAACCGCTCTTTTCTGGTGTTATACAAAGTTTTCCAACAAAGTTATGAATTTTCGATCGTAGACCCGTCCACCTTAGTCAGGTCCGCCTACTCCAGGGATTTGGCTACATTCCTTCACCTCCAACCACTTTTTCCCGCGTTTTACAACGTACATACAAAACAAACAAACAAAAAAAACAAATAATTAGATCAACAGACAGACAGACGCGAATGCTTTAAATATAGTAAGGACTTAAGCTAAAGGCTAAATCGCGGATTGATATCCGCCTAGGCCACCTAAGCCTTTTAACCCTCCGGACCGGTTAATGGAGGTCGTCAGGGAGAATAAAAAGCTTTTGCTTAAATATTGGTCGGCCACCGCAAATCATCGTGCAAGCCCACGCAACCAACTGTTGTCGTTTCAAGAATCATTTCTATCAATAAAAACTAACTCCCTCTCCTAGACAGAGGACGCTATTTTGATATGGAACACGAAGAGAGCAACGAATATATGAGTTGCCATTGCATTTTTCGTGCTCGTCAAAACCAAAGTTCCAGCAACGTGAGCGCAAGTGCTATGAGTTCTGCCGAGTTGCGCAAGCCGAATCCACCCCGATCCCAGTTTTAAGTTCCTCTGAAATACCAAGACATTGTAATTGGCATTTGCCTGACCAAGGCAATTCACTGAACGGAAATGCCATTCTAATTAAGAAATAAAATTTTGGAAATGTTTGGTGCTAACCGAAATGCATGAGATGTTTTAGCAGACGTTATGCAAGCCGAAGATCTAGACGTGTCGGCGTCGTGGTTCGTTTCTCTTGCATCGTCACTATTATCAACAACTAGCGAGGTAACAGCATGCGTATTCTAATTTTAACGATTCTTCATGAGATACTTTCAGAACTACATTCAATACAAAGACATTTGTTTTGAAATGATTGATCTGCTTGTGAAGTGCAAGAGCAAAGTGGCATACATCGTAGGTTTAACAATATTACATACAGCTAGCGACTCATATTATACTGGTGAAAACGTCTTTTGAAGAGTGGAGCGCAGGGATTGTGGAACAGTCTATATAGGCTGTCTCGAGTATACCCGGAAAGCTCCCGTTACATGGCACTGAAATTGAATAGGCCATTGAAGGAATGGGTACCTATCCGGGTAAGGTAATAAAGTTCAAGTATTGATTGATAGGTAGTCATACAGCAGTGAATATTTAGGAATGGTCCCGGTTGTATAAACTGAGTGAGATTAAAATGGCATGGCATATTCCGAATGAAAGAGGAAAAGCTGTCATCGAGGAGATTCTGAGAAAGTTCCTTTTCCCTATCATGGATGAGATAAAAACAGTGCACGTAGACAGGTAGGGTTCGAATACTGAAAAATTCGATCCAGGTAACTCATCATCAAAGTATTAGCAAAATGCCGTTTCTTAAAGAAACGGGGTCTAATTAGTTTTACTGCTCCACTCGACCGTAGGATTGGTTAATTATTATTCTATTTATTTTTTGGAACAAGCTCACAGTTGCTGGGGGCGTGAAACTTTTAGAACATGGCTAGGAAGCTGCTGTGCAATGGGAGGGTAGTGACAGCAAGCCCCCACTCAGAAGTGTCTTCAAGTTGGATCCACGTCTTTTAGGTTGCCAATTTTAAGGAATTTACCGTACCCAATTGGCCTTAGGCAATTTTAGTCTCTGCCTCAATCCAATTCAACCAGTACCTGCCGATAACATTTAATCGATATCGATCAATGAATAAGTGAAATTGATGGTAGGATCACTCTAAACCAATCCAATCAAGTCGATATCGAGTTTTGCAAGTGCCGAGATATTAGGTGGTGTTCGCTCCCACACCCCTTTCAGTTGAGTTGTGCCACACTTCTTGGATTGTATATGATTATTAGGGACGAACCAAGACGGAGGAATATTGCGCCAAGCTACGGTTGCTCGCTGGCCTACCGCACAGATTCGTACAGCTTCAAGAGGCTTTCGGAAACTTGGTTTCTTCTAAAAGCACACGTTTTTCGGCCTTCCAAAGTTATTCTTGCATTACGGCCCACAGAAATGACCCTTGTGCTATCATGACAACATGCTCACATGTAATGATACCAACATTCCAGAGAAAGGCTCAAGAAAGCGTTTACCATAATGAATTCGGTTTTTACTGGAGGTGCTACTTGCTTCTCCATGCCTCCATCTCCTCTACACCCTTCTCCGAATACTTTACTGCCGTGGTTTAACCCTAACATTCCAAACTCAGCTGTCTACAAAATGGGTACGTACACGCTATTGTAGCGCTCGAATGTAACTGGGAAGAGAATTTGATTGCAGATGTACGCCACCCAAACGGAAAGAACGTCAGAGAGTTCCTTATTGAACTAATAGAGAAAATTATCAATCGAACGGAAACGTCCCAACGAGAGCATAGCCAAGTCTTAGTAACCATATGCTCTTTGCTTCACTACATACTCCACACCAACTATATCGATTCAGTGAGTTAATCGGAGAAAAGGACAAAAATTTTTGAGACTATAGGAATTCTGAGATTTTTTTCATCCAATTTGCTCATTTAACTAAGCATACAACGCCACAAACACAATATAATATCACTATAAAGTAGTGAACTAGATGCTTGTATAGCAAAGTATCATAGCCCTATCGCTGACGGAGATCACGATCTGAAATCTCCGTCGTTGGGGTGAAACTTCCTGGTGAAGTATGTGATCAAGAGAACTATGTGAAGGCTAATCTATGTAGCGAAATCGAGCAAAAAGGGATGGAACAAGCCCAATCGAGAGCTCAAGGAGACCACTTCTTTAGTGGAGTGTCCCTGTCGACGAGGTCCGGTATCTTCCCCCCGAAAACGGCGCCGCGCACCCGCCGCGTATCGCAAGATTGCGATGGAAGATTGGAGCGCGCTATTTGTGGGGTGGGGAGTACTCTAATTATTCGGATTGGTTGGCCGCTGCCTTCAATTCCAGAGCGGTCTTGATCGTCGCTAATATATAATAGGGTGAGTCTTTTTAACTAAACAAGTCTAATAAACATAAAAACTAAAAAGAAACAGAAAAAACGGTTAAAACTGATTAAAAAGAAAGGCAGTCAACGAAAAATATTGCGTCCTATTGATTGGCAGGGAGCCGGGGCGAGTACGGTAATTGCAGTAGGATTTGCCGCATGCCGCAAGGCGAACGTTCGCAAACGGGGAGGGGTATGGGTACATTCACCCAGAACTGGATGGACGCGGCAAATCGCGCGGCGGAATTCGTAGCCATTTAAACGACTTTAGCGTCCATCATTGGGGCCCAAATTCGAAGTAGAGTCGATTAGTACGATTATCTGGCCATACTAGTGTACTTTACTTCCAGTTTTTATTCCAATGATAGGTGCCAAAGTCGTCCTAAACACCACGAATCTCGCCGCGCCATTTGCCGCGTCCATCCAGTTCTGGGTGAATGTTCCGTCTCCCACCGGGGAGAGTTCTGTTACCCCTCTTGATTATGATACCTGTTTATGGTCACACCTTGGATTTACTACACGAATTGATTCCCGTAACGAACTGTCGAAGCATCCGTTCGTTGTTAGCTCTAGCGAGCAAGTCGGACAACCTTCCTGGTGTTGGTCTGAGGTTCTGAGATCTAGTCTCGTCTTGATCCAGCACTCATAGCAAAATCGCATAAAGTGTCCGGACTACCTGATCCTCGATTTCTCGTAGTAAGTACAACATCTCTGACCTTCGTTTACCGACGGAAATCGTAATCTCACTTCTGCACATGTCTGTGTAGGAGAATTCCGAGCAGCGTTCTTTCCACAGCGCTTTGAATGACGTTAGCTACATGTTCGTCCTCCAAGCGAAGCCTCTTTGACGTACCTCTATGCAGCAAGGACCGCATTTCGTAAAGGTAGCGCGGAGCCAAATGTTCTTTCCCTTCTTCAGTACTCTCGTTTTTCTTGAACGCTCCCAAGCGTGATTTATTCTGCTCAGCTCTGGAGCAGCGTCGTTCATTATGTTGATTTCTCAACCTCGGTACACTTAGCAAGGGCAGAGAGATGTTCGTTCCTTCACAGCCTCTGTCCTATCATCTTCAGTTGTCCAGGGGCAATTTGGATAACCACCCTGACGTCCTCGTTTCTGATCCGATTCAGTCATGTCCAACCAACCGCAGGCTCATCTCAACATCCTCGTTTAAGCTGAGTGAAGTTTCCTTTCATTATTCTTGTCTTCGGGCCAGCACTTGCTGCGGTAGAGCATCGCGGTCCTCACCACTACTCTATACAACTTTTCTTGAGCACCGCTTGTCTCGTTCCACCGGGTGCCCTCCATTTCATCTACTCCTAACACGGTTGGTCATAAATATAGCGACTAGGTTTTCACCTTACATCTCGGAAAGCAAAAGTGCAAGCGAGTCATGAGCATAAAATTTATTAAGTAACAACTGGTACTGGTACATTAACAATCATAAGTTACTTTTCGATTCGGCCTTCTTTGGCACGGACGACAGCGCGGAGTCGCTTGGGAAGGGCGTCGATGACCGGACGCAGGAGTGCGTCGTCGATTTCGTCCCATTCTCGGATGAGCGCTGCCTTCACGGAACCCAAATTGGGGTGGGGAGTGGCGCAGGCCTTGCTCTCAAGGCAGGACCACAAGTTATAGTCCAGTGGGTTCGAATCTTTGACGATGCCGACCATTCTTCTGCCGAGATGAAGTCGGGGAGTTCGCTCTTGCACCACGCTTTGACGACCTTGGCTTTGTGGGCGGGCGCCGAATCTTGCTGGAATGTCCGCGAGCGGCCGTTTAAGTGGGAATTCGCCCACGGGAGTAGAGTATCTCTAGAATCGTCTTCAGGTAGTAATCTTTGTCGATTTTGACGCCGGGTCGACGAATATCAATGGCGTCTTCCCCGACGCACACACCTATGCCCAAACCATGACTTGGGCAGGTTGTGCGGCCCGATGAACGACTTTTCCCTTCTTGTCGGCTTCCTCGGCATTCCTTGCGATCACTCTGACGTTCTGAGCGTTGAATTGCCGTTCAACGGTGAAGAGCTTTTCATCCGTAAAGACGATCGAATGGTGGCCCTTGTTGCGCGCCCGAAGTAAAAGCTGTCAGCACTTCTTGACTCGCGCCTGCTGATTCGAGGTGCTGAGGATAGCAGCCTTCCGAGTAGGGTAGAGGTACATCTTGAGGTCTTCGTAGACAACCCTTTCCATTGACTTCCGCGAGATTCCCACGTCGCGAGTCATCGTCGAGATGCTCCGAGTCGCGTTTCTTGCTATCCGCTTTCTGACGGCCTCGACGACCTTCGGCGTGCGAGCAGTACGAGGTCTTTCACTTCTTCGGCGGTCTTGGAGTCCACCAAGGTCTCGATAACGTTGTAGTGTGCGATACACGAAGCTGCTGTGGATGCCGAGGTGCTTGGCGATCGTGGCGGGTGGGCGGCCGGCTTTGTGCTGACGAACGATAGCGTAACGATCAGGAGAGTGCTTCACCATTTCACTATGAATGGACCAAGTTTGACCAAATTTTAATAGGAGTTAGAAAAAATGATGAGATTGAAAAATTCATAAAACTGGCACTACGTGCGCGATAGAATGTACGCTAACTGCAGCAAGTCTTGTCGCTATAATTATGGCCAACCCTTTAGTTATCCGAGCCTTTACAGCCGTTCCGTCGGCAATCAGTTCTCTATCCAAATATCGGAAGTCCTGCGCTCTTTCGATGGCTTCTCAAAGACAATCTACGATTGATTGTGCACAATCCTTCCAGCTTAAGAGTTTGATCCTTTTTACGTTCAGACGGAGCCCATTCTCTGCCATAACTTTCTGCCATTTCTTCAGCTTGTCCTAGACTCTTCTTGATACTTGGTTTGATGAGAGCAGTGGTCCTCAGGGCTGACTCAAGAAGAACTGGATCACATAGCTCAGGGCCGACTCAAGGAGAACTGGATCACGTAGCTTATGTTCAGAAGCTTGCAGAAGAAACATCACTCGCAGTTCACCACCTCCTCATCCAGCGTCTCCTTCCGCAATTGTTGACGAACTGAGAAGGACATCAAAAGAGTACTACAACTTCTGTGCTATTGCCTTCTTTGTCCAGCAGATACTACTCAGTAACAGAGTTTGGAGGGACGTTTGATTCGTGCGATTCCGGGTGCGCACGGCAAATTGCGCGGCGAAATTCGCGATGATTCAAACAACTCCTGCGCCTATCATTGAGGCACAAACTTGGAGTAGAGTACTTTAGTAGGGTCGGACAATCCTACTAACCTACTTTACTTCAAATTTGGGCCCCAATGATAAACGCTGCAGTCGTCCAAATTGCACCGAATTTCACCGCGCATCCAGAATCGCACGAATCGACACACACCCGCAGAGTTGCAGAGAGAAACAGTGTAAAAATGTCAACCGAACTTATTAGTCATTGCGGATATAGATGTCCCAGACGCTTTCAAAAAGGCTGAAATAGATCGCTCGACGAGCCTCGAGATAGTGGTGCGCTTCTCTGGCAGTCCTTCTTTCATTACTAACAGTTTGTTTTTAAGAGTGAATTGCTGACCGCCACGGAAGAACAAAATGAAATCTTTGCATATTTGACTGATCCGATCAAAAGGGAGCTTCCGGCGTATGTCTACGGAGCAATGGCATATGTCTGCCACATGGTGAGGGTTCCAAAGTATCTATTCTATAGTTTTTCATTCATTTCAGTGATTGATCGTCCATTTCAAAACAGTAATCAGTAAAAATGCTGAGTTCAGAAGAATGCGACCGCTACCTCGACACCTTTCACCGAGTTCCATCTGCGGGTCACACGCCTTCTTGTGCGCCTCTCACTGAACGTCTATCCTGAAGTTTGCTTTTATACCTTTACTGGCTTCCCCCGTCTTCACTTTGACTGATGGTCTTTCAGGTGCGTCTCGCAGCACAAACAGAATTATTTCTTGTCTTTGCTGAGTACACCATCTCGCGCGAAGCTATAGTGGACAGCATTATTTCCGTGCTGGCAGACAAGAATTCGACCAAAGAGAAGATTAAAGTTTGAGTTCTATATAACAGAAAAAATAGCCCTCCTCTAAACTGCGACTATTTAGGGAGCATTGATAGTTATTTGGAAGTCTAAGCTAGCTATCAGTTCGACTACCCAGACAAGGATTAAAATTTGGCAAGCACTCCTTGAAATGAAGGTAATGTTGATTGTGCCCTCGCTACGGGTTGGGACTAATTTTTGGAGGCAGCCCCTTCATTGTGGACTAACTCCAAATACAGACCACTGGGACCAAGCACGAGGCCAAACAGACCTCCTGAACGCGAATTTATAAGAAAATCATATGACCCATAGAAACTTATCCTACTGTCACTGTCGCACGCGCCAGCTTAGTTGACTTTTCGTTAAACCACTCCATAAGAAGTGATACTTCATACATAACGTGTTGGTGCTGCATTGAGCGATATTATTGTGCTATATTCCACAAAAAAGAAAATCACTTCAGAAAACACTTGTACCCAGGTGAGGGACTGATCTCCCACTCAGACCCATTTTGAACAACAACTCATCTAATAGTTGTGCGACACACCTAGTCAGTCTTGTCTACATATGTATGTCTTGAGTGAACCTTACGATTACTGGCGGATGATGGCAACAACTGAGATAGTGGATGGAGTGTTGTGCAGCTGATGAACAACGGCTTGGTTTGGATGCTGCACTCGAACGTTCATAACTAGGTGGTAAGAAAGACCTGCTTCTGCAAGCAGAAAATCGATCCAGGACTCGATGTGGTTGTGTTAATGGTCTCTACACCACCTTCTCCCTATGACAACAATCTCTCTTATTATAAAGCAGAAACTTGGTGTGTCGGTTTGTCGGTATGTGTGTTTGTCGGTATGTCGGTATGTCGGTGTGTCCGTCCGCAAAAGCTTATGATTACGATAAAGATAGTGATATGGAAAACCTAGCTCTATTTCACTACATTTCTTCATTTAAAGGGAAGGGGGGAGGGGAGATTTTCTAACAGCTCTGTAAAAGTAAGGAATGGGGGACCGGCGTACACCGGGTGACCCAACTGGTATCTCTCTCATTAATAAAGCAGAAACTTGGTGTGTCGGTTTGTCGGTTTGTGTGTATGTCGGTATGTCGGTGTGTCCGTCTGCAAACGTTTGTGATTATGATAAAGGTAGTGATATGGAAAACCCATCTCTCAACGAAACTCTCACATTTCCCTCTTCACATGCAGTGCCAACCAACTGCGGAATATACAGCTGTTGGTTGGCACTCCCTGAATCCGTGCTGTTCATGTTGGATAGTTGGTCGGTGTCCTTCTCGGGTAAACCACCTGGTAAACGATAAAGTAGTAACTACCCAAGACCTTCGTTTATTTCACGAGTCGTGATCTACACCGGTACCTCAATAGAGCGAAAGCCACTGTAGACCCAAAGGAACAGTAGCTATGAATCCCCGATCAAACACCCACGACACGTGTGGTAATATCACCCTTAGCTCTTCTGTAGATTACTGACAATAAGTGACTTTCAACGTGCAAAACTATTTCGATTGCAGGCACTTGAAATGCATGCGCTGCTTGAAGTGTATGAGGAGATCTGCAATCAGATAGGAAGTATGCAAATGCCTTCCCAAAAACACTATGTAGGTGCCTTTGACTTGATTTTGGGCGAAATACGAAACGAAAGGATCAACGAAATAAGTATCTCTAGGAATGCAAGCAGTTGATGGCTTACTGTGATAAGATGTTCGAAAAGCTACACAAAACAGGCGAATGGGTGAAGTTCAATTCCAAAGATTACGTTGAGATGACGTTTAAGAAGAAGGCAGAAAGGAAAAAGGAAAACAAAAGGTGGGTCTCTACTATAAAATATATTCTAATGTTGCTGAACACAGAAGAAAATCTTATGTAAAGGATTCCCAGAACAGACGAGACAAAGCCACCTCCAATTGTACACTGGTGTGCAAAACTTAGGGACGAAAGCAACTTTTGATCGTTGTACCTCTGCTAAGCAGCAGAACTCGGTGAAATTCATACCATACCAAGAGATGACCACAACGGTATTGCACAGAAAGCAACCGACAGAAATTCGAAATAAGACGAAAAGATATGACATTTTTATTCAAAGGCACTGATTTCACATAGGTCTTCACATTTCATCCTGGCCCTTCAAGAAAAGCGACGCGGTTCTATAGGGTGTGTGATCACCACGGACAGCAATACATGCTCTGCAACGCGATCCCATACTTTCCACGAGGTTGGTAATGAGTTCCTGTGGTAGAGCATTCCACTCCTCTCTCAGCGCAATTGACAACTGCTGGATGGTCACTGGTGCATTGGAAGTGCTGCAATCCGTCTACCCAGTGCATCCCACACGTGCTCGATGGGATTTAGGTCGGAGGAACGGGCAGGCCGCTCCCTTCGCCGGATATCCTCTTGTGCCAGGAGTTCCTCCACCTATGCTGTTCGGTGCGGTCGCGCATTGTCATCCATGAAAATAAACTCAGGGCCCACTGCAGCCCTGAAAAGACGTACATGAGGAAGGAGTATCTCGTCACAGTAACGCTGACTGGTAAGGGTTCCACGCTCAAAAATATGGAGGTCAGAACGGCCATGCGTCATGATACTTCCCCACACCATAACACCTCGACCACCAGAACGGTCCCGCTCGACGATATTTCTGGGAGTGTTGCGTGTTCCCACCTCTCGCCATATAAGGGTCCGTCCAGAATCACTACTCAAACTGAATGTGCTCTCATCCGAAAAGAGCACGCGACTCCATTCTTCATCGGTCCATTCGCTACGCTCCTCGCACCACCCTAAAAGATCTCTTCGATGCGCGATGGTCAAAGGAACACGGCGTAGCCGTCGTCGAGCGAACAGACCGCCACTGTGCAGTCGTCGTGCCACTGTACTGCACGAGATGGCTTGCCTCGAGGTCCTGTTAAACGTCATTGCAATCACCGAAGCTGGTTGACGTGGATCTCTTCTTGCCTGCTGCACAATGTAGCGGTCATCCCTTGGTGTGGTTGATCTTGGTCGACCACCCCTTCTCCTTCGGGCAGCAGTACCAGTGGTTTGGAATGCTCTCTATGCACGTGAAACGACGCTGTGAGCGATACCGAGCTCCTGAGCCACACTGGTCATAGTTCGACCTTCTTCCAGTTTCCCGATGATCCTTCCTCCTGTGAAGTCATCCAGATGGCGTCTGTGGGACATGATGCATAGAAGGACACCGCAACAGTACTTTGTAGCAACTCACTGATTTCAAAATTTTGTTTTCTATTACCTATCAACTGCCTCGATTTGCGCGGGCAGCAATATTTCGCGCCTTATTTGAACTATCCCTCCACGAGGGAGAGTCCAGCTCGCTGTGCATACCCGTTACAGGTCTGGCAATATACTCCCACACTTTCATTTATTTCCACCCAGTCCTTGATGCTTTATGTTACATTATCCATTTCGTCCCTAAGTTTTGCACACCAGTGTAGTATGTTACCGCATAGGTGTTTCCTTATTACTATTTGCAGATAGAGGTTTTTTCGCTTCCGTCTCAGCTAAGTCTTCTGTGAACCCCTTCTTACGCCAGCGTTTGTAGAGGTGCTTTTTGAATACACAACTTCACATAAGGATACACAATATCAGAACAATGCTGCCTCGTCGCCGTGAACCTGAGTTTGATCCAACCTTTCTTTTGCATATTGTATCGGTTACTGGGCTATTGACTGACAATCCGAAATGAAGCCCTATTTATTATTCATCTAAAGACACAGGTCACGATAAGGATGGAACCTACGATTCCCTCCTAGGGCTCCCCTGTGGCCTCCAGGCCCCAAGAAAAACACAAAGGACACTGCCGGGACGATTCTATGATTCTCGGGTCCGGGAACTTCTCCCCTAACACGGCGTCGCACACACCGCACCCGCCGCCTATCGCAGGATTGCGAGGAAGACTGGAGCGCGCAATTTGTGAGGTGGGGAGTCCTTTAAACATTTGAACTGACTGGCCGCTCTCTTCAATTCCAATGCGATCCTGATCGTCGTTTATATAGGAGGAGTCATTTTGATTAATTAAGTCTAATATAATAAACATGAAAACTACAAAGAAACAGAAGAAAAAACGATAAAATCCAATGAAAAAGCAAGCCAGTCAAGGAAAAATATTGCGTCCTTCCGATTGGCGGGAGGCGGGGTGAGTACTTTAATTGCAGTGACATTTGCCGCATGCCGCAAGGGAGGATGCCGCAATCGGGGGAAAAGTTCCGTTACCCATGATTCTCGCACGTATACGAGTATATGTCAGTATGCGTTGCGCGAAAATAAAAGCATCAACTGGTGGAAAAAAACGAGAACAAATCCCAGAGATTCCGCTGAAACTGAGCTTTGATCATAAATGACCTAGTCACGGGTGTGGTGCAGTAAAAACGAGATTGTCGCGTCGCGGCGAGAGGGGCACCGTGCGCGAAGGAATATAGCGGAATGCAGTAACAGGTAAGAATTACAGGAACGAAAGAACTAACAGTAGAATCATGCCAAAAGTAATAATCTACCGCGCGTGGCGGATGAATTACACAAAACCGTTCCCACTGCCCGTCCCTCCCTAGTCACAGCCTCGATTCGCCTCGTGAGGACGTAGTGCAGCTCGTGCTCACGAGATATGTACTGTAAACAACTACACATCTGTGTTGAAATCTCTCCCCTCCACTGTCGAAGAGGTGCACTTTTCTTCGTTAATCGAACTCATGTCACCGTGGAATTCTCGAGTTCGATTGTGCTTCTGTGCATGTTTTGCTTAAGGCAGCAGGGAATGTTGGTCAACATGCTGTTGAACCAATTTGGAAGTAAAGATCTATTGCACACGCGGCTCAAGCTATGCCGAACCATGTTGTGGCGATGTCAGATGGATGAGGCAGGTCTAGAAACCATAAAGGTGATCTCTTTTACTGCCAAGCTAATGATATAAACTTGTAGTTTGATTGTGTTTACACTACAGGGTGACCCACATGAAGTGTGACGCAGAAAACTAGCATCAAAATTATTCAAATAAACCAAACAGGAATCATTTACTCCTGTAAAATCACCACGGAATTGTAAGCAACATGTCACATTTCGCATGTAGAATGACCATATTTCGCTCTAATGCAATGCAACCTCTTTGGGAAGTTTCCAAGAATGCGCTCAATCACTTAATCCCACGCTCCTACAAAAGAGCTTTTTTCCGAGGGTCCAAACACCTGTTTTGGAAGCGCAGGCTTTTTGCTACAGAATCGTTGATACAGCAAAATCCAAAGGATTGAGAATGGGGAATTTGATGGTCAAACCCGCTTCGCCCCAAAAACTCGGAAACGTGGTTTCACAACATTGCAGCATCTTCTTTGCGCTGTGGGGTGGTGCCCAATCCTGCGAAAGGTTCAGCTGACGTTCAACGCCTTCCTTTTCGCCCAAGAGATCACCGCATTCTCCAGCCCAGAAGCCCATGAGTTGATTTTTTTGTTGCCCGTCACACTTCATGTGGGTCACCCTGTATGAGGTAAGGGGTGAAATCCTGGACCGGAATATGTTTGCTAATATGAAAACATTTTATACTTTTGCCCATCGCGAGGCTTCCAAAAAAGTCAAAAAACGATTGAGAAGAGAACATGTCAAATTGTTCACATTAAATCATGTGACTATAAAAGCTCGTCATCGCTGTTTTGTAAATACTTTCACAATCACTGTCACTGATGTGTGACTCGTTGGCTCTCAATTTCAACAGCATTTTCT
The DNA here is from genome assembly GCA_000469685.2 of Haemonchus contortus. Lineage (NCBI taxonomy): Eukaryota > Metazoa > Nematoda > Chromadorea > Rhabditida > Trichostrongylidae > Haemonchus > Haemonchus contortus. The sequence continues at coordinate 34,489,454 of LS997565.1, forward strand.
ATTAAGATTCTACTCTCTAAACTTACTGACGAGGAACAAATTTATCGTGAGAAAAGTGCAGAAGAGTTGGCTTATTGGTTGAAAAAGAATAAAGTCCGTACTGTGCGAATGGATTGGAAGTGTCCAAAAAACGTAAGGTAGACCAGCCCGTCTACCTTCATTTCCTCTACGATTTCATTTTAGGTGCAAGGAAAAATCCCATTGAGGTGTGGGATCCGTCCAGACAACATGAACTTAGCCTATGATTCCGAAAATTTACCTAATACGGAGGAAAAATGGAACAACACAGTATTTTTCTCAAAGCAGTTCGGCTGCTACAAATGGCCAGAGTATGTTGAACGGAAAAGTTTATGGCAAAGTTTGGTTGATTTTCTCGGTTTCCAGGTCAATCAGTGTTGTTGTGTTCGCCAAGCAACCACAAATTAAACGGCCGGAATTGAACGAGTGCGAAAAGGCGATTGTAGCAACTTTTGAAGATCCGCAGATGTTCTGCTCATGGATCAAACTGCTTTTGATTGAGAAAAAAGATCTGCCAGAACTCAAAGAAAGCACAGTTTGGATAGTCAAAGTGGGTCCCTGCCCACAGTACTACAACAGGTTTCTCGTAAAGTAGCGAACCCCATTGCCAACTGCAGCTCTGATCCATTTAATTCCAAGCTTAATCAGATCAAGGGTGCCAAGGGTGAGACTGGGCATTGCAGGTGTTGAACTTAATTTCCTTCTATATGTTCTTATTTTGGGGCGCTATGGAAAACGCGTATTATCCTTGCAGTTCATAGGAGATCGGGACGTAGGAACTCATTCAGCTAGACCATGAGGAAATATCAGTCCCATTGTTTTTCAAGACTCTATCCCAAGTAAGCATCGAATCACAGGGTGGGCCAAAATTATGGTGACAGCGCGCGCTGACGCTCATACCAGTTTTTTTTCTGAGCTTACAAGATTTCATTCGGTTTCTTCCATTCAACAAGGTTTGGAAGATTTTAAAATAATGTAAGCCCGTGAATCAATCATCGCTTTGCATTTACAATCACTTTTGTCACGGCACATCTACAAACGACTCAATGTAACGAGGCAGGTGGTATAACCTGTCATGGGACGCTTTCGGAACTTGGGAACAATTGCAGATAGGAGGGGTAAACCTAACAAGCCTGCGGTTATATTTGGTGGGAGTGTTAAGGTAGCAGGGAGAAGGTCTGCACACAGCGAAGATCGCCCTGAGCCCATAACGGCTAAATGGATGGATATCCCATGAAGTTTTGTACGCAGAATCGTGAAGCATCATTTTCACAACAATCTCCTTATGCAGTAGGACAGTGATTTCCCCAGTGAGCAGGGTAAAGAGAAGAGAAAGATTGGCTCACAAAAGCTGCCCTGCATTATCAGAAAAAATTGTCGTACGGAGTTCCTGTTCACTAAAGAAAAGATATTCACGGATAATAATATGCTCACCAAGCAGGACGACAAACTTTATATAAGGCTGAAAGATAGGAAGTGATACAGGGCTAGGCTCACTGACGTTCTGCGATGGCCTTTGCAAGCATCGCAGCCGAGTCAGAAACGCCGATTATTTTTGTAAATTAAGAAGCGAAAGTTGATTTGGAGACCTGTTTGATCGCATCGTGTGCGATAGGACACTTTGGCGATTCAAACCGTAAATATTGTCAAGATGAAGCTCCTGACCTCAGACCAGAGATTGTCTAGAAATTTTGTAAAAGAGGAAGTAAGAACTAAGTAGGAACTGACTCACATTCAGCAACTAAAAAGGCGCTGAAGGCGATAAAACTGACATAAAAAGATTTTTCCAACTTGGAGAAAAAGGTCCTGCAAAATGCAAAAAAGCCGCCGCCCATCAAACCCGCTCCTTGGTCCCGTTCCTGTGAAGCGTCACGCTTACCTCCACTACAAACCGCCACTGCCGGCGACCATGGCTTTTGTGCTTTCCCCTGTTGAGCGCTCTCCGAAGCCCACCTCCATAACTTCGTTCAGAGAATCGTTTGGCAGATTTTGAATGCAGATTCGAAATCAGCATCAAAAAATGCGTTCAGCAGTATAGGTCTCATTTCAAATGGCCACTTCGACTTGGGTTCCTTCCCTTGTTAGCTGCGTGCCATCGTCGACACCGTCTATCGCCGTCTCAGGATTCTGTGAAAGCAGAAAGCAACAGATCTCAGTTTCAATGTACTATTTTGATAAGCGATTAGTGACAAACATTTTTCTTGAATTGGTTTGCTTTATTGGCTTTCTATACTTTTTCGGAGACGTGATGTCTGTGTAATCATATTTTGGCCTACCCTGTATAGCATAACCTCTCTTTTATACCCTGGCAGCCGGAAACTCGAAACAATACCGCTCTGTTATATTTCGTACAACATTCGATTGATCTCAATCGCAAGTAAACTTTTCGAATAGAATACCAACTACCATCATTTATCCTCGGAACTATAGCCTTTTGGAATGTAAGCCTTCTTGCAAGCTTACTGAGGTGTTCGCACACCTACATCCCTTACTTTTACCGGTCATCACACCTTAAGAAGGGTTTCTTCTATGATACACTTTAGGGCAGCCTGCAACCTACTCACCACGAACAAACACTAGTCGGTACAACTGCCTTAATCATCATTTGATTACAGTATCTCCTTCGGAACTTCCCTGATAGCACGGTCATTTTTCAAAGCTTTACAAAAACTCTCCTGGAACTACTAAAATCTCGTCAGGTAATTTCCGCTGAAATTCATAGTTTTCGCTTCATAACAAGTTTTCGCTTATTGCAGCGAGCGCACCAACGACTTGCTGCTGAACTTTTCGCTGGAATAGCGATGGGAACGAAGTATCGTGGATTCAAAGTACTAAACGACTTATGGACGAAATTGTCCCATGCTGTGGATCTCATGTATGATTATATGAACGCCGATGCTTACAATTCATGGAGTGTCGTATTAACTCAAGTGAGTGCCACAGATAGGTTTGTTGAAGTCAAGGGCGAAAGGAGAGCTAGGACAAAGGGGTCACGATTAATATTAGAACGGCTTTTGATAAAGGCAAATTAAATTGAAGTTTGGACGAACTCTGATGAAAACCAGCCATAAGAAGTGCGATGCAGATCCATGATGTACATTTCACATATAAATTTCCATACAGGTCCTTCATCGCGATGATACAAGACGGTACTGGTGGCTGATAGAGGAGTTTCTAAAGGGTATGAATCGTCGTGCACCAACTGCATGGCACCGGGCAATGTGAGTTGTACTGTACTTTGTGTAAAATCAGAACTGATATAAGCTGATGCCGAGCCATAAGTTTTCGATTTTGCAAAACTTTCCAATTTCAGCCGTCTTCTTGCCCTAACGGCAGATCAATGGAGAGAAGTAGAAACTCGTCGAAGGATTTGTGAAATTGCATGGCGTAAGCTTCCGAAGGCTAAAATAGAGACACAACGTGTAGCAATATCCATGTAGGTTTCGTGCACACTTGAATAGTTAACCTGGGTATGCCACTACGGCCCTGGCGTTTGGTGCCGACAAGTGTTTTGTCAATGGAACCAAACTAATGCCACCGTTTATTAAGAGCGTTGAAGAATATATGTGTCTTACTGGATGCAAATATGAACAATAACTTCAAAGACCTTCCCAAACGTTTTAATCTCGAATCTGTTGATTACTGGCTGCAACGTTTCGAGAATAATGTTAGTGTTCTATGTCTTATCGCTATGTGCTTTTCAGTAGTATGACCGTAACACTGTCTCATGAAGCTTTCGTTTTCAGCTGGGCGAATCGGCAAGCACCAAGTCGGGTCAGAGCAGCGCGCAAGCTTCAGAGACGAGTTTGACACAGGTCAACCCCACTGGAATCTCTCTAAGCGAGGTGATCGGAAAATTAGAGGCTGTTGCATCAGCGACTACTGTAGTTGATAAGGTATGGATGAATGGACTCTTTTTCTCACATTGGCTTTTGGGCAATGCCAAGATGAAAACCCATTTGCAGTCCCAAATCTACTTGCGGACACTTTTGGAGTTTCTGTTGCAGTACTACGAAAACTGTATAACATGCCTTACACCTAGTATTATATCTCTGTTCCCAGTGTTACTCGAGTACGCGAACGAAGATGATGCGGAATATGTGTAAGTTCTATGTTCGATGTTTCCGGTGGCAAGGAATGTAGTGATTACATCGGAATATCCATTCAGATTGAGCGGTTCTCTCAAAGATATGGATATAAAATTGAGCGCCAATACTCTCATACATGACTACATGTCCAGCTTATTACTTACACCGAAGTTTGCAGATTCTTTTTTAAATGTTGTCACACAAGTAAGCCAGAATTCTTTGCGTTTTTCGATTGAGTACAAAAAAAATGGAATTGAATGAGTCTCAAACTACACTTTTCGTCCTTACAGTCCCATAAGAGCATCAGTAAAAAAAACTTTATTTCCATTAGTATGTATTTCCTGGAATTGGACAAGAGGGCATTATCTGTTTGACTTAGGCCGCCCTCGTACTTTGCGCTGGAGGGCGAGGAAAGGCGTCAAGCGATGGGCGATAGTCGACGGGAAGTCTCAGTATGACTGTCGATTGATGTCCCACCAGCTGAATCACACTGGGTGTTCCCAACATAACTCTTCTCATCTCTCCTTTTCATATATCACAAAGCTTGCTCAGTAGCCTGCAACACTAGCGCTTGAATTTTTGCTGTTTGCTCCCTTATTCCTTCTCTGCCTTCCCATCCGTTTGTTTCCGACAATCCTTTTCTATAATGTAGCATCTAATTCGCATTTCCAGCTTACCAAAATACTGGAACAAACCGGAAAAGGGCACAGCAGAACGCGCATATTAAAACGTCTCAATGGTGGTTAACACTCTGACACAACCATCTATTCACACCTTCGCCTTTCATCTACTGCCTTCAGCTTTAGCCTTTCGCTCATCGGGGAGCGCGAAGTGTGGAGGCAGCTAACAATGAGCCAAAACCGCACATTTCATAATAGCTACTTTCCTTAAATACCCTTAGGAATCTTGAAAAAAGTAGTTCAGGAACAAATATGTAATAATCCACGTTCCCTCCATTGACCTTTTAGGTAAGAATTAGATCATTATTATTCAATTCCAATACTTTGGAGCGTTTATATAACACTCTGAATGATAGTTTTAGCGGGTCCATATTCAATTTTGATTACTTTTGTTCAACTTTTGAGATAGACTACCCTCGCAAGGGTGTGTTACTGGGGTGCTAGCATACAAACTTGTGCTCCTGAGATGCAAAAGAAAGGAGCTATTCAAAAGCAACGACATGAACGTATCAACAACTCGCAATTTTCCGGACAATCTACAACAAAGAAGTCTCTCATTATTCCAGTCATTCTACACTACGTATCTATGGCGCGTTAAAGTATCAGTTTTAAAGTTTATCCAAATATTAGTTTTTTCCAATATTTATGAACTAGAAAAAGAAGCTCGCCCCTCAAAGGTCTCGAGACTCATCTTCGACGCTATTATTGATCACCAGGTGAGTTCGATGGATTCGAAAACTTGACATATCGTAAACTACATTGCTAGATGGAAGTCCGCATGGAAGCATCTCGGGCCATGTTAACTCTTATCCTCTGTGATTACATGAAGCTTGATAAAGAGCTTACGGTAAGTTCTTAAATCGATCTTCGTTTTTATTTCAATCAAAGTGATTCGTGCTCTTTGATTAGTGCCCTTTGTAGAATTATTTGAATGGTCTGATGAAGAGCAAGAGCACTGCGGCATTGCATGGGGCAATATTGGGGATGGCGGCTGTAGTACGAGCTCATCCTTTCTCGACACCGCCTGCAGTAAAGCCAGTGTTGCGGGCATTGTGCGGTGTTACCAGCCACAGTGCAGAGCTTCAGGTCTGTTGATGCTTCATACTAAATCAGCCTGAATCCGGTCAAAAGTAATCTCTTGTCTAGAAACCTCTGTAGCCACATTGTCACACAATGTACCTTTAGCACAACGCTTGAGGTCGAGCTGGATGGCTGCTTTCATAGTGCGTCGGCGTGCTGGCGTGCCAGCCGAGGTAGTGCTAGGAGGGGGGAGGGGGACAGACTGTCGGTCGACGTGGTCGCGTCGTGCCCAAGCCCCTTCGAAGGGCTGAAAACAAAGGAAAACAAAATCAAAAACCATTTGCCTAGGCCTCTTCGAAAGGTAAATGCAAATGCTTTTTGATCTTGGTTTTCTTTGTTTTCAGCCCTTCGTAAGGGCTTGGGCGCGACGCGACCGTGTCGGCCGACCGTCCGCCTCCCTCCCCCCTCCTAGCACTACCTCGGCTGGCACTCCGGCACGCCGGCACGCCATCGGACTATGAAAGCAGCCGATGAGGTAACACAAAACATTAACGACTTGATGGAAATATATGAAAGTGCAGTAGCATAATGCTAGATGTATAAAGGTTGCATAAAAGAAAGCTGCGCTTCTCTCCAAGGGAGAAGAGCCTAGTGAGTCGTGGAGTATGGCTGCTCGCGCAAATCGAGGCAACTGTGTATGAAAAAAGTTTTTGTCAATGTTCGAGAAGCTACAAAGCACTGTGGGTATCCATCAATACAGCATGCCTCGCAGACATCAGCCAAATGACTTAGTGCGAGGAAGAATCATCGGGAAAGTCGAAGAAGGTTTAACCATGACAAGTGTAGCCTGGGAGCTCGATATGGCTCACAGCGGTGTTTCATGCGCAAGGAAGGTTTTACCGAACTTTTGGTATTGCTGCCCTGAGAAGAGCAGGTGACCGGCTATTATCAAGTACCCCAAGCGAGCGCCGCTACACTATGCAACGAGCGAGAAGAGACCCACGTCAATCAGCTTCTGAGATTGCAATCACATTTAACAGAGCTCGGAGGCAAAAGATTTCACGCATTCACTAGCACGGCGATACACAGTGACAGTCTCTTCGCCGGACGACCGCTAGAATCTTTTCCATTGTACCCTCGCGCATCGGCGAGGCCGTTTACGGTGGTGTACAGCGAATAGACCAGGGAGGAATGGAGCCGCTCGCCGGTTTCGGATGACGACATATTCAGTCAGAGTAGTGATTCTGGACGTACTCTCATAGTGTGAGAAGTGGAAACACGCTAATTTTCAGGAGCACTGTCAAACATAATCCTTCTAACGATCGTGTTTTTATGGTATGGGGAGGCCCCACGATGCATGGCCATACTGACTTTCGACTTTTCAAACGTGTAACCTTACCACTTAGCGTTACTGTGATAAGGTACTCCTCCCTCAGGCGGGTCTACCCACGGCTGCGATAGGCCACAAATATGGATGACAATCATCGGAAGCATCAAACAGCACAGGTGGGGGAGATCTCGGAGTGAGGGATATCCGGCGAAAGGAGTGACCTGCTCATTCCTTCGACCTAGAATTCATTGAGGCTCGTGTGAAGTGCACTGGATGGATACGTTGCAGCACCTTTAAGGGCACCAATGATTATCCTCAAATGTGAAGTGCGCTGATAGAAGAATAGAATGCCCTACAACAGAAACTCTTTACCAACTTCGTGGAGTGTACTGGATCGCGTTACAGAGCATGTAATGTTGTTCTTAGTGATGGCACATCCTACTGGGAACCGCAACACTTCTTTTGACTACCATCATGAGTCCTGAAGGCTCATGTGTAGTCCGTGTCTATGAAAATGTCATATGTATTCGTCTTTAAAATTTTCGTCAGTCGCTTTCTGTGCAATACCGTTAAGATCCCTCGTAGCTGGAGAAGACCTCCACGGTATTGCACAGAAGGTGACTGACGGAAATTCGACGTATGGTATGAATTTCATCGAGCCATGCTTTTATCTGGCAGAGGTGCAGTAATCGATGACTGGCAAGTTTAACAGCATCCCCTTCTTGGTTGACCGTCCAAGCCCTGTGGTCGTCCCTTCTACGGAGACCACAGGGCTTGGACGCAAAATTAGTTGTGCGTTAGAGTTTACGCTCGAAATTACCGTCTCGCCAACTTCATCTACGTATCCTTCTCCTCGATGAGCTGGTGCTGCCTCCAAGCGCCTGTCACCATGTTATAAGAGACATTTGCTGACCAACAACGTGAACATCTCAAAAAGAGGTATCCTTAGGATTAAACATATTTCTATTCAGAAGACTGCCACAACAGCACTTCGCGAATTCCGCCGTACCCATCGAGAAAACTGGGAGAATACAGCACAGCTTCTGGGATCAGACCTTGTATTCAAAATCGAAAATGCTATTGCTCCTCTTTATTATGCCTGAAATAATATTCCGCCAAATCATTATCTCCTTGGCATTCTCCATTAACTTTATTTCTCTTAAGCTCTTTGCCAGTTAAGAATCTCTCATCACGCTTACGTAACACTAATTCTGTTGATACGTTACAATACTAATCACCAGATCGATGTTCTGAGCTGTGATGTTTTATTCCTCTTATAAAGATAGATGATTATGTGTCGAGGTGTACACATTTGACTGCACTGCAAATGTTCTGAAGTCGTTGAATTGTGCTTGCTGCTCGGCTGAGTTGCCGTTATGATCCGCCCCGCAGAAAAAAGCTAATAGCTTCTGCTCGTATTCTCCAGCACAGACACAGCCTGTGAAGCCATTCTTGAGCAATCGTCTTCATCTATAATAAAATACAAAAATGTGAAAATTAGGTAAACCACAACAGCGAAGTCAGTCAGTGAACGTTATCTCGAAATGATGCTTTTGAGTTTTGTGCGGGAGGCATTTTTCAATATGTCGTTGTAGTAGAGCACATCCCCCAATGCAATATGGTTCATCAACTATCTCCTTTTGCTTATACCTCAGTGTCAATTATACTAATGCAACTCCGAGCTACTGGTTTCCTCCAATGGCATTGCAATATTGGAGTGATTACTGAAATTCAAGACAAAGCAGTACTGTCAGCAATATTGTAGAAACTGGTGCACTCATTTTGGAGAAGGACGCTCATCGAAGACAAACAAGAGAAGACAACGCTCCAAGAGGTGCAGAATGTGACACTTGATCAATACTCAATGATAATCATTATTGTAGGCGTTCTGGCAATTGTTGCAAGCACACCGAAGCTTTTTGTGAAGCACGCCATTTCTCCCACCTGTTGGGATCAATATCACTTTTTCCCATAACATTATTGATCAATCATTTTTAGAAGAAGATAGTTCTTCAATTCACAGAACCTTGTCTCGGTTCTATTACTGGTTTTACATTTGGGAACAGCTTTCACCGCTAGACAACCAATATGACAAAAAACTCATTTAATCTTAGATAGCGATTGTTGTAGTACAATTATTGAAGAGCTAATTAAGCATAGTAAATAGGTGCGATTGCGTTCTCGATTTTGTACACGAGATCAGATCCGATAATCTTCGTCGTCTTTTCCCACTCTTCGCGATGGCTGCGCCGAAATTCTCTGAGAGCCATTGTTGCCGCCCTCTGCAAAGCAAAGAAAATGGTATATAGAAAGTATGGCTTTTTTCTCATTCAAACCATGACTCGCCCCATGTACTCACCTGCAAGCACAATATCAGTATTATTTTACTTTTACATACGTACATACCTACACCATTCATTAAGGTGGGAAGGGGTGGTACAGAACACGGGAACATCCAACCACGCGCACGGCTCGGCTAAGAAATCTTGGCGTATCAGTTTAGTAATTAACCAAGCCATTCATCCCTCCAAGGTGAGGTTATCGCTTTAAGACTTAACTGAGAGCACAAAAACAGCAAAGTTGTCCCTTCCACTCCGTCATTGTGCAGGATATATATTCATTCGAATGCTACTGTTGTAGGGTATTATTGACTATGTCAACTGAACATATCATTTACAAAAGTGCGCATTGTACGTAGCTCTCAATCCGGTCATATTCTCCAATAAATCCACACATCTAGTGGCGTTCCTCGACTATTTACAAGTACTTCTGCCACAGCTACTATCATGATTCTCAGTGAAGGTAGAATTTTAAACGTATCTCACAACGGGACTGATCAACTTTTGGGAACCTTATTCTATTTCCAAATTATGTCGTTTCAGTAGTAATAAAGTTCAAGAGTCCAAAAACAGAATGTTAGTTTGCCACTAGGACTAACCTGCAACTCCGCGCTATGACTAGTGAAGGTACATAACGACTGTAGCAGAGGAACGATGAATGGTGGTGTCGAGTAGGGATGTGCCATCACTACTGCACCCATTCCAAGTACGGCCCCATGCAGAGAAGATCGCTCCTTGTCTTTCGAGCACTCATTAATTCTGCTCTAAAAATATGTACCCTTCAGATCTTTTTGGGATTTTCAATAGGCTGACTGACGAAAATGAGACCGACCAAAAGAAAGCTGTCCACTTTAATATAATCGCAATGAATTAATGTCATCATACATCGCGAAGCTTCCAGTCGCACCTCCATCTTGAATAGCTCTCAATTACTGTTGTCTCACATTGATTATCAGCCACAACTTATTAGCCACAACTTGCACACCTGACTGTCGACCAGGGCTTCAAAAAGCAATCGCACCACCTTCTTAGTTCGTTGGTTCATCTCGAGTACGTAGATATTGGAGAAGACTATCACTTGTAGAAACTTCAACACCGAGACTCTTACGCGCCAAAGACTCGTACGATGAAACGTCTGAAAAGCGTTGTGAATTTTGAGGAATCCCGCTCTCGTTTGGGAGTTAGGGTGCTCTCTGGAATATAAATGTTAATTGGAGGGTGAAACGTGATGGTGGGAAGACGATTTTTTGGTTTTTGTTAACATCTATACAGGGATACGCAAGGAAATAAAGTTGGAGCTTAATTAAACATCGTAAGATTGTGTCATCTACCCAACCGAGCCGTCGATAATTTTCGAAGGGGAATGGAGTTATTTAAACAGCGTTCTTTTATGGTTCTCTCATTTTACTGTATTTGTTTGCTCACCCTTATAACGATGTCCAAAAAGGGTTCGGCAAACTTTTCAGTTACCAGCAAACTTGACATATACTCATGAACCAACACACTTGCATTATTCTTGATGTCAATGTCTTTGAAAGACTCGTTCTGTCTGCAAGATGGCTTTTCATTTGAATTCTCATTAAGCAAAGTTTGGAGCTCAAGAAAAAAGTTTTTGGACGTAACTACTGCACCCAGTAATATCTGCTCCGCAAAAATATATGTATGTCCACCCATAAATTGCCCACAAACTCGAAGCTCCTGATGTTTTTGAAAAAGTCTCCAAATAAAAGTCGTGAGAAGTATTAATCTAAGATGTGCGAAAAATTTCAAGGTCGACTAGAAACACATGAGTTAACTTGTTGAGAACAGCCCAATAATTTGGAGTAATTCAAGTTACTCACTCCGTTTCGTCTTCGTTAGCATACTCGATTATCATCGGAAAAAGAGACACTATCCCTGGTGTTAGGCACGTGATACAATCTTCGTAATACTGCAGCAAAAACTCCAGTAATGTTCGCAGGTATATTAGAGGCTGCTACAAGATATCATCCGATTGATCAGTTGTCTTACGTATATGTTCCTAATAGTTTACCTCGTTCTTTGTTGGAGTGGAAAATTGCGCATTGTCATCGTCTTGTTTCTCATTTGACTGTGCCGATTGGACCTTCTGTGGTTCAAGGAAATTCTCAGATGCCGTCTTGGGAGGGCTTGTTAGCATGTCCAACTGTAAGCTTTGTGTTATACAGACATTCCATAACTGAATCCTGATAATAGCCCTTCAAGGGATGAAAGGTTTTCCCATGTTAAGCAAAAGAGACAATGAAGAGTCCTATGAGTGTCCCGAGCAATATTTAGCAAAAATAAGGTATAAGAAATGAAGTTTTGAGCGAAATCCATTCGCGAGCGCTAGGGAAAACAGAAGTCGCTGAGTAAATAAGTAAAAATCTTAAATCCAAATGCTGCAAAGAAAGTCATGAACAAACAAAATTGTGCTTTGTACACAAGAGCTTTATCGTCATCTAAGGCGACGATCACCTCACCTTAACTATCTCGCCGTCTCACTGTCTGAGACGACTAACTCTAGCTTAACTCACGCCTCTAAAAGGTGCGGGGTCAAGCGGCCCGGAGATAAGTGGGCCCTCACTTCTACGTTACACAACAGCAAAGGCAGCACGTGGGTTATATCGTTTAGACAAATACTTATGACTAACACTTTCCTTCTGTACATTTTACAGCGGTAACGACCGCACTTATTATTACAGTTGCTTTATTTTTACTCCGTTATTACCGGAGTTATTATTACAAAACCACTGAACCGCCTACACATTTTGGTGCATCGGCTAAAATAAGTCGAGTAGATAAGCCAAAAAAGAAATCTTTCGAATCAAAATAGAATCGAACGTGGTTCTATAATTTTTGAAAGTTAATCAAGCAGAATCGTACGTGGTTCTGCATAATAAATAGAATCGAACGAGGTTCTATTACAGATTTATAAGTAACAATATAATAGAAACTTTATCTAAAACACAGAAAAATGGCACTCCATTTCTACAGAAAGCCCATTATCTCATCCGCTAACATCCTTAAAGACCTTACAACACGATATGGGGCCTACACATCGAGGTCCGAATATCCCACTATAGATAAACAATCTTACGAAAATTGCAAATCTACCATTGCGCTACTCCAAAGCGGCATTAGGTTACTTAAGAAGGGCCAAGAAAAGCTGAAAAACCTTTATAGTGAGATAAGGGAAGAGTACAAGGCATGCAAAAATAAGTCGGAAAGAAAGGATATAATGCTCGAAATAGAGCAAATCGAGGAGGAGTCCAATATTCACTCGATAAGAGCCGACGCGGACAGGCTCGGTTACATGCTCGAGGCACGGATTAGATGAGGCGAGGTGTGCTCGGGACAGATGGCCTTTGATCTAGGCTACCTTTCGCACAGTGCCTCAATCTTGCAATCGATTGATGTAGAAGAGAGGGAGTGTGTAAATGCAAACCCGGGAGAGAACTGGCGGAATAATACCGAAATTATTTCGGAAAGTAGCATCCCACCAAACACTGCAGTAGGAGGAAATATAGCGCAAACAGTACCACAAACAACCTGTCGCTCTGTAAAGCCCCCGCAAGTCTCGCTACCGAAGTTTTACGGAAGTGCCGAAGATTTCCCAGAATTCTGGGCCATCTTCGAGACACTGGTACACAACAGTTCTGATTTGGCCGTCATGGAAAAGATACTATTACACAAAGAGAGCCTGGTGGGAAAGGCCCAAAACTCAATCAAGGGCATAAGGCTAATTCCAGATAACTATAACTGGATAATAGAAACCCTCAACAAAAACTACCTTAACCAACCCGTCAACAGAGCGCAAATCGTCCAAAAGTAAATGAATATGAAGCCTGCTACTACATCAGCTGAAAGTTGCTCAGATGTATTCGATGACATTCAGGTGCTAGTGAACCAAATGGTCTCCGCAGGACATGACGTGCGGAGAACATGCGAACCAATATAGTATGAAATCATAGTGGCAAACTTTCCGCGGGACATTGTAAAGCCCGTTTTAATAAGTGGTCAATTGAAAGACCAACAAACAATCGAGGACTTGATGACCCAGTTAAAGGGAGAGATTAGTGCGAAACAATATGTTGAGTGTAGGTTAGGCTACGCTGATAAACCCAACGGGGCTCTTAAGGCTAATCATCCACGACCTCAATACAGCGATAATTGCGTTTTCTGCCACAGGAATAACCACTCATCATTGAGCTGTAGGACGATAACGGATCAAGGTCGTCGCCGAAAAATAATAATGGAAGGGAATAGGTGTTGGAAGTGCTTCTCACCCAACCATAATAGTTTCGAATGCCAGGAAGCCAATTGCACGCGATGTGGACAAAATCACCACGTTTCGTTGTGCGTCAAAAAAGGTCATATGGTAGAGGGACAAATCCATCTTTGGCACCCAAATCAATTCAAAAGCAGTAAGAACCCTTCTAGCCGTAACCATAATCCGGGAAGTGTTCGAAATGATCGTTTCTCTAGGCTTCACGGCAATCATCACAGGAATCACTATAGGGCACAAATGAACCAAAGTGATTCCAAGAATTTTGCGAACGTTAACACCCATATGAGACTAGGTAACACTGTCCCACTAGCCAGTGAGCAAAACCAGACAAGTTCACAGCTAGTTTTGATGACTGCTGAAGGGGATCTGTGGAACTACAGGAAGGAAAAGTACGAAAAAGTGCTATTCCTATTCGATTCTGGGCCCCAAAAGACCGTTATAGAACAGCGAATCGCTGAGCAATTTAATTTGCCAAGGTCTACAACCGAGATCTGCACTATGTCGGGTATCGGTGGGCACACAGACAGTTTTGAAAGTTCCGTAGTGACTGCAAAAGTATGCACTGCGTTCGGAGAAGAATTCAATCTGAGTATTCAAACAAAACCAGTGCTCACCAGTGGATTTCCCAACATCAGATTGACAAATATGGACACTGAATTTTTGAAAGTAAACAATATCTGCTTAGCAAACTCAAAGCTTCGAGGGGAGCACCAACGTCCTCACATTTTAGTAGGGTTAGACCTTTACCATGAATTGATATTGAGCCAGGACTCCATGGGAAAAACACCTTCAGGCCTTAATGTTGCAAAGACAATATTAGGACCTACCTTATACGGTAAAGGGTTATTTGTGGAAGAAGCTAAAAAACCCAAGATATTCTACGAGATGACAGCGATTGTGGACAGCTATAATCCCAGCCTGTCGTCCGATAATAACGTGACATCAAAAAGTATGCTAAGCTCACAAAGTAAAGGTAAACTAGGAAAACCTCCTGCCGATTATTGCATAGATATTGTGAAAGAAAGACCAAAAAGTTCTAAGGGTTTGATGCGAAATAGAGGCAGGAATCAACCTCCTCTACGCGATGTAGAACCACCTTTACGAAACCGAACGAGTATCAATAGGTCGCTCAAGAGTATATCAGATCAACGAAGTCCAACCCATGCACAAAGCAATTTCAAAAATTTCCTAGGGAACCACCAAAAGTCCTCACTATTACCCTTTGTCTCATTGTTGTGACCCATATAGCAGACCCAATGATCGCCTCGTTCGTCAGGCAAAAGATAAAACAACCAATCATGGGCTTCTTAATCTTACGTACGTGGGATATTGTACCCATCCTAGCCCTCACAGTGTTGACAAAGCTCAACGGGAAAGCAAGCAAGCAAGACAATATTAACAAGGATTTATCAGTCGAAAAATAAGGGCAAAAAATAGTTGCCCAAAGTTACTCAGTGTCGACTATTCATCAAGTTAAGCTCATTATAACAACCATTCACAATATTGTGAGGTGAAGAATGTTCAAAAACTGTTCAACCCCCGCCATCCACATTTCATCCTCACAGGGAGCTAACAGCAATTCTGATAAAGCAACTCGAATATCCAAAAATACCAGCTAGTTATTCTTGCGGCACCCCCGAGCCAGCTCCTTAGGTTCGTAATTAGATTAAAGAGATTGTTTTCAATGGTGTACACACCCGCCTCTGTAGGGCTGCGGCCTCGTACCGGGTTATATCTTCGAGACACTGGCATGGTTAACTTTGGTCGATTGCTGTATAGCTGCTCTTCAAATTACAAACTCAAAAAAACGGCGGGTTACTAAAACGGACTTCGACCATAAACCACCCCAACTGATTGCTTCCAATTACTACTATTTGTTCAAACATGCTTTGAACGTTATAAACATTACTTACGCATACGTTATATAAATAAATAATATGATCGACAAATCAAAAAATTAAATATGATTATTGAATGAGACAGCTACATCTTTTCGCTGCCCAAAGTCGACCCAAACCCCAGCGGGGGATAACCCCAAATATAGAGCAAAACCATTCGACTCGATGTTAGGTTGGGCGTTAATAAGCCAGCTGACTTTGATGACTTGAGTTGTTTCAAACGAGTTTGTAACCGCAGCGAACTTCATCGACTTGGTCATCAACGACTCGCAGGTAAGCGCCGAAAGGCTCACAGGTGAACAGATTGCCAAGGAAAAGCGCTTTATCCATTCATCTCCGCCGAGCTCGTTATAAATTCCTCATGTCGATACTAATTCTCATTATTTTACAATGATCTCCCCTTCGTCTCAATTGCCAGAAGCCTGTGAACTACAGGCTGCAACTACGACGCGGCCACATTCATTCTCAAGAAAAAGAACTATCGAGCCGTCGTGTTGATATATTTCATCATGTTGTCATGTATATATGCATAGTTAAATCCCCATTGAATTGTAAACTCCGTTGCCGGCGGAGTATCGTCGTCTAAGGCGACGATCACCTCACCTTAACTATCTCGCCGTCTCACTGTCTGAGACGACTAACTCTAGCTTAACTCACGCCCTAAAAGGTGCGGGGTCAAGCGGCCCGGAGATAAGTGGGCCCTCACTTCTACCTTTCGCAACAGCAAAGGCAGCACGTGGGTTGTATCGTTTAGATAAATACTTATTACTAACACTTTCCTTCTGTACATTTTATAGCGGTAACGACCACGCTTATTATTACAGTTGCTTTATTTTTACTCCGTTATTACCGGAATTATTATTACAAAACCACTGAACCGCCTATACAAGCTTCTTTATCGACACTGCTTGCTTCTCGGGATAGGAACCTGTACGAGGTCCACAAGAGGGGAGTGTGTATGTGTGATTATCACCCAATTCATGATTTCCTGCCCTCGACAGAAAGTTTTGAAGCCACTCTTCGAATTTTTAAAAATACACATTTTTGCCTTTGTTTTTTGACCAACTTGAAACATATGTCCTAGAACCACACTAAGCTCTGAGGAACAACAGCTTCGTCAGCTGTGTAGTAAGACGCTTAAGTTGTTTCAAGTAAGAGGAACATCCAAACAAGCACCTTTCTCTCGAAACGTCCCAACCATACGTCGACACTTTCGAGTCGAAATCTCTCTGGTAGATTCTGTAGATCGTTGTTCATGTTTGCCTCCAATACGGTACAAACATGCTTCAGTGATCTGAAAGGATAGCAATAAGATGTAACGTCGGTTTTCGTCAATCAAGTTCAAGCCGAAAAGAGCACTACGTTGAGATTCCAATCCGTTGAGTCTCTATGACTGCTTTTGGAAGGCTCTTCCAGGCAATCTCACAGATTCTACGGCGAGTTTCCGTTTCACGCCAGTCAGTTGCAAGAAGCACGTAAGAACGGCTGAACATTGAATCGTTTCATTATAACCTTAATCTCCATCTAGTTTTCAGAAATATTACATTCCCTGATGCCAAGCCGTAGGCGCTGGACGTGTCATGCTGTTGAGAAACCTTTCAACTAACCACCAAAATCGTCGAGTGTCGTCACGGTTCAGCACCTGAAATAATGCACAGCAGTCTGTTCCGAAATATTTTTGCAGTTGGTTGTACTCGGAAATCTCTTACGTCGGTGATACAGCTTTGCCATGCTGAATAGGCATCCGCATTCATGTGGTCGTAGAGATTGTCTATCGCCGGCGCCAGCCATTGCCACAATTGATCCAATTTCTTGAAGCCAATATATTTGGTGCCTTTTGCAACACCCGTGAATATTTCGGCCGCCAGACGCTGCTCTGCTCTCTGAATTAGATTTAGTTAAAAAATCGAGTAATTGACGACGACAGAACGGAAAGCGATAGAAGACAGGGACAGATGGTGCATTCCTTCTTGTTCACAAACGATGATGAAATTTTGTTTGACGTAGAAGAATTCATTAGAAGGATGACATTTTGTACAGGTTTCGGTTAGTTTCTAGTCGGTCATCGCAAGTATTTTGCTAACGAATCGAGAATGTGCAGTAGCATGTGAACAAACTCTCATGCATAATGATAATGGTTGGTAAATCACCTTCCTGCTTTTTAAAAGTTCTTGTAGTGTTGTAGTAACTCGTTTGTAGATTACATCACTCGCGGGGAAGTTGCGTAGTAGGTACTGTAATAAATAAATTGGCAAGAAATTGCAAAGTGGGTGCGAGTTAAGTTCGTATGAGATTCCACTTGATTCACTTTTATCATCCAGACTGTATTGTCGTTCACTTCTTTCGAGTCATGCTTCTCGATTAGCAATAAGGCTATCCACTTTTCGAATAATGCTTCATCTTCGAACGCCGTAACTATGGCCTTTTCACAATCACTGAGAGGAGTGCGATTGATTTGTGGCTTGGAAGCGTAGACGACTACACTAATGTGGCTGGAAATATATTAATGAATTGAACGCGAGAATTATGAATTCTTTTACCACAGAGTATCTTTCTGCATACATGATTGCGCGGTCAATGCAAGGAGCTGTGCATTTCCCTGCACCACCTGCTCCTTTTTGAACAATCACGCAAACTCAAGTACTCCGGTACAGCCTCAAAAAATCCTGCCTAGTTGGGATCTCATGTAACTCACGGTGGCCACTGATAGCTCCCATGTGGCTTCGAGAAGAAAACTGTTTTGTTCCATTTGTCTTCAGTTATTGGCAAATTTTGTGAGTCGTAGACCAGAGGCAGGTTGTCCATACGTAATCCACATTTTAAGAAAATTGAATCAGCCTCAAGGAATTTCGCTATTGATTTGGAGCTGTTAAGTAGTGCGAATCTCACCTTTTTGGGACATGTCCAGTTCATTCGAATAGTTTTCGGCTTATTCTTTTTCAGCCAAAAAGAAAGCTCATCGGAACTTCTATCGCGCAAGTACTCTTCGTCATCAACAAACTTTCCGATTAGAACCTTGAGTAAGACAATCATTATGAAAAAGCACCATCATTCCGGTCAACATGTTTTGAACGTTATATTCGGGCCAGGTTACATCTATCACCTATCCAAGGGTCCACATAGTTTTCATTGAGCCGTTTTCAAAGAATCGCTCAATGTATCAGAAATAGAAGGGTTCTCTACTTGCTTTTTTTTAGGGAAAAAAGCATAATAGCGTAGGATCTCCTATCATATTGGCATACTTGGCGGTCAAAGGTGTTTGACTTTTTCGTGAACTTGTTTGTTCTTGCTTCCAATTTACTTCAGATTTCGATGTGTTTGTGTGTGTGTTTTGTCGTCTAATAACACAATCGAATTGACGCCTATACTTTTGCAACGTTTTTATCTCTGCATGATTATAGAAGTGCACGCTCATTTGGCGATTTTCCAATCTCTCTGGCATCATAGACTTATCCCATTTGTTGACAACGCTGAAATTTCACAAGCCTCGCGTACGTACGTGGTGGATGAGGAGAAAGTCTGCATAAGAGGTGCTATTTCAGTGTGATGTACTGTGTTATCACATCACTCGTTCCGAGAGAAACCCAACAACAAACACATCGACAACCATCAAGCGTTTACATTTACTCCGACGACATTTACTCAGAATCGTCGACTCTCAAAGGATAATCCCACGCTTGTCAGAGTCGATATTGCTGCTGAATTCAACGCCAGAGATAGGCTTGATATCGGTTGACGCAGGCTGGCAAGAAGACTAAATGCAGCAAAATTGGTTGTGCAGCGTCCTACTCAGAAGTCGTTGAGCGCCAAGCAACGTTCTCTTCATAAATGCGAACAAGTTCGACCTCTGTGAATATATTGATATCATGTACGAGAGAATGCCTTCTGGCAAAACATATAATCGAAGATACACTGATCCTCCTTGAGCACGATGAAGAATTGTTGATGATATGCGGCTACACTCGCTTACTAAAAAGGATCCTATGGCTGCTTTCATAACTCGCCGGCCGGCCGGCGTGCCACGAGGCAGTGATAGGGGAGGAGGGCGGCAGATGGTCGGTCAGCCCCTCGAAGGGCTGTAAACAAGGAGAGACAAGATCAAAAACCATTTGTACCATCCCCTGGTTGTTTGGTTTTTGATCTTGTTCTTCTTTGTTTTCATCCCTTCGACCGACCGTTTGCCGCTCTCCTCCCCCCTAGCACTGCCTCGTGGCACGCCGGTCGGCCGCCCGACCGGCTGGCCGGCGGACTATGAAAGCAGCCTATTCATAGAAATGAAGTTAGAACGAATAGCCACAGCTTCAAGAACACATTGAAAACATATTACTGCGGGTGGAAGAATACATGTAGGCGGAGAGCTTTGCAGAAAGACAGTAATCCGAAAAACGCTTTTATATCTACGAAGTCGCATTCCTGTTTCAAAATGATATTTCTGGGCTCTCCGAGTCAATCTCTACACCTGTTTCCGACTAAATACATATGGAAAAAATTGGGGAGACGGTGTGTCAAGCAGCCAAGCAACAACAGAAATCAGAGAGTCGCATAACTTGCGAAGGAACGCATGAGTAAACAGAAGTCGTGTTTTCTCGACCAGGCACTAGCTGTTGGATACAGCTAAGGTTTTGATTTCAGTTGTTCACTTCAGTTTTGCTTGTGAATCCCTGGTTCTTTCGAAGGCCATACGTTTGACCTCCAAAGTTCACCGCAGATAATCAGAATGAGAGTAATGTTGTGTTTGTAATATTGCTAAGTATGGCGTGTAAAATTTTGAAGGAAACCGGTCAAGCCAGGGAGTAGGTAACATTAGATCGTTTCGATGACCTTCTTGACCGCTACAACTCCTACTAAGATTTGCCGTTCCTTGAGTAATCTGAAGAGTATTTACACGACAACGCCTCATACGAAAGTTTCGCAACGGATACTGGAGTACCTTGATCGTTTTCAGACCGCATTTGTCCTTTTGACAGCGCCATAGCATTGCACGGCATAGCTTTTGGCGGGTATGCAAAAGATCTTTCCTGCCAAATAGCTCCAACAACGTATCCACTAAGATGTCCTGATCTCTGAAAGTTATGTGTTCTCAAGATTGCCAAAACAAACTTCTGATTGCAGGTTTTTGGGATCATATTGAAAGATGGATTCGTAAGTATCTCAGACACTTCAATCAGACTAACCCACAAACTCCCAGGTGTTACTTTTTCATCATCAAAGTTTTCTACATGTCATTCCCTCACCAGTATGTATGAGGAGGGAAGAGGATCTAGCAAACGATCAATAATGAAATACAGTAGGAGTCACAGCAGTTAGACTCTTTCGTGAATATCGAAAAAGGAGACGGCCAACAACTTGGACGATGTCAATGTTTCAAAGCCCAATCGACCTCGGGGCTGCTGCTCTTCGAAAGTTCCATTCACATAAAAACACGGTAACAAACAATTTTTTTGGAAAAGCGCGTTGCACATATAACCAAACCTTTGCGAAGTACTAATGTACCCGTTGGCCTGCGTACGGTAAAGTGCGTGTATCGTGGCTTCTAATAAATGAACTTCCTAAGGGGTAACCTGAAGCGTGATCGTCTCAACAGCAAATTAACCTACGTTTCCCCAAAAATATGGACAGAACGGTACTACCACCCCTGCTAACAATCAGAAACCGTCTATCGAGAGCGCATGTTCAACGCAAAATGCACTAGACGACCATCTACATTCGATAATGGATCGGTATACTAATCGGAACAACTCAAAACACAAGGGAGGGTGTTAAAATTATTTGCTTCCTTACTATTCCCTTAATATCGTGGAATGCCTGCACTTCATCGAAGATGGAAGGTATTTTATTTGCACTTCTATAATTTGTCGAAGTAGGCATTCGTTAAGATACCGACCGACGATTTCAGTGACCGTTATATTTTTTTAAGGAGTTCAAAGCACAGATCATGTAAAGCATGTAAGCGCAGAAGTTTCACACAAATTCTTTTCTTAAGGACATAAAGCTCTGCCTGATGAGGCAGGTGGACGAAAAACTACTTACCTACCTAAACAATAAAACGCTCTACAGATAGGTCATGGAATTTGTAAAATACAGTCGAATCACCCAAATAGCACCTCCATCCTTCCTATGCCAAGCTTGAATGCCTCACCAAGGCCTGTTACTAGTCCCTCTATTTCTCGAAAGAAAAAGAGTAGTTAACAGTAGCTCCACATCGAGTATTAGCAAACTACACAGGTCAAAATCGGTCACTGTTATGGACCGTTACTTGATAGCTACAATTCCACATCTTTACAATTTTCTTAGTGTTGCAGTTCTGTGCGAGTAAAGCAAACAAAATTAGGATGGAGCGGTCAACTAAACAATAGACTGATATCGGTATATAGGTCAACATCCCCATAGCGGGATCTCCCTACCTCGAGATTGTATCCCTACCACACAAGACAGCTACACTTGTGAAGGTGTTGCGAATTGACGCTACATCATTCAGGCCTTCAGATCGAATTATCGATTTCGGATTCCCCTTTTTAACTTGTGCCATCCTCCCGGATTACAGTCCTGCCATACACCATTAGGACTCCCTTCCAAATTTCAACATCCTAGGCTCAAATCAACAATTTTCTCACACGTCCAGCCCCCAGCAAGCATATTCTGTCATGTACCATTGGTATCCATATTTTGCCGCTTGTATCACTTCCAAGTTGCACTGTAAGCCCACAAGAACAGTATATGCTTCGGGTGAATTACACCTTCGCGCAAGCCCCACTTCGAAGTCCGAAGGCCCATTCCCACTTGTTCCAATTTGGCAGTGCTGTTCCACTTAGATTTTCAGAAGCGTCATATGAGATGGTTCCAACAGACAAACAGGCAAGGCGACAAACCGACATATCGACGAACAGACAAAGAGAGGGAGGGGCATTTGTGGTTTATATATTTAAGGATTGCCTCAGTAATGCCTTACTCGAGAAACCACCAGAAATTTTTCCGTGAGCTAGCTACGCAAATCGCTTGCGTTTGATTCGTTCAGATATTATTTTTCTTTCTCCAAACTTCAAATGAGGTCAGCTAGTGTATGTACTTTCTTTTCCTCTACGACGGTCATATTGTATACATAATGGGAAGGATTAGTCTACA
This sequence comes from Haemonchus contortus, assembly GCA_000469685.2. Lineage (NCBI taxonomy): Eukaryota > Metazoa > Nematoda > Chromadorea > Rhabditida > Trichostrongylidae > Haemonchus > Haemonchus contortus. The sequence continues at coordinate 34,512,237 of LS997565.1, forward strand.
GACTACAGTTAGTCAGCGAGAGAAGTAAAACTGATTTGCAAGCCTCCAGCATACGTCTTATGAAAGTCAAAACAAGTTCACGCACACGGGACGCAAGCCCTCATGCCACGCTTGCGGGTTCATCTCCTCGCCTGTTGCGCCGCCTTTTCAGATCTGAATCAGCGCCTCGACCTCAAAACCCTATACCACATGGAAGATGTGTTCCTATAACGTCTTCCCAAAATCGTTTTGCAGATTTGGAATGCGGATTTGACATCAGCGTCCAAAAACGTATGTGGGTACACATCTCATTTTGAACGGCAGCTACTGATCCAGTATCCCTCTCTTGCAGGCGATTTCCTCGGCTATAAAGGACTCCTGCCGAACATCACTTGCAAAAGTATCGAATTATTTCGAAAAAAAGGAGAAGCAAAAGCCGGGCGATCTGACTGGTAAGCAGAAAGCTTATTAGAGGAAATGGGATATACAACAAGAAGTCTATCACTTCTTAATCCTTGCTGTACCCTTGCTCTTCTGTTTCTGTATCCTTTCTCTACCTTATCCACCTTACCTTGAAAACTTTAATGCTAAAATTGTTTTCCCCAAATTTCGCGACCATTATAACAATAAATCGTTCTGCAATACGGGATTGCAGTAAATATGTATGTGTAACAAACTGACGGAGCCGCATGTTTTCAAGGCTCACCAAAGAAAAAAACCAACTTTTTGTCAGCGGCTCTCCTAGCAGCTCTGGCATCTCGAGCGCTTTCTAGAGTTTTCGGATCCTTGAATGCCGTCCAATCGCCGGTCTTCGGGAGATCTTTGAACCACTCGTTACAGAAAGCTATTAGTTTCGGACATTCCTAAAACAGATTGTTTGTGTATTTTCAGTGCTTGTATTCGATCTGAACTACCTGCGACTCACATAATGCTTTCTGGCTGGTTTCTGCAGTTTACCTATGTCATTCCAAAGATCATCGTACATGTCAATCACATCTGGATAGTCGACAACCTGAGCGAATCTTTATGTCTCAATTCTCGCAGAAGAGTTAAACCGATATGACGATCATAATATCCGTCGCCAAAAATTTTAAATTTAATTCAGGCAAATCCAAGCTTATCTGGTCTTTTCTACTAATCAGTTTGAAGCATTCGGGTACTCGATGGTACGACGCGGCTCATGCGATCGGCAATATGTATAGTGAAAAGGGACGCTAGGCAACGTCCCTCAAATATAAACGAAAAGAAGCCTTCATAGGACGACAGTTGATCCACGTTTCCTTCGTTCCATGGAGCCGAACAAATCACAATGCAGCTGTATGAATGCGTCCGTAAGAGAGTTGTCGGATCAGCCGCTGCCACTCAAGTGGAACTCTCGCCACAATGACGAGTTGCCCACATCTCTTAGATAGCCTCTAACAAACGCCTAAGCTCGAACAAAATTAAGCCTTTAGCCTCGAACCAAATTAAGAAGTATTGCCTATCTGGCAGCTCCGTCACATACCCGACCTCTGAGGGAGGAGCTCTACCTTGCTCGACCCATCCCTTATTGACACAAACTCTCCAGGTATGTCTCAGGTAGTATCGAACTTTATGACAGACAGACAGATGCATAGACAGACAGGCCGAGAGACAGGCAAATGGTCGGAGAGGCTGGCAGCACGCAATACTTAGCAAGGATCCTCTCTTTCTCTGGATTTTCAGTAGAAACCTCAATATAGTTGGCTGAACTTTGCTGCAGTATTACCACAGATAAAGGTAACTATGTGAAATATTAGATTTCGAGAGCCGCAGCTGTAGGTTTGTGATAGAGCTTCTGCATTGTAAGAATAAGATGGAGCAATAGTTGCACGAACACTCTTCCAAGGGCTGTTGCATAAAATAAGCTATTCGAGAAAGACAGGTGTACGTCAAAAGGGGCACAAAAAAGTAGCTGAACAAAAGCAATACCTTCATTTCTATTATTGCCTTCCAGACCTTCGTTTTCACCGGGGTGGTGCTTGAAGTAGCCCAATTCGTTTGCGATATAATGCTCAGGGCGCCCTAAACAGAGAATATTTATTCCATTCTGTTTTTGGTAAAACAACTGTTATATGCTATTACAAAAGATTCGTTGTTGCGCTCTTTAACCTCATGGAAAAGTTCAAATGTGTGAAACGCGTGTAATGATTCGTGTACGCGTGATGGCTGCGACCGCGTTCTTGGTAAATCGAATGAGGCGAGGTGACCTCATTTCAATAAGCTGGTGCACCCACCTTCTACACAACAAAAAAATGGAGAGGTGTAAGACAAGTCATTCGATGGGGCAAAGACTGCAAACAGATTCATATACGGCTTTCTATGAACCTCGGCATGATTTTAGTAGTGGTACCAACCGACCAGTGTCAGCGAGGGTACGTCTTTTTTCCCGCTGACACTGGTCGGTTGGTACCACTACTAGTTGGGTGGTTTCGAAGAATCCACAAAGTTACGGTGAGTGATTCTCCTTTCGACCAACTGCGTGCCCTCGGAGTCACGAACTTAGTGGGTTGGTGGAGACGTTTGGTCGGATAATCACAGATTGTTATGATCCTTTCAGGCTCTGAAGAAGGCGATTCCGCCAAAACGTCAGCCTAATAAAGGTTATTTAAAACCTCGTGAAGAGTTCAAGACAATAACAAACTCAGTAATATACTGCAAACAGAATTTGATGAACAATACTATATATGAATTGAGTGCCCTGGGAAGACAATTTGAAGTACGTCATTTGATGATTCTACTACTCCACCTTGAATCAAGTGCAGTGACGAGGGTTTAAGAAAGTACCACGACCTTGGGTACCTTTGTTAAAGCGCTGAAGAAATAGAAATTGAGTTCAAACATCAAAATAGCCATGAAAAAAAGATAGTGGGACTTGACCTCGCATAGTTTCTCGATCTTATCAATCACCGATCTCCATCGAGGTTCATGCTAGTCACCGGATTTTCACCAGAGTTTCACTGGCCAGGGAAGCAAATTCTCATGTAACTTTCACTAGAGATCTAGCTATATCGACCGAGCTTCGAATGATAAAAAATACGAATAAAAAATCGAAACTTCTGAGTGAGTCTGCCAAACAAGTCGTTTTTCCAAGTTTGCTTACGCAAGCTTGGAAAGATATTGCCATTTGAAATGCGCAATAGCCCGTAATGGAACCACTGGTCGCAGTAGCGTGGTGATAGTGCTACTTCAGGCAAGCGACGTGAGTTTTCTCTCCGCCGCTTGCAGGATTCCGCTGAGTGCATTTCCTTCGCAATACATTTCTGCTAATCAATCATTATTTTGGGTTCCGTTAACGCTTGTTGTTCTCATATGAGGCAGAATGTTTTTGCGAGTCAGTTCTATCTCTCTCTTGTTCTCTCTTATTTTCATATTTGCCCATGAGGCATACACGAGATAAGCCACATTGGAACAGATAAAATTCAACATCAATGAGACAATCCAAGAAGAAAATATGTGGTTCACGAGATGCGCACCTTATACTTACTGCTTCTTCACAATCATAGCAAGAAGACTCAGTCGATCCAGGTTTAGATGAATTCCCACCAAACGTAACAGATGTGCGTTTTCCATCAACATACCTTGCCTTCTACTAGGAAAACCTCGGTGTCCGAAAAAGGAGGGGTACAAGACATTTGGTATATGTGATAGAACCTCGGACATATTCTCGCTGTGGTGTATCAGAGTCCGCATTGTTTACTTCTTCGCAATTCTTACTCGCTTCGCAACGTGTTATGGGTCCAAAGGTTGGACCAGTGGCGTAGCATCAGGGAGGATACTGTAGACTCTGTATCTGTTAATGTTGTATCCAGTAATGAACCGCCCATCAAGAACTGAATTGCTCGCTAATCTTACGTATATAATGATAAAAGCGCTACACTACACACCTGCATGCACAGCTTTCTTGATGGTGTCAATATCACGGGAAAACGGCCAAGAGTATGCAGTGATGGGCGTTACCTGATGTGTACTCCTGCTCTCAGGAAGGCAACGCTTTACCCAGTCGACAATGAGCTTCTTGGTCTTACTCTGTTGCACACGCTCTGATTATTGATTTTGGATATTCGGTTGGCGTCATTGCCGCAGAAGAAGCTATTTTCTTAGAGTATAACATGTATGCAACTTTTCTGCTAGCTTGGCCTCAGCATAGGGCAGTGGGAGAATGATTAACGAACGCGTAAGCACCATTCCTGCGCTTGGTTGCCGTGATTGTTTCGGTCAAGAACAAATTTTGCCTCAAAGCTCAAGAGCCACAAAGCGCTGGTTCTCATCATGCAGCGTGCCACTTCAAAAATACATATACACTTCGAAGAGAACTTCTAAAAAAGGCAACTCGTAGTATATCTTCCTGTTGCTATTTCGTCTTCTCTTCTTATTGACTGCACAGATCGACGAAATCTCACCGCAGTCACCTCTTGGCGCTCATTCTCGACCCCACGAAGCTTTTTAGATGTCTGTCATCGTTGATTCAGTATTCTGTGCCCATGCTCAATAGTGAACAATGTTATTTTGACGAACTTCTGCAGCGTTCAATTGCCTTCGCTACCTGATTTACTTCATGGCCAGATTCAGAAACTTTTATATAGCAGACATTTGGTAGAAATTTTCGTAGAGATTTTACAGAATTTTACGATGATTTTTTGATTTTCGGTTGACCTAGAGGTGACACATTCTTCATTATCACAATAGCTTCAATCAGATTCTACAGGAAATATGACTTCAAGATTACACCGGGTTCAGCATCAACAATAGGTGCGATAACATTACGAAGTTAGTGGGAAATCTGCAGCTATCTTACTTTCGTCTCGATTTGCAACACTACCGTCTCCTGGTGGTTCGTATTCAGCAAGAAGTAACGATACAATCATTGATCGATCAATAAGAAGGAAAACGCATAATAAATGAGAACTAATCAATAGTGCTGCTGCAGGTGTCTATTGCGTTATTGTGTCGAAATGTAGAGATCCACCCTACTGAGCTATGTCCGGTCCTGAGACGATTGACTCATTCCTGTAGAGGCAGCGTGTACGAAGCGTGAAATTAATGACATGCTTGCTTTCTCCACACATTTTTTTGGCTCGTAACATCGATACTGAGTTTTTCTCGCGGCTCTATATCCCAGACAATTTAGATTGGGTTTCTATGTTTTAATGTTGATACTAAAAAGGCTTCATAGGAAATTGTACAGAAAACCTCGGTCTAAAGTATAAGCAATGATTGTTAATGATAGCCGAAAAAGGCTTTTACTTAGATTAGTATCAGAAAACATACGAAACTTCGTTTTGTAAAGAAAGCTCGCATAGCAGAAATGTGCACGACGGCTGGGGGCAAACCCTCAGCGTTCGAAAAATGAGAGCTTTCCACTGCGGGTAACTGCGCATTCCATTTGGCACTATTCATGCAAACTTTGAGAAAGCAAGTTTCGAGCGCTCACATCATTTTTGGAATACTCATTTAGCAGTTTTAATAATTATACTCGTAAACTGCGTTCTGATCTAATCATTCATTCTGATTGATGTAAGTGGGTCCCCATTCAAAGTTTTCCTGGTGAAATAAAAATTAGTAGCGGTTCAAATTTTCCGAGTTTTTACGCTACCATAGTGTCTGATCTGCGGCTGATTTTTCATATTTCAAATCAGAATTTGAACGATTATGGAATCTTCAAGCTGCTCATCTTTGTAGTTCCCGGCAGAGAAGTAGAAGAGACGGCGGTAAAAGAGTAATATTCTTTGTTACGTCTCAACATTGTATCTACTATTACTAAAATGCTAAATCCAGCACACGCTATTATGAATGTTATATTTACTGAAATTTGAGTATTGGTTTTTCGTAGTGATCATGTTCCCTTTAATTGTGTGAATCATCAATAACTACCCGTGAATTTTTAGCCCTCGATGTGCTCAAATGAATTTTAGGTCCTCGATAGCAGTATTATTAAGCTAACGCTTCCTATCTCCAACTACTTTCGATACCCGGAACATGAGAGTTTCAGGGCTTTATTCAAAATCCCCTTACCTTCAGTTGGTCCCTAGTACTGTCAGGGTTCGTCAGGGTTGGTAGGATGTCGTCCACAATAGTTTCTCTGGCGATCGCGTGTTCGGAAAAAAGGCTCGAGAACACAGCTAATGCCTCATACCTCACCTGAACTCAATTTGCTGGCTTCAGCTACTGAAATCTTACTTTTCTGAGACCTACCTCAGAATAATCATTTATAATTAGTTTGGCAATTATACGAGCAACTCTCAAATGGAAATCTGTGAACATCTCAGAAGGTAATTCTACCACGTTTCTCTGGAAAGATAAAAGGTTGTTTGTTCTCTCCAAAAGGCGTAAGTATGTGCATTTGGGTACCATGTGAGCAACATAGGCTTGCGATTCGAGAACGAATATATGTCGCTTTCTTGAGATTGGAATAGTCATATAGGTGTAGATGTCACCATGTTCCCCCACAGCTGTATCTAACTGGTGCTGAAACACATGCCATTCACAAGGTCGGCCTTTTCCTTTAAAGTCTGGGGTTTCGAGCAAGAGAGGGTTTAATAGTTGTACAAGCTAATTCAATCCAAGTATGTGGTTCTGCAAGCAAGTTCACTATCTTCAACAGTGGATTGTTGAAGGTATATATTATACATGCAGCTTGGAAATATTCATTTTCAATTAGTGAAACTCTCACCGTGTCAGCATTATTACTGTGGATGATGGAGTGAAGAATCTTGCAGATAGTGCAGAGAACTTGGGTATGTTCGCGTTTTGAAGAAACGAGACGTTCGGCAACTTTCTCCAAGATGTTCACAAGGTATTCGCAGAAGTTCTCTCCTGACGGAGGTCGGATATCTTCAAGAAGGCATGGGCTTTATCATGTAAAATTTAGAAACTACTACAAGAACTACTTCATTTGAGTTTCTCTTTGAATTTTTATCCTCGTGAAGACTATCGGATACTTTTTGATTGATAGCAATAAATTTGGCCTTTTACTATTTCCCGACTCCAACAAGGACTACTTTTTGAGGCTACTGTTTTACACCTCAGATAGCCTCTGAGCTTTTAGATATTGTAGAACAGCAAATAATCTCCCAAATGCTCTTTTTAGCATATAAAAAATGTATGGAAGAATCAAGTAGTTCGTTTTTATATGCTTGTTCCGCCTACGCTAGTTTACTGTTTAAAAAGTTATACCCCTCCCACTAGAATTTAATCAAATGTGAAATGTTTCTTTTGGTTTCATCATATTTCTAACTATTTACCAACTTGTATATTATGAAATTATTTAGATTTATATTTATTAGGCAAGGACCGCATAGTAAATGGAGGCAAATAGGCTCAATTCAAACATACCCCAGTGAAGTACAGACGGGTTCCTGGAATCGGGTTTGAACCAAGGCACAACACTGTGCCGAGACTTGAATTCAGGAGAGGGCGGCAACGCGAAACACGTTATACCTCCACTGAATCCGAAGTTTATAATAGTAAGAGCTTTCTTCAGAGATTCTCTAGAAAACAATGGTATTATAAATGTTGAAAAGGCAGTGCTTTTTTTCTAAGATTACACTAGGTCAATTACAAGTTATGCGAGGTAAATCAGAATGAAGATGCTGAAGTGAATCAAAATGGTAAGTAGTAGATTGGATCCTAATAGTTGTGAAACACCGGCTCTGCTGAGCATGAGAGCGACAAACACGCTGGTTGGTACAACCTATCTGGTCTATTGGTTAGAACACAGGTCTTAGTGTTTTCCGCACAGTGATAGATGATGTATCAATGAGCTCGGGCATTTAGAGTGACCTGTGTCTCCAAGTCTCCAATGCTTGCAGCTGAAGTACAACTTGCTAAGTATAGCTCCAACAAAGGTGGCTATTCCACATTGAAAGGGTGGCCAACAGTTTCTCACACAAAAGTTCTTTTTCCGCTAACTGGAGAAGAGCACGGAAGTCTGCATGTAGGTATTGACATCGCCCAGGATGTACTGTATGAGCGCATTTAGCTCTTCGCCATCCTCCTCCTCTAGCCTCCGCTGTTCGCGTTTGTAAAGGCCCTTCCATGTGGACAATACTATCGACGATTTACGGTCTATTATGTAGAACAGCAACTTTTATTGGTGACGGATAAGTTAAAAACCACTCTGCAGATGGCTGCATTGATATCTGACCAGTGAACGAAGTGCATTGTGCAGTAGGTGGGTGGGGTTGAAACATCGTACCAACCTATCCATGTTCTCATCTTTCAACGACTCACCTATCCATGTTTTCATCCTTCAACGACTCGACAACAGGAAATAAGAACTTGTTTAGCAGTGCTTCTACCAGCTGCTTTCCTTTTTCACTAGGTACATACCACGCCATTTTTGCTTCAGCCATTTCATACATTCTTCCCCACTCCTTAAAGGAATTCCACAATTATTTTCTGGGATTGCGCTGATGACTGCTATAGCTAGTACTACTGCGAATGATTTCTGGCAAATAATGATGTGTTATCGAGAAAAAAACTTAATGTGACAACCAATACTGTTTTTTTCAAACCCATCGCTCCTCTGTTTCCCTGAGGCAATCTTTTGCTGTGTGTCTTTTCTCACTCAGTGATGTCTACCACTAGTACGAAAAGTAACAGATACTGTACTGACCTTGACTAGGTCCGATTGAGGAGCTCGTCTCATCGGACGATTCCACCCTTCATATACTGGAAGCCGGTGAACCGGGAATACACCCACCCCTGAGGCATTATTAGATGAAGTAAGAGACACAAAAAATGCGGTCACTTCTGGCTTTGTGGGTGAGGACTCGATGCTACCTTCCCTATGTTTTCAAGAATGATTCCCGCGTATTAGTGAGGCATTCTCCGTGGTTGTGATTTACTAATTTGTGAATTTTTTATTTTGGGCTATCACCAGTGGTTCGTCCCGTTTTGGCGATAGAAGCCATGAAGTTAACGACCGATTATCTTGTCCAGTCCTTTACTGCACATTAGGAATAGGCAGCGTTAAGAACTTGTCCCTGTGCCCTCTTCTCCGCAAATTTTTCCTGACTGGGCAGCAAGAAATAGGGCATATGGAACCAGAGCTCGGTAGCCAAGACGCATGTCCTGCTCAGCTTACCTACTGCACGGACCGGGCCGTCAAGCACCGGGTGTTGTGTGAAGCCATTGCTGGTGATAAAGCTGAACGTCGAGAAATAAATTGGAAGGGAGTAAGAGCGAATGATTTGCTCTAGTCTGTGTCATCTTCACTTTAACCTCACAGCCGTGGAATGAGCGCGACTCTTATGCCCCGCTAACAAGTGCGACGTTTGTCAAAGTTCACGGGCTGACACGCCGCGTGCAACTGTTGCGAGATATAGTTACTGCGGACGCACGGAACGGAGCGCTTTTTCGGTACAACTTAATCTGACTTGATTCCTTGTTGATTGTTGCCATTTCGCCGCAGTGCGCGATCCGAAAGTTTCCCACATTTGGCAACTGTGGTCCAAATCGGCATTTCATCACACCCACACCACTCTTCAAAGTGTCGAATTCCCAATTTAAGCCAATGGGTGCTAGCTACTCTGCGGCTCTTCCCTTATACAGCTCTTTATCAACTCTCATCAGTTGTCGTCAATTTTACGTGCCCATCCTATCGAAGGGTTAGGGTTTACTACTAAAGTTTAACGTGTAACGTCTCCGGGGCTTTTTATCGGTCCCAATCGAAAGTTTTCACTCTCATCACCTACCATCAGTGCTCTAATCCTGTCCCCACTCATTCCTTTCATATTTGGATGCTCAAACTTCAGAGATACAGAAGTTATGAAGATGTGGGCAAACACACACGCACCGGAATACACACCGACAAACACATCGGCACACAGACCGGCACACCCACACCAATAGCGATACTTAGTAAATCATTTATAGTACGATTACTGTTAGGTCGTAAGCCACAGATTGATTCCTATAAAAATGGCTCCAAGAGTCAGAAAGTATTGAACAGGAGCTCAATTGCTCTGTTTATGCTCAACCTGACACTACTCTTCAAAGAGGCAGGTCAATCTTGTAATGCCCGCAGGTCGGAGCATTCCCTTCCACTAATTTTGTGACCACTATCGTTTCAATTGCTATGCAACGAGGGATAACGGGCCCTGTAAACATTATGATGACGAACCTCCACCTTCGGGTTGTACGGCCCATACCCATCCACTCCTTACTTAACGCTCAAGGTTGAAAAAACTGTTCAGGCTACTCTGTAGATACTGTCGGTAGGCTTAACAACTTGAAGCGGGTGCTGGTTGAAAAGTTTGTTGGAATAATATTAGAGAGTGCTCTAGTAGTTGAACTGATAAAGTGGTATAAATAACGGATTCTATCCCTTACTTGATCAGATGGCATGCACAACTGTGCCGGAAAACATGAACCATATGTAAAACGAGTAGTTTTCAGATTTTACCGACAGAAATTGAGAAATGAAGCTATCATTCTACCCACTCGAACGGGAACCCAGTCTTTCAATGGTCTTTCGAGCCGATCGGCAATGTATCTCGTATTTTCTGGATAAATTCGTGAAAGCATATACAACATATACCATAGACCAATGGAACCGTTCTGAAAATCTGGCCAATCAAACGAATTGCATGTGCAAATGTCTGAAAAGCCTAAATGTGCTCACAATGTAAGCAACTTTACTCTTGCATTGCAGTAGTAACGAGATCATCTCAAAGCAGATATCCTTGTTGTCAATATAAGTCTGAATTGTGGATTGCATTACTTCGAGTTATATCGCCAATATGCTGACTCAAAATACCTCATTAGTGGCGGATAATAGGGAACCAGCTAAGGAGACAAACCACTGAACTTTCGTCTCAAGATCTTCCGAAGCCTTAGCTTCCACTGAAAATTTTTTCTAAGAATTAAAGGCCGCTAACAAGGCCATCCATGTCTCGATCGGTACCCTGCGCAGATGAAAGAGATGAAGCGATTGGGTTACGCCTTTCTCTTACGAAAATATGCTGTATAAGTTGTCTTTCTTTTCCGTTCAGGTATATACATATCATCCGTGCTCTAGTGAGGATATACCCAGTTGTACGGTAAGTAATACTCACCGGTCAACAGTTCCCGCAAATTTTTCAATACATGTTCCGCAAATGGAAGCCAGAAGTTGGGCGAAGCCTGTATTATACATTTTTTTAGTTGGAGAAAAATGCTCGAATACAAAATATCACAAGAGGAGATTCAGGTTTCCAAGAAAGTGGTCCATTTCATTAAATGTTAAGGGAGTAGTCATGAGCACACAACTTTTTCATGATGGAGTTCTCGCTTTTTTTAGCATTGAAAGCCTCTGCAATTTCCATAGGCAGCTAGGTCGTTCAGAGCTCACGTTTTTCACCAGCGTTTTTGTGAATCTCTCTTCTTCTTCTTCATAATTAGCTTAATTTCAGTGCTCTAGAACCAAGCTGCTTTGTCTCCCTTAATTCAACCTCAAGTACCCTTCAGTCCCTACAGTGTTCCCAACAGTGTTGACTATGCAAGGTGGGCACAAAGAAAGACGATCTTGAGAACATTGCGCCAAGCCTGCTGACTCGTCACTTGAAAACCTAAGAGAGTAGAAGCTAGTGCCAAAGTTCGAAGTATTTTTTCTCGGTGCAGCTCCCACCAGATTCCGTGCTTCGTTCCGAACCTTGCTTTCTTGCTCAACTTGATAGCTACGAGGTATGTGCCTTGAGACCAACTTTACGCCGAGCAATACTTATATCCTTTGCAGTCCTGAGAGATGTCCCTACGAATACATGGTCAGCCTCGGTTTTCGTCTTCTACTGAGGAGAAGGGGATAATCACATTTTCCCCTTCTTCGGTTCTGATTCTTACTCCCCCACCTCGAAAAATCTTTTTGTAGCTCCTTCGCTAACAGAAGATGCTGCCTACCTATAGTCAAGAACGCATCGCAAAAGGCTTCTACAATGAAATGGTTATCATGTAGGTTAGCAAGAGAATGCGAGAAAGAGATTGAGGATGAGAATGCTGCGATAAAGCTGCATGGAAGGGGTAGGTTGCGTTGGACGAGGTGTTCGGATTAGCGCGCCATCGTGTACAGTTGGCTGGGAATATCAGATTACTGAATCTTCATACCTTCTTTATCAGATTGACAAAATGAGCTTGAAACCTTGGAAAGGTCGTAACTCGAGCTGCTGGCAAGAGTTATTTAAAGATGGACTTTATACATGTTACAAGGTGACGCTGATTCTACAGGAACTAAGGACTCTTCGACGCATGAGAACAGGCTCGGGTCCTGATATTTCTATTATTATCCATAATACTGTGTTTGACCTGCACAACACCCCTTTCAAAGTTCTCTTTCAAACGCTTTGTTCACCCAAGCTCAACAGTTGCCTAAATGTTGATTCATTCGCCCTACACACAGAACTAATTAAACCCTACGAAATGGATGTCTGGCGCTTTCCTGGATTAGCTTTTTTAAACTCTCAACTTAATGTTTTGATCGATGATGCCCAAATATTTCGGAATCTTCAGTGTCTATCACTTACATAGGTCATTTGAGCTATCAACGAAGAAATCATATCAGTGGCTAATTGAGTTTCAAACTGATTTGTCTTCACAAAATCCAGGACCTTCTTCGATAATTTCTGCAAATATGGAAATGCGTGTGTACTAAATATCAAAAACGTTGCATTTAGGTACCGTATTTATCTACTTTTCACTATACCACTTGCCTCTACTTTCCCCTACAGTATCTTTTCCTGTTTATCAATGCACCTTGTTGATGCTCTATTAACTTATGTGCATACCATCACGAGAACTCAATGCATTTTTGATGTTGGCTGTTCATCCTCAGTGGTTCCCCGTCCACTGCCTCCTTGTAATATGCATTAACTGAATAGCTACAAAACTTACGGCAGTGATTGCATATTTTGTATTCGTGAATAACGCAGTCACGCATCTGTCAATAGCCTTTTTCAACACTTTCTCTTCCTCACTCTCTTTCGTTGACTCGTCCTTGAATAGCTATCATTGCGTTCATCACGTAGCTCAAGAGTCATCCAAATTACCTTGAAATTTCCCAATGCGGATGAGGAGTCTTTGGGAGCCGTTATGGCAAGACATTGAATCACTGCGAGCATTCTAAATTTTCATCGATGAACGTTAAAGCAAGCCAATAATAAGAAAAGTTCTATCCCACGAAAACACGCTACCGGTCTAAAGCCCATTCGGCTATTACAGGTAGTCTGGTTGACAGCAAGCAAAGCGATTTCTCGTCTGGGGTCAGATCCGTGTGGTACTTCACGCATTCCGAGTAGTCGAGTATGGGTACAATATAAAATATCAGAGTTAGATTCTGAATACCTTGAGGTTAGAAAGTATCTGAGCATCAGAAGCAACGAGGATTAGCTCACGTGAATCGCGATGTTTGCCTTTGATACGTCGTTGATATCAATTCCAGCAATAAGGATCTCCAGGAAATAAAACAGGTGAAATCGGAATGTAGAGAAATTGTTCTTCAGATCCCACTTGTTTTCAGTCGACAGTTTTTGTAATGAGAATCCAGCGAGTGGAGAGTCTGGCGATCGCTGCTAAACGTATAACTGACTTGCAAATAGCCACTTAACAGATAGCAGACAATTTTTACATCCTCCTTTCCCACCATGGGTTTTACACATAGTGTCATTGTTTTTGATAAGATACCCAATGCAATCTTCATGAAACTGATTACTTATGAAAACCTCGCTTATTCAGAAGTGGACAATATTGCGAGGCAGTGCTAAGGGGGAGGAGGGTGGCAGACGGTCGGTCAGCCCCTCGAAGGGCTGTAAACAAGGAGAGAGAAGATCAAAAACCATTTGCGCAAGCTCCTGGCTGTTTGGTTTTTGATCTTGTTCTGCTTTGTTTTCAGCTCCTCGACTGACCGTCTGCCGCCCTCCTCCTCCCTAGCACTGCCTCGTGGCACGCCGGCTCGCCGGCCGACCGGCGGACTATGAAAGCAGCCGTAGTCCGCCGTCCGGCAAGCGAGCGCGCGAGCGAGCGAGCGACAGTGGGCGGCGTTTGCCCCTCGTTTACAACTGAATCTTGGTCGATACCACCGGAAGAATACTTCCCCGGCGGGCTCGCGCGCTCGCTCGCGGACTATAAAAACAGCCAGACAGAGGTCTAATCACAGATTGATCACAAATCAGGTTATTTAGGCCTTTTATCTCGTCTTTGACAACGTCTCTCTGTCTATCAACTCATAGTACCGAAATCGTGAAGGGTAACAGTACAGTTCCGTTCCTTATCTGACTCTCTACAAGACATAATATGCACCGAACACGACTTCATGCCGGTTAAGAATCTGTATAGGTGTCGAACAAGTAAGCGCATCTTTAGAGAGAACTGGCTAATGCCTCACAAGGATGGCATTCAAGGACAAAACTTCAGCCTCGTACGGGATTCAAACCTTGTACTTTCCGAGTATCGTGCTTTTTATCCCTTACACTGCCTAGTCCCGCTGACCTATCAACCTTTTTCTCTGCAATTGGAAAGCTAGGAACCACAATTTGTCATGTCATCGATGTGGTCTCAGATCTGGAACTGAAACTATGAATACTTTTTCCATTTCTGCTACCCAATCCTTCTCCATCTTCTTCCGTTCAATTCCTTGTTTCTCGTCACCACCAATGATATACACCAGCTCAAACATGCAATCAAGCGTTTGTGTTAAACGATGAGGTTCACATACGGCGAACATTGCTGGATAAACGCTGCAATGAATCATTTCGATAATAGTGAAGATATGTTGCATCCCTTCTTTCGTATATAAAATGAAAGTGGAAACCCAATGGAATTGATTATAGTAGGAATCGAAAGTGATCGGACCATTTGGTTAATCCATGTCCCCACAGCACCTCCTTCACTCTTTAAAGTTTGAGCTTTTTGAATTTGAAAGTTGTGAACAGGGTTGTGAACATGCCGTTAATCGCATTACAAGCTAATCTCAACCGACATTGGTTGATTGTTGTCACTGCGCATTTACTCTATGGTTCTCGAACATTCTATCGTAATAGTCTGAGAAGATAGCTGGGAAATCGATTCCAAACTACAATAGGTATTCTACAGGTACTTGTCAAGGACAACGGTTTCATGAAATTCTCCGTGCTTTCCTGTGAGGGTTGAAATCTCGCCCGTAATAGCGCATGACTTCGCGCGATCGGGTGAGGCGAGTGCGGCAAGTCAGTGTTAGGCCGTATCCCACCTGAAGGAAGGGAAATTGTAAACTTCGCGGTGAACATACATGTATGCATACATTGACAGACCTGCAGGCGGATGGAGTTGGATTCACTATGATTACTATAGCGATAATTCTGACTCACTTCTCTAGGAAGCGTGGAAACACGAGTCCGGGTTCTAGAGTTCCCAGCATCATCAGCAATTTTGCAGGTAGCTGGAATGTATGAGCATAATACATTATTCCACGTCTTCTCAATTGATTACTCACTTCATAACTTTTCCCGTCTTTTGAATACAACGAGTAGAGGATTGGCTGGAGTAGCGCATTCACAAACGATCTGACGTCTACATCTTTGAGGTAGAACTCTTGAGAAACCTCAAAACTGATTATGTGGTCGTATCGCATCCAAGACTTTCGAAAAGCTTACTTTTCTCTTGTTCTTCTTTATTCTTTCGTCTTCGTACCTTCCAAGAAACTCTCTTATTAGGTATTGAAGGAAGCTAAGCACCTGCGCTGTGTGATCGCCTTCATTTGAAGGATGCAAAAATGGCTCTATTGTTTTCATCATCTTCTCAAGCTGTTTTCGGCA
The DNA here is from genome assembly GCA_000469685.2 of Haemonchus contortus. NCBI lineage: Eukaryota > Metazoa > Nematoda > Chromadorea > Rhabditida > Trichostrongylidae > Haemonchus > Haemonchus contortus. The sequence goes on from LS997565.1 coordinate 34,527,998, forward strand.
GCTGTAAAAATTGCTTCAAAACTTTCCAGGAAACAGTAGCGATTAATAGTAGGTGCCTGCCGAACAGCAGCTGTGCACAACATTAACTCTTTTCGATTCTTTAGACCTCATTATTATCGAGTGTAAATAGGTTGAGTGGAAAGTACTTGTAAAAAGTTCCACTTTAGTACAGAGTTTCCTCGCTTTTTCAAGGGGCGAGGTGGTGTAGTGGCAAGTGGCGCACTATATTACACGCACGGCCAGGGGCTCGAATCCTGGATCGATGCCCGCCTGGTCCAATTGAGCCTTCCATCCCTCCAGGGTCGGTGAATTGGTACCAGACTCGTCTGGGAAGATAAAAGCACCGACTTGTACATCGGCTGGCTACCGCAAGTCATTGTATAGGCCACATACGCACTCATTACTCCACTACGATTCTGAATGGAAGTCGAGTGCTGGGGCGCATCCCTCAGACGGGATTGATTAACGCCAAAAACTTTATCCTTTTATCCTTTAACTTCCGCACATCCTATACTACTCGTTCACAATAATCGATAACCGATTGGCATCTTTCATAGTCCACGACCGGTCGCTAGCGACTGGTCGCTCTACTGATCGCGCGGGACCGTCCACGGCGGCACCCATAGCTAGCGCGGCCTCCTCGACCGATCGAGCGACCAGTGGCGCGATCAGTCGAGCGACCAGTCGCTAGCGACCGGCGACCGGTCGCGCGACTGGTCACGCAACTGGTCGCCGGTTGCTAGCGACTGGTCGCTCGACTGATTGCGCGGGACTGTCCACGGCGGCACCCATAACTAGGGAGGCCTCCTCGACCGATCGAGCGACCAGTCGCGCGACCGGTCGCGGACCCATCCCACGAGCGACCGGTCGTGGACTATGAAAGGTGCCATTGTGATTTCAGCAGAGCTTACAAGTATGTCATACTATGCTGCTCATTGTGTTTGTGAGCTCCAATTCTTCGATTCTTCCTAGATGGTCATGTAATGCATATCATTTACTTCCTCATCAATATAGCTATCCAACTGTAGGTAGCAATGACAAGGTGATAACCGTGAACTTTAGCTACTTTCCTCTCCCATGAATCATGTTATGACATCCTTTTCTAGGAATTCTTAAGGTCCTGTCTACATACCAATAAGGTCCGCCTATAGTAGACGACACGAATCGAGCGAATCCATCGAGGCTGGAGGAGCCGGAACCGTCACCGACCTTAAACGGCACTGATCAAATTAGCACACATTACACTTACCGATTCTAGACGTGACGATTGGGGAAAACGGAGTGATTATCCAGAAGTATTGTATTTATTTCATTTTTTATGGCTAGGCATCCAAGCTAGGAAGCTCAACCAGATCCGTCCAGCTTATGGTAAATGTTAAATCGTGATGGATTCGTTGTGTATGTGCAGTCTCGAAAAAAAGATGCGGAAAAATTGTTCAGTAATGAGGCAGCACAATTACTCTGCTCTTTGAGCATACCTAGGTTGAGCAGCTTCCAAAAGTAAAGCATTCCCTGGTCCATCATTCAGATTTTATACCTACGATTAATGAATCTTCTTACTTTTTCTTTTCTGGCAACTAGACTGAGATTGAAACTGCTTGTTGATAGGGCGGTGGCCGATGTCGGATTTTCTGCGTAAATCACCGTGTGTGAAAAGGGTGATTTTAGCAGGATTTGCGAAAGGATGCACACAAGCCTGCCGCGTTCACTAGTACTGAAATTACATTTTGCTCGCTTTCACCCTCCTACCAAAGCTTCTCTGATGCTCGATGAAGATTGATGAAGCATCCTTATTAAATAATTATTTCCGAGGACTGAAATCATCTCGACAATGACCAATAGTCGAGGATTCTGTTTGACATTCAGACCCTTCTGTTTGCTACGGCACGTCCGAGTAAATTGCTAAGTTTTCACGACGGGAGCTCTTGGCACGATGCCATAGCCCTGTGGTTTCGTCACCACTCGATCAATAGCTGCTAGGGGAAACGCGCCAAAATCAGGATTTGATTCTATTTCTGATTCTGATCACTACTATTACTACTACTGTACGACCAATTGCTATTATTCCTGCTATTATATGACAGAATCCACAGATATTCATTACTAGCATCCCTGAAATTCTACGAAGCACAAAAGCACACAAGTAGGCTACTCTCAGTTATCTGAAAAACTCGCTGGTTTATAATGAGTATTGTTTTGAAGTTGTACGTTTTCCCATAATATCCACTGGTCCCGAGTATTTGAAGAGTTTTTTTGTCACTGAGAGCCCCACGAAAAGGCTGCTTTCAGACTTCGACATCCGTCCGTCCGGCCGTCCGTATCGATCGGTATTCGGCGCTGGCAACACCTTCCTAGAACCGCGGACGTCGAAGTCTGAAAGCAGCCAAACGGACAGTTGGATGGGTCAGGGTCTGCCACTCCACTGAACTTGAACCTTTATCATGGTTCAAAATACTTCTTATTTTAGAAAAAAAAACAGAGAGGAACCATTGAATGGGAATAATTTTAATTATTAGGCGTAAGGCAACACATACTGATATCCACTTATGGGCGTTGGAGCGTTCGTTTCTAATCTTTGCCATATACTCACTAAATCAGGGCTCCAACCGAAGAGATCTCTCTCGACCGATACAGCTGTACCTAACCCAGAGCTTACTATTCTTTAATCTTTCGCCTTTTATGCAACTTTTTATTACCGGATCCTTTTTTATTTCTTCCACGGTTTTTTTCTTTCTCATACTCGTCCGACACAATTTTTTACTATTTTTCTCTCTTTTACTTTTTTTATATGTCTTTTTTTCGCGTTTTCTTCTTTATCGTTTTACTACTGTGGGCTGTATCTTTCATTTTCCGTCGAGAACCGCTTGTCCCAAAATAATCGTGAACTGTGCCTTTACAAAAAATAAGAAAAGTAAAAGCCAGAGGAGTGAGGTTGTCTGTCCATTGCGTAAGGAACAGTTCCCAAAAGGCAATTTGCAAAGCAATGCAAAGAGCTACATGAGGAGGAACGAGCAAGGGGAATATCTTTCTATACTTCTACTTACGCATACCGGAGGAACTTTTTTTCGCAACGACTTGACATCAGATGTCACAGGGCAGGGAAATACGTCAGAAAAACGGAAACCCCGGCGACACGCTTAAAACAGGATGTAGCACACTGCTCGGTTCTCCTCACTTCAAAGTAGAGAGCACTGGATTTGTAACCGTTCAGGTTGCCTTGGATATGTTGGGCACGAGTCTAATGCCGCTCTTACGTCTCATCCACGCTCAACAGATTCTTTCATTTTTTTAGTAAGAGTTAAAGTGATGTGATGTCAGCCTAAGAATTCCGTATGGAGACATCGTCCGCATTGAGGACTGAGACGAAACCTGAATCCAGTGACATTTTCATTTTGAAAGCAAGGCAGGAGACGCAGAACCCGGAAGATGGAATCGGACTTCTACACTCGGCTTAAACCCTTCGTAAATAAGGTCCCGAACTGGTGAGTGATTTCAAACAGCAATACACTATCGAGATAAAACATTGCTCTGAGTCACTGCCACTTTCCACCAAGTGAAATGGTTGAGAAATTCTCAGATGGAGTAATCTCCATTGATGCAAGGCAACAGCTGCAACTCAGACCAGCAACTGTAACGGTTCTTGCCAAAAAGAAGGCACGTTTGCCAGCAAGTAATGTATTATCTTCGAATTATTGATAGAAACAAATGGCAGTGATCAAGGTGGCTATGACTTTTGCACATGTATAGGCACATTTGTTTGAAAAACGAAGCGTGTCACTAGAGTTTCATACCAAGCCGATAGTCATTGACGAAGCACCGTTCTTTCAAAAGCCTTTGGTCTGGTAATTCATCATTTGCGTGAAAACCGCACTACTGCAGATGGCAAATAAGAGGACATGGCAGATGAGTACCGTTAGATCAATTGTAGTGATACGATAAACTAAGATACAGTACTCGCCGTAAGAACTCATAAATTCACGCGAATACCGTGAATTCGCGTCTTTTCCGTCTTTTCTCTATGAATCGCTTCAGGATGGATTAATCAAGGAGATAAAGACACCGTTGAACTCGGCTCTTCGAGCTCTACAAGATGTTTTCCTGAAGTGTTTAAAATGCTTTATTTTGGATTGCGCCATGCACTTGAGTTCTATCCGAAAAGTGATTGCATGTACATGGGGTAAACGCCTTAGTGCTTGTAGGGGCTGATCGGTCGCTGATGTGTTCAGAATCTGCTTTGGATTGCGCCACGTACTCGACTTTACTCGGTACAATGTGAAAATGATTGATTGGTTTTGCTCAGTCTTCACCGTTTCTTTTTAGGTTCGGAGGCTGCAGATAACTGCATCTGCGATCTCTGCACTCAACACTCCTCTTTACAGGTTCCATTGGGAATATGACATCGATTTACGGCAAAATAACGGAGTCGATTTTTTCGGCATTTTCCAATTTTTGGGGGAATATTTCTAAGCAATCTGAGGAGATGGCGTTGAGGCATTCCACTATCGTAGACAACTCTTTATTGTCTGCAAGACTGTTATAGTACACCCTATCATAGGTCAAAATTTCTCCCTTGGTATGACCCCAAACTTCGAACTTCGGCAAGCCCAAATAATAAAACAATGTTTTTCCCCTTTCAGTTGGCCTTTTTGTTGCCGAGTTATACACTGTTAGACTCCTCGTTAATAGGAGAGGAGATCAGTCCAGGGATAAAAGACTAACCGTAACTTTTCCTTCTCTAATACACAGTCCTAATGCCCGAATGATACGGGTGAAGATTGTGTCGTAAAGAGGTCTCCAGTCCATGAAGTCTGGGTTGTGGTAGATTAATCTGAATGATGCAGATACGGCCAGGGAACCTGTCGAACTTCTGACAAATAAGACTTGCTTTCTTCTGAAATATAGGCTACTAATTTGTTCTTTTTTAGCACTCTGTACATTGAAGAATTTTTTTTTATTTTCTTCCTTTTTCAAAATCATAGTATCGTTTCTCCAGTTTGAATGTTCACTTTCGAGCAATACAACAAATACTAAGCCACCATATGATGAAAGTAGGTGGCGAAGCTTGGTAATCTGTGTGCCTAATCCGAATAAGTGCTTCGCGGCTGCAAAAATTGACACGGGGTAAGGTAGTAAATAGGGTGTGAGGTGCTTTGGCATTCACTATTGTTTTGGGTGGGGAGATCGTCAGTTGATTAAAAACTCAATCTAGGAATTCTTACTTTCAATAGTTAGATGGAGTGAGTGCAGCTTCTCTAAGCAGGCGATCAGGTGGCAGTACTTCTCCCCGAACTACCCCGGCAAGCAGCACTGCTTCCGTGGGGATTCGGGGAGAAGCACTGCCGACGAATCCCTCCTCTGAAAATTCAAACCTTTCCCTCCATAAGGGCGACTGTGTGTGAGAGCTCGACACGATTTTCGGGGAGAACTTACCCCACCCTCGCATGTCATGTGAAATTACGAGTAGTTGCTCAAAACCTGTTCCATTACCTCGAACGAGTTCTTCGAAATCCAGTTCTGAGCTTTTCTTTTAACCGTGGAACCGAGATTCAACAATATTTTATTAACCTGACGTTTAGGTGTATTCCCTTCCTCGGCGCTTAGAAAAACAAAAGGCATTGGAGGAACCATTCGGTCGAGCACTATTTCAACCTGTAAAGAAAGTTCTGAGGGCGTGGACTAGGAAGTCGGAAGTTGTTAACTAACCTTCGGAATCACCCTATCAAACCGCAGTCATACCAGCATGAGGTGATCGGTGGACCGCAAAGGTCGATCATCCCTCATAGTTAACAACTCCTGACTTCCTAGTCCACACCCCTGAACATTCTCTGTAGATTGGAATAGTGCTTGATTAAATGGTTTCCCAGATGCTTTTTGTCTTGCTAGGCTCCGAGGAAGGTGAGGGCACCGAAACATCAGCCTAATAAACTATTGTTACAATCTCGGTTCTACAGCTGAAAAAGTAAACCTCAAAACTGGAAAGAAGCATGCCGAGATTTGTAGACAGTCGCACTTGGACACGCTTTATAATGTTTTTTTTCAATCCCGTTCATACCTATGAATTCCTGATCATTCCTATTTCGATTTATGATTAAAACCAGTCGGGCCGCCCAGCTAACGCCGGGCGTCCCTCCTTCTAATGGGTTCGCCCGGCTACGCCGGGCGCTCCTCCTTCCTCTGAAAAATTTGCTATGCGCAAATAACGCTTCGCTGTGTCCGAATAGAACATCGCATTATGTCACAAAGGCGATTATTTAGAGAAAAAATCATTCAGACACTTCATCGCGGCTGGGTCTACTATGTTAGCTACCATCAATGTTCCCAGCCAACTCCTTGTGCCTTCAAGCTTCAACGGTCTGGGTCCGAACTAACAGTATTTATTCTCGCCCAGTCCTTTGGGGCGGAGTTTGGTCTTGCAACCTATCATCAGTGTTCCTATCCTGCCTCCTGTATTCCTACTAACCATAAGTTTGACCGCTCTAGGTCCATTTTGACATATCTCTGTAAGCCCTGCACCCTTGAGGAGTTATGATTATCCGCTCAACCCCCCCCCCCTCCATTGTGCGCAGAGTCCGGTCCTGCCACCCATCATAAGTGTTTCAGTCCTGCCATCTCTCCTCCTGCCTAATTTGAACGCTCCAGGTCCAAGTTTAAGTTTTTCACACAAACCCCGCCCCTTGTGGGCGGAGTCCGGCCCTGCCACCCAGCATAAGTGTTTCCACCCTGCCGCCTGTACTCCTACCAAATTTGAACGCTCTAAGTCCAAGCTTAAGTTTTTCACACAAACCCCGCCCTTGTGGGCGGAGTCCGGTCCTGCCACCCACCATAAGTGTTTCCACCCTGCCGCCTGTATTCCTGCCTAATTTGAACGCTCCAGGTCCAAGTTTAAGTTTTTCACACAAACCCTGCCCCTTGTGGGCGGAGTCCGGTCCTGCCACCCACCATAAGTGTTTCCACCCTGCCGCCTGTATTCCTACCAAATTTGAACGCTCTAGGTCCAAGTTTAAGTTTTTCACACAAACCCCGCACCTTGTGGGCGGAGTCCGGCCCCGCCACCCACCATTAGTGTTTCCCATCCTGCCGCCTGTATTCCTACCTAATTTGAACGCTCCAGGTCCAAGTTTAAGTTTTTCACACAAACCCCGCACCTTTTGGGCGGAGTCCGGCCCCGCCACCCACCATTAGTGTTCCCATCCTGCCGCCTGTACTCCTACCTAATTTGAACGCTCCAGGTCCAAGTTTAAGTTTTTCACACAAACCCCGCACCTTGTGGGCGGAGTCCGGTCCTGCCACCCACCATAACTGTTTCCACCCTGCCGCCTGTATACCTACCAAATTTGAACTCTCTAGGTCTACGGGACAGATGTCATGAGTTTTCCATCATCATTTCGCACAAACCCCGCCCCCTGTGGGCGGAGTCCGGCCCCGCCACCCACCATTAGTGTTCCCATCCTGCCGCCTGTACTCCTACCTAATTTGAACGCTCCAGGTCCAAGTTTAAGTTTTTCACACAAACCCCGCACCTTGTGGGCGGAGTCCGGTCCTGCCACCCACCATAACTGTTTCCACCCTGCCGCCTGTATTCCTACCAAATTTGAACGCTCTAGGTCCAAGTTTAAGTTTTTCACACAAACCCCGCCTCTTGTAGGCGGAGTCCGGTCCTGCCACCCACCATAAGTGTTTCCACCCTGCCGCCTGTATTCCTACCAAATTTGAAACGCTCCAGGTCCAAGTTTAAGTTTTTCACACAAACCCCGCCCCCTGTGGGCGGAGTCCGGCCCCGCCACCCACCATTAGTGTTCCCATCCTGCCGCCTGTACTCCTACCTAATTTGAACGCTCCAGGTCCAAGTTTAAGTTTTTCACACAAACCCCGCACCTTGTGGGCGGAGTCCGGTCCTGCCACCCACCATAACTGTTTCCACCCTGCCGCCTGTATTCCTACCAAATTTGAACGCTCTAGGTCCAAGTTTAAGTTTTTCACACAAACCCCGCCTCTTGTAGGCGGAGTCCGGTCCTACCACCCACCATTAGTGTTTCCATCCTGCCGCCTGTATTCCTGCCTAATTTGAACGCTCCAGGTCCAAGTTTAAGTTTTTCACACAAACCCCGCACCTTGTGGGCGGAGTCCGGTCCACCACCCACCATTAGTGTTCCCATCCTGCCCCCTTTATACCTACCAAATTTGAACGCTCTAGGTCCAAGTTTAAGTTTTTCACACAAACCCCGCCTCTTGTAGGCGGAGTCCGGTCCTACCACCCACCATTAGTGTTTCCATCCTGCCCCCTTATACCTACCAAATTTGAACTCTCTAGGTCTACGGGGACAGATGTCATGAGTTTCTGCCCATACATCTATTTCGCACAAACCCCGCCCCCTGTGGGCGGAGTCCGGCCCCGCCACCCACCATTAGTGTTCCCATCCTGCCGCCTGTACTCCTACCTAATTTGAACGCTCCAGGTCCAAGTTTAAGTTTTTCACACAAACCCCGCACCTTGTGGGCGGAGTCCGGTCCTGCCACCCACCATAACTGTTTCCACCCTGCCGCCTGTATTCCTACCAAATTTGAACGCTCTAGGTCCAAGTTTAAGTTTTTCACACAAACCCCGCCTTTGTAGGCGGAGTCCGGTCCTACCACCCACCATTAGTGTTTCCATCCCTGCCGCCTGTATTCCTGCCTAATTTGAACGCTCCAGGTCCAAGTTTAAGTTTTTCACACAAACCCCGCACCTTGTGGGCGGAGTCCGGTCCTGCCACCCACCATAAGTGTTTCCACCCTGCCGCCTGTATTCCTACCAAATTTGAACGCTCTAGGTCCAAGTTTAAGTTTTTCACACAAACCCTGCTTGTTGGGCGGAGTCCGGTCCTACCACCCACCATTAGTGTTTCCATCCTGCCGCCTGTATTCCTGCCTAATTTGAACGCTCCAGGTCCAAGTTTAAGTTTTTCACACAAACCCCGCACCTTGTGGGCGGAGTCCGGTCCTGCCACCCACCATAAGTGTTTCCACCCTGCCGCCTGTATTCCTACCAAATTTGAACGCTCTAGGTCCAAGTTTAAGTTTTTCACACAAACCCCGCCTCTTGTAGGCGGAGTCCGGTCCTACCACCCACCATTAGTGTTTCCATCCTGCCGCCTTATACCTACCAAATTTGAACTCTCTAGGTCTACGGGGACAGATGTCATGAGTTTCTGCATACATTTATTTCGCACAAACCCCGCCCCCTGTGGGCGGAGTCCGGCCCCGCCACCCACCATTAGTGTTCCCATCCTGCCGCCTGTACTCCTACCTAATTTGAACGCTCCAGGTCCAAGTTTAAGTTTTTCACACAAACCCCGCACCTTGTGGGCGGAGTCCGGTCCTGCCACCCACCATAAGTGTTTCCACCCTGCCGCCTGTATTCCTACCAAATTTGAACGCTCTAGGTCCAAGTTTAAGTTTTTCACACAAACCCCGCCCCTTGTGGGCGGAGTCCGGTCCTGCCACCCACCATAAGTGTTTCCACCCTGCCGCCTGTATTCCTACCAAATTTGAACGCTCCAGGTCCAAGTTTAAGTTTTTCACACAGACCCCGCCCCTTGTGGGCGGAGTCCGGTCCTGCCACCCACCATAAGTGTTTCCACCCTGCCGCCTGTATTCCTACCAAATTTGAACGCTCCAGGTCCAAGTTTAAGTTTTTCACACAAACCCCGCCCCTTGTAGGCGGAGTCCGGTCCTACCACCCACCATTAGTGTTTCCATCCTGCCCCCCTTACACCTACCGAATTTGAACTCTCTAGGTCGACGGGAACCGGAGTTATGAATTTGCGCTCAAACATTTATTTCGCACAAACCCCGCCCCCTGTGGGCGGAGTCCGGCCCCACCACCCACCATTAGTGTGCCTATCCTGCCCCCCTTACACCTACCGAATTTGAACTCTCTAGGTCGACGGGAACCGGAGTTATGAATTTGCGCTCAAACATTTATTTCGCACAAACCCCGCCCCCTGTGGGCGGAGTCCGGCCCCACCACCCACCATTAGTGTTCCTATCCTGCCCCCCTTACACCTACCAAATTTGAACTCTCTAGGTCGACGGGAACCGGAGTTATGAATTTCCGGTCAAACACACAACTACACACACACACACACACACAAACACACAGACAAACCAACAGACACACTTAGCGCGTTATATATAGTAGGATGTTCTTGAACGCGCAAGGTTGTTAGGTGGAACAACGGAACAGGATGTTTCAGTCATAAACAACTATGCCGAGGTTAATGCAAGGGAGAAGCTGAAGCTTATTCCAATTCTTCAAAAACTTCAAAGTACTATGCTCAGTACCTCTATATTACTTGAACGACTTGCAGAAACATTCAATTAACAGATGAAACTGGGATAAAAAGGTGCATTTCCCGAGATTCAAACCAACAAAATACCGAACATACAGTTATTAATTCTTATTCTCAACTCCGAGGAGCTTGATTTCAAACAAATTTGGCCGTTTGTTGAACGAATCTCTATGTTCTGCTTATTATGAAGGAGGGCGGCAGGAAAGGTTCATTCCTTCGATGACATTGTTTCACGAGTAATACAGAAAGACTTGAGCCACGAACGACGATTAAAAAATGCAGGTCAACCGGAAATTGGCTCAAATAGCTGAGCGGAAAAAGTTTTCAGAGTCTGCGAAATAGTCGTTCCGTCTCTCATTACGATTGATGAATCCATTATATGCGTCATCCAAAATGTTCAATCACCCCATGAGTGCCGTATCTCCTTTGATGAGCGAGTAATTCGCATGGGAAATTTTGATGACTTACGTTGCGAAGAAATTTGGCAAATCGTCGCCCCATTTCTTTCCCATCTCGGCAACTTCATACATTTTCCACATCGTTTGGAACCACAGTCCCGCACCATATTTCTTGTGATCCTGAAGGGTGATGGAGGTAGATAGATCGGCTTGCTATACCGCAAAGTCTATGCGAATAGTTGCTTGAATGTACATGCCTCTGTGGGCATTCTAATATTGAGAAACAACAGAGCCATTTCGCAAAACTCCTTGGCTGAGTATCTTGGAGCCAACAGAACCTGAACCTGAAATCAACAGTCTTTCTCAGGTAGTTCGCTAAGTTCGCTCGTATCTTCTGCTCGAAGAAGATTCCTTCTCTCAATAATCGCGCAATTACAGAGGGTCACAAAATAATGAGCCTTCATTCATTGCAATGTACTTTAGCTTCTGAGCTGAGAATGGCAGCGGAGTCTATACACACGTTGTGTTGCATCATGTACAACAAAAAGCTGCAATCATATTTCAAGATGATATTCAGGAGCGCGAGACACTGATGCACGCACTTGTTCTCCCTTCACTTCTTCTCAGCCACTCTTCAGCACTTCTTGCATTTGAGAGTGCCACTCGACAGGTTTCCCTGCCAATCGGGAACTGAAAAGAAGCTCCCTTTCCGGAAAATATTTTGTTGTTCCTTCAACACGCTTTTTAAGAGTTAGCTTTTCTAATATTACGAACCAAAACGCGCGAACGTTTGCTGAGGATTTGTTCTATCGCGAAACTTTCTTCGTCAGGGAAAAAAGATTGCGATCGGCTCGCCTACGCTCACTTTTGTACCCCTATTCTTAGAACACTAGACATTCTATCCCCTGCTGGTTTGAGTTCGATTGATCCTGCTTCTTTGTATGGTTTTGCAGCTTTTTGTTATCATTACAGGAATCACAAGAAATTTCACGGTGTTCCTCCCCCAATCGGATGCACACACATATCGCGCGTGGCATTGAATGAGTCTCCACCAACCTAAATATATTAGAAACCAGTCGGGCCGCCCGGCTAACGCCAGGCTTCCCTCCTTCTTAAGGGGTCGCCCGGCTTCGCCGGGCGCTTTCCCTTCTTGTAAGAAATTTGCTATGCGTAAATAACACTTCCGATTCTACTTTTTCTTTGAAAGCTCTACACCCTCAGTATTAGCTCTGAATTGGAAGCGATTTTTTCTGTACTACAAATAATTATATACTAATTAGAACTTTCGATTCATTGCTCTTAATCTCGAAATTGTGTCGGATTGATGGCTTAACTGATTGACAACCAATGTCTTGAGTGGTACCAAGAAATGGATGATAACGCCTATCACAGATGTCGTTATCAACGGAACATTTTCTCCACGGATTTTTCATTAATTGGGAATCCCAAATCCTTAGCGGTCAGATGAGTTTAGTCACAAACGATATGCCACAGAACGAAAAGGAATCGTGGTACTTCATTGTGTCAGAAAGCTTACTGCGTAACGGTCGTAGGTTAATAGCAAGATTTGAACAAATTCTCATTTCGTAATGGAGAAATGTCATTGATCAGTCGCTATTATAGCATTTACAACATTAAAGAGGCAGTGTTTGATCATGAATACCCTTTAGCTATTCAAGCCCCTTATCAGTCCCTATCAGTTGTTATCAGTTCCTGTCACAGAGTACCTACGACCACGTTACATCCTACATTGCCGTCATTGAAAAGGTTCCACTGTTGACGCGAAGGGGCTTGCTCGCTTGTTATTATCTGTCCTTATCACTGATTAACTTCGGTCCCTTCACCTCCTGCACTATTTGCTGGAATGCTCAGTTGTTAGTATTAAAGACGTTGTAGATTTACTTGCTCTCGCCTCCTGTCAGTTTCTATCAGTCTCTAACAGTTTTGCGAAGTGCCAAAAGCTCTGCCGTTAACAGGAAGTAAGTAACGATTCCTGTGGCTCTCGCCTTTCTAGGTTCTTGATCAACTCCTTTCAATTGTTATCTTATCACCTACCATCAGTGTTCCTATCCTGCTTCCTGTACTCTTACCAAGTTTCAATGCAATAGGACCACGTAAACAGGAGTTATGTACTTGCGACCTAAAATTTCTATCGCGCACGCCCCCGCCCCCTGTAGGCGGAGTTCGATCTCGCCGCCTGCCATAAGTGTTCCCATGCTTCCCTCTGTACTTCTACCAATTTTTGAACGCTTTGGGTCCACTGGAACAGGACTTACGAATTTGCGACCTGGAATTTCTACCGCGCACGCCCCGCCCCCTGTGAGCGGAGTCCTGTCCTACCACCTGCCGTAAGTGTTCACATGCTTCCCCTTGTACTCCTGCCGAATCTGACCTTTCTAGGTCCACGGGGACATGAGTTATGAATTCGCGGCCCAAAGTTTCTAACGCGCACGCACGCTCCCTGTGCACGGATTCCGGTCCTGCCACTTACCGTAGGTGTTCCCATCCTGCCCCGTGTACTCGTACCGAATTTGAGCTTTCTAGGTCCACGGGAACAGGAGTTATGAATTTCCGGTCAAACACACACACCGACACACACACACACACACACAAACACACAAACACACCGACACACCAACAGACACACTTAGCGAATTATATAAAGTAGGATCTACCTCGATGATTATACAGTTTGCAAGAAACCTGTTTGCGCGACTAATTAAAAGCGAGTAAATTAAAGTTAATGGCCTATGTCTGCATTAGAAAATTCCAAATCTTAGCGTTCCCAAGTTTGGCACACCTCGCGTAACCCTCTAGAGTGGCTGATAAATGTTTAGTACTTCCAGATACGAATAAAAGGAACCTTTTCCCAAATCTTCGGAGAATCGGATGGTTTGTAGAATCGTTTCAGCCGAAAAGTTGCTGTGCGAATTCGTCCCCCATCAACGTCCTCAAGTTTTCCGAATGCTGCTCCATAGTACAGTTCATAGGCTGGTTCCCATTCCAAAACGAGCTCCTTATATGTAAAATAACATTTGCTGAAAGTGTAAATAATCTTTCAACGGTAAATGCAAAGTAGGGTGAAAAAACATAGGAGTGGAAGACATATAAGGATTTGTGTAATTTCCCATTCGTGTCCGATCTCTCAACCCTTTTGAAAAACACTTTCGAACTGAAGCCTTTGTAAATAAGTAGTCTTGAGCTATGTATTCAACACAAGCTGCTGTGTGGTGTTATCCTTTCCAGAAATTAGGGTGTCCAGAAAGGTTTGAGACAGTTCAGTCGGTTTCTTTAACACAAAGTAGCTACTACAATAACGTTAGATCAGTGATAAAGATAGTGGATCTTTTCAGCCAATCTCCCCATCAACCGGCCGAGCGCTGACGCGATTCGTCCAAAAAGAAGTGAGGCGCGGCGCAATCCAGCTTTTGAAAGTGTAGCAGTCATGGGAGCTCGAAATCCATCTCTCAGTTGTTAACAGAATACTCTTGCGTCTACTGCACTACAATCTGATAGGATCTCGTAGTAACATCCGCTTGAGTAGAGGAAGGATTTGAACATGCCTTTCTTTGCGTGAGCGCAAGCGAGCTGTGGCCCTGAGTCCACATGAAGGCATTGCGATTTCCTGTATGGATTTTCATATCACATCTACTTTTATTCTGAGCAATAATAAATTTGGTTGATGTCGTCATTCGCTTACAGTCGAGGAACTTCTGAAACACCCTGACTCTACGCTCCTGCTTCGTCAAGGAGCGTGATACTTTCAAAAAGTCCTGTTCTGAAAGTGATTATTGCGTAGAACATTGTTGGTGATGAAATAGAGAATAGAGATAGCCTCTTTCATTTTCTGACACGCTGAGGAGGTTTGATGGACAGGAACCCAAAACAGTGTCGGTATTTGAAGACCGCGGACGTTCGCTTTGACGAACTTCGTCGGAGCAAATCTCTCCTCTGAGGAAGAAATCGGTGGGTGACAATAGATGAAGTGCTGCCATCAGTCCCCATATGTCGTGACGAGGTACCTTCTGCTGCTTGCATCGGCGTTCTCCACCTTGTCCACGCCAAAACGTGGCAGTTTTTGTGCCGACACACCCCTAAGGATACATTCACCGAAGAATGCTGGTCCAGGACGATCCTGATGCAAGGAAGGGCCTGATTCCCTGTATGTCAAACCATATGCCCCGACAACGATGTCTACGCGGTACCTTTGGGAATAGTCCGCTCAATTATATATTAGGAATAGTGCATCACCTTCATGACGTGCGGATATTGCATGACGACACTTCAGTTGACTTGATATAGACAAATATGTAAACGGAATACTGTGATGCAATACGATTCTACTGAATATACGCATAAGCGAAACGACTATACTGTGACAATCTATAGCGCGAGAACAAGTATGTGACTATCTTCGCGCGCTTTTGGCAACTTCCGCCTTTCGGTTAGGACCGCTTGCAAGCAAAGTTGGACGGTTCCCTCCCGACGCATGCTTCGAGTCCGACTGGAGGTCGTGCGTCATGCGACTGAATGACTACTAACTTCGCACGAATTTCACAGTTCAATTTTTGTCACAAAGCACATAAAGTCCAGCAAAATCCATCATTCTTTCACCTTCTTTTGTACTTGAATGTTTTCGGGGTTGCGAACGCAACATGCAAGATATGCTCCATACCTTTGCTTGATATGATGTGATATGATATGATATGATATGATATGATATGATATATGATTTGATTTACCCCTTTGTTGATCAATTCCAGAATCTCAACTTACTGAAGGGAAGGGTAAAGATTAGCCTTTTGCGTTTTTATGATCCAATCTGGCAAAGCAGCAAATCTAACACGATTCGACCGCGGGAGCGTATTTCACCAAGGGTAATCATCTGTTCAGTTGCACCTTCGAGCATAGGCACTTCCACTCTCTGCATCCCTTTCCAGATCTGCTGAACCACAATGAAACGCTTACTTAATAAGCTTTTCAAGAGCTCTTGCAGCATAGTGTACCACGTCGTGCCACTGGTCCTTTTTAACCATTACTAGATACAAAAGTTTGATTAGTTTAATATGATCGCTTTTTGAAAATCGGAATCCGTGCGTTTCAACAAATCTGAAATGTTTTAAAACTATAGGATTAAAAAAACAAGTGTACTCAGAGCTGGTGCGTATAAAACTAATAAGCTGGGAAGTAAGTAAGGAGTCGCATGAGTTTGCTGCAGTTCTTTTTTTAATCAAATATGTGGTGGTATATTTTCAGCAATGTAATACTATCGTTACTTATTTCATTGCCCTCTTCTAATGAACACGTCAGTGATCCTATTTTTCCATAACTGGGAGGCATTGAGGCAAAAAAATCGTCAGCTCTTCAACTTTCAACATATTCAATTTGGGAAATTTTCATAGCTAGAAATGCCTTGTAGGAGTAATGAGCGGCTGTTAATTATACGGAGCCAGCGTATCGTGATATCGGTAGGCAGAGACCCGTGCCTGCCGTTTTTCTAGGACGCGTTCGCGAGATCTGGTGGTTGTTGGCGTGTGGCGAAACTGAAGATTAGTAGTCCCTAGTCCCTACGATCCTTTTCTGACCTACATCCCCAACTTTAGTGCTGAAGTTCCATCGTTCTAACCAGAGACGTAGCGAGTTCTACGATATCTGCCTTGTAAGGCACATTACCAACTCCTATCAATTGTTATTACATCCCATACCACCCATCAGTGTTTCCATTCTGTCATCTGTACTCCTAAGAAACTCGAACGCTCTGGATTCATACGAACAGGGTTTATGAGTTTCCGGTCAAACATTTCTTCCGCACGCCTCGCCCCTATGGTAGGAGTCTGCCACCCACCAGAAGTACTCCCATCTTTCCGCCTGTACTTCTACAAAGTTTGAGCGGTCTGTGCCCTAGAACTATTCTCCGGAGCTACGAATTTCCGTCAAACACACACCAACAAACCAACAGACACACTTATAAATATACTAAGACCAGTCGTTTCGCCCGGCTGACGCCGGGCTATTCTCCTTTGGCAGTTGTGCTTATCGGTTAACTCTCAAACCCTTTTTGAAACAAATAATAGTTTCCTGTACATGAACTTTGACGCAGGACTAACAGGGCAGCGCGCATGGTATATAGTGAAAGTCGGCGCCTACGTTTTTGATTGGAAGTGTCGATATTCTGCTCTCCTTCTTGAAAACAAATACCCGGTTTGGCGGTTGGTTAGGTTTTGTTGCAAATGATATCGAACAAAGATCCTTCATAAGTCACAAACCTTGCTGGGTAGCGGTCGCAGTCCAATAGCAAGAAATGAACAAAATTCTCATCTGCTTATCGTATGGCCGCTAATGATTCCCTATCACTGCACTCAGTTCTCACTTCTATCACGTTACACTACCATCCCCTCTTATCGAATGAAACATGCTGAACAGTCAAAGCTACATCGTAAATACCGAAGGGTTAGAAGTTTGATCGGCTCCTGCTCTCTTAGGCTCCTTATCTCGTATTAGTTAATATCAGCTTGTGTCACCGAGTGCCTACGTCCCGTCATATCCTTCATCAATTATCAAAATGTCGAGGATTCTACTGTTAATATGAAATGTGTAATCCTACCAGATTTGAAAGCTCTAGGTCCATCAAACAGGAGTTATGAATTCGTGGCATAAAATTTCTATCGCGTATGCCTCGCCCCTGTGAACGGAGTCCGGCCCTGCCATTAACCATAAGTGTTCCCGTCCTGCTCCCCGTACTCCTACCAAGTTTGAACACTCTAGGTCCACGGGGACAGGAGTTATGAATTTCTGGTCGGACACACACCGACACGCAAATACACAGATTAGCAAATTATATAAAGTAGGATTGGCGGTTATCACTTTTTTCCACTATCTGCAATCCTATAACCATCTTTACAGAAAATCTACAAAAATCAGTCGTATTTCACCTCTGGCCTACTAACATGATCCCATTCAGCTGTTTTCGTAGTTGCAGGGCTGTCTATGGCTGCTTTCATACTTCGACGTGCGTGCCGGCACGCAGGTGGAAACGAACGTACATTTGGGGAGCGACAGCGACCATCCTTGATTTGCGGTATCAATCGATACCCGCTGCTGTCGCACGCTTTTACAGGGCCGTCGTTGCATAGCCGCTCGTACGCCGCTCCCTAAATGTACGCCCGTTTCCACCTGCGTGCCGGCACGCACGTCGAAGTATGAAAGCAGCCTGTCGATCCTAATCCCTCTTCATCTGAATGGCTACAGGCAAGCATGTGGTCCCAAAGGACGGAACGATTTCCGGCAACCTGATCGTACATATTATGCTTATGGAACTACTACAGGAGCACCATTTAGGTTACTTTTTTTCACCAGCAATCTATATACTTTGAGATTTGATAGGAATTATCTGCGGCGTTGGTGTAATTTTTATTCTTTCGAAGGGATCACCTAGAAGTGGATTCACACCGACGCTGGTCTCTCTACAACTCAATTAAGAGAAGTTCTTACTCTTTCAAAGCATAAATGTAGTTTCGAAGCGCAGGACGATTCTCATTTACTAGTACCGATGCAACTAGGCCATGTTTGATGTGTTCAAAGTGCTTGTCCAAATATATGCTGAGCTGTGAATAGTATGGGAGTAGCACGTATTTCTTTTCGTGTCGTCCGAAGTGACGTTTTTTCTCGTCCTCAACGTTCACACTTGCATCCACAACCACAAACGATGGTTTCTGAAAGACACTTCTCAATTCGTTTAATGCAGAAACTACCCTAAAGTTACTTCCCTCAAACATTTTACTTACTGAGAAAAGTTTATAATAAACCAACCACCATCAAGACAAAGCCGAAGACTACGCCACCACCGCCAGATGAAGAGCACCACTTGAGTAACGAATGAAACTCTCTTATGTTTGAGATCGCACTTTTATACATATTGCTCATCTTTAATCAGTTGGATAACCCAGCTCACGTCGATTTCTAGAATCAGAATGTTCGCTCTTCAAACATGCCATACTCCAAAACAACAAAATTCTTGAAATGGAATGCTAAGCGTTGCGCAGATATTACGAATTCACGCAGCCCTCGGAGTGCTCAACATGAACAGATCAATGCAGTTGCCATTCATTATGAAGTAACGTTTCCGCCTATAATTATGAAGTCTCAATATGTTCTTCTTGATCGCTATATTAATCATTCATTGAGGATTTCATTCGCCCTGTGTTGCGTCTACAGCTGGGAATACTTATGATGGGTGGCAGGACTGGCCTCCGCCCACAGGAGGCGGGGTTTTCGCGAAGTTAATGTCTGAGCGAAATTCCATAGCTCCTGATCAAGTGGACGTGGATAGCGACATCAGTGTAAGTAGAGGGGGCAGAATGGGAACACTGACGATAGAAGAGGTCTCGGAGAACAAGATCCAATCACTAATTGAATCCTAGCGCCTTTGTTATTTACGCTAGCTTGATTCTTTGATGTTTCATTCGATCAGAAGGGTGAGGGCGCTGATAGGGACCGATTGCGATTTGGAGGTTGGCGATTCAATGGAGGATCACGGTTTTCCTCTGATTTAATATCATTCTTGGCAAAACTTAACAGACCACTAATAATCTTGTATTCTCATTTAATGATGTTACCGTTGAGAAAAGGACCTACATTCATAAAGGCATTCGATAATGGTATTATTATGACTCGACAACATTTGTGAGTGCCATTCAAGGTTTTGGTTGCCTACCATTTGAACCTTCGATGGGTCTTCATTTTCAAGATGAACAGCGACAGGTCCACTTGCATGCCTTATTGCTCCTCTATCGAATTTGACGTTACGAAAAGTATCATTTGTTTCGAAGAAGGAGCGTGCTGTTTGCCGATTATCACAACCTATCATAAGAAGGAGGGAAGCTCGGCTGGGCGACTCGAATAGTATCGGAATAAAGCGAAAACTGATACCCTCTCGAGTCACGAACTTTGACGCGCAGTGCTCGCAATCTATCAGTAAGTATGCTAGATCTTAAATCTTGATCTAGAATTGATCAATACTGTTGTTTTATCTTCTGCTTCTTCTCCTTTGCGATATCGCGCCGTCGCACGGTCCGCTGGTCCTGTTAGCCTATTCACTTACGTCTACCTGAGGCATTTCCTCCACTTACGTCGGCCTCGGCGAGTCCTTCTTGATCGCTACCTTTTCTTTGGATCTTCTCGTGATCGCTCTCCCTGAACCTGTGGTTCCATTGCCTCTTTAGCAGATGATTCTCATCGTCAGCAGTACAGAGGCTATTTGTGTGACCCAACCGACGTTTTTGTTTCTGATCATCCTCGATTCAGTCGCGTCCGAACGTAAACCCATCTGAGCATCCTGATTTTACCGAAGTGGAGCTGCTTTTTATGAATCTTGTCAAGAACCACCGCCGCTGCCATGAAACATCGTGGGCTGAACCACTTCCTTCCCGATTCCTTCCTTTAGCGTCCTTGGTGATAGAGAACACTAAGCCCCCTTACTTTCTTCCTGCTGCGCTCATACGACCTCGGGATTTCACCATTCTTCACAGCCCTCATCACTGCGGAGTCTTCGCTGGCCCGATGCCGGGCTTTGGCTAGTCAGAAAGTGTTTTTCGCGTGTGTGCCAATGCTTGTGAGCTGTTTTCTTCTATCTTAGAACTCTGGACTTCATCGTTTCGGAAGAATCGTTTAATTGGGATCCACCTCGAGTCTCACCGAGCGTTTTCCTCGCAGATTGTAGAATGATGTACGGTGTCCAGGGGTCGGTGATACTGAACTTGCTCAATTCTTAGCCCGCTACTACATGCGTTTTAAGCAACTTTACTATACCGTCTCATAACTTATCACGTTGTCGGCAACGCTGCGCAATGCTGCGCGACAGTACATTATCTTATTCAAAATAAGTGGGCCCGTACTATTTCTTGTGCAGAATTTCAATTTAGGCTTAGAATTGTCTAAAATAGCACCGGCCAACAATTAAATGATTTCCAAGACCAATTTTTCATTTTTATGAACAACTAACAAACATGAATTCGTCTTGTCGGCAGCAGCTTTGTCGACAAAGTGAAGGGGCTTCGAATCACTTCAGATCGATCTCTAATCATAAAACTCCGGCGGTGGAGGGCCCATTTCTAGCCATGTTATAAGGTTTCATCAACCAGTAATTCCGCTGAATATCAAATGAAAGCGGAGCGTCTGTAAAAAAGGCCAAAGAATCTTCTGAGCCCATCTGTGCCGGTAGTAGTCCAATTGTGGTGTTTTTTCTGTCCGTAGACGTTGGTCTTGTCAGATACCCTTCTTCAATCTTTTCAGAAAAAAAAGCTCATAAAGTTGGACAAGCGTTTCACGGCCATCCACCTCTGTACTGGTTCCAAGGGGCTCAGAAAAGGTTCATCCGTCATACTCCTGAGCAGCGCTCCCCATATGTTCTGTGTTCTTTCGTCATAGTCAACTCCCAGATTTCAATGTTGGAATCATTGCTGTCAGGAACGACCGCAGGAGCCACATCACCGCCATCCAAACCGCTGGCAGTTTCATCATTGCTGTCAAGCAGCACTTTGTCAAAACCTCTTTGAACTCTAGGATTTCAGTATGCGCAACACTCATGATGACAAGAATACTTGTAAGGATGACCACATTCTCGGAGATAATATTAATGTACCCCGCATTCACCACCAAATTGGAAATTACTTCGAGTAGCCATAAATGTTTGGAAAAATTCAAACACTGTTGGATGGTTTGCGGAGTATTCCCTTGTGTCCTTTGTTTTCAATCGTTTTTGATTATATTCACTCTTGTTTTTGGAAATTAACAAATTTCCAAGATAGGAACCGTCTCGTCCCACGCAACAGTCACAAAAAACTTGGCTCGTCGTCAACGTTTAGGTATGAAATATTCTGAAGTCCGTCAGTCAAGACTATATCGTGAAAACGAACGGGGTTGGAAATCTAGGATGTACCGTAAACTTGAAGGCGGTCAGCTCTTCTGACTTCCTAAGGGCCCATATCAGTTGTTGTGTATTGCCATTCTTTCTTGTGCTTCTTTATTCACGCTATAGTCCTCTCTACATAGCACACAGAAGTATACAACAGTCAAGCATAACAAAACTCTTTTGTACCACGAAAATAGGGAGTGACGAGATGTTTTCGCATCATAATGTAGTTAACAATGTCTGTCAGAAAGCATCCACGATTACGAAACACACATATCAACCCGAAGGTGCCCGGCTTCCAATGTCCACGCAATGGGCGAAGGGAATACGGCTCATGCTCTATGTCTCCTCATTGAGCATTGCCAATCGCAATCAGTTTACGGCACTAACTGATTTCAGTCCCTCACCATCTTGCAACAACTAGAAGAAAGCCAAGTTGTTAGTTCGCTGGGGAGCTAAGGAAACAGATACGAATCCTTGGTCCGCCGACAGCATCAACTTTATTAGGCCCTTTTATTCGTAAATTGTGAAGAGGCATTCGATTTCGTGGGAGAAGCTTAAGCAATCCCTCTCAAATACATGAACATTCATCTAGTTGTTCGACCAAAAACCACAAAGTGCTTCTGGAAAAGGAGCACGCTAGTGACCATGTTATCTCTCAAGCATTCAAAGCTGCGCCGCAGAACGTGACATCAAATTTTGAACATTAAGAAAGGGATATCTCATCAATGGTGAGAACGCTAGTTATCCTCGCTTCGCTGATGATATCGTTTTGATATTTAACAGCAACGTCGAAATGGGAGGGATGATGAACTGTTCAATACAGTAGGCTTGCGGATAGGCTTTGGGATGAATATTTCCAAAACGCTATAATGGTGAAGAAACGGTTCGACACGAGAACAGTAATGGTAAGAGGGAAAGCTCTGCGAAGAGTTGAGTCTAAAGTTATCAAAGTGAACATAACCCGGTTATCAAAGTGAACATAACGAAGAATGTTGACTAACAATACCAGCTCAGCAAATCCGACCTCGAAGCATCAATGTTCAACGTATCAGTATTGCTAGCGATGTGTTACGCGGCTAAAACGAGGGCTGACACCAGCTGACACAGTAGCATAAAATGAAATCATATTCCTACTTTATTTAATTCGCTGTACTCCCTGCCCAAAACTTTATACTCCCTGCCCAAAACTTTGTCGCAGTTCAAACGAGCACTGAAAAATTACTGGGCTGAGAGCTACACTGGTTAGGCTCATTTTTAGTTTTACCTGAGTGGAAGTTTCATAAGGTATTATTTCTCTTCAATGGCTTTTGCTTTGATCAGCTGTCTTTTACTACCTGGTTCTCTTGGATCCTGATCAATTATATGATTTGTTTTTGTAGTACGCTGTGTTCATGTGCTGACTGTACATGTTACTAAATAAATAAATAAATAGGAACCACACATAACAGCGTCTGTACAACAAGCATAGTTTTCCGTGTCAGTTTGCGTTATACTAGCACTGTCTCAGAGATGAAAAGGGGGATGGGCGCAGCAAGGCTTCGAAAGGGTCGAATCACCGGGGTGAGTACGAACTACTTCGATACGAAAACTGGATGGTTACCTCGCAAGAAAACTGGAAACTGTTCCACTGCCACCACCCCGGGCTTTCCCCTACCTAGGGCTTAGATTTAAGACTGCATATTTTTGGTATGATACGGATTAACACGTAATACCGTAACAATTCCTTGTTATACCAAGAGTGTTATGTGCCCCCTTCTCCACCCACTCCCTCCCCCCCCCCCCCTCTCCGACTACATTTTCACCGTAGATTACTGGCCGTAGTGCTCCACTCCAGGAACTCCGTTATCACCTATACATAGTTGTTCTACGATATTTATCCCTCCAAGTGAAGGATTGATGACGCCCAAAGTAAAGTTTAGCAAGGTGAGGACAACGTATGTACAGTAGCGCTCAAAAGTCTTCGGTGAAATGCTTTGACGCTTTTTCGTTCATAGCTTTTTTCTTGGTGTACCAAATCGCGCGAAATTTGGATATGTTTAAGCATATTTCACCCTACCCAACACTATTTGACTGCAAAGCTGCAATCTCCACAGACAGAGCAAGGTGTTTGTTGCGGTAGCAGATTTTGCTGAAAGTAAAGTTGTTGGCGTCTGCACTTATTCGAACCTTATGTGCGTTTTTCTCATCTATTGTAATCGGCGTTACCGCTCATGCACTTTGGACATGGCAAAAAGGAAAGAAATCCTGGAAGCACCAATTTCCCTTTTTTCAGTTGGTTTTGATTTCAAGATCTTTGGGATATTTGGAACATGATCAAAATGCAGGTTAATAGTGCTAAATATTTACAATACACCCACGCTATACATATTGAAATTTCGCATGATTAGATGCAGTAGGAAAGGAGTTATGACTGAAAAGTACGGGTGAAGAACCATTTCACCGATGACTTTTGAGCGCTACTGTAAGTGCCTACTGCCAACACAAATTTCATCGAAAAAGCTTTGATAAAACGAGTAGGCGGGGCAAAAATAAGCGCACGGAAGCAAGGCAGGAACGTAGCAATAATAGGCACTTACATATATCGTGTCTATGGCCATTAGACCGTTCTCAAAGCAAAATGTAACTGAATGACGACTGTGAACAGTATCACCATGATCGCTAGACCACAAATTCAGGAGTTTGGTTCAGTTTTGTTAGTAAGCATTAGACGAGCGGATGGCCGCAAAAAAAGTTCCACCAGATGATGTGGGTATATCCCTATGATTTTTTCTTATAATTTCAGGTGTATTTGGCCCTGCAAAAGGGATGCTCTAACGCAGTTGTATGCTTGAAATGTCAACAAGGAATCAGAAGGGAATACCTAGATGACGGAGTTTCCAGACGGAATTTATGATTATCTTTAATTGGTGCAAAATTGTGGTAGTAGCATAGTTATCCTCATTCAGTTGCTCTTGAAACGGGCTATGAGCAACACTTCCTCACTCTTCTGCTATATAGTACCTTTCCATTATATTTGGAGACCTTTTCCGTTTTCCACTCGATAAGGCCATATTAGCAAGCAAACCTATAGTGAAACTAAACTCCCAATTCATCCAGGTTCGGTTCGCGACTGTCTGCAGTAATTGATATTGTTGGATCTGTCGGTTCACATATAGTTCACATTTGGTGCATGGTCAACGACACCCTTTCATTACACTGAGTTCGTCGCGCAGAAGTACTTTCAGAGCCCGCTTACTAAACCAGAAGACTTGAACGGTGCTTATTAGTGCTTTTGTACAACGGTAACAGCATTATCATCGATTTCGACAAAACAACGAGCGCTCTTGACGATCATGCGTCTTTTATGTCCATAAGGGGTTAAGTAATTTTACCCGAAAATGGCGTCGCGCTCGCCGCACCCGACGGCGCACAGTGCCGCGCTGCGGACTGAAAGGTATGACTTCCCAGTGAAAGGACACGATAATCGCCGAACCGCTGCCGCTTGCCATACTGACCCTTGAATTCTACTGTTCCTCATCAGCCACTACAGTTGCTATCACCTTCTGTCGCTCGTTACTTGCGATGCCGCCGTTGCAGTGTGGGTGTAGGTGTGCAGGTATGTGTATGTGTTTGTCCAACCGGAAATTTCCAACTCCTGTCTTCGAGACCCAGTCCGTTCAACTTTACAAGAGACGCATGTGGCAGGATGGGAACATTGATGGCTGATGATTGGAAGTGGTAACAATGGATAGAAACTATACGGAGCCTTAGAAGACAGGTGTCCCAGGATCCGTTATACCCTTTATCTCCTTCACGTTAAGGGGTGCGCCTCAGCGCTATAGCAGGTGCTGTGGGATTCGAAGGGACCGTATTTGATTGGTTGCATATTGGTAAAAACTGATAGAGACTGATAACGAGCTAAAGAAGGCGAAAGCCACTAGGTTGTATCACCCTCCGTTTTAGGAGAGGAATCCTTGCATTTTGATAGGTGATGTAGGATGTGACGGGGTCGTAAGCACTCGATGAGGGAAAATGATAACAACTGATCATGGCTGATAATGAGCTGTAAAGAAGCAACAGGCTATGCCCATCGTTTTGGCAATATACCCCTTGTGGTGACGGATAGAGGAGGTTGGTGTCAGGAAGTGATAACAATCGGAAAGTTGAAAAAACAAGCTCCAGAAGGGGAAAATCATCAGAAGGAGAAGTCGCTAATACCGGAGCCTTGAGCGGAGACTGTTTGCCATGGTGCGCATGTGGAGAATGGTGGCAGGAAGAGAACCACTGAGAGAAACTAACAATGATAGGAACAAGCAAAGAGCCTAGAACAAGGGCCACTAACCAATTAAGTGTATTCGGTATCTACGATGTAGCGTTGGCCCTTTAGTATGCTTCATCGGAAAAAGGGATGGTGAGAAGGATGACAAGAAGCAAGAGTTAGCTGCAGTGACAGGTTAAATTTAGGAGACTAAAATTGGGTTCATCTATTGTTGTTAGACGAACGCTACTCAATAAAATCTGTAACTCGATAAAGGGTCACGTTACCCCTTTGTTTCCTATATTTTCGCAATGCGACACTTCCCATCGATAATTTGGGACGTTCAACTAATGATATATCAATAGAAAAAAGAAGTTTCATCGATAGCGACATCTGGTAATGACCTCATTATCAGTCGACAACATTTGTGCGTACTATTCAAGGCTTTGATTCCCTAGCAGTGCAATATTCAACGAGTGATAATTTCAAAACGAAGAGTGACAGAATGAGACTTTAGTCATAGACACAATCATCGGGACTACACTTGTGCTGTCTTATTAGTTCCGTGTCGAATTTCGTGTTTGGCAAGGTATTAATCAATCTGAAGAAATGGCGGGAAAGAGGGAAAGAAAGAAGGAAGGGTTCCCTCTCCCTTATGACGAAGATGTAATGATCTAACTGGCTTCATATTATTTATTAAGGTCAAGTCTGTACATTTGAATATCAAAGAGTGTCGCTCCTGTACCCTACGCCCTTCCTGAAGAATTATCAGTTGTTAATCACTTTCCGTCACCTATCACCAGAACCTTGCTCCTTACTCGGAGTTCACCCTAACTTGAGTGCTTTGTGCAGAGCAGCGGACGGTACACCCCTCCCCTCCCCCTCCCCCCTCCTCTACACATACACTACTAGGGTAGTGTATGTGTAGAGGAGGGGGGAGGAATGTAGCTTATTCGGCAGGTAGCTTGAGATGACACATGGTCATGTTTCGCCAACCATGATTCAGAGGTGTCTGTTGTGACATGCGTCGGGAAGAAACGGCACCCCACATCCACTTGCCCTTGGTCCTACCGCAAAACGCGGAAGTTGTCAAGAGCGCGGGAAAATAATCATAAACTTGTCATCTTTCTACGTATCGGCTCCAATTAGCCATTCGAATGTAGTCGTCTGGCCTGGCTTTCGGATAGTCGCACGCCCTCCTCTCCTCGTCCAGTGGGCTTAAGCCGTAACAGTCGGCCATTGCATCTTATCTAATCTCGTCTCCTCCTCGCCTCACGTCTTAACTCCTGGTCAGTCACGGTGTAGTTCGTTTTAATTATGCATATACTCGGTGTAATGTATTTGCCTCATAGTATTCCATCTGCGATTTGCCCGTCAATTGAATTATTGTCATTGTCATATCCGTACACTATACAGTAGCATCCTACTGTCGTCGTTTTTTCGAGCCGGATTCCCCAAGAGGGCTGCGGACACCTTGTAGTCTGGACATTTGGTTTGGTGTCAGGGGAATAGGCCGTTTTCCAGTTTGCAGCAGGACCGTCAAGAATTCCTCAGCAAGACGCGTCCTCTCAGAGGTGTGTGGGGACTCCCACGTTCTGTCGTGGAGGGGGTGCGGGAAAGCCGAGACGAACAGCAGAAGGCACCTCGTCACAACAGTCTCCACTCGATCACTGTCTTCGCCGTTCATCGTTATTAATTACATCATCATCCGCTGCTGTCTACAACGCAGTTCCAGCTCGCACCTTGTTTGCTTCGTTACTTCTACTTGGTTATTTTACGCGGATAGCATAGTCAAAGTCAACACGGACCAATTAGTGTGCTGCGGAAGAAGCAACACTTAAAGGCACAGTTCACGATAAAATGCTTTCTGAGATTTCCCTGCAGTATGAATTCGAGGCTCCCCCTTATACCATAGCTGCCGTTACAAAGTCGAAAAACGTCATGGATAGGCCACAAATGCCACACCCATCGTGAACGACTTTCAACGGCTTTGTGGAGGCTGCACTACTCGTATCTTAAGAGACCCCCGTGTTCAAGTACAAGCAACTTTTCATGACCCATGGCGACAGCGAAAGGCAGTTTCGGACAGTTTCGGCTTGGTGTAGTCATCTTTTTGTGAGATGAGAGCAAGCTGAGTCTGCCCGAACATCCCTCGCATTATATCACAGTAATCTCGCAAAACCTCCACTTCCAATACTTTTAAAAAGCCTAGAAGTATTGGATTTTCTCGCTTTCTTCGCTACCGATGTGCTCCTCTACATTAACAGTTCCACTTTTTACCTAAGAAGGTATAGTTCAAAATTATCGTGAACCGTGCCTTTAAAACTGTCGGCGTAGTGGTACGGTTCCGCCGAAGCTTGACGGTAGCGTGGCAGGGTGCGCGAACAAGAGCGCAGCGTAAGTGCCCGACTGGACCTCTGGAATGGCCACTGGTGTGTAGTAGTCGAGGAAGGTCGTACCCAGCAAGGTACTTGGATAGACACATATCCAAGTATCAATACAAACACGCTAACACATATGTATATGTGCATACACAAGAACCATACCAACTATACACTTGTATAGAAATGAACAAACAGACACGCACATAAGCACATGCCCTCACGCATGCACACATTCACACACGTACACATGCACACATATACAACTTCACACATACAAGCATATACATACTTATACACAACAGCTTGCACACCTATGCATACACACGGATCCGCACACAGGCACACTTACAGACATGCACACATTCACAAACACACATGAACACATACCCACAAACATACACACACAATTTATACCAATCCACACGGGCATACGTACATGCTCTGCGTACTCGCTTGAATGTTTCAGATCAATTCAACTCCAGCAGGGATTACAGACCATGAAGATGATTATGAAGATGACGATGATGATGAAAGCTCGAGATCGGTGAATTTTTCATGGATAATTTTGAGACAGCATTATTAAACAGGGCTTTTTCAATGACCTTGTCGCTGAAGTGACTCATATAGCTGCAATGAAAATAGAAATTCGAATGCAAACGGAGAGCTTCACACACGGTTTTGTACCTAAATACTCGAGAGTTCGAATTTCCTTGAAGACTACTTCCATGAAACCTCATTTTTAAGATCGATTCCAATGACATTTTTCACGACGATCTAGTTGCTGATCTACTGATTCGAATTCTAAACTCACCTCTCATTGATGATCCTCACTGGATCAGGAACGATAATAACAGGTACGAAATACAGATGGCACGTAATATTCGGGTGTACAATGGAATACTTCCTTTTCAGAAATACGGTGGCTCCAGCTTTCCTGAAGTTCGATATAAGTTTTGATGAAGTTGTTCAATTATGTGCCAAAGCTTCAGCTTCCTTTCTTGCTCAATCGGCTCTTTTAACAATTGAGAAGTTTGTTTTTTTCTGCACCTTGTATACAAGAGTCTTGTCATCAGAATGCTGAAGACCGCCCAAGAAAGTACATATTAGGGTTTGCAAGAAAGTGCTTCGAAACTGTGAGAGCATTCATGAACGCGCTAAAGAAGGACCAGATTCAATGGCAGGGAAAGGGTTTGCTGATGGGTCAACACTAGACCGATCGATATTTGACGCCGTCGTTCTAACTTAGTGATCATCAACCGAACGATGTGCGATCGACAAGCCTACCGCATTTTTCTGTTTCACCATTACGAAACTGGTTGCTCCGAAACTCACGTTTGGAATGAGATATGGTGACTGATGTCCAGAAGTGCATCCTTTCTTGTTACCTACCACAGATGGCACGATCGCTTCTTTTGAGAGGATTTTTGATACGAGGAATTTCGTCGAAGCAAACGTACGCTGTCTTTAAATACCAACACTGTTCTGGACTCCCATCAAAGCAGCCCTCCTCAAGGGGTCAGGAAATCTAAAACACGACCTCTACTCTCTACTCCATCATTCACGTCATTCTACGCAAAAATCACATCAAAGCAGGACTTATTGACTGAGCAAGGGCATCGAGTGCAAGTCAGTGTATGTCAGAAGCTCCTCGACTGTAAGCGATCGACAACATCAACCGACCTCATTATTGCTCAGGATAAAAAGTAGATGTCACACAAAAATCCACACAGGAAAAAGCAATGCCCACCAGTGGGCGTAGGGCCACAGCTCGCATCAATGCGACACGTTCACGCTAGAAGGACATGGGCTCATTCTCCCTCTGCTCGACCAGGTGTACTATGAGACCCTACCAGGAAGTACTGCTGTGGACACAAGAGTATTCTGTCAACGAGAAGTGGTGTTTCGTGCCCGTAATTCACACCAATTACAAAGGATTTTTCGATTGTGGTGGGTAATGTTCGACCATCCGACGAGAGGACGTGAGCTATTATAAGGCTTGGTATAACCTGACTGCCCCACTCCCAACATATCCAGCTGACCTCACCCATATGACTGTCATACATTCATAAAGGGATAAATATAACAATCGTCATAAAGCAATCGTCAAGTACTAGATGAATGGATTGCGTCGCGCCTTATTCTTTTCGAAAGAATTGCATCAGTGCCCTGTCCGCTTGATGGAGAAACATTGCGGCTCAGAAGAGCCACTATCTTTATCACTGATCTCACTTTATTTTGTGTTGAAGACCCGACTAAATTCTTTCAAAACTTTCCGGACACAATATATATTATTTACTACACCCTCAGGCTCTTGTGCTGACTACGGGAAACCAGTTTTGTGTTCAATTAGCAAAGTAGGGCTATTTTCCATGCTCCTCGTCCAAAAAAATTGATAGTTGCTACTGGACCACACCATGACGACCATACTCATACCCACTCCTCGTTCACTCCAGTCACCATTTATTATACTACTCCGAGTAACGACTTCGAGACAAGGACGGGCTGAATATAGGGGGTCAACACACACAACGGGTCTATGCTGAACGTCTGCGTCATTCAGCTGTTCATGTTTTGATTGGAGACATTTCATTTTTCTTTTGTGGCTTTACATACTTACGAGGCTTACGAGGAACCTGACTTTTACCAGGATGATGGTCGAATTCACTGCTGCGTGAGTAATCTTGGGAATTCAGGAACCAAGTGCGCCACCCGCATGTTGGGTTATCGCTACTCAAGCTTTTATCTCTTTTCTGGTATTAACTGGTACCGGACTCGTCTATGGGATAAAAGCGCCGAGTTGAACATTAGCTCACCAACACAACTCAGCAACTCATTGTACCGGCCAAATACGCATTCAGTGCAGCGCAACGATTCTATAACCAGATGTTGATGCGAGGGTGCGCCCCGGAAACGGGAATGGAACGCCGAAAGGTTTATCCTTCAGTCTTTTATTTGCTCCCTTCACCTGCTGTACTCTCCTTTCACCTAGGTAAAGTGTAGGTTTCTTTCATGTTGCGGTGCAGAAGACTGAGGCAGTAATCTTCATCAATAACGTCGGATGGAGTTCTAGAGCACGGAAGCGTCGTGTACCTGAGGCTGCCAGGCCAGATAATCTTTCCTGAATATTCCATCTCGGCCTCTCCTCCCTAATCGGTCTTCTTCGCTCGCCTCGATCCTTTTCGTTGATTCCACAAGCTTATAGGTGAACTATTACAATTTGTGTGGTGAATAAGCTCCTAATTTACCACTCACCCAGCGGAGCTAAGTTCGTACAACCTATCACAGTAACGTGTTAGTTTCCTGGAGAGATCGTTAGTATATAAAAAGAAACGCTCTGAGAAAATTGAAAAAAAATCTTAAGAATACCTATTTGTCTGCAGTATACACCGTTGAACAGCTGTACCCGAAATTTGCACAATACGTATCGTCAACTGCCACTTATCGCGCAATACCACTTAAGAATCCCACCTGAGATTTCGTTATCTTGGTTTGCACAGCAATTTAAACAAAATTTCAGAGCAGAGCTTCCTGTCCATGTTGTGGCAGACCTTCACGGCAATCTACCACAAGTTTTACGTGTGTTTCGATATTGTGGTATTCCTCAAAAGGAAACTTTTCTCTTCCTTGGTGACTACGTTGATAGAGGCGTTCAGGTAGTACAAATCATACCCGAGCGTCTCAGCATTTTTGGTTTTCTCTTGTATTTTTACTTGTGACATTAAGGGTATTGAAGTGATTACATTTTTGTTCTGTCTCAAAATCCGCTATCCGTACCAGGTAGGTTTCAGCTGTTTGAACACTGGAAAAAGATACCCTATAAATACTAGCCCTAATTAGCGAACCGGAAAGGATAGAAGGCCTGGTTTGACTTGGCGGGTACATGTACCGGAATTTGATGCATAGCGATTCTGTAGACCGTCACTGGAACTAGATCACCTCACCTCATTGGAGCATATTGTTAGAAAGCCTTTTTCTATTGACTGCCATCGGCTCTTCATTGCACACCAGTTGAGGGTATGAAAACGCGATTTGAAAATTCATTGGGAGGCTACTTCTGCGTAGCCTGTTTCTGTGGCATCCTTAGATGGTAAGCAACAAGTTATTTTCTCAATTGCTTGAAGGTTTACTTGCTTCGTGGAAACCATGAGGATGCAAACACTACCCTCAACTATGGTTTTTTTGATGAGTGTGTAACTAGGTGGCCTTCCACCGAACAAAATGCTCCAGGCGTCAAGGTGAGATGTTGACAACTCATTTTGCAGTAACATTACATAAAAAGTTGCTTTGGGTTTGGCGACACTTTCTCGAGGCTTTCAACTGCATGCCTGTGGCAGCCATTATCGCTGATACCATATTCTGCGCTCACGGTGGAATATCTCCGTTTATTGACAAGTTAGACGATATTAACAAGGTCAGTTGCTATGCAGTTATTACCTTGCTTCAGTTAATTACATAGGTGACAGGAATGCAGTAGTTAGGTCTGAACTCCTGCAATTGTGCACATTCATTTAACTGCTATACTGTTAGTCAAAGTTGGCAGTAAGATGAAACAAAATAGAACAGGAACTGATGACCTTTGAACACAAGACCTGGACTTTCATTCCGATAGCATTCACAGTAGAGGTCATGGTCTATCTATTGATAATCCTAACAAAACTTCATTGTCTGACATGAGCAGGGACACCCAACCGACGAAACAGGTGGCCTGAAGTCTACATATGTTTTACCGCGTAGTGTTGATCATTCCCTCACTAATACAAACTGAATATCGAGCGAATAAACACAAACCCACCATCGTCAGTAAAACAGTATACTACAGTACGATCATGACTTCTCTTTAGATTAGACGCCCATCAGTTGTTCCAGCATACGGTATAGGGTGCGACCTGGTGTGGTCGGACCCAGCTCTCCAACGTGATGGTTGGGTATTGAGCCATCGAGGTAAGAACGTTGTTCCTTTATGGTACTGATTGCTGCCTAAACAATATCTTACCTGCAGGCATTTCGTTTCTATTCGGCCCCAAGGCAGTCGAAGATTTCTGCGCTAAGCATCATTTGGATATTATACTGCGTGGGCACCAGATCAGCAACGAGGTTGTTGGCCGTCTACCTGAACATCTACTCATCAGAATTTCAAGATATGCTTTTAAATACGATACTCAAAAGTGCAGATTACCCTCTGACATGGGTGGATCTGTCACGCCTTGCACTAGCTGGGACACATAAAGCTGATATGTACACGGCGGTCATCTTAATGTCGATCGGACCTTTGCAATCAAAGGGGAAAAAGGAGGCGGACAAGGTACCAGAGCGTTCTGAGCTGAAGCGCTTCCATTCGTGGGAATGCGTCATTATGTGTTTGTGCCCCGTCTCTTCAGCATTCCTCTGGAAGCGCCGTATTGAGGGCGTTGCGATCGTACGGGTAGCCGAAATGATTTCCTTGGAATATCAAATAAAGTGGAAAATGGAAATAAGAATTAGTTTCTGTAATGATTTGCTGGGGTGCTGTTCGAGCATAGAGGTAGGAATGTGGAAAATGACGTCCTGCTTGAACGAGCCCAGGCTCCGGCAAGCCATGACGCTTAGGATTCATAGTCCCCATAGTCTTTAGTGTACGAAGTCGTCTAAGAAAACTTCAAACAAAAATTGTCAAACAGAGGATGCCAGTATGATGTTATCGCCACTAGTCCTCTTGTTTTTTTACTGGTTATGTGAAAAAGAGATCAAATCTGCCGCCCACGTTTATTAATTCAAAGTTTTCAGATGTATAAAAACGGTTATCGAATATCATTTGATGGACGTCTTGTTACACTATTCAGTGCCCCCAATTATATGAACTACAAAAACAATTCCTGTGTGCTAACCGTAACAAAAAAGGTATGAATGGTAAAGGTAAAAGGTAAAAGATGGATGATGATGAATCGATCTCTTCATTTGAGACCTGTTTCATATACTGGCTCCCATTAAGAGATTTGCGTAGATTCGAACTAAGAACTCTGCGACCGACCTACCTCGTAGCCACTAGGGGCCCTACTTGTCTTAACATTTATTACCAAGAAAACATTCAGAACCAGGAAAGACAAATTCTTTTAAATTATACAGTACAAAAAAAGACAACATGGCGTAGTACAGGAGGCTGTATACAGGATGTATACGATCGATAAGCATAGGCTGCTTTTATAGTGCGCCGGCCAGGGAACTATTTGGCCGACGGTATCGACCAAGATTCAGTTGTAAACAGGAGGCAAGCGCCGCCCCCGGCCGGCGCTTCCGCTCGCTCGCTCGCGGGCCGGACGGCGGACTATGAAAGCAGCCATACACAAAAAGTATATGTCCAAGAGGATTTAAAAAAACATAGATAGCTAAGGATATAAGTATACACATAACATAGCGCAATAAGAATTACGAGTACTCGCTCTGCCACCATATCTCCGGCTACCGTCCTGAATGTGGTTCTCCTTCAGCTGCTCCGAACCGAGCCCCCATTGATCCATAACATGATCTAGTTCGGAAAATATTAGGAAGCTTCACTGAATGCAGATTTTGTTTGTTACCAGAAGGTTTATTCTGAAAAGTGTGAATTTTTTCTAGACCTGGGTTGGGCGAGATTTCTGCTGAAATTTAATAAGTGCAGTAGTTATGCCATAGTACGTCTCTCGGTTTATATTTGAATACAGAGGAACAAATATGTTCCAGTAAAAATTTTCCTCATTTCCTTTACTCTCAGCTTCAACTCTCGTTCACCGTCTTCCGTTGCCGCTACTACCAGTTCGGCAAAAAGGTTAGTGTCTCAGTATTTGAGTGTCACATTTCTCAAAATTTCGACGACATATCACGACGTATAAGATGGACAGAAGTACGTATTACCTTGACCATAGCATGTTGCAGAGAAAGGTCCAAAACGGTAAGGATGTGAAAAAGGGAGTTGCAAAAAAGGGCCACGAGAGCGAGCACATCGTAAGTTTAACTGACAATATTTCTGACAACTTTAAAAAATGCTGAGCTCATCAAACATCTCTTAGGCGGATGCCAGATCGTCTCCATGCAATTCAGCCGAAAACATCTGCGATTCCATGCGAAGTGTGAGAGATCTTTATGATTGGAACTTCTTTCGTGCTATGTTTATACTTTTTTCTGAATCTTATAAACAACAAGTTCAATTGTTCGCTCTAATTAATCCTCCATTCTAATGAGTCGGATGGTAAGTGCGATTCATTTCTACCTTTCACCAAGTGACACTTGCGCTCGGACTACCCTGAGTTGACTACTTGTTTCTGATAACCAATCCTTTGCTAGCTCCCATGTGAAACATGGCCTACTGAAACTTAGAGGCCCCTACTCAGCCCTGTTCATGAAAATATGAAGGAATTACAATGAAAGCTACTGAAGGTGGCGTTGTGCAATCGTCCCTCTAGGACTATTACTTACGACCGTAACGCTCGGTGCATCCCGCCTGAACGATATTGTGGCAAACATGAGCCCAGCAATTGTCTCCGGAAAGGAGGACAGCTAACATGCTAACTAAGGTCTGAAACTGGCATCACGTTTTTAACAAGGCGATGTGAATACTGCAAAATTTTTTTAAAATTTTTCTTTAAATTTAATTTTTTATAAGCTAATCGTGTAGCGCCCACTCTGTACATGAACTTATTGATAGGGTAGTAAGCAATGATTAAATTTAGTCACTCAATTGCTCGACGCCCAAAACTCCTGGAAAGGGTTCGAAAGAGGATCAATACAGAAGGCCGTCACTGTCACCTATGGTGCGCCGACAATCCTCTACCGATTCGCAATTGGAGCAACGGTAAAGTTCCACATCCGCTTCATTACTCGAGTCCCCTTCTCTTACTCTCTGAAGTACTGGCATATCTCTAGCACCTTCCTACAACATGCTGCGCTGTACTGCACTTTTCTTGTCTTCCAGTTTTTTTCAGATACTTCAACATACTGAGAACTAAAGAGGTCTGTTAGTTCTAAGTGTTAAAACTTTCGCAAATTTCAACATTTGAAGGAACGATGATTATTTCTTAATTTCGTACCAGTCGTAGTGCCTTTCATGAAACCAGCTCTAGATCTCTAGACTTTCAGACAAGACTTGACTGAGTAGTAACGGAGTGAGACTACAACAAACGGACGTAAAGCTGTTTATGAGCAAGAAAATATATTGAAATTTTTGCTCCCAACCTTAGAATCTTTTTGATTCGTACGAGGATGTTTGTATAGAGATTATAGAAACTCCGTCGATTCTCTCGATTCCTGACGTCGCTATTTTTCCACGTTTCACACAGCATCGAACTACGACTCCCAGATGCCAGATGCTGCTGTTCACAACGTGAACAAAAAGCTACGAAGTTCAGCAAACGAAACATCAAGGCCTTTATTAGATGAGGTCACTTCCCTTGCGAGTCTGTGAGAAGATATTTTGAGTTACGGTTATATATCGTTACGGACGAAATGGATGAAGACTGCAACCGACTTGTCGAACCTCTACGATAAAGCTACATGTCGCCAAGAGGCGTTTCTCTTCGAAGATTATCAGGCTGATTAGTAACCGAGGAATCGCGCGAATTATTGGCAGTCAAGATCTAACGTCCAAATCTGCGAAGCCATGCAGAGAAGTGATAGAGAAAGATTGGAAGAGAGGAGAGCAGCACTTAAGGCCGACGTCAAGATCAGGAAAGAGCCTTGGCTATGCGGGCCAGAACTTCAGCATATACTAGATCAGGATGACTTCTCCTCGTTGCTCTGACGAAACGGTGAATAGTTGTACGGCGCTCGGTTCCAAATGATTTGAACCGAAACATCTGAAGAGCTTTTCACTAGTGATCGTCGAAAACTTGGCTAGCTCTTCCATAGTCCCCTTTAATATGCCAAATGCTCAGCTCGTGAAAAACTAGCAAGAATGTGTCGCTGTATAAGATGGCAATAGTATAATCTGTTTATGGATCTATGAATCTTTCACACGAGTCCTCTCAACACGCTTGGCAGGATACAAGATGAAGAATAGCCATGCGGTTTTCGCAATCACCGCACTCAATCGGGTGCACCTTTACCGAGACTCACTGGCTGCTTTCATAGTCCGCCGGCAGGGGGACTACTCGGGGTATCGATCAGGATTCAGTTGTAAACAAGGGACAAGCGCCGCCTTCGGCCGGCGCACCCGCTCGCGGGCAGGACAGCGGACTATGAAAGCAGCCACTGAAGTATCGCTAGAGTACAGTATGCCGTTTGGCCCTACTTCCATCGGTTTGAAGAGTCACTTGTATTGGGAAGAGTAGTTGGTTGGGAAAGTACTTACACTGCTCCTAGGCTCACCTTACACCCTCTCCTCCTTGCATATGAAATCGAGCTTATAGCAACGAACATTAAGAAGTCGTGACGAATGCCGGCCAAACTCTGGAGCATTTGTGGGTCTCCCAATCCTCTACCCTCTACCTCGCAATGTTCATAAAAAGGAACAGTGCTCATTGGAAACGGAATCAGAACTTAGTTGGAGGGGAGCATAATAGGGGACTGTGCAGATGTGTGTGGAAGGGTATATGCGTAATTGGAAGTATTCGTACCCACATGGTTATATGAGGTAAGCACTACTCGTAAGATAAGCAACTGTTAAAAGTCATTGCGCTACGATGGAAACGCAGTCCAGCCCATATAGTTGTTGAGTTTCATTTTTGCTGGCATATTTATTTTACATCCTATTACTGATCAAGTAGTAGGGACATTGGCATTATCATTGAAATTTGTAATTCTGCATTTTTAAGAACCAACTGCTACCTACACTCGAATTTTGATTACATGAATACATGGGCTATCTTCATAAACATAGACATAATCCGAAATTTCGTATTTAAGCTCTCAAAGTCAGTCACGAACAAGACAACGTCGTTCGTCAGACGATGTAACATGGTCATTTTATGTGAGTACTCATAAGATGAATGTATGTTTAACGAAGTTAAGAACTTTGAAACGCTCACGTAATATTAAATAGGAAACATGGTCAGATTTCATCGTATATTAGAGGCACCCGCTCTAACGAACTAGGGTCCTCCAAGTAAAAGGGGGATAATAATTTCGAGCAAGCTCTTTATGCTTTCGGGCTTCGCAAAGTTTTGTATAAGAGAAACCATAGTGCAATTATTCACTGTTCATGAAAGGGAATGACTGTGTGGCGTAATCTGGAGGGCTTTATCAGTACCAGAACTCCATTCTTCAAAAGCGACTATTTAGTCCCTTAAATTAATTTCTGCATATCCTTGAAGTGAGCAGATGTGGTTTAACCACTATCACACACGAGCATTCAAAGGATTGTATCCCAATTCGATTTCGACAATCTTTTAAGCTTATTAAACTTTTTTCCCTTCCGGGATCGATATTGATACCAGTCATGTTTGATAAGGTTAAAGAAACTGCATTCTGATGGGTAAGTAGAATGCGAACCCCAATAAAGAAATTCGCCAACACAAAAAATCTTCACAATTTCGCAGTTGCAACGCGAGTAGTTCTACATATATAGTAGGTCATCATACAAAATTCAGTTCTACTGGACGCATACTTGATCATCTTCGAAGTTGGCCTGTCATTACATTCGAACTTGGTTGGAATGGCTCTTTAAATGCACAGTTCAAGTTTCAGTAAAAATTGCTCCTGAGATATTTCGCTAGAATGAATTTGTAGCACCGCCGTATGCCGTATGTGGCGCTGTCATATCTGAAAACTGCCTAGATAGGGCGTTATAAAGGCTCAAAAATCGTATGGTGGGTAGCCTCGGACGAGTTTCACCGGTTTCGCCGGCATTATAAAGGCTACAAAAATTGCCATGAAGCCAATGTAGGGAGATCAAACGACTTGTTATGGTTCATAGTGAAAGTGGAATGCAGTTCTGTACAGTTCTTGATTGATGTACTCAGCTCTTTGCGCAACTGCAACAACTATGATCTTGTCCGCATACCTGTTCCATGTCAATTCTGTCACAGTAACTCGTCCACCTCTATCAGTCCTACCTTTGGAAGCCCTTATTTTTCACAAAATCGGCGAATTTTCTAGCTTTCTTCACTACCGATGAACTATACTCACCACACTTCCGCTTTTTGACCAAAAAGGTGTACCTCAAAATCATTGTGAATTGTGCCCTTAAAGGTCATAGGTTCACTGTACATCTCTGCCTCTTTGAAGGCTCTACGTCTTCCGAAAATCACTCTAGTTGCCATGGTCTTATGCCGCGCGAGGTTGTTAGGTGGAACAATTTATTAAGTCAATGGCTTGACGTTTTGACGTTGTCGCCTTCTTCAGAAGCCGAGGTTCCACCGCTCGAGCGGATATAAAAAGGCTGTCGCCACAGGCGACTGCCAGTAGCGAACTATTTCACCGCATAAGACTATTTCAATCATGAACAATTATGCTGAGGTTAAAGTAAGAGAGTAGCTGGAGACTTTAGTTGCTTGTAGAAAAAAGTGATTACACCATCTGGCCAAAATAAATGTACTGGTTCCTCTATTTTACAAAATCAGTGAACAGAGTTTATTCTGCAGTGTCACCCACAGCTCGCGGGTTTGTCAGATCTAGCCTAACTGGAAATTTTGAAATTTTCCGTTACATAAGCTCTGGAGGACCAAAAATTGTGTAGCAGACTGTGCTGGATCACATGAAAAGAGAATCTCAGGGGAAAGATTGGAGCATCAAAGGCGAATACACGGAACAGTGTGCTTACCATTTTATTATTAAACAATTACTATAGAAATAGTGAGGACGTCAGGATTCGCGTAATTCCCTAATATCAATTGAGAGGAGCTGCACAACCTCAACGTATTTCAGGGTGAAAAAGTATGGTCTGCGTCACCATCAAAATGAGGAAAACTTGTTTCAAAAGTTGCCAGCACTAAACGTCGTGTCTATGCCAATGTCTTTAAAATTCTGATCTTTTGTTAATAAAAATCTGAATAGCCGCTTCTCTACAATCTATGAAACCTTGGAAGTGATTATTTATGTTTGTGGGAATACTGTGTAATACTGCAAACGGGGAATGTAAAGCTGAGTCTGATTCTACAGCTTACAAGCATCCGTTACCGTATTCGTTATTATCAGAATTTTCGGCATTCTTCAAAGCCTCTAAGTAGGTCTTATTCTGCGGTGAAGTCTTGACACAGTTCCGACACAATTATCAGTATGCTTTGTGAACCCAAACTTCTTCCCTGCCATTAGAGGGTGGGTCAAAATTATGATTACTTAGACACCAACAACATCCCCAAAACGAATAGAAAGCTAATAAAGCAAATCAATTTCAGAGAACAATACTGAGACGGCGATAGACGGCGTCGACGATGTCGCGCAGCGAGGAACAACGAGTTGATCCCGGCATTTTGCAAGGCATTTTCGAGATTACTTCAGTTCTTGTTCGGGCTAATGCGTGTTTCTAATCCCAAAGTTGACCACCCTGAGACATACATGGGATTTAAGTCAGGGCACCTAAGTGGTCACTGAGAGTAGTTTACGATTATGAAGTCAGAAAACTCCTTCTAAGGAATTTCTAGACAATTTCTGATCTGCGTTCAGAAGTTGTTTAGAAATCATTCCAACTACCTTGGCAATATGTCCGCAATATGTGAATCGCCAAAGTGTCCCATTGCGAACGACGAAATCGAACAGGTCTCCATATCAACATTCACCCGTTAACTTAAAAAAATAACCAGCGCTTTCTCCTCGGCGGTGATGCTCGCAAAGGCCATCGCAGGAAGTCAGTTAGCCTACTACATAACTTCAGATTCTCTCAGCTTCATATAAATCCTGTCGTCCTGCACACTGAGCACCTTTTTATCTGCGAATACCGTCGGTGAACAGGAATTCGGTACGACAAATTTTTCGGATGTGGTGGGGCAGCTTTTGTAAGCCAACTTTCACTTCTCTTTATCCAGCTCAATGGGAAACTCGCTTTCTGATCATATAAAGGCCTTATTGTGCAGATGATGCTTCTTGATCGTGCGCGGAAAACTTTACGAGATCAACTCATTTAGTCATTTTGGGCTCAGAATGAATTCGCTGCGGTGCAGGCCTTCGCTCTGCTTCCTCAACACTCTACCTAAATATAATCGCAGACCTCTCTGGTTTACCGCTCCTATCTGCAATTGTTCCCATCTCTCGAAAGCGTCTTATGGTTTAAAGGCACCGTTCACTTAAATTTGGGTAATCCAGATTATGATGAAAAATGGAGAACAAGATCGAAACTAGCGCGACTGAGGTGAAGAAACTGCGTGCATCGGTGTTTCCAAAATGAAAAAAGGCTTCAAAAAACCGTTAGAAGGGGGCTGGACGAGAATGAAACAAGAAAAACGAAGAAGGTGGGGCGCCCGGACGAGTCAAGCAGTGCGTTTAACTGCGCGCGTGTGGGTCCTGGTGCGAATAACAGACAATAGTAAGCCAAATTCATTCACTCATAAGCATAAATAAACAAAAAAACCTAGTAACAGCAAAAGTAGCTCACCTTTTTCAGCCTCTAGGAGTAGGATAGGAAGTTAAATAAGGAATCACGGCAGCAAAAAGAAAAACAGAGGAAAAAAGAATGGGAGAAAAACATCCCCTCATCACTCGGCGATTAGCTGATTGTGCGTGGGTCCTAGAACGAATAATAGCAATCTGTATTGTCTCGACACTCGTCTAACGTGACACCGATCGAGAGGCGGGAACGCGAACTACGGCAACAACGGGGCTTCCACTATGCCCTAAGCGCCGACGTTGTGGAAGCGAAAGGGCCCTTTCTACCACGCATGGGGTAACCTTTTTATCGCGAACGGTGCGTTTAATGTACCACCTGCCTTGTTACATCAAATCGTCCTCAGATGTACCGTGCATGCTTGTAAACTCAAAGCGATGGTTTGGTTCACGGGGTTGTGACGCTTGCATTACTTTCAAAATCTGCCAAAAATTTAATATCACTGGGAAGTACTATCAAAGTACCTTCCGAAATGGAAGAAACCGATTGATATGTTACAAGCTCGAAAAAAATTTGGTATGAGCGTCGTCATAATTTTGGTCCGCCCTGTATAATCTTACGAGCACATTGCAAGAATCAGGATGTCATTCACAACGATCCCAGCGGTTCCCTTGTGACGGATTCAGCCAAATAAGACTGTTTTGAATCAAGTTTCTAATGAATGTTTCCTGTTTTTCCTTTCCCGCCTCCTTCTCGGCTTAAGGTATCCACGTGTCGCGCCGTTGGCATCGTCCCGCCGAGGCCAATCCGTGTCGGTGGTTGCTAGGCAGGGCGACCTCAGGGGCACGAGCCAGGTGACCGGGATCTTCTGCCCGCTCGCTATGCTCGTATTCAACTGCCACACGGACTTGGTAGGCCTGGGCTGCCCCAGTCTCTCTTGCGAGCTCCTACGGGCTAGTATTACCTCCGCAGTACGCTAAGGGGGTTGCTAGCCCAGCGCCGAGCTTTCTCGAGGCTCTAGCTCGTAGTAGCGTACGGTGCTTTTAGTCGTCCGAACGGCACGACACCACTGTGTCATTGAGGAGAAGACTCTGTGCACCTCCTGCACTCTTGAAAAGTACAAATTTTTCATTTATTCAAATCCGTTATGAATACCAGGTCAACTTTTAAAAAATCCATAATGACGTGATCAGTTGGCCTGTATTGAATGTTACTACTGTAGCAAAC
Organism: Haemonchus contortus; assembly: GCA_000469685.2. Taxonomy (NCBI): domain Eukaryota; kingdom Metazoa; phylum Nematoda; class Chromadorea; order Rhabditida; family Trichostrongylidae; genus Haemonchus; species Haemonchus contortus. The sequence goes on from LS997565.1 coordinate 34,570,910, forward strand.
TTTCTAATATACCTACACCAGCCCCTCGAATTTGAGCGCTTCAACTTCGAGCGCTGGTTTATGACCCTCGGAGAAAGTAGCCAGAAGTGCTACAGACTTAGCCAATTATATTTATACCAGTCGGCCCGCCCGGCTAACGCCGGGCTTACTCCTTCTTATGGTGTCGCTCGGCTTCGCAGGGCGGTCCTCCTTCCTATAAGAAATTTGCTGTGCGTAATTAACTCTTTGGATCCTCCTTTTTCCTCGAAAGCTCTACACCCTCAGTATTAGCCCCGAATTAGGAGCGGTTTTTCTGCAAGCCATCTCCGCTGTGTCCGGTAAGAACATCGTATATTATCACAAAGGCGATTGTTCAGATAAAAAAGGGACAGATGGGCTGGGGAAGCGTACCTCCGTAAAATTTTCGTACAATTGGAATACTTTGAACGCCCTATGGCCAAATTGTCAATTTTCGCGCAAACCCCGCCCCTGCGCGCGAGGTCCTTCCCTGCCACCTATAATAAGTGTTCCCGTCCTGTCGCCTGTACTCCTACCAAGTTTGAATGCTCCAGCGGCACGGGAACAAAGGTTATAAATCTTTGCTAAAACGCCTCCCATTGTGGGCGGAGTCTGGTCCTGCCACCCAGCATTAGTGTTCCTATCCTGCCGCCCGTACTCCTACCAAGTTTGAGTGCTCTAGGATCACGGGGACAGGAGTTCTGAATTTTCGTTCAGTTATTTATTTCTCACAAACCCCGCCCTCTTTGGGCGGAGTCCGGTCCTGCCACTAACTAGAAGTGTTGTCATCCTGCCGCCTGTACTCTTACCAAATTTTAACGCTTTCGGACCACGGGGACAGGAGTTATGAATTTCCGGTCAGACACACACATACACACAAACACACCAACAGACACACTTAGCCGATTATATAAGTAGGATAGTGATAATTAGATTGTTTGAAAACTCCAAGGTAGATTTAGTTCGGAGATATGGAACACATGAGCACAGAACAGCGACTGATGGCTATGAGGAGAATAGTCCCACCGGAAAACAAGAGAGCCGGACCAGGTGAACGAGACTTGCTATAAGGAAAATAACCCAGCATAGAATTTCTTTTGCTATGTGAGCGGTATATCCGCTAAATCGCCTCAACCCCAGTTTAAGCAAACTTTCATTACTATTCCTGGTATTACGCAGTGCCATATGCTTCGAAACAAGGAATAAGAGATTCCAGCTCTAAAATGTTAACGAGTTTCTATTCGATTGAAGGTGATATATATGTTCATTTTTGAGAGCATTCTAGTGTTCCAACTGATTCCTACTTCTTTACGATATTTGCCCAAAAGATAAGCTACTGGTAAGATACCCACGTGGGAGTAGAGTCAACTTCTGGCGTTATCACTTTTGAAGGTGCCTTTTTATGGTGTATCAAGATCTGGGAAACAATTGACGCCTCAAAATTGACCTCCCTCAATGGATGTACGAGCAAGTAGGTAATATGCAATTAGAAAAAATGGTCAGAACAGCAACAGCGAACCTAAGGATTACAGGAAAAATCGGGGGAGGGGAACTTGAAAAAAGGAGTCATCGAAGGAAAATTTCTCTAAAATACTGTTTGCACACTTGTCGTCTATGCGTAGAACCACTTCAAAAACCACGTCTTTTTAGGAGAATTTTCCAATAATAAGTCTGAATACATGATGGATAGGGGATATCATAAAAGCTCTTCTATTCTGCATTCTTGAGGACAGATATCAAAAAATCTCTGAGCACTCATAATACCTTGGGGATTGGTATGAGCATTATTAGGTAATCAAGCCACATTTTGGACCATCATTTGGAAGGCAGTTCTCGAGAAAGTTGGTTGCCCCAAATCCGAAAGTACCACGTAATACAAAATGGTGGCTTATCTTACCCTTCAGTATGGCTAGTGAATTCAGAACGCAATTCCAATGCTACCGTCGTGAATCATTGGCAAGCCATTTCTGCAGTCACTTTGCTCAATGGTCACATTTGAGATTGATTCTCCAGTGCATCGGTATAGCACAGCACTTTATCATTCCACCAGTTCACGTGCATCACATGGCCAGTGCCGCTTATCTAAGATTTTTTAGGGGATCAAATTAACAGTGTCGGTAGACTTCCCATATCACGACTTTCCTCACCGCGCTCACGTGGCATTCACACTCTTTGTTGTTCCTACGTGACTTTCGGGAGGACGCACAAAGTTGCCGCGCTATATATAGAGAAATAGCATAGAATGCTCAACAGTTACGATAACAACTCATATGAATGGTCCTGAAGGGTCTGCAAATGCATGTGAGTCAGTTAATTACGATCACGTTAGTGTCACAAAAACGCAGGGTCCGCCCACATGGATGCCGGCCCACTTCTCATTCCTCAGTTTCGGCTACTACTCTTCGTTGCACGGTCAGAAAACGTGTTACTACTATTCTGCAAACCTTTCTCCTTCCCCGCTCTACATATTCTGCTTCGATTTTTTCCTTGACAGGGGACCGCCATGTCCTCGTCGTAAGTATATTCAAGATTGTTTGCATGAACCTAGCTGTAGACATAACTGCTTTGTACCTCTTTGTAGCTTGTTTTCTAAAGGGCATACATGCTTTGGACGAGGCTATGAATAGTTTCAAAGAGGTACTCACCTAACACATAGAGCTTGGTTAACACGGTGAACCTTCGGCCGTTAAAACGGCGTTTTCGATCTAAACTCTCGAATGTTGTAATCAAAAAGTTGAACTCTCACGAAGTCCTGCGATCGCTGTTGCCAGTGTTTACAATAGTCGGGAGCTTCACTTAAGAAAAGTTTTCTAGTGAAGCTTCTGTAGTTGAGGGCCGTTAGCCAAGCGGAGTCTATGTGCTGGTAGGATCTACTTGATTTTAAGTAACTCATTTGGTTGAATAACATTGAAACTGATAGGCAGGCTTTGTCTTCGATGCACATTCTCGCAGTGGCGAGAAGTTTTGAGAACTGTCTGACCTCAGATGAAGTAGCACAATCCCAAGCAACAACGCGAAGTATTGCCCCAGAAAGATTGTGTTTGTGAACTCATATGTTTACGTAGTGGCCGTCCATTCCCATAGGCACGATTTGATTAGTGATCACAGAGATCTCAATCTGATGAGCCCACGTAGACCTTTGTGACTAAGGGGTACTATGTGGTCGATCAACTACAGTAATGTGGATAATGATTTCGAGGCGCATATTAGTCGCAGTCAACAGTAGCAGCTCCTTAGGCCCTTGGTTAATTGACCCTTGTGGACTGCCCATGGGCCCTCCTATAAGGGCCAATTGATCAATTTCAGATTTATCAGCAGATCAGGAAAGAATGATCAGGTTGTAGTCAGTGTTCCTCCTTTTATTTACGGTCCCCCAAGCAGCTGAAAGTATGATCAGCTGTGCGTATTTAGAAGAATCAACGCTATGAACCGCTAGCGGTCACCTCCACTCCTCTCCCCTACACTTATTCATTGTGCTAAAGATATGGTTTTGTGAACAAGTAGGTCTAAACGTCCGAATAGAATTAGTGTTGGAGGCTAAATAACCCTAAGAGTAGGAAGTAATGTGATGGCTACTTTGTCGTCCACTTCGCATAGCAGCAGCTGATCAACATGATAATGGATGGCTTGATTTGTTTACTTTCGAGAATCGCTTGAACACGAAATCATAAGACTCTGACAACATCAGAGATTGCTGAAGTACCTGATTAGCTCCTGCGTTAGGGAAAGGATGCCTGCGCACTCTGTAGTATTGGGATGAGTATAGGCTCTGTCAAATGGATGAGGCCTGCTTTTTGGTAGGGCGATTTTCTGCTACCGTTTATGTTCAAAGAACGCTTATCGCACCGCTGTCAGTGAGAGGTTTTAGTAAAGGACTCCTTGCTTTGAAACTGATGAGCTCCAACAAGACGGAGATACCTTCCGAAGTCAGAGCCTTGCTAAATACACTATAGTCACCGTATAAGAAATGGAAGCATTATAAGGGTATATTACCAGAATCTGATCAATATCTGGTCTGATGAACCCTCTTATGAGCAAGTTAAGTTCTCTGAGGGTGCTTAACTAGAGGACATCAACTGATATATCTGGTAAGATGGCCGCACTCGCTGAGGTTACGCCAGTTCCGGAAATTAAGCTGGTTACTTACCATACTTCCACCAATGTCAATGCATAGAAGATCTTATCCAGTATCCCTCACAGTTCGATCTTCTCCGGGTCACAATAATCAGTAAGACATTCGGACTGATGCACAAACATAAAACAGTTATAGCCAAACAGACCAAAATCTAACCCCTGGAATGTAAGTCTTCATTAATAGAATCTTATCCATTCCTGAAAGATTTCCTCGTCTCGCAACTGTTTGAGCTAGACCATCCACCAAATACGATTGTCGTATTACTGAAAGAGAGGCAGTGACAGAAATACGGCCTCGTCCTAAGAGAGCCTTAGTTACGAGTGAACGAAAGGAGTGAGTCTGAGGTCCCTTAGAGAGAACGAATTCAGAGGTTCCAGCAGCCTTTGTGAACCCAGCGAGGGAGTTGAGAGATGGTTCCATGGTGGTACACACCGTAGCCTCTCAGAAGAAACGCGGGATCTTTATGTCGCCGAACAAGGCTTGGAAGGCAACTGGCTTATAGGAGTTCTGGGTGGGCCAATCGGAATGCATTATTCGCTTATGGTATCCATAGAAATGCCCAGATAAAACCACTGCTACTACTGTCAAAGTGAGAGGGAATGTCAAAGGGCCTATGAGAACAGCTTGTTTCCTGGAACCATAGCTTTATCTCTAAACTTATCGGTAGGTAAAATAACTTATGGAAGCTCAAGGATGTTCTAACGTTTTGAATCTCTCTCATTCCATTATCTATTCGGAAAAGTATCTATAACCTGGGAGGCAGGTCAGTATCAGCATCCCACTTCCCATATAAGTACATAACCGATTACGCATGGAAATACAATGCAGGGCACATTGCCAACACGGACTCCCTCCATTGTTGCTTTACGCTTGTTGTCCTTGGTCGGCTGAAATGTTAGCACCCTGCAATCGCTGCACCTTTTCATACCATCTGGATACCGTAGTAGGGCAAAAATTGTTATTCAGATGAATGATGACTTTTTTTCTCTTCTATCACATGACTCGCTAGTATTGTCTGATATTATCTACAAATCATGAGATTGAAGAAAAACATAGTGCAGACTAAATTTAGGCGTAAGGTTACGGTAGCGATAGACTGTATGCAGTTGCTGCGCAGCCACCTTGCCATTTCAAAACTTGGCACCTGGTTCTTTCCCTGTTTTTCGTGGTTTCTTCGCTCCCCAAATGGTAGTATGAAGATCACCGGAAAGGAGTTCTTTGTACTAGTATATAGCGTGCTATCTCTCGTGGTTATCTTCCGCCCTTTGCATCCCGTTCATTGAAAACCACTTTGGTATTTAGCACAGTTGTTTTCCTGGTTTTGTGTGCTTTTTAAGTTAGGATATGCATATTATAGCTGGTACTAGCTACTTCTCATGATTTGTTTCACCCACGTTCGAAAATAGTGTATATACTTCTTTCTTTGAGGACCGCGCTGTTTTTTACGACTTTGATAAGACGCTGTTCAAGGGCCGCTTAGGTGATTTGTTGTTATTTCGATGTTTATTTATTTATCTATTACCAACTGCAAGAATCCTTTCCCATCCCATGCTCTACTCTATGTCCTTTTTCTCGTACTGTAACTGTTCTGCAAAGCATAATCTTATCAGTAGGATCTACTTTTCAAGTGACTTCGGTACTATTCTACTATTACACCCCCAGAACCATTCTACTGCTACACACCCAAAAACTCAAAATTTCAATTTTCGATGAAACTTCGCCTATAGGGGTAATCCGATGCCCTGATAACGAATATGACCTTCATTTTTGGCGCTGGCGCCATTTGGCTCCAATTGGCGCCAATTTGGCGCCAAATTGGCGCCAATTGGAGCCAAATGGCGCTAGCGTCAAAAATGAATGTTATATTCGTTATCAGGACCTCAAATAACCCCTGAACGCAAGTTTTCAGCAAATTTGGTGAAAACACCCTTGGCGCCAAATTGGCGCCAAATGGCGCCAACGCCAAAAATGAAGGTCATATTCGTTATCAGGGCATCGGATTACCCCTTATAGGCGAGGTTTCATCGAAAATTAAAATTTTGAGTTTTTGGGGGTGTAATAGTAGAATAGTACCGTGACTTCTAAGTGCTGCCTTATTGCTATTAATAGCAGTTGCCAAAAATCAAAAACCAAGGCCAGAATCTTTGAAAGTCATACGAGACGTAATTTGAGGCATTAATGTCCAAGCAGAGCAAAAACAAATGACTGCAGTCAGATGTTCTTTGTTCGCTTTTTCTTTGGTCTTTTTGAATGCCTTCATCTGCTCGCTTGCTTGTTCTCATCTCTGGAGCTTGGTCCACCAAGTAGATCTCTCAGCCCAAACATTCGTTGCTAGTGCGTTCAGGGATGACCGTTCCTTGAGGCACAATAGAAAAACACTACAAAACTTCTCTACTATGGACCAAATGTCCGTGGAGTTCAGCTGGAAGTCTTCTTTTTCCAAACACCGACGAATGACGCCCAAAAGCGAAGGTGGCGTAACTTTCAGTCGTAAGATCTCGTTCACTTTTTCCATTCCATGACGGTTACGCATGACGTTCTCAGAGCGGCACCAAAAAGATCGGGCGGGTTGGTATCGCCCTATCGAACATTCCAGATCTTTTCGATTCCCTCATGAGACAAATAGTACGAATCCTAATGGAACCGTATACCTCTACTAGCCTAGTAGTGTAGAGTATGCCGAGAAGTAATTCTACAAAGAAATGATTTTATTTGTGTTGAGTTTTCGTTCTTCTCCTTGTTCTTAAACGGATTTTGGTAGAACCAGGACAAATGGTTGATTTTCTAGACTTTTTCGCCTTTCAGATAGGATAATAGGAAGGTTGTTCATGAAGTGATCTTTGGACTAGTACACTAAATGCCATCACTCGTGATTCCCGTCAGTCTTTTGATCGCCGAGTGCGGGAGGCCTCTTTGATTTTTAACCAGCTGTTTTCACGATATTGTGGACTTTTTGTAGGTAAAAAAGTGTTTTATAACTGTTATAAGGTGCTTCTCATAATTTTTCAAACACACGTTTGGAAATGATGTTGGACGTATTCCTCTAAGCCACGCTCTCATATCAGGACTTTAAGAAGACAATATTTAAAGACCTGCATCTGTGATTTGTTGTTGTTTCGATGTTTGTTTACTAGCCTCTTCGAATAATGAAGTTAAAGAAAGTTCTTCCCGTACTTAATATTCTGAAGTGTTCGGGAGAGCGTGCTACTAATTAGTGAATCTACTTTTTCAAAAAAATTCAAGTTCTGTCTTTTCTGCATTTGAGTGGCGGTTGCCATGTGCCCAATTTCCTAGCACAGAGTCTGAAATCTTGAAGATCATACGGACGTAATTTGAGGCAGGAAATTCCAAGGAGGGTAAAAAACAAATGAGTGCAGTGGGTGATTTTTATATTCTGCACTTTTTCCTTGGACTTTTTGGATGCTTTCATGCTGTTAGCATACTTATTCTCATATCTGAAACTTGGCCCTACGTGTCTTCTCTCTACCCAGATACTCTTTGCTAGTGCATTCAGAGATGGTCGTTACGTTAAGCGTAAAAGTTGAGCCATGAGTTCCTTGGATTCAGCTGTAGGCCGTATTCTTTTCAAAGACTGACGACTGCCGGCAACGAAAAGCAAACACTTACTGGGAGCACCGACTATCGGGTGAGCGGAGATCACCCGATAGTCAGTGCTCCCAGTAGCGGAGGTGGCGTAACCTTTCAGTCGTAGGATTTCTTTCACGTTTTTCTATTCCATAGCGGTTACGCATGACGTTCTCAGAGCGGCACCAAAAAGATCGGGCGGGTTGGTATCGCCCTATCGAACATTCTAGGTCTGTTCGCGTCAGTGAGACAGCGCTGTAGAGTGCAAAGATCTTGTCGACTGACTCATGAGACAAATAGTACGGATCGTGAACGAACCATTTCGTTATTCCGTTCATAGTGTAATAGCGTGATAGTATGCTGAGTAGTAATTCTACAAACACACGATTTTGGTCTTTGCTGAGTTTTCGTTCTTCTCCTTGTCCTTAAACTTGAACCGCGAGGCCTTTTGATTTTGTTCATTTCCGTTACCTTATTCTCTATGAGGTTACCTAAAGCCATGATGCTACCTACTATCGTGGAACTGTGTCTTCTAGTATATATGAAGTCTTCTAGTATCAGTAAAACAGTTCCATGGGTAAGGATATCGCGTTTTCCGAGGTTCCTGACAATTTTGAAGGCTGAAACCCAGGTCTCTCAACTGTGAATGCTTGCTTTTCATAGTTGTCATCATGCTTAGATTTTTTTCCTCCTACCTCTTCTTCACTGTCTTTCCCGAGGCCTCAGCATGTAACAAAGGCTTTCTATGAAGGTCTGAATGGTGGTGGATTGTGAAAAGCGTGAGAGGCGGCTTATTTCAATAGGTTCCTGTCATTGAAAGGCTGCATTCACATAGGAATTCCATCATGTATTGATCCTTCTTCGTTACTATAACACTGTGAAAAACATCCGCCTTTGTCTATTATGACATCTGGCGTGAGAACAAGTTTGTAGGCGCTGACTTCCAACGCATCAGAGTTGCAACGCTTAGTTTTAACTTCTGTCTCATGTTTCTAACGAGGGAATAGGTTCATCCTCGAAGTCTCTGAATTCTTTTCAAAAACTCCAACTTGGAATTTTGGTGCCTAGTTGTGTAAAATGTTCAAGAATAATTATATGTTATTTACGACTCTGATATACCTGAAGATAAGCTTGAATGTTGTTGTTCTGTTCAACACTCATGAGTACATTTTGAAAGGCGTATGCTCGGAAAACAACTTTCAGCGCGTTGAAAAATACTGTATCCAAAGTTGTAGGAAGTGCTTGTAGATCAGAGAGCTTTTGCTTTTTGTTAATATTAATGTGCTGGCCGATATAACATCCTATGTTGATTCCAGTCATCCTTCTAGTGCTGCTATTGTTTTTATTTTAGGATGACATCGCTTACGGCAGCGAAATTCCTTACCGACCGCGTAGCTGTCGTGTCTGCTTCAACCAAGGTTTGATAGCACTTGTTCTTGTATTGATAACTTATCAGTTCAGATAGTCCAAAGTTCAGGGTATTGGCTTCGCTATTGCTAAAAGACTGGGAGCAGATGGAGCATCTGTAGTTGTTAGCAGCAGAAAGCCGAAAAATGTTGAGGTACGTTGATTCATCTGATGAAAATTTATTTCCGGGGTTCACTTTTGCGGGGTCCTGCATGTAGGAGTTTCCTGAAGGGACGACAAACTTTTAGTGTTGACAAAGTACAACTGAGGGATTCATCTTGCGCTCTTTTCAGTTGAATTAGCAGTTTTTTTGTTCCCAACTTTGAGAGACCCTCACAAACGAATTTCAACTTTTTAAAAGGAAACGAGGGGTCAGATTACGGATTTCGCTACGACCTATCATTACTATTTCTATCTTTTTTGATATGCCTAAAAAGTTTTTTGCCTCAAAAAACAAGCTTTTCCTTTTGCCCCTTTAATACTACGCATTAGGCGGTGACAAGTGAAGGGCTTCGATGTCAATTGCTTATTGCCATTTGCCCTTCCCTTCTAGACCATCTTGAAAGGCAGGGTCTAAAGGCAGCTTTCAACTTTCATTATTATGGCTTTACTTCCAAAATATTTTCCGTCATCTTTTGTTGAAACTGTTACGACTACTATCACTATGTAAAAATTACAACAAAGGTGGCAAACAAAAAACTCTGGGGCCTTGTTTACAAAAGTTCATAGTCCGACGAATGTTTTTTTAACTAATGATGACCATTATGATAGTGCCGACAGTGACCAGACAGAAGCTTGTTTTCTGAGTCGTTAGCGGGAAAAACTGAATTGATGAACAAAAGACTGGATGCTTAAATATTCAAGTTCCTATGTGGGTAAAGTAAACGGCGCTAATTTGGCGCCGTTAGTGGGTCACAATCATCCCCCCAAATCGAACATGATATAGAATTGTGTAATCTTTTCATCATTTTTCAGTGATGTGCTAGGATTCTTCACAGATTTTTACTTTAATTCAAAGTTCCGGTGCTAAATTTGGTATTTTTCAAGAACGGTAATCTTCAGGATGCCGTGAATGCCCTGCGAGTAGAAGGCATTGATGCTGTGGGAGTTCCAGCTCATGTTGGAATAAAGGATGATCGGAAAAAACTCATTCAATACGCAATTGATCGGTTTGTTTGTCTTTCGTTCGCAGATTGTTGCCTTCTAAGATAAAAATTTATGAAATTTCTACAGTCATTCTCATTTCTTCCCTGTATTGTTGTTTATCATTATTGTCAACCATTACTAATTGCAGATATGGTAAACTAGACATTCTGGTTTCCAATGCGGCCGTCAATCCTCATTTTGGTGATATTATGAGTATTTCTGATTCTCAATGGGACAAGCTTCTACAAATCAATGTGAGTCGTTTACAGTCTTCCTCATTTCCCCTGTAACTTTCTTCTTCTGATAGAAATGAAAGGGTCAACTTGACCAATGAACATTATCTTGCATTCAATCTTTGTAAAGTTTGCAATCAATCCGACTTTGTTAACTAAGAAACGGGTTCCGGTAAAGAATGACGAAAGCGGAGGGAATTCTTGTATCCAGACGAAAAAGGGAATGATAGATTAGCATACCTGACCAGCAAAATGGAGAGAACTGATTCCTCTATAAAGATTAAGAAAAAAATGTTTGAACCAGTAAGTGCGTAGTCGTCTGTGTTTCACATGAGCGGCACGTTTTCCGATCTCGCCTTCGCATCTTTTCGTTCTCTATCATTCAGGCGACCAATCACAAAGTGCGTTCCATTAGTCATTTGAGCCGCACGGATCCCATGGGAACGTGTCTGGTATTCTACCATGCAAAATATTTTGCGATTCAGAAGTAAGATGTAGGGGGGGGGGGGGAGTATATTGTTGCATGATGTAGGAACAGACATATTTTCGCCGCTTGAATGTTCTTTTATACTGAAGGGCTGATCCGAAATGAGATTCTGTGATGAGATTCTTTAGAGGGGCTTGAATAAAATTCCCAAGAAGGGGAAATGACGTGTACATGAGAACTATCCAGATGCTCATTTTCTGTTGGCTACGAGTTCGAAGCAAAACAATGAGAAGAGCTTCAGTGCTGCCTGATAAAATCACAACAAGTTACAGGGAGGCTTACTTTTCGAGTTTTTCCGGTGTTGGACCAAGTGACGAAGGAACGGGGTCACTATGATAGTCCACAACTTTTCTCGTAAGGTCCTGGCCCTAGAAAAGGAAACGGTCCCTCAGCCCTTCTAAAACTCAGATATAAGATTAGGATTGGAACTAGAATGGATTGGGTCCCACAACACCACCTACCAACCTTCCTTTAATTTGTCAGGAATGTTCTGCGAAAGGCACTTATCCTTGTCATGTTTTCAGGTCCGATCTGCTCTACAACTTACACAAGAAGCTGCTCCACATTTGGAGGCCAGCGGTCGTGGAAACGTTGTTCTTGTGTCATCTGTAGCTGGTTACTCTCCCATTGATGGGCTTGGAGCCTATTCAGTTATGAAGAGTACACTCATCGGACTCAATAAAGCACTCAGCCAATCCCTCGCCCGACGAAACATTCGAGTCAACGCCATAGCACCAGGTTTGCTTTTATATAAATGCTGCATTAGCGTTTGCGTGTGACTTCCTCACGAAAATATTCGATCTGCGGACAAGTAATCGTTGAAATGAAAGAGTTCACGTTAAGTGTCTCAAGTGTACACTCTTTTTATCGATATGCTTGACCATTCTTCGGGTATTGCCGTTTTCGACGTCTTCATTCGTTACCAAGACCTCTTTCCGCAGGTCCACATATTGGCCTGAAGTTCTCCATATCTCTTTTCGTATTTGCAGTCTTGCAAAACCGTGCTTTGGTTTTGCTGCTAGAGAATTGCAGCGATGGTCGAAAAATAGCAGACGGAACTATCATCTGACACAGTCCACTTCATAACAACAGCCGGCCATACGTTGTTTTTCGTTTTAGCATGTGCTCTGGGAGCACGGCGATTTCACGTGTGATATTGGCACGTTTATGATCGCTACGTCACTGACACTGATTGCATTCGGGTTGTCCAAGAGATCTCACGCGCCGTGTTGCTGTTTGGGCTATTGTCACGCGTTTAATGGCTTTTGAAAGCTGGGCAGTGCGAAAACCAATTCTTCGATGACTCATGAGATAGTTTGGTGACATTTGGGAGCGCTGGCATCATGCCAATGGCCCAGCCACTGCATATGCATTCACGTGTCTCTTAACGATACACATATCTATTTTGAACGCATCTATACTTGAAGTTGTTTTCACAACGGCTGAGACTGCACAAATGTGAAAGAAGTTCACAGTTTCGAATCATGGAAGAAGATGGGGAAACCGCTTGATGTGACACGACAGCTGCTAGCGTGTGAGATACCCATGCGGTTGCTGAAAATAGCTGCTCATGAGACACTTGTCCACTTGAAAATACGTATTTTCAAGAAAACTTTTTGACCATCTGATTTGGGGGAACATATTAATGCGGGGATTGAATTTTGTTGGTAACACTTCGGTTTTTATTTCATAAATTTCTGAAGTGATTGTGTGAAGTGAAGGAATATAGTATTTGCGACACAACATATAATTTCCAGGAATTATACGGACGGACTTCAGCAGAGCTCTGTATGAGAATGAAATAGACCATCAGAACTGGTTGCGCTCGATTCCTCTAAACCGGTTGGGACACGCTGATGAATGCGCAGATGCTGTTTCGTTTCTGGTGAGTACGGAGATTTGAAAACTTGCAAGAAAGGGTTTTAATGCGGATACCCATCATCTATTTGGCGTAGATTGGCTTGGAACTTCTCCTCATTTGGAAAGCGCTAGCTGTTGTGCTGACTCTGATTCAAAACCCTGGCTAGATTTAGTAGAACTTCGGCTATAATCACCAATAAGTGGAGCAAAAATAATAAAATGTAAAGTACTCTAGTCTTGTAACACTTTATTCGTGCGATAGTTGATAAACTATATAGGAAAGGCTGCTTTCATAGTCTGCGAGCGAGCGAGCGAGCGACGGGGGTCTACTCGTCCGTCGGTATCGACCAAGATTCAGTTGTAAGCAAGGGGCAAGCGCCGCCACCGTCGCTCACTCGCATGATCGCTCACTCGCGGGCCAAATTGTAGACTATGAAAGCAGCCATACTGCTGAAACCTGGCAGTTGTATAACGACTTTGAAGCAAAAATATGAATAGAATCCGTACGGTGTTTGACGACGCGCATTTACTTCAGGTATCCGATGAAGCCAGCTACATCTCAGGAGAGACGATTGGAGTAAACGGTGGCATGCAGGCCCATATATAACATCCTCAGCCGTAGTAGATTTCCACTGTTTTTCTTGTTTTTTTTTCCATTTGATACTGACCTATCCTGGCTCATCCGTCTCCTATCTTCCAGACAGTCAGTGTTCCTGTGCATGTATTTATCGGGTAGATTGCTGCATACAAGAAAACATCGCCGTTAAGTTGTTCCTGCTCACCTAAGATGTTCCATATATATGTGTTGGACCTCAAATCTTCCCAGTAATTTAATCCTTTCAGACTGGTTGATTGTTATTCTCAGCTACTGTGCCATACGACTTTATATAATATTTCTTTGTTAATCAAATCATCGATTATTTTCATTCTGATACTGGTGTTTGAATTTATCAGGATAAAACATCAGAAGAACATGGAACTATCATTACGACGCTGCACCACGACTCATGGGTAGACTAGTTTTCGCTTCTACATGCATGACGATTAACAGTGCTTTTGATCGATATACTAACTTTGTCGTTTGAGTAAAAAACGAAAATTTCATAAGGAACTATTAGAAAGTACACAATCAAGGCCAACCGAGCCGGGGTTCGCTCAAAGGTACCAAATTGATTAGAGACGACAAAAGCGCTGGTCTGATCATCGTCTTGTCACCGATTCCGTCATGAATTCCATCTAGCCTGACTCATTACCGGTCTATCTCAAGTATCTTCTTTCCTAACACATTACATTGGGTTTCTCTCATCATTTTGAAGACCGGTAGTCTTGGGAAAAAAAGGTCCGCCCTACAGGTGTATTGACACGGCACTATGGCGTTTTTCCCCATTATTTGCTCGATCGGGATGAAGAACAAATGATTCCAATTCCTCATGCATGATGTCAATAATGGTTTGATTTAGGATCTCAGCTGTACAGCATAGAAATTTCTTTTCCATTGCCCAGAGGCGTGCTCTAATTTCTGTGGTCACAGGCCAACTTTCAACTCCGTTATTCGCGGCGGGACGTACAACGGTTTCCAGACATTTTTTCAAGGCACTTGGTGCTTTCTTCGGACCTGGCTGCACTCACATGTGAATAAAAGGCACAGTTCACGATAAAAATGACTCATGAGATATTCCGCTAGAATGACGTGCTAGAACCCCCGTATGCCATATATAGCACTGTCATACCTGAAAACGGCATCGATAGGGCGTTATAAAGACTGGAAGATTTACTCGTGTGAATCCTCGCACAACTTTCACCGGCATTCTAGAGGCTGCACCAATCGCAAGGGAGCCAATGCAGGGAGATAAAACATCTCGTCATGACGCATAGTGTTAGTGAGTTCTGTACAGTTTTGGCTTGATGTAGTGAGTTCTTCACGCAATGGCAATAACTGAAATCTCGCACGAATACCTCTTCCGTGTCTTTTCCACAATGGTAATCTCGTCCAACTTCTATTATCTCTACCTTTGAGGGGAAGCCTTGCTTTCCTCGAAGTCGGCGAGTTTACTCGCTTTCTTCACTCTCAGGGGACTATTTCCAACCTACACAACCGCTTTTGCTTTTCGACCAAAAAGGGGTACCTCGAAATTACCGTGAACTGTGCCTTCAAGTTCCAAGGCCAGACCTACGCATCAGACGCAATTATTAATCCAAGATACTTGTAGGTAGATGTACGCGGAATCTCAGTACTGTCGATCTTAATAGCACCTGTTCACTACGGTTCTGTGTTTTGCATGCTATCCGAGACTGGAAAAGAACTGCTTGGCGGCAGCAGAGGCGTCGACGGTGTAGGTGCTCTTGGCGACACGAACATGGTCCTGAAGTGCGAGTTGCGCGAAAAGTTGAAATCGCGAATCCGTCGTCTGTTGCTGTGAAGATGTGGCTCAACCCCAGCTCCAGTAATCTTCATTATCTACGTACCAACAAGCAACTAAGGAGGAGAGTTAGTACGATATGGTATATAGACTTGGGAAGGCTTTCCAGAGAGGACCACACTTTCTTCAAGGTCATCGTCGGTGATTTCTGTAGTGCTAAAAGAACGGATTAGGATTTTCTTATTGGGACTCACTGAACGAACGGAATGAGCAGGGTCGAAGACTGTACGAGTTATTTCCAGTTCGCTCTTCTTGAAACTTGGGCATGTCACATAGTATTTCAGAATGCTTTGCCGTACAGGTTTGTTATGATGGAACCGTTTATTAGGCCGACGTTTCGTCTAACTCGTCGTCATCAAGAACCTGAAAGTAGTTCGGGGCTCTTGGTCTGTGGCTTACCTACCTCCATCAGCACGTCGTTTGGCCTTGCGTGGGTCCCGACTTCTTTTCCGTTGTTCTCAATTTTGAGCTCTGGTTGTCCAGTGCGTAGTCACCCTGAAGGACTCCGGATCATAGACGTTGTTTCGATAAGCTAGAGAATCTGCCCATCGTAAAGGAAGACGGCCATGCGGCCGCTTCTTCTCTCGCGGGTACCATCGCATAGTGGCCGAGCTCCATCGTCCATCCTCTCTTCTCATTTGGTGTCCGGCAAATCTGTGCTTCGCTTCATCGACGTGAACTAAAACGTCTTTGACTTTCGACATTGCTCTGACGTCGGAATTATGAAGTTTGAGCTCTCGTTTCCGACTCAGCGTTATTCCCAAAAGACGATGTTCAATCGAAGCTTGGGTGGACATTAAATGTCTTTCCAGTGATTTCGTCAGAGCCCAGGTTTCTCCCGCGTAGTTGAGGGCAGGCAACACCGTTGAATCAAATAGGTCTGCTCGAAGTTTGCAGTCTCTGGTGTCCTCTAGTACGCTTTTTATGGAGCTAAGTGCTGTCCATCTAGCCTTGCGACGTCTTGCCAAATCTCCAGTTAAGTCGTTCCTCATGTTAAGCTGGCTCCAGAGGTACACGTACTCGTCAACGTCTTCGGTAGCACCTCCTTTCAGAAGTACAGGGGTATCGCCTGAGAATTGTTTTCGCATTACTTTGGTCTTAGAAGTATTGATGGTGAGACCACAGCGGCTACCTTCCTCATCTAGGCGATGCAGCATTTCAGAAGCGTGTTCTGGAGAGTCCGTGATTAACACGATGTCATCGGCAAATCGCAAATGGTCAAGGCGCACACCGTCGATGTTAAACCAAAGTTACTCCAGTTGCAGCAACGTATGACGTGCTCTAGGCAGGCGGAAAACAGCTTTGGCAATATCGGATCCCCTTGTCGTGCTTCTTTCTGAACTGCTACTACAAAGTCATTGTAGAAAGGATGGAATACCGTTGTACAGTCTGAGTAGCATTCTCGTAGTACGTCCACGTAGATCCTTTCAACACCTTGCTCCTCCAGCGCCTCCCAGACCTTTACTGTCGAACCCCTTCTTGTAGCCAATGAAGGTCATTACGAGGAGAAGGCGATGCTCCCGGGAAGCCTCGATAAGACGTCGGCAAGTTGCGATGTGGTCGAGGGTGCTGAAGTTTCGACGAAAACACGCTTGTTCTACCGGTTGAGCCTCTTCTAGGGTCTTACGGATACGTGTCAGTATACAACGGGCGAATACTTCATGAAGTACTGGCAGAAGCGTAATAGGACGAAAGTTCGCTTGATCTTCTTTGTCACCCTTCTTGAACAGCAGCATCGTCGAAGACTGCTTCTAGGTCGTTGGAACCGTACACGCCGCCAGGTAGCGAGTGTATTGCCTTGCAAGGGCTCGATATAAAGGAGGCCCGCACGCTTGTAGGAGCTCCACGGAGATGCCGTCTTTCCCCTGCGCCTTGCCTCGAGGCATCGTTTAAAATCGCATGACGCACTTCTGGTGACAGAAAAGGGCTCAAGAACTGATCTTCTTTCTTTTCTTGCAACTTGCAGGTCCGATCTGAACAGAGCGGAGTAGAACGTTGTCAAGATTTCTTCCATTCCAGGTATGGAGCAGCATCGAGTTCCTTTCACAGATTTTAAGCATAGAATCCTAAGACGGTGCTAAGCTTTCTTTCTTCTCGTCTTCCTCAAACTCCGCCTGTTCTCTGCCTTTTCTAGGAGTTTCAATCTTGCAAAATTGGCGTGATCTTCAGCAATTCGTTGCCTACACAACCTACTTAGCAAAGTGTACTCTATGTGGGTTTTCCTGTCCATCCATATTTCTTCGCTTTTCGAGTAGCGCACGAGTAGGAGCAGAGATGCAACGAGAACTGTGGTTTGGAGCAACACTGCGACAGCTGTTTGCGATTGCGGTTACGGTTTGCACGAGGTTCTCGTGGTCATCGTCGATGACATCCATCACTTCAAGCAACTCTTCTTTTGCAAACCTCGCGACCGCATCTTCGTCCAGCGTAGTGGGGCACGGCTGCCTTGGCGCGTTAGACGCATCAAGCCGCTATCGAGGTGAGAACGCCCTAGCAGCAAACGATGTTCGCTCTCAGTGTCGAAAGAAGGGACAACCGCCACATCCGTCATGATTCTGCGATTGCACGAAATGTGGTCGATTTCGTGACAGTTTTGTCCATTCGGCGAGATATGAGCCCATCTTTTCCGTGGTGCTTTGAGGACTGACTATTGCCATGGTAGGATGATGCAGTTCACAAAAACTCGCTAATCTCTCCCCAGCCTCGGTGCGCTCTTCTGCCGAATGTGACACGATGAAGATCTCGCCGTACTTCCGTGATCCAACCCGATCGTTGAAGTCTCCCATCACAACGACGTAACCACGTTGCCTACGCACGAGCTCCTCGAGTTGTTCGTAGAAGTTGTCATACTGCTCTTCATCGCTGTCAGCTGTAGGCGCGTAAGCCTGAATGATGGTGACTTGCGAATCTTTCGAAAGGTACGCGATTAGAATGACGAGTCGGTGTCCATGGAACCTTACGCTCTTTACGTGCTTGGAGAAGTGCGGAGACACGAGAAAACCAACACCTCCCGACGTTGAATTCGTTTTTCGAGCTCCTAAGAACACTGAAATTCCGTCGGTCCAGGTGCATGAGAGAGGCTCCTTCCGCTTTGTCTCGCTCAAGCCGATTACATGGTACTTAATCCGTCCAGCTTCATCGATGAGTGCCGAAAACTGAGCGGCCGAGCTGATGCTTCGACAGTTATGGTTGCACGCTATCAGCTGGCTCACTCTTTTCCGTCTCCTTTGGTAGCCTATGGCCCTGAGATTTCTTCACCTCTGGCTGTGTGCTGATCCAGCGCTACCTGACTGGGCAGGGACAGCCTGCAAGAAACTATGGCGAGGATACGAAGTGGTCATAGTAGATCTTCGTCCCACAGGATAGCCTCACTAGGACGTTCCTGTCGCTCAAGGAGTGCGCCGTCCCACTATGAGCTTGGGCACTTTGGGTTTTTAGTCACAGAAATCGGTTTGGATTTCCGGCGTATCTCTATTCTGACGAATATTCAGACCCCGCCTCGAGCTCGTACACCACTGCAAGGTAGAACCCGTGTGTCCAACTACTCCCAGGAACTCAAACACTGAAACATCCCTGCCAAGAGACCAACCTTCTGCGGATCCACCAGGGTAGTCGTCCCATTCTATTTCGTGAACAACAAGGGAACAATGAGACACCATTGACGGTTGTGAGATAGGTGTTGTGCGGTGATCTCAAAGCCCACAAAAGGGAAGGATTGCAGAAGTTCACTCGTTATGGCAATGCACTCATTTCGGTTGTTCATTTTAGGGTTTCGCTCGCGTATATACAACGCTTCCAATATCTTTCTAGCACCGATCTCGTTCTCGTAGGCTAGGATTTTGCATTTGATATCGAAGTCTTTGCCTTGATGGTTTTCTAATCGATGCCTACCGAGGGGCATTAGTAGGCTTTCTCGCCTTTTACCTGCTAGATGTTCTTTACCGCGTATCCCAGCATCCTTCCCGTCTCACCAATATATATGTATTTCGTCACAGGCTAAACACTGAAGTTGATATACCGTCCCTCGCTGTGTGCCATCTCCACTCCTTCCCAACGGACAAACAACGCAGTTATCTGTCGAGCATGCACGAACATAGAGCCTGCTGCCGATCAAAAGACGCTTGATATTGTCTGCTGGTACGTTGTTCAAGACAACATCACTAGCCAAATCCGCTTGTGCAATGCACTGCGGTACTTCTGCGCTGACTTTGTCTGATATAAACAGAAGTAGGAGATGCACTATATTCTAACGATCTCTCAGCAGGCACCATTTCGAGCCTGACTTTCTCTGCTTTGCCCCGTAGCCATTCAGGGTTGCAATCTCAGATGCTAGCTCACGTGGATCCTCTCGTTTCACTTCGCCTGCACAGTCTTCTGTAGCTGTTCTATACATGTTTCGAACTGCTGTACGTTTCACAGCCTCGGGGTGAGCAGGCTTCTAGTGGAGTAGAATGTTGTTAGAGCTGCCTTTCCGATACCATTTAACGTTGTACCTTCTACTTGAGATGTTTATCTGCGTGCTGAGATAAAGAAGCCAGCTATCGTGCAAAACCTCTCTCGTGAACGTGATATATTGCGTCTGTCGGTTGAGAAGTTAAACTGCTCATCCATGTCTTGCTGCGTTGATGTATGATGTAATTACGCAGCAGTCATCGATGTAACGACAGTACATAATGGGCATGCGAGCTATAACTGGCCTTTCTACCCTGCTCATAGAACAGATAGCTAGCCGCTGGCCCATAGCAAGTCCTCGGTTGTGAGAGGACTACTGCCCGCTCCACTAAAAATATTACAGCTAAGGCACTCCTTGATTAGAGTCATAATGTGAACCTTACTCAATCAGAACGAAACGATTTCCGTCTCATGCTCGTCCTGCATTTCGGAAACTACTTGGAGAGCCTTATCGTTGTTCATGTTCGTATAAAGCGCAGTTACATCAAACGACTCTCGAACGCAGTTTTCTTGAAGCCTAGACGAATGCAAGCGATCAAGAAATTCGTTAGTGTTCGGCAGATGTGAAGGTACGTATCGGTAGTTGGCCAATAACTTTGTTAAGGAACCACGATACGGTCCGTTGGCCCACCTACACAGCTGATGATGGGTCTTATTTTGTAATCGCTAGCATTAACTCAGTTTTCACCGCCGTTGGACAGCTTATGAGTTTTAACGAGGCTGTAGAAAACCGGGCACAAGGGTGTATCCAACTTCAATCCACTAATCAGCCTTTTATCCAATTTTTTTCGTCTTTCCGATTGATACCCATAACGCATTCAGCTTGTGACATTGTAAGAGGAACATTATTTCCGTGGAGTGACTGTATACAGAAGTATCACTAAGGTGGAGTTTGGTGATTTCCCGATCTAGCGAACGAGGTAAAACCACAAACTCTCCTCTCTTGTCGCTCACGGAAAGACGGATTTCACCTTCTGCTACGCGTCTTCGTATCTCGCAATCCTCCCCAGTGTGCGTTCGTCATGTTCGAGAACCTGGCGCGCCCATGCCTTCAAAAATTTCAAGTACTCCAGATGAAAGTACTCGAAAATGTACGTCTTGTACGGGGCAAGGTTCTGGTTCTTGGTAGAACGAACATGGGAATGGAATGCGAGGAGGAGACAATGTCCACGGGATGGACCATCGTCTCCTCCTCGCTAGCCTCTGTTCCAATGGGTGTTAAAAGAGTTGCGAACTTCAGGATACGGGCAAGTAGCGCACAATTGCACCAAGGGCGAGTCTTGGATCGACATCCGCTTAAAACAATCAAAGCTCTCTTCTCTTTGGGGCTGCTTGATTGGTACCATATCCGTCTCGGGGGAAAGAAGCACTGGCTTGTTCGTAGAACGGCAACTATTATAAAAGCCGCCCTCACAGGCATGAGTGGTTGCGAACCCTCACAACACCTGTGGCTTAACATTATGTCTACTATTCACTCTGGAAATAATGGAACCTACCTAACTTACTTGTAACTAACTCGAGGGCCGAAAATGTTCGAACTTGTGGCTGATAACATTGTTTTTGAAAGGCGATCACTGTAAAAATTGAAACAAACATTTCGATACCTGAAGCTATTTAAGACTCATCGGGTAGGTACGTTCTATAGTTCAGTGCTTCAATCAGCTTTCATCTGGACAGCCTAGAAAAGTGCAACTATTCGCATAAACACCGATAACTACTGCGAGCGGAACGTCTTAACTACCACGTAAGTTGAAGTTCGGGTTTTCGTCTTGAGCCCAGTTCAAAGCGATGTTTTCAGGTTGAAGAATGTTCCTGGATTTCTTTCCGTTGTTTCTGTTGCTAGCCAGTTTCACATCTACAGCAGCAGATTTCAAGGTGAGGATATGACGAAGAATATGACGTTCTTGGGCACAAACCGGACGTCTTTTAAGAAAGAGCACCGATGAATGATGTATTCCCTTATCGAAGAGCAATGCATAGGGGGCATGGGAGCAGCAGATCTCCTGGGAGGGGAAGAAACGGAAGCTGTCATTTCCCGCTTTGCAATTCCGAATGATAGGAAAGTATCATGCACAAACCCAGGATCGCCACATTGCCATTCTAGGCATGAATGTGCAAATCTGACTGGCATGCTTGAGAAACAGGGTACTGGGATAAGAACAGCGCTATGACCCTGCCCTTCTGGGACATAGACTACCAAGTTCGTGCTCCATTTCATAGATGCACAAGCCTCCCAAACATAGTACTATCTGCTTAGACTGATAGGTCTTGAATGCTCCAGCGATACCCCAGTCACCCAACACTCTTGCCCATCCCTAATTTGACAAATAGTTCCTTTGGTCACGATAAGTAAAATAATCAGATCATTCATTCTCTTCTGTTTCGCGATCATTCAATTCCTGAACTATATAAGCCATCTGCGTGTGTTATCAGATAGTAGGCAGTATCTACGCGGCTGGTTGGTCTGCCTGTTCCCGGAATGATAGACGTGATAAAGGAACCCGACCGGTAACGCAATCTTGCCAAACGAGTAGCCGTTGCATATCAGTCTAAGCCGACATTAGGCTGGTCTCATCCCAAAAGTTCCTATCACTACTCTCACGGTCACCAATGTATAGAGCCATCATTTATGGGATCACTTCAATGTGTGCCGGTTTCACCAATGTTCCTATGATCGGGAGACAAACTCTACGTCAGTATGTATAATATAATATTTCCAAACCACTCTTACACAATTTGCCATTTTTCAGGTCCGCATTGGCAGTGCGAGAGAAGCATGCGCTAAAGCTGGCGCGCCCAGTGCAGTCACTCTTGCATTGAGAAAACTTTGGGCGGTGTTTTACCAAAAAGACTCGAAAATTATAATCGCCAGGAGATATGGCACCCCTAACTACTATCAATTTAAGGGTGCTATGGAGGTTAAATACAACACGACAAGGACCGACTTGCGTATCGGGATCTACATTTTGATTGTCCGTATTTCGAAACTCCGTGAAAATGAGAGTCCAGAAACGAATATATTGCTGACGTCGAAAACCTCGTGGACTAAAGATAGACTCTCAAATGCCGGTGTTGGCGTAGATTTCTCAGAAATGTATTTTGAGTCACCGTTTGGGCCGACAGTTAGAGTCGTTGAATTGACAAAAGCCGGAGAGGTTGAGCGAGGGTAAGACGCCATTTCTGCGAAGAAAATTGTTTTGTAAAGAGAAAGAGTTTTTTCAGAAGTTATGCACTTAGTCAGTGTTCTGATCATATGAAATGGATTGCAAATGAGGGTCTTTATCAGCTAAACCTCAAGAACGGAAAATGGTACCCTGTATATTTCAATCCTGATGAATCGGATTTTTATTATGAATACAATTAGTTGTTGAATAAAGTTGTTGATTTTTTTAGTGCTCTATTGCGGCACAGCTGTAACGTGCCACATAAAGGATAGAGTTAGAAGATAAAGTTTTGGACGTTAATCAATCCCGTCTAAGAGAGGCGCCCCCGCACTCGATTTCCATTCAGAATCGTAGTGGCGTAATGAGGGCGCATGTGGCCTATACAATGACTCGTAGAGCCAACAAGTGCAAGTCAGTGTTGTTTTATTCTCCCAGACGAGTCTGGTACCAATCGACCGACCCCGGAGGGATGGAAGCCTGGTTGGCCTAGGCGAGCATCGATCGGGGATTCGAACCCCCCGACCTTGCGTGCGAGATAGTGCGCCACTTGCCACTACACCATCTCCGACCTTACGTGCCACATAAGCCTTGACAATAAACATTAAAAGCAATATTCTCTCGAAAAAAAACCGGCTACAGTTGCTGAATGCTTCTTCTTACTTTACTGCCAGTTGCAGTGCAAAGCGTTTCCGCGGAATCACCTAGAAGAGGCAGTAGTGGTCACTTAAGCGACTCCACTAACGTCGTCTGAATAGGGTTTACTTGACAAATACGTATGATAGCTTTGATTAGACTTTTTGACCTATCCACGCTCTTGTGGCTGACTTCAGTTTTCGAGCACACGAACGTTAAAGGCACTGTTCACGAAAAAATGGTTTCGGAGATTTGCACATGGTTTGAATTCGAAGCCCCCTCTGATACCATTTATGCAGGAATGAGGTCGGAAAACGGCTGGATAGGGCACGATAAGGGCAGGAACAGTGGGGGACGGGAGACCTCCGCCCCTCGCTAGGCTGACTACGAGTTCAAATTGTCCTTCACCACATTCGCACTGGAGCGAAGTTGGTGAAAAGTCGATACGCTGATTGGCAAATTGCCAGAGTCTGCCAGTCAGATTGTCAGGCAAATTGGGTGTGTTGTCTGTATTGCAGACATTGCGTCGCCTTCGTGCATACTCGCCCGAACACTTCCTAACAGCCGTTATTTCAATGTGAAACTCGCCCAACCCCCCTTTCCAGCTCTTTTTTTGACCCTTTGTAATTCTTTTTGTTCATCATTTTTTGCGCTTTTCTCGTTGTTATCGCTTTATTCTAGAGTAGTTCTATCAATTCCCGTCAAAAAAGGGTAACCTAACTTTTTTGTGAACGGTGCCTTTAAGTACAGGTTTACGGTGTTCACTAGAATAGAAACTGATGCACTCCCCCAAATAACCTCCTCCAACACCTCCACAGTGCTTTTCTCAATACCCCTTTACCACCATAAATATGTAGCTTCACTTATAGTCACTCGTGAAGGGTGACCTACTAACCACCTTCAAACCCCTTTTTTTCTAATGACTCATATGTAAGAGCTTTATATAATCAGACAGCTCTATAGACTCATTGTCATTCCAATTTTCATTTGTTGAATTCATCGCTACATCGCTTCATCACGGGTTCTAGTAAAGTTTACTGCTATAAGGCTCGAAAGCACTCAGAAGATCAGGTTTATGGCTAAACAGGTCGTAACTACATGGAAAAGCTCAGAAACTTATCAGTGGACCAATCATCAAATCATAACTTGTGGAATATACTTAGCAGCTATTCGATGTCGGCAAGTCTTGTGAAATGAAATGGTGAATTTCTAAAAAGCAGTCTGCGAACTGCTCTCGTTTTACTTTCCATCCCTTATGCAAGAGCATATAAAAAAGAGACAAAGAAGACAAGTCTTGGACAGGAGATGACTTTTACCAATGTCGACATACTCCTTCCGAATGGATTGATTTCGTAGATTCCTGAAATGAAATGAATCACTGAAAAGCTTGTACCGCTCCTTTCGCGTACCTCCTGAATGACTGAAAACGTTGTTGTACATGTAGCAAAACTGAGCTCGTTGAATTTCTCCTTTCTCGGTACGATGCTGTGGGAAGAAGGAGATGAATTCAAGCGTAGGCTTGGAGCACAGACCTAATGCTCTAATACAAGCAGAGCATTGTGCTTTGGTTTTCATCACACATAGAAAGGGCGGAGGTGGTGTAGTGGCAAGTGGCGCACTATATCACACGCACGGTCAGGGGTTCGAATCCCGGAGCGATGCCCGCCTAGGCCAACCAAGCCTTCCATCCCTCCGGGGTCGGGGAATTGGTACCAGACTCGTCTGGGAGGATAAAAGCACTGACTTGTACATCGGCTGGCCACCGCAAGTCATTGTATTCCACATACGCACTCATTACGCCACTACGATTCTGAATGGAAGTCGAGTGCGGGGGCGCATCCTTCAGACGGGATTGATTAACGCCAAAAACTTTATCCTTTATCCACACATGTAAACGACATAATTATAGGTAAAATTTCTAGAACTGAGTGGCAACAGATCAGCCCTCGAGATTCCAATTGCAACACCCAAACGTGTGTGCAAAATGAAATTACTACTTACCAGTCGGGTCGCTCGGCTAGCGCCGGGCGTCTCTCCTTCTTATGATAGAGCTGTAATAATTGGCAAACAGCTCGCCTCTCCCTTGGGACAAATGATACTTTTCGGGAAATGTAGTTTGATATAGGAGCAATAGGGCATGAAAACAAAATTCGGCACTATCTAACCTTTACTGCCCCACTTTGCGACTTTGTCTCGAGAATGGCCTGGATTTCTATCGAATTTTTTTCAAGAAGATGAAATCGATTAGAAACTTGCCTAGAGGGGTAATTTGTCCCGTAGGGCACGAATACCGCATCCACTAGTTATGAAGATGCCTAGCGCTCGCGCCACAGGCGCCGAAGCCGAATGGAGCTTGGTCACCAATCTTGGTGAAAACTTGCCCCTAATTGTAAGTACGAAGCCTGAAGGTTTCATGACGAATGGATGCGATATTCGTGTTCTACGGGTCGAAGTACCCCTCTGGACAAGTTTCTAGATGGTTTCATCTGCTTGAAAAAAACTCGATAGAAATCCAGCTCATTCTTGACAAAGTGGGGCAGTAAAGGGTCAATAGTGCCCAAAATTCAAAATGTGCCGATGCCTATGCCTTTGATTAGATGTCTCGATCTGTCGCTGTTTATCCTAAAAATATTGACCCACTGAAGGTTTAGGAGGTAGGCATCCAAAGCTTTTAATGGTACTAACAAATGTTGTCGAGTCATAATAATACCATTATCAAATGGCTTTATAAATGAAGCCCCTTTCTCTCTACGATTACATAATTAAATGAGAATACAAGATTATTAGCGGCCGGATAAGTTTCGCCATGAATGTTAACAAAGCACAGAGAAAGCGGCGTGATCGTTCATTGAGACCAACTTTGCTGAGGGGTGGTCGTAAGCAAAGAGTGAACCAAATTACTCGTTCATTGAAACCAACTTTGCTGAGGGGTGGTCGTAAGCAAAGAGTGAACCAAATTTCATCTCTATAGAATCGGTCCCTATCACTGCATCTACCCTTCTTGTCAAATGAAACATCAAAAAATCAAAGCTAGATCGTAAATAGCAACGGCACTAGGATTTAGGTGGTGATCGGATCGTGTTCTCTACGGCCTCATCTAACGTCAGTGTTCCCATCCTGCCCCCTCTACTCCTAGTCATTTTGCTCCCCAAGTCCACGGGGTCGGGAGCTGTAGATTTTCGCTCAGACATTTACATCACCGAAACCTCGCCCCCTGTGGGCGGAGCCCTGCCCTATTCCCGCCACCTGTCCATACTGCCGCCTGTCCTCCTACCAAGGTCGCATACTGCCGCCTGTCCCCCTACCAAATTTGAAAGCCCTAGAGCCAAATTAACAAGTTTTGCGCAAACCCCGCCCTCTGCGGACGCGGTCCGCTCCTGCCATCCACCATTAATGTTTTCATCTTGCCTTCTACAATCCTGCTTAATTAAAACACTCTCGGTCCACCGCACAGGAGTTATTATTTCCCGCTCGAACATCTATTTCGACCTCAAACCCCGCTCAAGAGTCCAGTCCTGCCACCCACCATATGTGTTTCCATCCTGCCGCCTGTGCTTCTACCAAATCTGAACGTTCTAGGTCCATGAGGACAGGAGTTATGAATTCCCTTGCAAACAGACAGACGGACAGACGGCAAACAGCGCTTCATAATAAGGATAGTCATAGCTCGCTTGGGCAAAACAAGCCATTTGAATTCAATGAAGGTCGTCTTTATTGAGGAAAGCTTCTACAGAACGGAAGCACTTGTTTAGCTCACAACTGTAATACTGCACATAAAAGCGAGTGTTACTTGAGAAAAAGTTAGCGCCACATTTCGACAAAAATTGTTATTCTCCGAGACGATTTGAGCATTACGCCAATTTTGGTAAAAAAAATTGTTTCCAGCCAGAGGTGAATGTCATCGAAAACTATGGGATCTTTCTGCCTCGATCACGTGTTGTCACACCTTCGAGTGCTCTTCTTCGAACGCATAGTAATCCTTGATCTAGGAGTTGGAATCCCTCAGTGATACTCGCCCAAGGCAACCGAGCCCGGGCTACAATTACGGGATTGTTGGCATCAAAGACTTTATTCTCATCCTTTATCAGTCCCAAGCGGTCCGAAGAACCATGCGCTATAGCAAACGCTACGATGACTAACAGGTAGTCTTCGTGACGATAACAGTTGAAACAATATTTTACCAGTATCAAAGAAATATTAGGTTTATATTTCCAAACCAATCGGTTCGCCCGGCTAGCGCCGGGTTTCCCTTTTTTGAGAAAGTTGTAGTGATCGGCAACTCTCCCCTCCTTTTGTTAAAGGCACTGTTCACAAGTAGAGGTTTCGGAGATTTGCGCATGGTTTGAATTCGAAGCCCCCTCTGGTACCATTCGTACAGGAATGAGGTCGGAAAACGGCAGCATAGGGCATAATAGGGGGCCGGAGAGGTATCCACGGTCGCCCTCCGCCCCTTCATCGGTGTCACGTTAGACGAGTGTCGAGACAAAACAGATTGCTATTATTCGTTCTAGGACCCACGCACAAAAAGCTAACCGCCGACTGATGAGGCGATGTTTTTCTCCCATTCTTCTTTCCTCTGTTTTTCTTTTTGCTGCCGCGATCTCTTATTTGATTTCCTACTCCTATAGGCTGGAAAAGGTGAGCTACTTTTGCTGTTACTAAGGTTTTTTTGTTTATTTATGCTTATAAGTGAATGAATTGTGGATTACCATTGTCTGTTCTTCGCACCAAGACCCATACGCGCGCAGTGAAACGCACTCTTGAGCTCGTCCGGGCGCCCCACCTTCTTCATTTTTCTGGTTTCATTCACGTCCAGCCCCCTTTTTAACGTTTTTTCGAGGCCTTTTTTCACTATGAAAACACCGATGCAAGCAGTTTCTTCACCTCAGTCGCACTAGTTTCGATCTTGTCTTTCGTTTTTCATCATAATCTGGATTACCCAAAATCATGTTAACGGTGCCTTTAAACAAATAATAGTTTCCTGTCCACGAAGTTAGGCACAAGACTAACAACGCAGTGCAAGTGGTGTTCAAAGTGAGTCGGTGCCTACACCTTTAATTCGAATTCGCGGCCTGTTGCTTTTTTTCTTGAAAATAATTACCTAATATGGACTCAATTGTATTAATCAACCAAAGCCTAGGGCGGTACTCACAAATGTTTCGAATGATGATAACCAGATGTCGTTATGAACGGACCGTTCCCTTTACAGAGATACCATTAGTTGAGAATTTCAGGCTACTGGCAGTCGGCTAGTTTTTGTAACAAACCAGAGAGGATTCTTCATTGAAACACGAACCTTGCAAAGTAGCGGTCGCAATCCAATAGCAGGAAATGAACAAGGTTTTCACCTGCTTATCTTAGTACCTCTGATGGGTCTTGTCACTGCCCTCTTTACTCACTTTTGTCACCCTACTCTAGCATCCCGTCTTATATAATGAAACATTCTGAACAGTCGAAGCTGCATCGTAAATACCGAAGACGTTAGGATTTTCTATGTGGCCCTCACGTCCCTTATCTTCTCTTATCGGTTACTATTGGTTCCTGTCACCGAGTACCTACGATCCCGTCATATTCTACATCAATTATTGAGATGCCGAGAGTCCACAGTTTATACGAAAAGTGTAATCCTACCGAATTTAAATGCTCTAGGTCCACGTAAACAGAAGTTATGAATTTGCGGCCAAAAGTTTCCATCGCACACACCTCGTCTCCTGTGAGCAGAGTCCGGTCCTGCCACCCATCATAAATGTTCCCATCGCGCCTTTTGTACTCCTACCGAATTTCAAACTCAAAGTTCAGAGGGACAGGAGTTATGATTTTCTGGTCGGACACACTCATCGACACGCACACATACGCAAACACACGCACACAAACATACACACCGACAAACCAATATACACATTTATCGAATTATGTATTGTAAGATTATCCTATTCCCATCACCATTTATCATGGTTTAGATCATTAGTCATGCTCGAAACCAGCGAATGGTCAAAGAATGGGGATGGCCTGTGGTGGGAGTGTATTTTTAACATTAGAGCCGTTTTCATTTCACCATCTATCTTACTACAACGGAGAGGCGGAGCTGTCACTAAAAGGCAGAGCTGACACAGAATCTTATTCGTGTTATTTCTAAAGCTGTTCTTGCTGTATTATTGCTGTGATGACTTCTTGAAGACCCATACATCGAACTTTGAGCCCTTTTCCGTTCCCAGTTCGCCGCACTGTGACCTCTAATGAAGTATGTTTTGAGATTTGCTCTATGGAAATGACAAATGTTGTTCCCACATTTTCTGCGAGTCCAAGGGTAATTCCATTGTTGATCTATATGGGAGAAAGTTGCGCCAATGAGTGGATGTCGTTATGGGACTACTAAGACTAAATCTAAAACTAAGACATCAGTTAGATGATCTGGCTCGAATGGCTTGAGTACATAGCTAATAGCATTAAATGTCGTAAGTTCGAGGTATTTGGTCATTTCAAGCCAATGCTTGCCAGCCGGCCTTCAACTTGTCTTTCCAACTATATCGTGATATGCTTCATTCATTAATTTCATCCACTATACTCCTTCATACTGCTCTGGCCTAAAATCAGGTAATGGCACCGGAAAATCATCTAATAAACGATCGTTACAGGTGAGAACCATCGTCAGAAGCGTCATGCATTCGGTCTTTTACCTAAATGTCAGATGTTCCTTCCTATCACACCGTTCATCTTTACTGTATGATAATAATCACATAGTGATAACGGTTACTTCTCTTATTTCTAAAGTAACTTAGTGTGTCGGTTTGACGGTTTCGGTGTTTGTAGGCTTGTCGGTATGTCAAATACGTCGGTTTATTGGTCTGTCCGTCCGCAAAACTTCATAATCGCGATAAAGGTAGTGATATGGAAAACCAACTCCATCTCACACATCCTTCTTAGAAGCAGCGACTTTTTGGGTAGGTCAATGGAGTAGAGTGAGCAATGCGGAGTGAAGTGAGTGATGTGGAGTGAAATAGGTACTTGAAAACCGTAATTTCGATCTGTATTAGCATCGTACTACGTATGTCTACACAAAAATCGGAGGTAACTATGTAGTTGAGAGACCCGCTTTTTTCGACATCGAACGCTAGAGATAGGGGAGCAGCCCATAATTGTGCTCGGAACGGAGGAATGAATGACTGTATTTATCGAAATAACTATGAGCTAATCTTTTACTCTTCGGGATATGTTCGAATTCCATTTTAAACGTGACTTTCAAAACAGTAGGCAGACCTAGGGACAGAAAGGGCCTTGCGAATCTGACGAGTTAGCGGAACTGTTTGATTCCTACAGGGTTTGTACAGTAGATGGTAGTAAAACTTCTGGTAAGGTTCCTATCGTGATCATGATACGAGGATCGAATCCTGGATTGAGTTCTTTTCGAAATTGCGAAGCCTTCTCGTTGACTATTGGTAAAACGAGTGAGCAAGCATAGATATAGCTCATATACTAAGGAGCAGCTACCTATTCACATCCTTGCTTGTTCTCAGAGAAGATACTAATGCATGGCTTATCGCTGATGAGCTCGCCAATTCCCCTTCTCCATAACTACATCCGGCAACAACTGTAGCGGAATAACCAGTCGCTATTGACCAATTCGACCAGTATTCGCAATGCCCAGTCAAAGTTCCTCATTAAGAAAAAAAAAAGGATTGGACTGTTACGGTACGTCATCGATCCTACTATTTTCCATTATTCAGCTCAATAGCTCACCTCGGGAAAGTATTTAATGTTGACCCTTCCTTTTTAGGCTTACGTTTAGTTACTTAACTTCACCTACAACTCTTCGAAAGACATGATTCAATTTTTGTTTCAACTTATGTAGGCGCCGTATCGTGGAAAAATCGCGATAGGTTGTTTCAGAGTTGAGCTATATTGGAAACAAGCAAGATTTCCCAAGATTTCCCATAGCCCCGCCATGCGAATGCTGCTACTCACAGAATGTTTTTATTCGTGGAGATTTTGTATAAAAAGCAAGCGAACGTATTGAGATCGCACGCACTTTTTCTCATTTTTCTTTGCCTTTAGGTAAGTCCTCGTTTCTTCGTGAATCAATTGAAAAAGGGTTTTCCCTTTCGTCTTGTCTTCCTGGGAAAGTGAGTTTCCCCTTTTTCCGGGGCGATTGTAGTTTTTCACAGCAGAACATTGGTTTCCTTCTTGTTCAAACATACGAAGGCTTAATTACCCAAGTTTGAGTTTGAACGACAATCGGCAAGAGTCCGCGTGGCAGTGGAGAAGGAGAGCTACGTAATTCCATGGTGCATCGGCCGGGAAACGAAGCCGGGCCGCCCGCGTGGCAGGCGAGCATTCTACCACTGAACCATTGAGGACTTGGGATCGCTGGCAGCCCGACTTTCCCGCTTGAAGCTCTGCCACTGCTATTCGGCGCTCTGGGGGTTGTTCCAGTCTCTTTAGCTTTGCGTGTACTTTAACACCTGAAGTGGGTCTTTTCTATACATTCATCAACCTGATTTCCTGTTCGATGGTTAGTGAACTTGCAATTTGATCTACTATTTCTGTAAATTTTTCCATTGCGTTGCACACCATACTTATGCTAGGCTCTGATTCGGAAGACACTCCTTCCGAAATAGAGTCCAACATCTCCAACTTTGGAGAATCTTCTTTCTTTCACTCGCAACGTCAAGATTGAGGTACGCGATACTAAGCGATGGAGACCGATACAGCGAGGATGCACCTAATGATACCATAGGGGGCTTGTAAGACGCTAGCAATCATCCAGGAAAAACCAGCTGTATGGAATCATGCGGTGGGTTAGGTTGCAGTTGCCATCCAAAAGTTCTCGTTGTTTGTTCTACAGAGTGTACGCAGTTCCTGAATGTGAGAATGTCTACGAACCATCGAAATGCTCCCGACGGCGACCATCAGCTAAGTTAGACATTGCGATCATAAGCGATAAGGCAGCGCAACATTATATTATTTCGATTTCTCCCAATGTCAACACAGTGATTGAAAACTATAGCCTAACAATGATTTCCTTGGCACTACCGCCACTGCCGGCACTGAACCAGTAGCTCCTCTCAGATGGAAGGAAGCCACTTTATGGCGAATGAACGAAATTCCAGTACTTCATTGCGATACATACGTATCTGCACAAAATTTTACGTGCGAATTATGTTATAATTGCAGATGCAACCCGGCACAAAATAATCTTTGATGCGATCGCGACTCTCCTTCCATTAGTCAATCCTTTTCGGTCAAAGCAAGAAAGCTCCCCAGGTTGGAATCCATGCGATTCTATCAGAGTAACCTATGTATCTCAGGTTGTGGCTTATACAAAGCACGCAGCTTCATCGGAACCAGTCACTAACCACCGAGGTACCGGAAACCAGATACAGAGTACTGATAAATGAAAATAAACAAAACGGCAGAGAATGCGATAATGAAAGGATGCTATCGATGCAATAAGAGAGACCCTGGGTGAATTTAGATGCGATCGCTGATCCTTTGTGATTAGTTGCTCTCCTATTGGTGCGAAAACTGAAATCAAACTTGTACGGAATTCTGCAAGAAATATAATCAACTATTCCCTGCGTTGCGCAGACACATCGTACACGATACAACGTAGGGAGAGCTCTATTTTTTATTCTTCTCAATCCCCAGATCTTTCGCATATCATCGATTCCCTTTTTCCATGGCGAAAAATGGTAGTTTCTATCGTAGCTCTGTAATTGCAATCATCAATTCACATATCTATTTCTGCAAAGCATAATAGCTCTGATTCTAAGAATAATAGTGCGCCTCCTTTGGTGTACTTGCTTTGCCATTCCACTAAAAGTTTCAGAAATGTTTTGAATACAAAACTACTGTCGTTCCATCCAATAGTCAATAAATTACTCATTTTCTCTGATATGTATGGTCGACGCGAAGACTACCTTCGCTTGGAAGAAGAACTGAAACTTCTGGAATCCGCACTACCACCGCTATCGAAACTGGAAGAGCTTTACGATGACATCATCACTAACTGCCAAAAAACGTCATGTATTTCGTAGACCTTTTTACGATTTCCAGGAGGAAATCGATATCTCTTATGATAATAGTCTGTCTTATAGTGAGCTTGAACGTGATGCTAAAATCTTAGAACTGAAAATTGAGAACTTTAGAACCCGTCTCCAATTTTCGCTAAAACACTTGCGATTGCTGTACGCGACAAAATCTTCCCGTGCGTGGAACATGAGAATAAAGATTCCCCAAAGTACGTCAATCCAAGTGGCGAGAAAGAAGGTAGATCGTGACAGTTGCGATCAGACTGTTTAGCGGAGGAACGGGCACAACAAAGAAATGACAACAAAAAAATGTCGGACGCTCTGAAATCGCTTGATGAGTCGATGAAGCAGCTACGAGTGGACATAAATCACATAGCGAAGACTCGTCAATGAGCGCTGCCGCTCTGTAATATTTCTGTGGCCGCGGAGGCCCTTGACGCGGAGCCCTACGAGATGGAGAAAATTATAGCAAATCGGAGATCATGGACGTCGTTGAGGAAGAGTACGAAAAAAAGCAGCCGAGTCCTAAAAATTGTAGGAAAATCCAGTAACTGCAAGCAGAATATTATAAAGTCTTACGACGTATGCGAGGGACAGAAAGTCGTGCTCCCTTTCGGATAAAAGGTTGATATTATTCTGACTTCTGATACAAGCTTCGAATGGGATTCGAACGCAAACAATACCTCACAAAGAATGGACGATGCCATAATTGTCTGGAAGTGCAATGCGAGAGAAGCCGGCATTGCTCAAAATTCCGAATTCCTTGCTTCCACTGCAGGGGAAGTGGTCATCTCTTAGCCGTCTGTGACCTTCCAGACATTTCACTGAAGATAGAATTGAAGAAACAACACTGTGAGCTCGCCATGAACCACCTCAACGAAAAGCTGGAGCAGTTACGTAGCAATAAAGATCTACCTCAAGATTAAAGCGAAATAGCGTAATTTGATTTATGCGAGTATGCAAAAAGCCCTTTCTGATGGGGTGGAGTATTTCGGAAAGATCCCGTAGGTGTTTGAGAGCTGAGCTATATTGAAAACAAGCAAGATTTCCCATTACCCCGCGATGCAAATGTTGTTCCTCACGGAATGTTTTTATTCACGGAGATTCCGCATAAAAAGCGAGCAAACGCTTTTTTCTCGTTTTTTCTTGCCTTCAGATAAGTCTTCGTTTCTTCTTGAATAGGTTGGAAAGGGATTGTTCCCCTCTCGTATTGTCGTCTGAGAAAGTGGTTTTCCCATTTTTTCGTGGCGATTGAAGCTTTTTACCGCACAACATGGTTTTGTTCTTGCTTAAATCTATAAAGGTCTTATTACCAGAGTTTGAATTTTTTACGACGATCGGCAAGAGCTCATGTGGCTCAAATCGGTCAAGAGAATTGGTAGAGGAGGAGACCACGTAATTTCACGCCGCATGTCAAATCTTCTTTTGTTTGCTCTTCTGTCCCCTGGTTCTAATATTGGTTCTGTTGAGTCACTGTAAATGACCCTATCTACCGTATTTGGAAATGAAAAAAATGAGAATCATGCTGTTGTATTTTTTGTGAGGGAGGGTTCTGTTGGGATTCATTTCATTTACTTCCAAGGCAGAGTAAGGGAGATGCGAGATCCCTTTCCATTATTATTTATTTTATTAATTAGTTAATAAAAGAGTGCGCCCGGATGTGGCAGAAAGGAAACAAACAATAGCAAAGACTTAACAAGTGCCGCCCACATAAAACTAGGGATCGTACTAGGGATAAAATGGCGGCTAGCACCAGGCAGTGAGAAAAAAGAAATAAAAGTTAAGAAAAGAACAGAACCAAATAAAAACTCAAAACATAACAATGAAACTATGAGGCCACAACTCTTTGAAAGGAGGGGACATTGCAAGCAACATTAAATATGAATCCTTCCTAAAGCACGATGAGGACGCAATGGGGTTATAGTAACTATTCTTCTTCATTCAGTTTGGCGCCAGCAAACAGGCGATTCTTGAATTCTTTCGCCAAAGCTAACTTGAAGCCTGAAGCTTTCCTAAACTTGAAAAAGTCATTACTAATGTTATTCCAAGGGAGCACAACTCTGCAAGAAAACGAACCTCTGTAAGACGCACTATTAGCACCATCTGGGCAGAGCCTGTAGGGATGACCTCTAGTGATTCTGGCGAACGGAGATACGCGAAACAGATCAGAGAGCAAAATATCGGTTTCTTGGAATACAATGTTATACAAAAAGCCCAAATCGGCAACTTTCCTCCGATCCTCTAACGTCAGTGCGTCAAGAAGGGTGAGGCGAGTCACATATGGCATTCTAGGCAAACCCTTTCTAGCGAAAATCCTGTAGGTGAATCGCTTTTGCACCTGCTCAATTTTCTCAATGAGAAATGCTTTGTACGGAGACCATACAGGCGTACAGTATTCGAGCAAAGGCCTCACATAAATGGCGAACAGTCTGAAGAGGAGCCTAGGATCTCGAGTTTAGAAAGCACGCAATATGAAATTAGGTCAAACCAAATGAAAGGCTTTGGTTACCATTTCTTATATGTAACAATCAAAATCTAGGTTATCATCGTAACTGATACCAAGATCTCGGGGGGCGCGCGATTCACGCGCCAATATAATGAGGTCATCGCGCACGCAGCACCGTTTCAGTACCTTCCTGTTGAGATGGACCAAATAAATTTGCAGTAGTTCACGGCTTCACCATGAATAGAGCAAATCTCTTTACTATGGCAAAAGAAGCCCCTTCGAGACTGAGAATTCACCTCATAGGTCAACAATTTACTAGTCAAACGTTCAAAATAAGAATAACTTTAATTTTTTCGATCCTAGTAAACGCAATCCATTTGTAAACGTGCATAGTTGGTCATTTACTTATTCTACTTATAAGTTTTTATAACTTCCGTTATGATGGTAAGAATGATGTTTTAGTGTGTTTTGTCCGATGACCTCATTATATCGGCGCGTGAATCGCACCACACCCCAAGATCTCGAATGGAACTCGAGCGTTTGAGCGAACAACCACTTAGTTCGAAGGTGATATCGGGATGGTTCCTACCTAAGCACATAATGGTTGTTTTCTCTTTAGATATGTCAAGACCCCATCTCCGTGCCCTTCCTCCAAGGAGTTTAGCCCAGAAAGCCTTGTAGAAGCCGCGCATCGTTGATAGTGAATAACTTACTATCGTCAGAATACATGGAAATAAAGACACCAGGCGGGAGAATTGAAGGCAAATCGTTAACGTATAGCAGGAACATTAGGGGGCCGATACAGCTACCCTGAGGAACTCCACTTGTAGCGGGGTACACATGAGACCTAGCATCATTGATGACAACGGACTGAGACCTGTTGGACAAAAAGGAACGAATAAAGCGCAGAAGGCAACCACTCATACCCAAACATTCCGACTTTTCAAGCAACAATGAGATCGGGATTGAATCAAGTGCTTTCCTGAAGTCAACAAAACATACCGACACGTAACTGCCTTTATCCAGCTCTTTATGCCAGCGGGGTAAAGTTGAGAGCAAGGCAGTAGCAGTGGAGCGTTTACTGAGGAATCCGTGCTGAGCAGGATGCAGCAGATTATATTTTTCAAGTTAGTCAGTGATGTGGGAACATAGTATTCTCTTCATGACTTTGCTGGTACAACAAGTCAGACAAATGGGTCGGTAGTTCTCAGGCAAATTCCGAGGACATTTTTTACAAACCGGTTTGACTAGTCCAATTCTCCAAATATCAGGGCATTCGTCCAACAACAGGAACCTGTTGAAAAGCAGAGTAAGTGGACTGGCTAGACCTATGGCGGCATTTTTGAGGAATATGTAAGGAATTTCATCAGGTGAGGTTGAATATCTGTTTGGCAGCTTACATAGCAAATTATAGACAGAGTCTGTGGAAATATCTACCCAGTCTAGGGTACGAGTGGGAGAGATAACAGGGCTGGAAGGGCCAAAGGGGCTTTTGTAAACCACACGGAAAAACTCAGCAAACGCTTCCACTTTGTCCCGATCCCCTCTCACAACCCTCTCGTTGTGGAGGAGGTCAGGGATTCCGTGCGACACGTTTAACCTTCTATTACAATAATTGAAGAAACGTCGTAAATTTTTCTTTCTCGACAACCTTTTTTCTTCTGCTGCAGCGAAATGAGCCACTGCACACTTGAGTTTACGAGCCCACTTGTAGTATTTACGACGACCATAGGTACTTAAATTAGCATAGATACGATTAGCTTTAGCAAGGAGTCGGAGAATAATTCTCGGCATCGCAGTTGCTTCAATACCAGATTTAGTCCTCAATATTGGAACATCTCGTTGAATAAGGGATATCTTCATGACTTCCGTTATGATGGTAGGATTGATCAAGTGAATCCATCTGGGCAGAGCCTGTAGACATTAACCAATTTCGAGTGTGTCTCATTTGCAGTGCCCCCTCCTATGAGAGCCACCCAATCAATTTCACCAAGTTCCCTACAAATGCTTACAAAATTGCCCTTGGCAAAATTGGGGCGAGATCTATTCAACTGCGACCGGTAGGGGATAGGACTAAACAATAAAACGCTCACACAGCAATGGTCGGAGGTGCTGAAGGGAGGTAAAACTTCAACCCTCCCGACCGAGCTGGAGTCAGATGTAAGAACAATGTCAAGAATGTTTAGGCCAAGTGTGGGTTCTGTTACTACCTGACTAAGGTCGAAAGATGCACAAAAATCCAGGAGGAATTGCACAATTATTGGAGGAAGCGATATATGAGTTTTCTCATACAACTTTCGCCGAGTTACTCGTTAACGAGTGAGTGGAGGCTGAACAAATTCAACCTTCCCAGAATTGCCAAATAGTTGTTCGCTGTTTGCTAGGATGAGACAGCACCGGAAGTACATGATATGGCACCCATTCCAGGCAGGACATCGCATATTAATTTATTAGAAAGGAATGAAATACTTCGTGATCCACATGGTAGCGGAAAGTGGAGTTAAACGAAAGTAAGCAAGTATTCGAATCATTTCAGTAGTCCCTGTTTAGTTTATTGACGATTTTTATTCCTTGTTACCTTTTCTATGAGTTTCTTCTTCGGTTTCGGCAACAAATCTGCAACCGTGTAGTACAACAAGTTTTCTGATATCATTGCTGCCATACGTGACTGGTGACTTGCTTTTTCAAAACACCTTCTGATTTGATTCAGGAAATTCTTACCTAAGGTTCCGTAATTCTCTTATCTTTCACCACTTGAGCTACACACGCTAACGCGTGCATTATACCACTCTCCACTACCGCTCATCTCCAATGTCAATTAACGTAATGTTGGATTATCAGATAATATAGTTCTTTCAGGATTTAAACGCTGAACCGCTTCGAGGGTCCCGTTGGAGGTTTAGTGGTGGGCATCCAAAGCTTGAATGGTACTCACGAATGTCGTCAAGTCATAAAAATACCATTATCGAATGTTTTTATGAATGTAGCTCCTTTTCTCTAAGATTACATGATTAAATGAGTTGCCATGAATGATATCAAGCTGACAAATACCGTGGTCCTTTATTCAATCGCATAGTTTGCTGTGTAGCGGTCGTAAGCATTATCGATGCCTATCAGCGCACTTACCCTTCTTGTCAAATAGAAAATATCGAAGAATCAAAGCTATACCGTAAATAACAAAGACGCTAGGATTCAATTGGTGATTGGATCTTGTTCTCTAAGGCCTCCTCTATCGTCAGTGCTCCCATCCTGCCCTTTCTACTCCTACTGATTTTGCACTCCAAGTCCACAGGGACAGGAGTTATGAATTTCCGCCGAAACATTTATTTCGCACAAACCGCGCCCCCTATAGGCGGATCTGGTCCTACCGCCAACCATGTGTGTTGCCATCTTGCCACCTGTGCTCCTACCAAATTTGAACGTCTAGGTCTACGGGGATAGGAGTTATGAATTTCCATGCGAACAGGCACACAGACAGAAGAACGTACGGACAGACAGACGCGAGCGCTTTCTATGAAGTAAGGATATTTCATACGAGTTTTCGAAAAATTGAGCGTTTGCCATTTGTTGTCTAATTTGACATTCACTGCGCGTTTTCTCATTATGTTTAGTCTGATTTACTGGCTCTTTTGTTTTTATCAATCACAATGATTTTGGCCGAGAAACGTGCCTGAGCACCTTTATGGGCTGACTTCCTTATCTCTATCGCTGTTGAAAAAAAGCGGAAACCTCTCAATCACATTATTACCTCCGATTTTTGTTTAGAAATACATAGCACGATGCTAACACAGATCAGAATCACAGTTTTGAAGTACCCACTTCACTACACGTCACTCACTTCACTCCACAGTACTCGCTCTACTCCATTGACCTACCCACCAAGTAACTGCTGTATATCACCTGGATCACCTGTCGTCCCGTCGGTCATCGACTGCCTCGAGCGGGCACCAGTAACGTCTCCATTCGTCCCTGTCACGAGCCAGTGTGGTCCAGTGAATCGTCCTCGCTTCAGGGACACAAGGTTCAACATTTCTTTCGCTCAGAGCTTTCGTGAAGAAGTCTGACCATCCCGTTGGCGGCCATCCCAGTGTTCGTTTGATGTCCCGAGAGATCTAGTCAGTAACCGCCCTGGCCCATCGGTCACCACTATATCGCATAAAGTGTCCATCCCACCTGGTCTTCGATTACTGGGCGTGGTCAAGTGCATTCCTAATCTTCGCTTGTTGACGGAGCTCGGAACTCCGGATCCCATTCTGCACTTGCGAGTACAGGTAAGTTGAAATCAATCTCAAGCCGATCTTTCTACAAGCACTATCATACTCGGTCAGCATTCGATCCGTCTGCTCGATGTTTGGTGTTATGAGCACGATGTCGTTTGCAAAGCGGAGGTGATGTAGGTAGCGGCTCTAGAGACCTGTAGACCTTCATTCCAGAGTCTTTCCATTCCAAGTGCCGCATGGTATTCTCGAGAGTGGCACTGAAAAGTTTGGGCGGAATAGTATCGTTTTGCCGAACACCCCTCTTCACGTTGACAATGAATTCTTTATAGAACGGTGTAATCCTGGTCGTGAAGTTGTCGTAGAGCTCACGCACATCCTTATATACTGAGTAGGAACACCCTGGTTGCCCTATAATTACCGCTTCTGTCTCAACGGTGTCAGAGGCTTTCTTCAAATCGATTAACGTAAGAGATAACGGCACTTTGCATTCTCGCGATTCTTCAATGAGCCTTGTTACAGGGTGGGGATATGATCGATTGTGCTGAACCATCTCCGAAACCCTGCTTACGTGCATGGCTGTCCTTCATCTAATATTCTGTCAATCTGTTTAGGATGGAGGAGTGAAAAGTTATAGATTACAGACAACAGGCAGGTTGGGCGATAATTGCCAATATCGTCTGGAACTCGCTCTTTATACAGCAACACAGTTTTGCTAGTTCTCCACGACGTGGGTACTTTGCATTCCGATAGGTACCGTGAAGGGCCTAGCCAGATTTCTGACGATGACTGGTGGAAGACTCTTCAGATGTTCAGGTTTGATGCTATCTGAACTAGGCGCCGTACAATTCTTCATCGACGTGAAGGCATATCGTATTTCGGAAGGGAGAACCGAAGGAGCGATATATTCGTCTGCCTAAGATGGTGGGTAAGCAAGTAGACGTGGTTGCCGCAGATAACCGAGAAGAATTCGTAGATGACCTTATCCATTGCTCTTCGGGATGCAGTAACGGTTCCGTCAGGGCGACAAAAGGAAGTCATCTTAGTCTTGTAATTGACGAAGCTCTGTCGGGCTTCGCGAACGCTCTTTTCGGCTTCGTCCATAACTACTGCTCTTCTCTCTTTCAGATATTCCTTTATCGCTTTTCTGCATAGCTTCGCAAGTTCGGACATTTGTTGGTAATTGCCTGTAGCTCGCGCGATTCCACGCTGGCGTATCAGCTCGAGAGTCTTCGAATGGAGTTGTCTTTTGGTTTCTTGTAGATCCTCCACTTTCCTAGCTCGTGAAGATGTTCCACGAGCCGGCTGTACTCTTCATCGACGTTGTCGATAACGGAATC
This sequence comes from Haemonchus contortus, assembly GCA_000469685.2. Classification (NCBI taxonomy): domain Eukaryota; kingdom Metazoa; phylum Nematoda; class Chromadorea; order Rhabditida; family Trichostrongylidae; genus Haemonchus; species Haemonchus contortus. The sequence goes on from LS997565.1 coordinate 34,612,460, forward strand.
CTCCCATTTACTCGCAAGAGAAGCGAAGTGGTCCCAGTTGATGGAGGTCTTGGGGGGTCGTGGATGGTGTGGGTCGACATGATGAACTCGCACAGCCTTTCACTCTGCTCATTTCATCCCATCCGTGAGTCCCGATGTGAAGCTCTTGAGCCGTTCTTCTGGAGCCAATCGTGGCGTTAAATCACCGACGATGACGTTAGAGAAAGTGTAGTCTTCTCTGTAGAGCCTCCCCAGATCCATATAAGACGCTTCCACCTCCTCTTCTTCGTAGCTAGGTGCGTAGGCAAGCTGGAATTGAGCCACATCTTCTATCGCAGACGTCCGATTCGGGTTGTTGAGCTTTCGTACGGATCGATGTTCATGGCCAAGTGCGTATTGACGGGGACACCTACGTCGCCGATGCCTCTGCTGTCGCATATTCCAGGGAACAGTTGTTCTACCAGTCTCAAATACAGCGTGCAGCGGGCGATGCCTTTTCGTCTCGGTCAGTCCGATGGACATCATACTTGATCTTCCTAGCTTGCATTTGAAAGTACGAATCGCCATCTTAGTCCTTCTCCTTTTGGGCAGCCTGTTTTGCCACTGAGATTTTAGCAGCCTCTTCTAAGCGGTCTCACCCAACGCCGCGGTATTGGGGAGTCCTTCAGGTTCAGAGGACTGAGGCCCATTTCTATTACTGTTTTTGGCGAGTAGATACCTAACGTGCAGCTTGCCAGGATCTGACGTGAGAGCTAGGTTGACTCCGGGGGCTTGCCAGGCTATCCCGAAGTGACGAAAGTGGACGAAAGGTCTTGTTTTTGGAGACGGCCCCGAATCGCGTCCCAGATACTTCCCAGTCACTCGAATGCAGGCTTTTAGCTGAGACGATGGGCAGGATCCCAACTGCACCCTCAGGCTCTCCACACACGTATGTGTGGATACGCCTGCGAGAAACAGAAGATATGTCGACCAGCACAGAGCAGAATCAAGGAGTCCATCCCCTGAATCCACCTGCAGTCTCTGGGCAAATACCGGTGAATTTTAGTGGGCGATTAATTCCCTTACCCGCCACCTGGGGACTCATTACGTAGCCTCGTCACTAACCGGCTGGGGATCCTTCAGTGAGAGAGAAGCCTCAGTGAAAGAGATCCGTATAACTGCTTTATACATAAGATGGGAGTAGAGTAGGATAGAGCTGCGTTTTCCATATCACCACCTTATCGAAATCATAAAGTTTGCGGACGGACAGGCCGACAAACCGACGAACACACAAACCTACAATCTAACAAACCACCGAGTTGCTGCTTTTAAAATAAATATGATTCTGATAAGAGTTCCGCACCAAATGAATCTACAGTTCGCATTTTAACATTATCTCCAGATTTCCAGGTTCACACTATTATGAGAAAACACCATAATCAAAGAGCATGAATGGATACACAGCCTCACAATACTCTATGGCTCAGCACTGTGTCTACTCTTCATTCTTCTTGTTCTTCTCCCTGGCGTTAATCCCGCGCCGTCGCGGGGTCCGCTGTTCTTGTCAGCCGTCTCCATTTCTTTCTATCTACGGCATCTTCTGCCATCACCTTGGCTTCAGTGAGGTCCTTCTTAATCAGGTCCCGCCATCTCTTCTTTGGGGCTCCTCGTGGTCGCTTACCTTGAGCCTCAAGCTCCACAATCTCCCTTATCGTATGGCTCTGCGGTCTCCTTAGCATATGCCCCAACCGTCGCAGGCGCTGCTCTCTCATCTTCAGTGGAACTGGGGCTGTTTGCATAGCCGTCATGACGTCTTCATTTCTGACCCGAACCAGCCGGTCCGGCCGGAGGCCCATCTGAGCAATCTCATTTCAGCAGAGTGGAGCTTTCCTTTATGAGATTTACTCACGGACCAACATTCGCTTCCGTAGAACACCGAGGGGTGTCACTGTCCGATACACCTTCCCTTTGAGAATCTTGGAACACCGAAGGTCGCAAAGGATACCGGTGGACTTCCTCCACTTCTTCCGTGCTGCATTTATTCGAGATTTAACGGCCTGGTCCAGGCCACCATCAGCGGCTAGATCACCCCCAGGGAGCGGAAGTCCTAGACCTTTTCGATGGCGCCCCCGTCGAGGATTGACTCCGTGCCCTCCTTGGAGCTGAGGAACTTGGTTTTCTTCACGTTCAGCGTCCATTCTCCGCCAACACCCTCTGCCATTTGTGCAGCTTGTCCTGGAGTTCTTCCTTGCTCTCTGCTATCTAAGCAGTGTCACCAGCGTAGAGAACGGTCTCTAGTGGTCCATCCATGAGTTCTTCTATGATGACGTCCATCGTGAGCAGGAAGAGGAACGGGCGCAGAGCTGATCCCTGCCAACCGTGACATCTATTGTTCCGGTTTGGCCGTGGGATGCGTATTGTTGTGGTGGAGCCATCGTACATGTCCTTCACCAGAAAGATCAGGTGTTCTGGTATCTTTCGTTTTCGGAGCGCTCTCTAAAGGACTTGTCGCGGGAGACGGTCAAATGGCTTCTCCAGATCGAGGAAGGCTAGGCAGTAGGGTCTACGCTTTTTTCGATACTTCTCCACAATTTGCCTAGCTATGAAGATGGCATTAGTTGTAATCCTTTCAGGCATGAAGCCGAACTGCTACTGCTTGGATTGGATTGGAGATTGGAACCAATTCTTTCAACCTTGAGTAGACCAGCCACTCGTACAGTTTCATCGTGTAAGCGGTCAACCTGGTCTCCCGTTAGTTGGAACACTTCATCGCGTCCCCCTCCCGTTTGAAGATGGGAACGATAGTACTCTTCCTCCACGCATATGGGATTCTTCCTTTAGCGATCACAGTGCTCAGGAATTGGGCTACATTTATTCCGTGCTCTCCGAGCATCTTCCAACCTCGATCGGTACTCCATCCGGACCACTTGCCTTAATGCCTTCCCAACCTTCATCTTTCCCATTGCTCTACGCACTTCATTCTCTGTCCAGAGATTGATTGAGCCTACTTTTGAGTTGTTTTTACGGGCAAATCCTTCGTTAAGGAGCCTGTCGAAGTATTGATTTTACCTACGCCTGACCTCGCTACGCCTCGTATTTACCCACGCTATTCCTGACGGACCTGACTACCCCGATGTCCTGAGTGGCGCAGTGACGCGCTTTCGCCAGACGGGAAGACCAACTTCTCTCTTTTTCTGCTGTCGAATTTCTCATACAAGGCTTCTATTTCCGTGTTCTTCGCCTTCGCTACAGCAGCCTTGGCGAGTCTCTTGGAAGTTCTGTGGGCAGTTACGTCCTCTGACTGCGCTGGCAAAGTAGCTCGCGTCCTTTGCCAGCGCTTGTAGGCCGATTTCTTCTGCCTCACAACTCGTTGGACTTCATCGTTCCAGAACCATGCTTCCTTGTCACCTCGGAAACCACCTCAAGTTTCCCCTAGCGTTACCTCTGCTCATCGCAGGATGACCTTTACAGCGTTGCTCCAGGTCTGTTGGATCGGCCCTTCGGGATTCGAAAGTCTAGCTTTCAGCACCTTCTCTTTGAGCTTTCTCTTTCGAATTGGTGCAACTTCCACCACTGGATCCTCCGTTCCGTTCTTGTCGTTGATTTCTTAGGAAGATCGATGGCTATGTCTGCTAGAACAGGCTCTGGCGCCACATCTTCTCCAGACAGTAGTTCCTTAATGTCCTTTACAGATTGAGAGATGATCTTCTTACGAGCACATAATCTACTTCCGTTTCTTTCCCTTCACTGCTGTAGTGTACTTTCTGAAATTTCTTTTTGCGGAGGAAGTGCTGCAGACTGCCACCAAGTCGTGGGCTATGGCCAGGGCAATGGTCCTCTCTCCTTCTTCGTTTCTAACTCCCATTCCTCTACCTCCACGTACCCTTTCCATTCCCCTCCTTTCACTGCCGACTGCTCATTTAGATCACCTCCTACGGTGAGATAATCCCCCTCCGGAATGATCGGATGGCCTAGTCAAGTCTCAGATAAAACTCACTCCTTTCGTAGTTGGGGTAGCCGGCTCGTGTCGCGTACACCGATATTATTGTCCAATACCCCTCCTTCGAGTCTATATTCACAGCCATGATTCGACTGCTGATCCTGTTTATGGCAGAGACAGAGTCTTTAAGGGATTCTGCCACTGACCACAGAAGACTGTCTTCTGTAGAAGAGTTTGACACCCTCTACAATTTTCCTGCCTTTTGCTCCCTTCCGGTAGATCTCCTGAAGGCACAGGACTTAAATGTTCCTGCACTTCATAAGATCAGTGACCCATCGGGACTTCCCAGTAAGCGATCCACATTTAGAGTTCCCATTCGATTCAGCTTCTTTGGCCGAAGTCGTCCACTTCCCGGTAGTCCTTGCATACTGTCCACGAACTCGGAAGGGGATCCTGTGCGCCACTTCGTGTTGACGTCCTAGCTTTGTCACTGATACTTTTTGAGGCTTCAGACATGTTTTTTTGTGACTAGGTTTCTCCATCAGCCGGCCAGTCAACCTGGGCCTGACCCTGGGACCGGTATCATTTTCGCAAACTTTGCAAGGCGTGGAGTTGCCTCGATAGGAATCGAACTCCTTCTAAGTGCAGACGGGGACCTACACTCTCACTCATTCGGCTATCCCTGCCCGTCTACTCTTCACTCTGGATATGGAGATAAAACTTTTTCAGCGGCAGGGCAAGTTGCGACAGACGACCCAGTTTTACCAATATCAATTTTAGTTTGATAGTTACTAGACACTGCTACTGTAAATGTGTACCAGCTGAGGTTAGCTAGTTTCCCTTTTCTGAACAGTAGTAAATCTGATCAGTCTTCGAGAGATTCTTTTCCACCGTCAACCTTCTGCACTGAATCTCTATTCACAGTTGCACCAAACGCGTTCAACTGCTCAGAAGGGAAGTGCTCTAGTATGGAAACAAAGTAGTTCGTGTATCACCCACAAAAATACAAAATCCCTGATTTGGATGTTTAAGATTCTGCCACAGCAACTAAAGTAAACGGCGAGATTCAAATGAGACAGGGATAAAAAGGGTGAAGGCTTTGGCACTAATCGTTCCGTTTTAGAGAAGTGAGCACTACTATTCAACTCGACTCGGAATGTTCAAACTGGCAACTGATAACTTTGTTTTTGAAAGGTGAGCACTATGAAAAACTGAAATAAACATTTCGATACCTGAACCTATTTAAGACTCACCGAGTAGGTACGTTCTATCATAGTTTAGTGCGTCATTTAGCTTTCATCTGGAAAGCCTAAAGAAGTGCAACTATTCGCATAAACGCTTATAACGACTCCTGCAAACGAAACATCTTGACTACAACGTAAGTTCAAGTTCAGTTTCCGTTTTGAGCCCAGTTCGAAGCGATATTTTGAGGTAGAAGAATGTTCCTGAATTTCTGTCCGATGCTTCTGGTGCTGGCCAGTTTTGCATCCACATTCTACAGTGCATCTGCAGCAGATTTCAAGGTCAGGATTTGGCAAAGAATCCGGCATTCTTAGGCATAAACAAGATGTTGTCTTTTGAGAAATAGCACTGACGAATGATGTATTCTCTTATCGAAAAACGATGTATAGGGAGCATGGGAGTAGCAGATGTTTTGGGAGGAAAAGTACAATCTGATTGGTAGAGTTGAGTTACGCAGGACATGGAGATCAGTTATCAAAACCGTCTATTATCCTATCCTTCTGAGTATAGACCACTTAGTTCTAGCTCCATTTAACAACTGCATGAGACCACGAGACCTAGGACTATATGTTTAGAATGATAGTCACTCCATTCGCAGTGGAAGGTATGTGTACGGCTGATTGGTATGTCTGTTCTAAGGATGATAGTCGTGATAGCGGAATCCGACCGGTAACGCAATCGTGTCAAACCAGTAGTCATTGCATATCAGTCTTCGGGTCTTATCCCAGATGTTTCTCTCACCTCTCTCATGCCCAGTCACATACGTATGGAGCCATCATGCATGGGACTACTTCAGCGTGTGCCTATTTCACTGAAGCCGATTGGGAGACAAATTAAGAAATAATTTAGTGGTAATACGATTCTTCTAATGAACTAAGCAGAGGGGACTGCCGAACGCACTGCTGAAAACTTTTCATTTTTGTTCCTGAAAATTGTCAGAGCGTTGTCATTACTGATAAAACAAGTAACTGTTTCCGAGACGTTACTGCACAGTTTGCCATTTTTTAGGTCACATATAGCACTGCCAGAGATTCGTGCGCTCAAGCTGGCGATACCGATAAAGGCACCCTCCGACTGAAAAGAATCTGGACGGTGTTCTATGACAAACAAACGAAAATTGTAAACGACATGAAAGTTGCCAGCGTTGAACACGATGCGACTAGAGGTTCTGCCACGTTTAAATACAACGGAACAATGACCAACTTACGTGTCGGGCTCTACGTTTTGGTTATCCGTACTACGAAAATCCGCGAAAACGAGAATCCGGAATCGAATGTGCTGCAGATGTCGAAAACCATATGGACTCGAGGTAGACTCTCAACTCCAGGTGTTGGCTTGGATTTCTCAGAAATGTATTTTGAATCACCGTTCGCGCTGAAAGTTGACATCGTCGAATTAACAAAAGCCGGAGAGGTTGATCGAGGGTAAGACGCCATTTTTACACAGAAGATCATTTTGTAAAGAAAAAAAGCTGTTTCAGAAGTTATACACTTAATCAGTGTTGGGATGATAAGAAATGGATTGCGAATGAGGGTCTTTATCAGCTGAACGTCGTCAACGGAAAATGGTATCCTATATACTATAGTCCCATGAATGTAGATTTTTACTATGAATACGATTAATTGTTGAATAAATTTGTTGTTTTTTTTTGTTGGGTTGTTCGATTTGCTCGATGGTGGCCTAGCTGCAAGGTGGCGCATAAGCCTCGATATGAAACCCTGAGAGCAATAGCCTTTGAAAGAACTCGAGAGAAGTTGGAGTCACTGTGACAGTACAAAGCCTTTTCGCGGAATCACCTGAAAGTGTCAGAAGTGGTTGGTTGAGCGGCTTTATCGAGGCAGCTGACTAGGTGTATCTGAAAAAGACCTATGTCGGTATTGTTGCATTTTCTAAACCCATTCCTACTCTTAAAGGCAGTGTTTAGAAAAAAGTTAGGGTACCCTTTTTTGACGGGAATTGATAGGACTACTCTAGAATAAAGCGATAACAAGGAAACAAGCGCAAAAAACGATGGACAAAAATAATTACAAAGGGTCAAAAAAAAGAGCTGGAAAGGGGGGTTGGACGTATTTCACATTGAAAAAACGACGGTTAGGGAGTGTTCGCGCGAAAATGCACGAACGCGACGCAATGTCCGCAATACAGACAACACATCGAAATCAACGGAGTTTCTGAAATAAAAAAAACATTTGCATGCAATAATCTACACAAAATATGTTAAAATCTTCAATAAACTTACGAGAAAAGTTAAAGAATGATACCGTAAAAAATTAATAACAAAAAAAAACGATACGCGAATAATAGAAATAACAGCCGAATACTAGCCCCTGTGCGAGGCGGTCGACCAGCTGATCATTCCTGGCAATTTGCCAACCTGCGTATCGATTTTTCGCCAACTTCGCTCCAATGCGATGCGAAAGTGGTGAAGGAAAATTCGAACCCGTAGCCAGCCTAGCGAGGGGCGGAGGCATCCCGTCCCCCAAAGTTCCTGGCCTTATCGTGCCCTATCCAGCTGTTTTCCGACCTAATTCCTGCACAAATGGTATCAGAGGGGGCTTCGAATTCAAGCCATGTGCAAATCTCCGGAACAATTTTTTCGTGAACACTGCCTTTAAGGGTGATTATGGTTGAGAACATACGAAGGTTCAACCCAAATTTTCACCCCGTCCGTTTGTCGATATGGTCGTTTGTCTGTCTATCCACGTTGGATTGCCTCCAAAGCAACTGACCATCGTCCTATATTCATCGAATCAAGAGTTCAACGCAAAGATAACATAATATGTAGAAATTACAGTTGAGAATATGAAGGATAAGGTCTTTGGGCATTTGACCAATCCCGTCTGCAGATTGCGCCTCGCATTCGACTTCTTTTCAGAATTGTATTGGATGCGTATATGTCCAATAGAATGACTTGCAGTGGCCAACCGACATACAGGCCAGTGATTCTAACCTGCCAGGCGAATCCGGTATCCACTTCCTTAGAGGAATGGAAGACTTGGTTGGCCTAGGCCGACATCGATTCGCGATTCTAACCTGTGACTATGCGTGTGTGATGTGGACAAAACATTTCATATTTCAATCTCATGTTGAATAACTGAAGTCCGCACTTTTGGGAGCGTTCTTTTTATCGAAATGGAAGCAGGTGTTTTTCTTCAAGTACCCTCCTCCAACACTTCCCTTCCAACTCTCTTCTCAACACCATTGAACACCACAAATGCTTCCGTTCCACTTACTCCTGAATCCTGAAGAGCGATGTAATCAGACGGACGGAGAGGAACGCGTTTATTTGGTGGAAGGTTCTGCAGTTTGAAAATTTTTTTCGCGCGTGGGCATATGACTGCAATTCATTGGAGCGTGCTCAATATTGCGCTGCTCAGCAGTTGAAATCCTCCTGCTACTTCTGATCGTGTCCATTCTCACTAGTGTTCTTCTGTTCTTACTACAATCGTGGATTGGATGCTATATTCTATTCTCGCCACTTGCTGCGAACTTTTTGAGTCTTCCCCTTTTTGGATCTGCAGATCTGTAGCTCTGCAAAAGATACTGCTGTAGGTGAGCGAAATCTTATCTAGGTTTTTCTCTTGAGCTTTAAACCTGTTGTGATGAGCATATAGCGTCATGACCCTTGTGTGGTTTTGGAGAGGAAAACGAAAATCACCTTTAAATACTTCGCAATTTGAAAATATACTATGGGTGATTTCATTATATTCTCACAAATAATAATAATAAAACAAAACCCTTCCTGAAATTATTGATACCCGATAACAATCTACTACCAATATCCCCCTGTTTTTCTAAGCATGAAACAGTTGCCTTGAGTCAGTTTGTTTGTCAACCTGACAGTTTGCATATTTGCCTGCCTGTCTTTCCATCCGCAAAATTCCAATGATTATTATTATGATATTATATACGTGGGATCTCTCTCTTCAAAATGGGTTGGCAACAATTAGGAGGAAGCTGGCTGGTAGTGACAGTGATTGCACTAATTATATTTCAAGGGTACCAACTTTGCCCTTGTTAGTTCCTATCAATTGGTAGTCATTAATATCGATTCGTGAAGTGATTAATCAGGTTCTTGACGTAGCTTTATTCCATAGTAGAAAAACCAAAAGACAAGGCATACACGCGAATGTTGGTACTTTATTCCAATAGTTTCCGAATGCACTCTATCTGTACTCCCGTAATTTGAGAGGGTTGCCTTTGGTTAATAAGAACTTTACATCAAAATCGCTGAAGACAGGACACAAAAATTTAACGCATTCTTCAAAGGTATCAGCAAGGGTTACTGCGTACTTCCCGAACTCACCAAAACCGTGGCATTTTTTTAGACGCACGCACACGAAATTTTATGAAGGAGAAGACAATAGATAAATCCTTACAACCGAGCCCACTCGGTCTTAATTGCATTTGCATGGAGGAATAAAGGGAGATACCAGAAGTGAATGCACAGTGAACATAACCGAGTGCGTCAGACTGAATAGAAGAGAAAAAATTCAATTTTCTGAGGAAGAGACACTCAATCCCTCTCTTAAATTCACGCGATGGTCGTGACGCTGCATGCTCACGACAACAGGTGTAAATCTTGAGAGGATGATCTGTACAGTGATTGCTTACCTACAACATTATACCTCGCAGAAAAAGTAGTTACAGATTTATCTGCGCGAACCGATTGGGAGAAGCATAACACATACAAGAAGTGGTGAGCAGAGGAATAATTAGGTGAAAGGGATAGGCAGTAGTAGAATCGGCAACGTGAAAGCCTACTATAAGTATATAGCATGGGCTACTACAAGGTTTAAGCGCTCCAATGGTCATTCAAATATGCGCGCGCGGGAAAATTATTTGAACTGCAAAACCTTCCACCAAATAAACGCGTTCCTGTCTGTCTGCTTGTACGGAAATTCATAACCCTTGTCCCCGTGGACCTAGGACGTTCAAATTTGGTAGGAGTACAGGCGGCAGGATGGAAACACATATGGTGGGAGCAGGACCGGACTCCGCCCACAGGAGGCGGGGTTTGTGCGAACAGAATGTTCTGCGGAAAATCATTACTCCTGTCCCTGTGAACCTAGAAAGTTCAAATTTGGTAGGAGTGCCCAAGGCAGGGTGGGAACACATATGGTGGGTGGCAGGGTCGGGCCACAGTGGGCGGGGTTCCAATGTTTCTGCGGAAAATCATTACTTCTGTCTCAGTGGACCTAGAAAATTTGAATTTGGTAAGAGTACCCGAGGCTGGGTGGGAACACCTGTGGTGGGTGGCAGGATCGGGCCATAAGGGCAGGTTTTGCGCATAAATTATCAATTTGGCTCTATGGCGCTCAAACTTGGTAGTAATACAGTATCGAGCATTGATGGTGGGTGGTAGAACCGGACTCCGCCCACTGGGGCACGGGGTTTGTGCGAAATAAATGTCTGAGCGAAAATCCATAACTCCTGATCCCGCGGACTTGGAGAGCAAAATCAGTGGGAGTAGAGGGGGCAGGATGGGAACACTGACGATAGAGGAGGCCTTACAGAACAAAATCCAATCACCACTTCAATCCTAGCGCCTTTGTTATTAACGATTTAGCTGTGATTCTTTGATATGTTTCATTCGACAAGAAAGGTAAGTGCACTGATAGGGACCGATTATGAAATTTGGTTCACTTCTTGCTTACGACCGCTACCCAGCGAAGTTTGCGATTCAATAAAGGATCACGGTTCCTTTCTGATTTGTTATCATTCCTGGTAGAACTTATCCGACCGCTATATATTGAATTCTCATTTAATGATGCATCCGTAGATAAAAGGAGTTACATTCATGAAGACATTTGATAGTGGTATTATTATGACTCGACAGCATTTGTGAGTACCATTCAAGGCTTTGAATGCCCACCTGTTAAAGCTTCAATGGGTCACTATTTTTAACATCGAAAGCGACAGATCGAGACAGACAGATTCTAATCAAAGGCATAGACATCGGCACATTTTGAATATCGTCTGCAAACTCATACCCCCAGCGGCTGACGGCGGTGATTCCTTGCCATGGCGATGGACATGGACGCGAATCTCAATCAGGTAATAGTTGTAGACAACGTTCACGTGGCTCGAGAAACAACCAAAAGGAGCAGGGGAACTCGAAGGACAAATCGTTGGTAGTTCTCCAGCGTGAGAAGACAATTCCTCACGAGCACATTTCTTATGGTGAGACATGAGCTCATATTCCTCAGCGGATATAGGTAGATGCGATTCCAAATGGTACTCATAGCGTGTTCCGAAAAAGTTGACAGAATAGGAAACAGAATGGCGGATGACGTCACAGAGGAGAGCAGGAGTAAGAGTAACGCTTAGTGATAGGACGGAACACATGCACCGTAAGAGAGCAAGGATGAACAGTAGTATTCGGAAACAACGATGAATAATCATACGCATTCTGTACGAAAAATAGTCGACTTGGAGTCAGGACTCCCGCTACCTGGGGAGTGATCGAATCCAACATTATAGACACGGCTGGATCGAATCCAACATTATTGACGGTCGGATAAGTTTTGCTAAGAATGATATCAAAGCGAAGAGAAGCCGTGATCTTTCACTTAATCGCAAACTCTGTTAGGCAGCAGTCGTAACCTAATAACAAGAAGTGAACCAAATTTATCTACTTATAATCTTACAACTTACCCTTCTTGTCGAATGAAACATATCAAAAATCAAAGCTAGATCGTGAATGACAAAGGCGCTGGGATTCAATTGATGATTGGATCTTCTTCTCTAAGGCCTCTTCTATTGTCAGTGTTCCCATCCTGCCTCCTCCTACTGATTTTGCTCTCCAGTTCAGGGGATCAGAAGTTACGAGTTTCCACCTCAGACATTTATTTCGCGGAAACCCCGTCTCTTGGAGGTGGAGGCCGGCCCTACTACTCACCATAAGTGTTCCCATTCTGCCGCCTGCATCCTACCAAGTTCGAACGCCCTAGAGCCAAACTGGAAATTTTGACGCAAACCTCGCTTTGTATGAGCGGGGTCCGGTACTCCCACCTACGAGAAATCTTCTCATCCTCCAGCCTGTACTCCTGCCAAGTTTTAATGCCCTATGGCCAAATTGACTACTTCGGCGCAAAACTCCGCCCCCCGTGCACGTAGTCCGGTCCAGCCACCCACCTTAACTGTTCCCGTCCTATCGCCTGTGCTCCTACCAAGTTTGAACACTCTGGGCTCAGCGGACAGGAGTTATGAATTTTCGGTCGGACCCCCACACCGACAGACACCCACACAAACACACAGATTAGCGAATTATATGAAACCAGTCGGGCCGCCGGGCTAACGCCAGGCTTCCCTCCTTCTTATGGTGTCGCCCGGCTTCGCCGGGCGCTCCTCCTTCCTGTAAAAAATTTGCTATGCATAAATAACTCTTCGGATTCTCTTTTCTCTTTGAAAGCTCTACACCTTCACTATTAACTCCGAACTTCACTATTAACTTCCCTCCTTCGTTGACAACGTTGTAGTAACGGCTAACTCTTCACTTCTTCTTCGAAACAAATAATATTTTCCTGTACACGAAGTTTGACACAGAACTAACAGGGTATTTGTATTCAGTGAAAGTCGATACCTATGTCTTTAATTGGAAGTCTTGATCTTTTGCTCTCGTTCTTGAAGATAAATACCCAATAAAGATTGAACTATTAGGTAACCAAAGCCTTGGGCGGTACTTACAAATATTTCGTGTGATGACAACACCATTATCAGGTGTTATCAATGAACCTTTGACTTCACAGAGATAACATTAGTTAAGAGTTCCAATTAACTGGCGGTCGGTTAGGTTTTTCGCAAATGATATCGAACAAAGAGGATCCTTCGTTGAGTCAAGAGCCTTGCTGGATAGCGGTCGTAATCTAATAGCAAGAAATGAACAAAATTCTCGTCTGCTTATCATAAAGCATCCCATGGATCCCTATAACTGCGCTTACCACTTCACTCATCACACTACTCTACCATCTCATCTTATAGAATGAAACATACTGAACAGCCAAAGCTACATCATAAATCCGAAGGCGTTAGGATTTCGATCGGCAGGTGGTACTTGCTCTCTTAGGCCCCTCATCTTCTTTTATCAGTCATTATCGGTTCTTGTCACCGAGTACCTAGGATCCCGTCATATCCTACACCGCTTATTAAAAAGCCAAGGTTCCACTGTTAATACGAAGAGCTGTAATCTTACCATATTTGAACTCTCTAGGTCCACAAAAAGCAGAAGTTACGAATTTCCGCTAAAGTGATTACTCTGCACAAACCCCGTCCCCCATGGGCTGAGTCTGGACCTGTCACCTGCCATGAGTGTTCCCGCCCTTGTCCCCGTATTCCTGCCAAATTTGACCTTTCTAGGTCCACGGGAACAGGAGTTATGAATTTATGATCCAAAATTCCTATCGCGTACGCCCCGCCCCCTGTCGGCTTAGTCTGATCCTACCACCTGCTATAAGTGTTCCCATGCCGCCCCCTGTACTACTCCCAAATTTGAGCTTTCTGGGTCCCCGGGAACAGGAGTTATGAATTTCCGGTCAAACACACACACCGACACACACACAAACACACCGACACACCAACAGACACACTTAGCGAATTATATAAAGTAGGATAGGATAGTCTGATTTGCTGGCTTTTTTGTTTTTATTAATCAACGGTCGGTTCGCCCGGCTTACGCCGGGTCTCATTCCCTACTTCCCAAAGTATATGGAAAACGTATTATAATTGGCGCCGGGGAACCCTCACCCACCCCGTGCTTCTTCACTTCTGGAGCACAGGTCAAAAACTCGGCTAAGAACGTTTCTGAGCTCAATTATACTCTCCTCATTTGCGCTCTGGCGACACAGCATTCTCTTCCCGTCACAACCAGGGTGTCCTACCTTACCTACTCTCCCAAGACCAGTACTAAAGTAAAGAACACTGATTCATTATACTACTACGTAATATGCTACAAAATATTTAAGAGGGAACTACACTACAGCAGATAAAACATGTGGGCCAGAGCCGGAAAATATCACAGAGAAGGGATCACGCGAGACTCACCTGTCCCTCGATCTTCAGGCGCCCTCGAAGGCAGGCTCCATCAGCTGTACAATCCAGGCCCCATTGGCTCTGCGGTCTTCTTGCCTTCCTCAGTATCCGACAGGTGACAACTTGCGCCCTCAGTGAGGGGTAAATCGGACACTGGTAGGGCTTACACTTGCGCTCCGTTGCCTTATAGGCAACATCACAGCATTAACCGGCTATGCCGACCAGCAGCCGACAGCCAGCAGGTCGCGATGCATGACGAGTGCCGACTGATTAGCCTAAGTGAAAGAACGCGCACAACGAGAGCATACGCGACGCGTTGTGGCCCGGGGCGCGCGCGGTGCGCCCAGCGGCTACCATCGCATCCGCGATAGAGTACTTCAAAATTATCGTGAGCTGTCCCTTCAATAAAATTATGAGTGTGATAACAGAACTCGACCGGCAAGGCAATCGGGTCAAATGAGCAGACTTGCAGTATCAGTCTAAGCCGACATTAGGCTGGTTTTATTCTAGAAGTTCCTCTCAGCGGCCTCAATTACTAATGATTGGAATAGTCATTGACGGGGCCATTTCGGTGTGTGCTGGTTCGATCAAAGCACCGGTGAAATGAATTCTTCGTATAAAAAAGCGTTACAGAGTTGGTGAAGGAAACTAAGAAAGGGAACGATTATATCAGGTGAATACACTCCAGGACCTTTCAATAGTTCTCTCGCAGACAATGTAGAAAAAACTATGCAGCGTCGGGAATACAGCAACGGAGTTCCCTCGAAAAACCGGGCTGATCTGTGTAAATCTCCAGTACCAAAGCTGCTATTCATCGTGATATTATTGATAAACGCAGTTTGAAGTATCTTACTACCCACGGAGTGTTTCCCATACCTTTCTCATCCCACGTGTCGCAGAGTGTGAAAAAGAAAAAGAAAGAAAAAGTTCCGTCTCAAATAGGAACAGGGTGGCCGTTGCTGGAGAAAAGTTGATGACCAGAATTCTGAATGCATAGAAATCATAGTGCTTGATAGGAGGTATTATGATGTGGAAAGTGAGGAAAAACAGTTCGATTAAACCGTTTCGACCGCGGACCATTGATGAAACCTTTGACCAAATTCGATTCAAGCCCTAAACACAAAGTAAGAAGATACTGGCTCTATTTCTGCTTCTTACAGAAGGTTATGGGTTCACGTTTATTCTATATATGAGCCTGTAAACCGGGGAATAAGAGCAAGTATGTACTGTCCGCTCGGCTAAAAGGAATATTTCTTGGGTGCATCGTCCTCTCAGATAGAACTACTTTCACATGCTCTTATACCGAGCTAGCTATAGTACATGAAAAATCTATTCGGTAAGGACAAGTCTTGACACGAGGCTGCTAGGACGAGTAGACCGTTAGGAATGTATTGCTTTCCTGGTGAGACTATCACATAGCCTGAGAGGCCAAATTCAGCTCACCCTAGTCGTAGGCATGTCAGATTTGAACTGTGCCCTTTTAATCGGATTCTTTAGATTTGCTTTTTCTATCCTCAACATGGCCTGGTCAAGTTCTTTTTGACGTGAGCACCTTTGACGGCGCTGATCCTGGCGCTTTCGAAGGACAGCTCATCTTCCTCCTCTTAAGCTGCTTTTCTTTTTAGAAACCTTTTATCTTGTCTCGATATTCTAGTGGATTGATCCTTCTGACTAGCATCATCAGTTCTTGAAGCTTTATTGTACCCTTTTGATAGCCGCAACTGAAAGAGAAGAACCTAATCGTACTCATCTCGCAGCATCCTTTCCCATCAATCTTAGCCTATCCTCTTCGACATTTTCAGCTTATTAAGCTTTTACACAGTGTTTTTGGCATACGAATACACATTAGTGGCCATCTAGGCCGTATGGAAGCGGAACTCCTGGCACTCCACCATACCATGCTGGACGGAATGCGCAAGTGACTTATTGGTCAAATAAAACTTGGCGCCTCTTAGACCCTCCTTGTCAGTTCAGTGAAAGATTTCGATTGGCATAACTTGCGGAGCGCTTGCGTGAAACTCATGAATCCAACATACACCATGTATATATGCCTACGAGGAGTCAAAAAACGGAAGTCTATTTGATATAATAGAAGCAGCCCACTGACGAGATCTGCTCGACTCCGACCTCAGAGCAGCTGCACGCTAGACCGCAACTGTTAACTTTACTATCTACTATTAAAGCTTCAAACATGTAGGATTGCTATTCAAGCTGCCAAAACATCATGTAGGAAGCGACAAATGACTTTCGCTTTGTCATGGTGATTCCGTTCTTCGAAGGTCGCCCTCGTTAGTGGGTTCACTGAAATTATACTCCCGTCGACGACCACTAAAATCATCTATACGGTGAACAACTCGCTCGGAAGTTCTCTACAGCATGCCTAATAGTGAAGCTGGTGTCTAGTGAGGTTTACCACCACATTTGTACATCGTTCGACTATCGACTGAAGTTCGATAGTTACTAGTCACTGCTTCTATAAATGTGTACCAGCTAAGGCTAGCTAATTTCTCCTTCTCACAAAATCTGAACGGCAGTGAACTGAGCGATCTTCGAGAGACCCTCTTTCACCGTCAATCTTCAGCGCTGAACCTCTATTCACAGTGGCACCATTCACGCGCAATGAAAAAAGTGCTTCAGTATGGAAACAAAGTAGTTCGTGTATCACCCACCCCTGATTTGGATGTTCAAGGTTCTGCCACAACAACTAAGACCAACGTTGAGATTCGATTGAATAAGAGAAAAGGTGAAGGGATAAAAAGAGTAAAATCTTTGGCATTGATCAATTCTGTTTTAGAGAAATGAGCACTGCTACTCAACTCAAATCAGAATGTTCAAACTGGCAACTAATAACTTTGTTTTTGAAAGGTGAGCACTATGAAAAACTGAAATAAACACTTCAATACCTGAGCCTATTTAAGGCTCACCGAGTAGGTACGTTCTACTATAGTTCAGTGCGTCATTTAGCTTTCGTCTGGAAACCCTACAGAAGTGCAACTATTCGCATAAACGCTTATAACGACTACTGCAAACGAAACGTCCTGACTACAACGTAAGTTCAAGTTCAGGTTTCCGTTTTGAGCCCAGTTCAAGGCGATATTTTGAGATTGAAGAATGTTCCTGAATTTCTGTCTGATGCTTCTGGTGCTGGCCAGTTTTGCATCCTCATGCTACAGTGCATCTGCAGCATATTTCAAGGTGAGGATATGACAAAGATTCCGACATTCTTGGGCATAAACAAGAGACTTTTGAGAAAGAGCACCCATAAATAATGTATCCCCTTATCGAAGGGAGATGTATGGGGGCAGATGTTTTGGGAGGGAAAGAAACGGAAGCTGCCATTCCCCACTTTGCAGTTCCGAATGATAGGAAAGCATCATATGTTAACCTCAGGATTGCCACACGCTGGGCATGAATGTACAATCTGATTGGTAAGGTTGAGCTGCATTAGCCGCCGAACCTAGAACTATATGCTTAGACTGATAGGTCACTCCATTCGCAGTAGACGGTATGTGTACGGCTGGTTGGTCTGTCTGTTCACGGGATGATAGTCGTGATAACGGTAACCGACCGGCTAACGCAGTCGTGTCAAACCAGTAGCCATTGCATATCAGTCTTAGGCTGGTCTTAAACCAGATGTTTCTCTCACTCTCTCTCAAACACAGTCACTTAGTATGGAGCCATCATTCTTGGGGTTACTTCAGCCGGTGTGCCGGTTCAATTGAAGATGATTGGGAGATAAATTAAGAAGAAATCTAGTGATATTACGATTCTTCTATCGAACCAAGCAAAGGGGACCGCAGAACGTACTGCTAAAAAACTTTTCCATTTTCTTCCTCAAAATTAACAGCGCGTTGTCATTACTGATAAAATAAGTAACTGTTTCCGAGACGTTACTGCACAGTTTGCCATTTTTTAGATCACATATAACACTGCCAGAGATTCGTGCGCTCAAGCTGGCGATACCGATCAAGGCACTCTTCGACTGAAAAGAATCTGGACGGTGTTCTATGACAAAGAAACGAAAATTGTAAACGACATGAAAGCTGCCAGCGTTGAACACGATGCGATTAGGGGTCATGCTAGGTTTAAATACAACGGAACAATGACCAACTTACGTGTCGGGCTCTACGTTTTGGTTATCCGTACTACGAAAATCCGCGAAAACGAGAATCCGGAATCGAATGTGCTGCAGATGTCGAGAACCATATGGACTGCAGGTAGACTCGCAAAGCCCGGTGTTGGCTTGGAATTCTCAGAAATGTATTTTGAATCACCGTTCGCGTTGAAAGTTGACATCGTTGAATTAACAAAAGCCGGAGACGTTGATCGAGGGTAAGACGCCATTTTTAAAAGGAAAATCATTTTGTAAAGAAAAAAGTTTTTCAGAAGTTATACACTTAATCAGTGTTGGGATGATAAGAAATGGATTGCAAATGAGGGTCTCTATCAGCTGAACGTCGTCAACGGAAAATGGTATCCTATATACTATAGTCCCATGAATGTAGATTTTTACTATGAATACGATTAATTGTTGAATAAATTTGTTTTTTGTTGTGTTGTTGGTGCTCGATGGTGGCCTAGCTGCAAAGTGGCACATGAGCCTTGATATGAAACCTTGAGAGCAGTAGCCTTTGTAAAAACTCGAGAGAAGTTGGTGTCATTATGACAAAACAAAGCCTTTTCGCGAAATCACCTGAAAGTGGCAGAAGTGGTTGGTTGAGCGGCTTCATCGAGGCCGCTGACTAGGTGTATCTGAAAAGTACCTATAACGGTATTGTTGCATTTTTTACCCGATTCCTACTCTTAAGGGCGATTATGGCTAACGAACATACGAACATACGAAGGTTTAACCCAAATTCTCACCCCGTCCGTTTGTCGATATGGTCGTTTGTCTGTCTATCCACGTTGGATTGCCTCCAAAGCAACTGACCATCGTCCTATATTCATCGAATCAAGAGTTCAACGCAAAGATAACATATTATGTAGAAACTACAGTTGAGAATATGAAGGATAAGGTCTTTGGGCATTTGACCAATCCCGTCTGCAGATTGCGCCTCGTATTCGACTTCTATTCAGAATTGTATTGGATGCGTATATGTCCAATAGAATGACTTGCAGGGACCAACTGATATACAAGCCAGTGATTCTAACCTGCCAGGCAAATCCGGTATCAATCAGTCTTCCTCAGAGGAATGGAAGACTTGGTTGGCCTAGGCCGACATCGATTCGCGATTCTAACCTGCGACCATGCTTGTGTGATGTGGACAAAACATTTCATATTTCAATCTCATGTTGAATAACTGAAGTCTGCACTTTTGGGAGCGCCCTTTTTTCCGAAATGGAAGCACCTCCAACACTTCCCCTCCAACTCTCTTCTCAACACCATTGAACACCACAAATGCTTCCGTTCCACTCTCCCCTGAAGAGCGATGTAACCACCGACTCCAAGTCCTGTTTGTTCTAATAATACACATGGTAGCAGGTGATCGGATGATACCTTTGGTATACGAATTGGCGACCATGCCTTGGTCTCATCCATCTCACCAGTTGCATCGATGGTGCTGGACGAGTTCTCGAATACGGCCCAGTACGGGTTACGGTCCCAAATGTCCCTCCCTACCTATTCTAGTTCGTAATGGTGACTTACTCCTAGGCACCTTCTTTCTCGGTGGCTTGATTGAAGACTTCGTCAATTGTGTTGCTGTATGCAGCACCGTGATTGCTATACATTGACTGCCAAGGCATCGGGACCAGTTACCTTTCCAGACGTCCTCTTATTCAGAGCTGTGTCCATTTCCTTCACGATGATCTCCCGTACTTGATCGGTGCACCAGCCGAGCGCCAGATAAAAGTGGATGGGCGAACGCTACTGCAGAAATGTTCTCAGAGCACTCCTACTAATGGGTTACGCTTAGTGCGCGGTCTATGGCAAGGTGGTCGTGCGCGTCTAGTCGAATTCGTCATTGATGCTGAAAAGGCATTCCATGGTCCGGTCCGGTCTTGCATAGGCATGTTCTCATTTTGATTGAGCCCATCCTTATGGTGAAGCACTGATCAAGCTAGCAGTAGGAAGCTGTCTCTACCGCCCAACGTGTCCCTTCGTCCCTTCGGGGTGGCATAATTGGTTCCAGAGTTGTTTGAGAGGAAAAAAACACTGACTTTAATGTTGGCTGGTCACCACGGGTCATTGTATAGGTTTCTCACAAATTCTTACAAATTCAAAATTGCCGCTACGATTTCTAATGAAAGTCGATTGGATGGCTAAATCCGAAATTAAACTGATTCACGCTATAAGACTTTTAACCCTTCGTTGAAGATTCGTAATCTTTTATTTTCGTAGTGGCTCAAGAGAAACCCATGACGACTGATTTACAAACCAGTTTTGAGTTCGAATGACTCGAAAGTTTTACAAGATGCGAGGCTACTGCTCTCAAGGTTTCATATCAAGGCTTATGTGCCACTTTGCAGCTAGGCCACCATCGAGCACCAACAACACAACAAAAAACAAATTTATTCAACAATTAATCGTATTCATAGTAAAAATCTACATTCATGGGACTATAGTATATAGGATACCATTTTCCGTTGACGACGTTCAGCTGATAAAGACCCTCATTTGCAATCCATTTCTTATCATCCCAACACTGATTAAGTGTATAACTTCTGAAAACAGCTTTTTTTCTTTACAAAATGATCTTCTGTGTAAAAATCGCGTCTTACCCTCGATCAACCTCTCCGGCTTTTGTTAATTCGACGATGTCAACTTTCAGCGCGAACGGTGATTCAAAATACATTTCTGAGAAATCCAAGCCAACACCTGGAGTTGAGAGTCTACCTCGATTCCATATGGTTTTCGACATCTGCAGCACATTCGATTCCGGATTTTCGTTTTCGCGGATTTTCGTAGTACGGATAACCAAAACGTAGAGCCCGACACGTAAGTTGGTCATTGTTCCGTTGTATTTAAACGTAGCAGAACCTCTAGCAGTAGCATCGTGTTCAACGCTGGCAACTTTCATGTCGTTTACAATTTTCGTTTGTTTGTCATAGAACACCGTCCAGATTCTTTTCAGTCGGAGGGTGCCTTTATCGGTATCGCCAGCTTGAGCGCACGAATCTCTGGCAGTGCTAAATGTGACCTAAAAAATGGCAAACTGTGCAGTAACGTCTCGGAAACAGTTACTTGTTTTATCAGTAATGACAACGCTCTGACAATTTTCAGGAACAAAAATGAAAAGTTTTCAGCAGTGCGTTCTGCAGTCCCCTCTGCTTAGTTCATTAGAAGAATCGTATTACCACTAAATTACTTCTTGATTTGTCTCCCAATCAGCTTCAAAGAAATAGGCACACGCTGAAGTAGTCCCATGCATGATGGCTCCATACGTATGTGACTGGGCATGAGAGAGGTGAGAGAAACATCTGGGATAAGACCCTAAGACTGATATGCAATGACTACCGGTTTGACACGATTGCGTTACCGGTCGGATTCCGCTATCACGACTATCATCCTTGGAACAGACATACCAATCAGCCGTACACATACCTTCCACTGCGAATGGAGTGGCTATCATTCTAAACATATAGTCCTAAGTCTCGTGGTCTCATGCATGCAGTTCTTAAATGGAGCACGAACTAAGTGGTCTATACTCAGAAGGATAGGGTAATAGCACGGTTTTGATAACTGATCTCCATGTCCTGCGTGACTCAACTCTACCAGTCAGATTGTACATTCATGCTTAGCATGACAAAGTGGCGGTCATGAGGTTAATACACGTTTCTTTTCTTTTGACCGGAATTGCAAAGCGGGAAATGGCAGCCTCCGTTTCTTTCCCTCAAAAAACATCTGCTACTCCCATGCTCCCTATACATCGTTTTTCGAAAAGAGAATACATCAATCATCGGTGCTATTTCTTAAAAGACAGCATCTTGTTTATGCCTAAAAATGTCGGATTCTTTACCAAATCCTGACCATGAAATCTGCTGCAGATGCACTGTAGAATGTGGATGCAAAACTGGCCAGCACCAGAAGCATCGGACAGAAATTCAGGAACATTCTTCTACCTCAAAATATCGCTTCGAACTGGGCTCAAAACGGAAACTGAACTTGAACTTACGTTGTAGTCAAGATGTTTCGTTTGCAGGAGTCGTTATAAGCGTTTATGCGAATAGTTGCACTTCTTTAGGCTTTCCAGATGAAAGCTAAATGACGCACTAAACTATGATAGAACGTACCTACTCGGTGAGTCTTAAATAGGTTCAGGTATCGAAATGTTTATTTCAGTTTTTCATAGTGCTCACCTTTCAAAAACAAAGTTATCAGTTGCCAGTTTGAACATTCCGAGTCGAGTTGAATAGTAGTGCTCACTTCTCTAAAACGGAACGATTAGTGCCAAAGCCTTCACCCTTTTTATCCCTGTCTCATTTGAATCTCGCCGTTTACTTTAGTTGCTGTGGCAGAATCTTAAACATCCAAATCAGGGATTTTGTATTTTTGTGGGTGATACACGAACTACTTTGTTTCCATACTAGAGCACTTCCCTTCTGAGCAGTTGAACGCGTTTGGTGCAACTGTGAATAGAGATTCAGTGCAGAAGGTTGACGGTGGAAAAGAATCTCTCGAAGACTGATCAGATTTACTACTGTTCAGAAAAGGGAAACTAGCTAACCTCAGCTGGTACACATTTACAGTAGCAGTGTCTAGTAACTATCAAACTAAAATTGATATTGGTAAAACTGGGTCGTCTGTCGCAACTTGCCCTGCCGCTGAAAAAGTTTTATCTCCATATCCAGAGTGAAGAGTAGACGGGCAGGGATAGCCGAATGAGTGAGAGTGTAGGTCCCCGTCTGCACTTAGAAGGAGTTCGATTCCTATCGAGGCAACTCCACGCCTTGCAAAGTTTGCGAAAATGATACCGGTCCCAGGGTCAGGCCCAGGTTGACTGGCCGGCTGATGGAGAAACCTAGTCACAAAAAAACATGTCTGAAGCCTCAAAAAGTATCAGTGACAAAGCTAGGACGTCAACACGAAGTGGCGCACAGGATCCCCTTCCGAGTTCGTGGACAGTATGCAAGGACCACCGGGAAGTGGAGGACCTCGGCCAAAGAAGTTAGTTTGAATGGGAACTCTAATTGTGGATCGCTTACTGGGAAGTCCCAAGGGGTCACTGATCTTATGAAGCGCAGGAACATTTAAGTCCGCAGGGAATCTGTACGGGGTGTCAAACTCTTCTACAGAAGACAGTCTTCTGTGGCCATAGCAGTGGCAGAACCCCTTAAAGACTCTGTCTCTGCCATAAACAGGATCAGCAGCCGAATCATGGCTGTGAGGATAGACTCGAAGGAGGGGTATCGGACAATAATATCGGTGTACGCGACTCGAGCCGGCTGCCCCGACTACGAAAGGAATGAGTTTTATCTAAGACTTGGCGAGGCCATCCGATCATTCCGGAGGGGGATTATCTCACCGTAGGAGGTAATCTAAATGGGCACGTCTGCAGTGAAAGGAGGGGAATGGAAAGGGTACGTGGAGGTAGGGGAATGGGAGTCAGAAACGAAGAAGGACCGAGGGTCTTTGCCCTAGTCATAGCCCACGACTTGGTGGCAGTCTGCAGCACTTCCTCCGCAAAAAGGAAGTCTCAGAAAGTACACAACAGCAGTGAAGGGAAAGAAACGGAAGTAGATTATGTGCTAGTAAGAAGATCGTCTCTCAAAACTATAAAGGACATTAAGGAACTACTGTCTGGAGAAGATCTGGCGCCAGAGCCTCTTCTAGCAGACATAGCCATCGATCTTCCTAAGAAATCAACGACAAGAACGGAACGGAGGATCCAGTGGTGGAAGTTGCACCAATTCGAAAGAGAAAGCTCAAAGAGAAGGTGCTGAAAGCTAGACTTTCGAATCCCGAAGGGCCGATCCAACAGACCTGGAGCAACGCTGTAAAGGTCATCCTGCGATAAGCAGAGGAAACGCTAGGGGAAACTTGAGGTGGTTTCCGAAGTGACAAGGAAGCATAGTTCTGGAACGATGAAGTCCAACGAGTTGTGAGGCAGAAGAAATCGGCCTACAAGCGCTGGCAAAGGACGCGAGCTACTTTGCCAGCGCAGTCAGAGGACGTAACTGCCTACAGAACTTCCAAGAGGATCGCCAAGGCTGCTGTAGCGAAGGCGAAGAACACGGAAATAGAAGCCTGGTATAAGAAACTCGACAGCTGAAAAGGAGAGAAGTTCGTCTTCCCGCCTGGCGAAAGCTCGTCACCGCGCCACTCAGGCCATCGAGGTAGTCAAGTCCGTCAGGAATAGCGTGGGTAAGTCCTGAAGAGGCCTAGCGAGGTCAGGCGTAGGTGGAAGGGATACTTCAACAGGCTCCTTAACGAAGGATTCGCCCGTAAAAACAACTCCCAGTGAGGCCCCATCAATCTGTGGACAGTGAATGAGGTGCGTAGAGCAATGGGAAAGATGAAGTTTGGGAAGGCAAGTGGTCGTGATAGTGCGCTCCTTGGCACCTCCGCTACCACTTAGGGTTGCGGAAATGTCTCAGTCCTTTCTAATAAAATAATACAGGATGTCTTGCCTTGATTGGGTACCATATCATGTACTTCCAGCGCCATCTTATCCTAGCAAACAACAAACCACTCTTTGGCGATTCTTGGAAAGGCAAGATTTGTTCAGCCTACGCCCGCACGTTGGAGAGTAACTGGCAAAAGTTGTAAGAAAAACCCAGATATCGTACTCCTCATCTAATGAAAGACGACCTTGTATCTTTTTTACTCTGCTCTTTAAAATAAAGACTCGGTCATTTTTTTGAACTCGTCACTTCTAGGTTAAAAGGTCCTGCGATTGAAATCCAAATCCCACTGGCGCGAACACAGGTTCGCTCCACATATTCCTCCTCACGAGTTATACCTCATTTGATTCCTGGTTGAGGTTCCGTTGTTATTTCTACGTTTCCTCCTCTTATTTTTTGATTCTCATGCCATTTATTCGTAGTCTTGTTGGGGTATAGTTTTGTTATACTCTTGAGTTTGGTATGTTCTGTTTGTTACTGTCGTTTCATTTGTATCGCAGGCACTTCTGCAGTGGATAGTCTGTTTATCTGCGCGCACATAAATAAAAGAATAAGAAAGCCTTTTCACTTCATTCTTCGTTCTCAAATATAGGATAAGAAGAACGAGTAAAGCTATAAGAATTCAAGTAAGTGTTCAAATCATTTTAGAAGTTCCTCTATGGCTGGTCGCGCGACTGGTCGTGGACTATAAAAGATGCCTATGGGTTTCCTCATCAGTTTCGACAACACATCTGCAGCCGTGCAGTACAGCAAGTTTTCTGGTATCACCGCTACCATAAGTCAATGTTTCTGTTTTTTAAACCCTTCTGATTTGACTCAGTAAATTGTTTTCCGTGTTCTGTACTTTCGACAAATTTCTCTTACCTTTCATATTTCATACGAGTTCCTGAAGGATTGAGTATTTGCCATTTTTTTTAATATGGCATTCACTGCACATTTTTCTTCTGACGGCTGACGCCGGTAAACCTCTTGTAGCGATCGGCAAACCGACCCTTCTCATTTGAAACGATTGATATTTTTCGGAACACGAAATTCAGTAGACGACTAACAGGCCCTGCAAAATGATACATACATATGCCTTTGATTAGAAGTCTCAATTTGTAGGTGTTCATCTTGGAAATAATGACCCATTGAAGGTTTAACTGGTAGGCATCTAAAGCCTTAAACGGTACTAACAGACGTTGTCGAGTCATAATAATACGATTATCGAATGTCTTTATGATTATTAGCGGTCGGCTAAGTTTTGCCAAGAATGACATCAAAGCATACTCTCATAAACTCGCCACTTACCCGTCTTGTCGAATGAAACATATCAAAAAGTCAAAGTTAGATCGTAAATAGGATTTAACTGGTGAGTAGTTATTCTTCTCTAAGGCCTCTTTTTTGTCAGTGTTCCCACCCTGCCTCCTCCCATTGATTTTGCTCTCCAACTCCACGTAATCAGGAAATCTAGATTTCCACTCGGACATTTATTTCGCGGGAATCTCGTCACTTGGGGGTGGAGTCCGGATCTATTACGTACCATAAGTGTTCCCATACTGCCGCCTGCCTCATACCTACTTTGAGCACCCTAGAACCAAAATGAAAGTTTGGCGCTAACCCCGCCGTCTAAGGTTAGGGTCCGGTCCTCCCACCTACAATAAGTGCTCACTCCTGCCGCCTGTACGCCTGCCGAGTTTGAACGCACCAAGGCCAAATGGACAGTTTCGGCGTGTTTGGGCGGAGTCTCGTCCTGCCATCCACCATAAGTGTTCCCATACTGCCCCCGTACTCCTATCAAGTTTGAATACTCTGGGTCCACGGGGACAGGAGTTACGAATTCGCTGTCCAAAATTTCCATTTCTCCCCCCCCCCCTGTGAACGGAGTCCGGTCGCGCCACCCACCATACGTGTTCCCATCCTGCACCCGCATTGCTGCCAAGTTTGAACGCTCTAGGTCCACGGGACAGGGGTTATGAATTTCCGGTCGGATCCACAAAACAACACACACCCACAAAAACACACAGATTAGCGAATTACGTAATGTAGGATAAACTGATTTACTGGCTTTTTTGTTTTTATCAATCAACAGTCGGTCCACCCGGCTTACGCCAGGCCTCATTCCCTACTTTTCAATGTATATGGAAAATGTATCATAATTGACGCTGAGGGGGGAGGGGGGGCACCTTACGCACCCCGCGCTGTTTCACTCCTAAACCACAGGTCAAAAAACTCGGCTAAGAACGTTCCTGAGCACAATTATAACCTCCTTATTTGCGCTCTGGCGACACAGCCTACTCTTCCCGTCGCAACCAGGCTGCCCCACCTTACCTACTTCCTCAAGGTCAGTACAAAAGTAAGGAACACTGGTTCATCATACTACTACGTAATACAATACAACATATTAGAGATATTATGTGGGCAAGAGCCGGAGAATATCACAGAGAAGAAATCACACGACACCCACTTTCCCTCGATCTTTAGACGCCCTCTAAGGCAAGCTTCTCAGCTGTCCAATCAAGGCCCCCATCGGCCTCGGCGGTCCTCTTGCCTTCCTTCCTTCTCATTATCCGACAGGTGACAACTTCCGCACTCAGGGAGGGGGAGGTGGGGTAAATCGGATACTGGTCGGGCTTACACTGGCGCTCCGTTGCCTTATAGGCAACATCCAGCGTTACCCGGCTATACCTACCAGCAGTCGACAGCCAGCTGGCCGCGGTGCATGACGAGTGCCGACTGGTTAGGCTAATGTAAGTAAAGGAACGCGAACAACGCGCGCATACGCGTCGGTTGTGGCGGCCGACCAAAGATGGTCCGGGGCGCGCGCGGTGCCGCTCGACCGGTAAGGCTATCGGGTCAAATGAGTAGTCTTGCAGTATCAGTCTAAGCCGACATTAGGCTGGTTTCATTCTAGAAGTTTCTCTCAGCGGCCTCAAAATCACTAATGATTGGAATAGTCACTGATGGCGCCACTTCGGTGTGTGCAGGTTAGATCAAGGCACCGGTGAAATGAATCCTTCGTATAAAAAAGCATTATAGAGTTAGTGAAGGAAACTAAGAAAGGAAACCATTATGCCAGGTGAATACTTTCCATGACCTTCCAACAGTTCTCTCGCAGACAACAATGTAGAAAAGCCATGCAGCGTCGGAAATACAGAAAACGCAATTCCTTTGAAAAACCGGGCTGATCTGTGTAAATCTTCGGTACCAGAGCTTCTTTACATTGTGATATTATTGATAAACGCAGCTTGAAGTATCATGCTACCCACGGAGTGATTCCCATACCTTTCTCATCTCACGTGTCGTTGAGTGTGAAAAAGAAGAAGAATGAAAAAGTTCCGCTCAAATAGGAACAGGATGGCCGTTGCTGGAAAAAGCTAATGATCAGGTTTATTGTTATTCTGAACTCTTCACGAGGTTTGTAAACAAGCTTTATTAGGCTAACGTTTCGGCGATATCGCCTTCTTCAGAGCCTGAAAGGATCATAACAATTCATGATTACCCGATCAAACGTCTCCACCAACTCACCGAAGTTCGAACCCCCAGGGCACGCAAGTGATCGAAAGGAGAGGCACTCACCGTAGCTTCGTGGAATCTTCGAAACCACCCAGCAAGTGATGGTACCAACCGACCAGTGTCAGCTGGGGTAAACCTTCATTAAAAGTCACTGCGGGAAGGCCAATCTTATATAAGGCCGCAGCTCCCGCGTGATTGCGAGACATTCTTCCCTACGATTCATTTTTGGATCGGTGACTTGTATCCAAAATGCCTCGAGGGTTTTGCGTGCGCACAATTCTGACTCCTGTGCTACGACCTCCACGGTAACCTCAAAAACGCCTCCGTTATGCTTTCGAATGCGGTGACTTCCTAAGGCAGTAGACTCTTTCAATCGTCTCATACCAGCTATGTGCTCCTTAATCCTCACGTGGAGTGGTCTTGCCGTCTCGCCAATATACTCATCACCACAATCACGGCAAGTAATTTTGTAGACCACCCCAGACATGTTACAATCACCTTCCCTTCCAGCTGGGCAGACCACACAGTTTGAGGTTGTACAGAGGCGATCGTACAGCCTATTCCGAACTAGGCGCTTCTTTAGATTGTAGGGTGGTACGTTTACAATAGCCACTAAATTTTCCAAACCCGATCTCTTAAGACACTTTCTGATGGAAGCACTGACCTCATCAGAAATAAATGGTAGTACAAAAGGAATCTTTCCTTCCGTCGGAGTACTACCATGTCTGAGGATCAAACCGCCACCAGAAGCTTTACGCGTTGTTGAAAAATTGTAGTAGCCGTTCGACCAAGCTATATCGTGTGCCATTTTTAGCGACTCTTTTCGCTCATCCTCTCCCGTGCAAACCTTCTTAGCAGTGCGGAACATATTCCTAACAACCGCTCGTTTTACATTAAAAGGATGGGCTGAGTGATAATGGACAATGATATTCTTATTGCTTGGCTTTCTATACCACTTCGTGACAATCATATCGCCCTGTAACCTCACTTGAACGTTTAAGAAAGGAAGCCAATTCCCGGTCGGTTTTTCCCGTGTTAACTTGATGTACTCCGATTGTGAGTTCAGTAGGCCAAAACACGCATCTACTTCTTCCTGTATTGCACAGACTATGAAGCAATCATCGATATACCTGCAGTAAAGTAAGGGCAGGTAGTCTAGTACAGGCGCCTCGATCTTGGCCATAAATGATATAGCCAAAACTGGTGCCAGTCG
Organism: Haemonchus contortus; assembly: GCA_000469685.2. NCBI lineage: Eukaryota > Metazoa > Nematoda > Chromadorea > Rhabditida > Trichostrongylidae > Haemonchus > Haemonchus contortus. Next base: position 34,641,901 of record LS997565.1, read on the forward strand.
TTGCCCCATAGCTAAGCCTCTAGTCTGTGCGAAATACCTCCCCGACCACTTGAAAATGTTACAACTGAGGCACTCCTGCACAAGTGTCATCAGTTGGGATATAGAAATGTCTGTCTGTGTCAATGTCAAACTGTGTGGTCTGCCCAGCTGGAAGGGAAGGTGATTGTAACATGTCTGGGGTGGTCTACAAAATTACTTGCCGTGATTGTGGTGATGAGTATATTGGCGAGACGGCAAGACCACTCCACGTGAGGATTAAGGAGCACATAGCTGGTATGAGACGATTGAAAGAGTCTACTGCCTTAGGAAGTCACCGCATTCGAAAGCATAACGGAGGCGTTTTTGAGGTTACCGTGGAGGTCGCAGCACAGGAGTCAGAATTGTGCGCACGCAAAACCCTCGAGGCATTTTGGATACAAGTCACCGATCCAAAAATGAATCGTAGGGAAGAATGTCTCGCAATCACGCGGGAGCTGCGGCCTTATATAAGATTGGCCTTCCCGCAGTGACTTTTAATGAAGGTTTACCCCAGCTGACACTGGTCGGTTGGTACCATCACTTGCTGGGTGGTTTCGAAGATTCCACGAAGCTACGGTGAGTGCCTCTCCTTTCGACCACTTGCGTGCCCTGGGGGGTTCGAACTTCGGTGAGTTGGTGGAGACGTTTGATCGGGTAATCATGAATTGTTATGATCCTTTCAGGCTCTGAAGAAGGCGATATCGCCGAAACGTTAGCCTAATAAAGCTTGTTTACAAACCTCGTGAAGAGTTCAGAATAACAATAAACTCAATAGTACAGTTATGCCGAGGTTCATAGAAAGCCGTACTTGGAAGCTAATGATCAGGATTCCGAATGCATAGAAGTTAGTGCTTGAGAGGAGGTATTATGATGTGGAAAGTGAGGAGAAATAGTTCAATAAAACCCTTTCGACCGCGAACCATTGATGAAACCTTTGACCAAATTCGATTCGAGCCCTAAACACAAAGTAAGAAGATACTGGCTCTATTTCTGCTTCTTACAGAAGGTTATGGGTTCACGTTTATTCTATATATAGAGCAAGTATGTACTGTCTGTTCGGCTAAAAGGAATATTTGTTGGGTGCATCGTCCTCTCAAATAGAACTACTTTCACATGCTCTTATACCGAGCTAGTTATAGTACATAAAAAATCTATTCGGTAAGGACAAGTCTTGACACGAGGCTGCTAGGACGAGTTGATCGTTAAGAATGTATTACTTCTTGGTGGGACTATCACATAGCCTAAGAGCTAAATTCAGCTCACCCTAGTTGTAGGCATATCAGGTTTGAACTGTGCCCTTTTAATCGGATTCTTTAAATTTGCTTTTTCTATCTTCAACATGGCCTGGTCAAGTTCTTTTTGACGTGAGCACCTTTGACGGCGAGGATCCTGGCGCTTTCGAAGAACAGCTCATCTTCCTTCTTTTAAGCTGCTTTTCTTTCAAGAAATCTTTTTTCTTGTCTCGTCATTCGAGTGGATTGATCCTTCTGACTAGCATCACCAGTTCTTGAAGCTTTATTGTACCCTTTTGATAGCCGCAACTGAAAGAGAAGAACCCAATCGTACTCATCTCGCAGCATCCTTTCCCATTAATCCTAGCCTATCCTCTTCGACATTTTCATCTTATTAAGCTTTTACACTGTGTTTTTGGCATACGAATACACATTAGTGGCCATCTAGGCCCTGTGGAAGCGGAGCTATGGAACTCCTGGCACTCCACCATACCATGCTGGATGAAGTGCACAAGTGATTTATTTATCAAACCAGTTGCTCACGCACGCATGCTAACGCGTGCGCGCTCACGTGATATTTACATCTACATCGTGCCTACGTGACTTTCGGAAGGAAAAACAGACAGACAGACAAACAGGCAAACGGACGTTTGCGGTTTATATATAACTAGGCACGCTATTGCGTGCGCTAGGGGCTCTAGCCATTAGGGCGGAACCATATGAGCTTCTAATTTTCATTACAGAACTTTATCATCTGAGCCTCTTCCCTGACACCTCTGTAGCGGCCATCGTTTTTTGGGAAGTGAGATGGTGCCGTGTGGCCATAAAGAGTAGTTAATAATCTCAGTGTGAGCCCACTTTAGTGCCAATCCCGCCCACTTGTGGAATCTGACCACATTTCTTCCACTAAATTTTACCACTTTTCCCGCATCCCACAACGTTTCTAAATAGCTTTAAAATTTTGATCTAAGCCCCACCCACTTCAGTGCCAACTCCGCCCACTTCTGGGATTTGACCACATTTGTTATTTTACACCTTAATACCTTTTTGCCGCATCCCAGAACGTTTCTGAACAGAGTTATAAATTTTTATCTTAGCCCCACCCACCTTAGTGCCAACTCCGCCCACTTTAGTGCCAGCCCCGCCCACTTCTGGAATTTGACCTTATTTATTCTTTTACACCTTATTACCTTTTTGCCGCATCCCAGAACGTTTCTGAATAGAGTTATACATTTTTAATCAAAGCTCCGCCCACTTTGGTGCCAGCCCCGCCCACTTCTAGGATTTGACCACATTTGTTCTTTTGCACCTTAATACCTTTTTGCCGCATCCCAGAACGTTTCTGAATAGAGTTATACTTTTTTGATCTAAGCTCCGCCCACTTTGGTGCCAGCCCCGCCCACTTCGAGGGTTTGGCCACATTTGTTCCACGACCACCAACCACTTTTTCCCGCATTCTAGAACGTTTCTGAACGAAATTACACTCATTTTTGAAAAGTAGCTTTCACCTTAACGCACGCGGGACTTCGCTAAACTTACCAATGCCCAGCACGCATAAGGCCCTGCTCACTCTTTTTATTTTTTTCCTGGCCTCTGCGCGTTAATTGAATCGGGTTATGAATACATCTGGAAAGTACCGCCCATTTTGCGAAATGGGCGGTACTGCCCATTCTCCACCGTCTGGTTTCTTTACCCAATCCCCACCTTTGAACATTTTTCCCCGGTGTCTGGACTTTTTCGAAGCAAAAATAAGATGTTTTACTGTTGGCACCGCCCACTCCGGCACATGCCCCGCCCCCGGTGGGCGGAGCTCCGCACAGCTCATATGTGCTCTGTTAATCTTGTCCCAGGCTCCACCAATCCCGAACTTGTCCCGACTTCTAAAGTTGTTTCTGTGGCAGAACCTAACTACGTGACACACAGACAAACATACATACATACATACATACATACATACAAACAGACACACCAAACTTGTGGATTATATATAGAGAGATAAGGATGGCACTGCCGCCTCTTGGCCATCCCAGTCACATGAGTGAAAGATTTCGACTGGTATAACTTGCGGAGTGCCAAAACTCATGAATCCAACATACACCATGTATATATGCCTATGAGGAGTCAAAAAACGGAAGTCTATTTGATATAATAGAAGCAGCCCACTGACGAGATCTGCTCGCCTTCGATCTCAGAGCAGCTGCACACTAGACCGCAACTGTTAACTTTACTATCTACTATTAAAGCTTCAACCATATAGGATTGCTATTCAATCTGCCAAAACATCATGTAGAAAGCGACAAATGATTTTCGTTTTGTTATGGTGAATCCGTTCTTTGAAGGTCGCCCTCGTTAGTGGGTTCACTGAAATTATACTCCCGTCGACTACCACTAAAATCATCTATACGATGAACAACTAGCTCGGAAGTTTTCTACAGCATACCTAATAGTGAAGCTGGTGTCTAGTGAGGTTTACCACCACATTTGTTCATCGTTAGACTATCGACTGAAGTTCGATAGTTACTAGTCACTGCTTCTATAAATGTGTACCAGTTAAGGCTAGCTAATTTCTCCTTCTCACAAAATCTGAACGGCAGTGAAGCTGATCGATCTTCGAGAGATCCTCTTTCTCCGTCAATCTTCAGCGCTGAACCTCTATTCACAGTGGCACCATTCACGTGCAATGACAAAAGTGCTTCATTATGGAAACTAAGTAGTTCGTGTATCACCCACAAAAATACGAAATCCCTGATTAGGATGTTCAAGGTTCTGCCACAGCAACTAAGACCAACGTTGAGATTCGATTGAATAAGAGAAAAGGTGAAGGGATAAAAAGAGTAAAATCTTTGGCATTGATCAATTCTGTTTCGGGGAAATGAGCACTACTACTCAACTCAAATCGGAATGTTCAAACTGGCAACTAACTGATAACTTTGTTTTTGAAAGGTGAGCACTATGAAAAACTGAAATAAACATTTCGATACCTGAGCCTATTTAAGACTCACCGAGTAGGTACGTTCTATTATAGTTTAGTGCGTCATTTAGCTTTCATCTGGAAAGCCTACAGAAGTGCAACTATTCGGCGTAAACGCTTATAACGACTCCTGCAAACGAAACGTCTTGACTACAACATAAGTTCAAGTTCAGGTTTCCGTTTTGAGCCCAGTTCAGGGCGATATTTTGAGGTTAAAGAATGGTCCGGATCTTTTGTCCGATGTTTCTGGTGCTGGCTAGTTTTGCATCCACATTCTACAGCGCATCTGCAGCATATTTCAAGGTGAGGATATGACAAAGATTCCGACATTCTTGGGCATAAACAAGAGTTTTTTGAGAAAGAGCACCGATAAATAATGTATCCCTTTATCGAAGGGAGATGTATGGGGGCAGATGTTTTGGGAGGGAAAGAAACGGAAGCTGCCATTCCCCACTTTGCAGTTCCGAATGATGGGAAAACATCATATGTTAACCCCAGGATTGCCACACGCTGGGCATGAATGTATTATACAATCTGATTGGTAAGGTTGAGCTGCATTAGCCTGCCAAACCTAGAACTATATGCTTAGACTGATAGGTCACTCCATTCGCAGTAGACGGTATGTGTACGGCTGGTTGGTCTGTGTGTTCCCAGGATGATAGTCGTGATAGCGGAATCCGACCGGTAACGCAATCGTGTCAAACGAGCAGCCATACCATATCAGTCTAAGCCGATTAGGCTGGTCTTATCCCAGATGTTTCTCTCACTTCCTTCAATCACAGTCACTTACGTATAAGGCAATCACTTATGGGGTGATTTTAGCGTGTGCCGGTTTCATTGAAGCTGATTGGGAGACAAATTAAGAAGAAATCTAGTGATATTACGATTCTTCTATCGAGCATGAGGAAAGGGGACCGCAGAACGTACTGCCGAAAACCTTTCCAGTTTCGTTCCTGAAAATTGTCAAAGCCATACATTACTGATAAAACAAGTAACTGTTTCCGAGCCAACTTTGCACAGTTTGCCAATTTTTAGGTCACATTTAACACTGCCAAAGATTCATGCGCTCAAGCTGGCGAGACCAACCAGGGCACTCTTCGACTGAAAAGAATCTGGACGGTATTCTATGACAAAAAAAACGAAAATTGTAAAATACATCAGAGCTGCCGTCGTTAATCACGATGCGATTGTCGGTTCTGCTATATTTACATACAACGGAACAATGACCAACATGCGTATCGGGATCTACATTTTAATTGTCCGTTTTTCGAAAATCCGCGAAAATGAGAATCCGGAAACGAATATATTACTGACGTCGAAAACAGCGTGGTCTAAAGATAAACTCTCAAACGCCGGTGTTGGCTTGGATTTCTCAGGGATGTATTTTGAATCACCCTTCGCGCTGAAAATTGACATCGAAGAATTGACAAAAGCAGGAGAAGTTGATCGAGGGTAAGACGCGATTTTTACAAAGGAAACCATTTCTTTTCTACAGAGAACAAAGTTCCTTTCAGAAGTTACACACTTAATCAGTGTTGGGATGATAAGAAATGGATTGCAAATGAGGGTCTTTACCAGCTAAACGTCGTCAACGGAAAATGGTATCCTGTATACTATAATCCTCGATATGCAGATTTTTACTATGAATACGGTTAATTGTTGAATAAATTTGTTGTTTTTTTGGTTGAATGTTCGATTCGCTCGATGGTGGCCTAGCTGCAAAGTGGCACATAAACCTCGAAACAAAACCCTGAGAGCAATAGCCCCTGAAAGAAACCGAGAGAAGTTGCTGTCATTATGACAGTACAAAGTCATGATGACACCAACTTCTCTCGTTGAGGAAGGTTCACATCATGACTCTGATCAATGAGTGCCTTAGCTGTAACAATTTCAAGTGGAGCGGGCAGTACTCCTCTCGAAAGCGAGGACTTGCTATCCGGTCTAAGCTATCTGTTTTATGAGCAGAGTAGAAAGGCCAGTTATAGCTCGCACGCCCATAATGTACTGTCGTTACATCGATGATAGTGCGTAATTACATCAATGCAGCAAGAGATGGATGAGCTGTTTAACATCCTCAACCGACAGTCGCAGTATATCAACTTCACGAGAGAGGTTCCGCACACAGGCTGGCTTCCTTATCTCAACACGCAGATAAACACCTCAAGTGGAAGGTACAATGTGAAATGGTATCGGAAAGGCAGGCAATGGCAATGATCTTACTCCACTCAAAGTCTGCTCACCCCGAGACCGTGAAACGTGCAGTAGTTCGAAACATGTACCAAACAGCTACAGGAGGATGTACAGGCGAAATGGAACGGGAGGAGTCACGTAAGCTAGCATCTGGGATTGCAAACCTGAATGGCTACGGGACAAAGCAGAGAAAGTCAGGCTCAAAAGGGTACCCGCTGAGAAATCATGAAACTATGGTGCATCTCCGACTTCCGTGTATATTAGACGAAGTCAGCGCAGAAGTAAGGCAGTGCATTGCACGAGCGGATTTGGCTAATGATGTGGTCTTGATCATTGTACCAGCAGACAATATCAAGCGTCTTTTTATCCGCAACACACTCTATGATCGTGCATGCTCGACAGATGCGTTGTTTGTCTGTTTGGAAGGAGTGGAGATTGCACACAGCGAGGGACGGTATATCAACTTCAGTGTTCAGCCTGTGACGGAATATACATTGGTGAGACGGGAAGGATGTTGGACATACGCGTTAAAGAACACTAGCAGGTAAAAGGCAAGGAAGCCTACTAACGCCCCTAGGCAGGCATCGATTAGAGGTGCATAAAGGCGAAGATTTTGAAAACAATTGCAAAATCTTAGCCCACGAGAGCGAGATCGGTGCTAGAAAGATATTGGAAGCGCTGTATATCCGCGAGCGGAATCCTAAGCTGAACAACCGAAATGAGTGCATTGCCATAACGACTTAACTTCTGCCATTCATTCCCTTCTGTGGGCTTTGAGATCACCGCACAACACCTATCTCACAACCATCAATGGTGCTTCATTGTTCCCTTTCTGTTCACGAAATAGAGTGGGACGACAACGCTGGTGAAACCGCAGACTGGTTTCTTCACTGGAATCTTTTGGCGTTCAAATTTCTGGGAGTTGTTGCAACTTGCCTAGCGTGTTTGGGCGCTTGGTAGGGTAAGTCACAGCTCGGGAGATCCGAACTACTTTCAGGTCTTTGAAGACGACGAGTTAGTCGACACGTCATCCTAAAAAACGGCTCCATCATAACAAATCTGTACGGCAAAGCATTTTGGAATATTATGTGACATGCCCAGGTTCCAAGAAGACCGAACTTGGAAGTTGCTACAGTAAAAAGTTTTTTCGCGGAATCACTCGAAAGTGGCAGAAGTGGTTGCTTTAGCGGCTTTATTGAGGCCGGCTGGATAGGTGTATCTGAAAGTACCTATGACGGTAATGTTGCATTTTTTAATCCATTCCCACTCTGTGGGTGACTATGGTTGTGAACATACGAAGGTTCAACCCAGATTTTCACTCTACTCTATTTGGTCGTTTGCCTGTCTATCCACATTGGGTTGCCTCCAAAGCAACTGACCATCGTCCTATATTCATCGAATTAAGAGTTCAACGCGAAGATAACATAATATGTAGAAATTACAATTTAGAATATGAAGGATAAGGTCTTTGGGCATTTGACCAATCCCGTCTGAGGGTTGCGCCCCACATTCGACTTCTATTCAGAATTGTATTGGATGCGTATATGTCCAATAGAATGACTTGCAGTGGCCAACCGACATACAGGCCAGTGATTCTAACCTGCCAGGCGAATCCGGTATCAATTAGACTTCCTCAGAGGGATGGAGGACTTGGTTGGCCAGGGCCGACATCGATTCGCGGTTCTAACTTGTGACCAAACGTCCATGATATGGACGAAACATTTCAAATTTCAATCTCATGTTGAATAACTGAAGTCTGCACTTTTGGGAGCGTTCTATTCTCCGAAGTAGAAGCAGGTGCTTTCTTCAAGTACCCTCCTCCAACACTTCCCCTCCAACTCTCTTCTCAACTCCACTGAACACCACAAATGCTTCCGTTCCACTCACCCCTGAAGAGTGATGTAATCAAAAACTCCAGGTCCTGCTTGTTCTAATAATACACATGGTAGCAGATGATCGGATGACACCTCTGGTATTCGAATTGACGACCATGACACGATCTTCTGAACTCTCATCGATCTCACCAGTTGCATCGGAGGTGCTAAACGAGTTCTCGAATACGGCCCAATACGGGATACGGTCCCGAAGGTTCCTCCCTACCTCTTGTAGTTCGTAATGGTGACTTACTCATAGGCACCTTCTTTCCCAGTGACTTGATTGAAGACTTCGTCAATTGTGTTGCCGTATCCAGCACCGTGAGTGCTATGCGCGCGATTCACGCGTGACCCCATTAGAGTTCTTCGCGCACGCAGCATCATTTCAGTACCTTTCTGTTGAGATGGACCAAATAAATTTGCAGTACTCCACGGCTTCATCATGAATTAAAGCAAATCTCTTCGCTATGGCAATAAAGCCCCTTCTATGTTAAGAATTCAGTCCATAGGTCAACAATTTACTTGTCAAACGTTCAAAATAACAATAACTTCAAATTTTTTGATCCTAGAAAACGCAATCCTTCTGTAAACGTGCATAGTTGGTCATTTCTTTACTTATGTTACTTATAAGTTCTTAAGTCTCCCATTATGATGGTAGGCATGATGTTTTAGCACGTTTTGTCCGATGACCTTATTATATTGGCGCGTGAATCGCACCACACCCATACATTATCTGCCAAGTCATCGGGACCAGTTACCTTTCCAGACGTCCTCTTATTGAGCGCTGTTTCCATTTCCTTCACGATGATCTCCCGTACGTGATCGGTACACTTGCCGAGCGCCAGGTGAAGGTGGATGGTCGAACTTCACTGTAGAAGTATTCTCAGAGCACTCCTACCACTGCGTTACGCTTAGTGCGCGGTCTATGGCAAAGTGGTCGTGCTCGTCTGATCGTTTTCGTCCTTGATGCCGAAAAACTATTCCATGTCCTCGGTCTGGGCTGGCATAGGTATGCACTGATTTTGATTGAACCCATCCTTATGCTGAAGCAATAACTTGAGATAGCGGTAGGAAGCTGTCTCTACCACCCAACGTGCCCTTCATCCCTCCGTAGTCGCAGTCGAGAAAAACACTGACTTGAATATCGGCTGGCTACCACGGGTCATTGCACGTACGTTGCCTCTTATATTTCGGGATTAGAGAACAAAAATAAACATTAAACATTGAAAATCGCTCTACTGCCTTTCAAAGATCTCCACATTAAGATCTATACACTTTTGCATGCGTCCGAACCAATTGTAGAAGCGCTTTTGAAACTTTGATTAAGGTCACTCTAAAACATTATCCTGAACGCATCAACGGCTTCTTCAGGTGTCGAAAAACGTTGACCTCTCATTTTATTTTTTACATACGGGATGAGAAAAAGTCATCCGGGGACTACATGGCTGATGACTAATCAAAGCGTTGTTTTGAGTGGTAAAAATGCAGTTGGTTGAGCCGATGAGTGGGAGCTCGCATTGTCGTGGTGAAGAGTGAGCCGTATTCAGCAGTTGGTTTTCCTGATTTTCTGGAAGACAGCTGGCAAACAAATGGTGGTATACCACTCAGAATTGACTGTCTGCTTGTTCTAGTGGTACGGTTGCGACGTGTCCAGTTTTTCCAAAAAAAAAAACAGGCGATCAATTGCTCGGAATTGCTTGGTGCGCGGACAGCTCTTGTTGAATTTGGCTCATCTTGAAATACCCATACGGTCAACTGCTGTCTCCTTTCGGGCTCATACGCATAAATCCCTGATCCATCACCTGTCTCGATGTCATAGACGTGTTTCGAAGCATCGCGATCGTATTTTTTGAGCATTTCTGCCGACCAATCGACACGAGTCTCTTACTTGGAGGATTGACAAGTTTTTCGAAAGCAGTTTTTTACAGTAAAATGTTCATGCAAAACTGAATGTAAGCTAGTCCCACTAATGCCTAAGGTTGCCTCAATCTCACGATAGGTCACATGACGATCTTGCAATATTAGTTTGTGCACAACATCAACCGTTTGGAACGACATCTGATTTTGGATGACCTCCACGAAATTCGTCTTCGAGTGAGCTACGACCTGTGAAGTCACTGTACCATCGATAAACACTGGTCCTGGATGGGTGTGGTGCGATTCACGCGTCAATATAATGAAGTCATCGCACAAAACGCGCTAAAAACATCATGCCTGCCATCATAACGGAAGAAATAAGAACTTATAACTAGAATAAGTAAAGAAATGACCAACTATGCACGTTTACAGAAGTATTGCGTTTACTAGGATCAAAAAACTTGAAGTTATTCTTATTTTGAACGTTTGACAAGTAAATTGTTGACCTATGAGGTGAATTCTCAATTTCGAAGGGGCTTTTTCGCCATAGTAAAGAAAATTGCTCTACTCGTGGCGAAACCGTGGACTACTGCAAATTTATCTGGTCCAGCTCAACAGAAAGGTAGTGAAACGATGCTGCGTGCGCGAAGTGCTCTAATGGGGTCACGCGTGAATCGCACGTCCCCCGTCCTGGATGGAGCTTCATTACCAAAAGTTGAACTGAGTTCATCCATGCATTGCTGTTGAGTTAGTCCACGTCGAAAGGTGTAGAAAATAATCGCGCGAAAATGCTCACGGTTCAAATCCATAACTTGGCCACAACAAAATCGTATAACTCAGTGTAAACAACACAAATCGCGCTCAAATTTCGCAACGGAACGTCAAAATAGTTAAACTTCACGATAGTGGTGTCAGTTGCTAGATTGCCACACTAGTGTTTCCAAATCCCGAAATATAAAAGGCAACCCTCGTATAGGTTCCCTACGTATTCAAATTTTCCGCTACGATTCTGAATGGGAGACGATAGCACTGCTCAACCCGAGATTACATTGATCCACGATTTAAGACTTTTCCCCCTTCGTTGAAGGTAGTCTTATCTTTCATTTTCGGAGTGGTTCAAGAAGTATCCATGAAGATGAAAGCTGATCATCCAATTTCCTAACTGCTTAACCATGTTACAAGTTTAACGGTGAAATCTGTCTAATTCTGTAAGATAGGGTATTGGCTACCTATATAAGGGCAGATGCTCTCAGACTGATTGGCCATGGAACGTGATAACCGTTTTCGCGGGGGAGGGGGGGGGGGGGGTTGGGGCTTCTCCTGCTGTTTGATTTCAAGAAAACTGCCATTGAAGCCCACCGGATGCTTTTCGATACTTATGGAGGACAAGCTCCATCTGAAGGAACCTGCTGAGACGGTTCCTCTTCACTCGAGAGTTTGCCACGAAAGAGGAAAGTCCATTACCAGAAAAGTAATGCTGTGTGTGCATTTGGTGGTGAGATCAAAATGTTGTTGCGTACTATGAGCTGCTGAGCCCAAACAGAACTGTTACTGCTGACCGCTACGAACACAAACTTGACAGTTTGTAGGATGCTCTTACCTAAAAGCGGCCGTTAATCACAAGAAAATATCATGAGGTGCTGTTCCACCACGAAAATGCCAGACTCCATGTTGCGAAGAATGTCCTTTAAAAAATGCAGTTGTTGTATGGGTTCAGCTTGTTCAGTAAGCATACTCTCCAGATCTTGCTCTTTCTGATTACCACCTATTCCCGTCCATGCAAGACAGCTTGGTAGATACACACTTGGTAGAATGCCGAAGAAGTGCGAAAATGGGTGGATATCTGGATCGCCTCAAAAGAGTGAAGACTTTTTTAGACGCGGAGTCAACAAGGTACCAGATTGATAGACATTTGGTTTTAATTGTGTATAAATATGTTTTTGCACGCAAAAAACGGCGGAAATTAATATTAACTAATATTAATTAGCACACACCTAATATTCTGCATTTTGTGTGTGCAAACGCTTAGCATGAAGGTGTGATTCGACTTTTATTTCTTGTGGCTATATGTTACGTTGGAGGCCCTCAACTGGATTTACTGCCCTGTGAACGCTTAACGTACTGCTAAATGGTCTGGCTCATACTTTACAAACGTTTTGTGTTTTTTGAGCTTTCCCTCTTTTTAGGAGCATGATCGACCCCTATAGGGGTCAGGTCATTATCTGTTTCCTTCTTTCATTTTTCAAAAGTTTTCCCTCTCACAAGGAATGCGATTTATGGACAAAACTTACTCTGATAAGCTATGGCGTATTAGCCATTAAAGGCACCGTTTACGATGAATTTAAGGGTACCCTTTTTGACGGGAATTGACAGAACTACTCTGGAATAAAGCGATAACAACGAAAAAAGCGCAAAAAACGATGAACAAAAAGAAATAGAAAGGGTCAAAACAGAGCTGGAAAGGGGGGTTGGACGAGTATCACACTGGAAAAACGGCGGTTATGGGAGTGTTCGGGCGAGTGCACGAAGGCGACGCAATGTCTGCAATAGCAGACAACACACCCAATTTGCCTGACAATCTGACTGGCAGACTGGCAATTTGCCAACCAGCTCATCGATTTTTCACCAACTTCGCTCCAATGCGAAAGTGGAGAACGGCAATTAGAATTCGTAGTCAGCCTGACGAGGGGCGGAGAGCGACCGTGGCTCACTCTCCGGCCCCTTATTGTGCCCTATCCAGACCGTTTTCCGACCTCATTCCTGCACAAATGGTATCAGAGGGGGCGTTGAATTCAGACCATGTGCAAATCTCCGAAACCATTTTTTCGTGAACAGTGCCTTCAAGTTGGCGAGGGCAAGCTCGGTCTCGGTAGTGTAAGCGATAGAGCATGGTGCCCGGAAAGCCCAGGCACGGGTTCGAGTCCCGTACGAAACTGAAGTTTGTCCATAAGTCGCCAACCTTGTGAAACTTTTGGAACGCGTACTGCGACGAAATAAGTGCAATTAACAAAGATTAAGTCAAAACAAGTTTCTCCTCACTTTTATTTGTGCTACTCGCCGGAGTACGACCTTTGTTTCCTACTTCGGCCTTGTTGTGAACCATATTCGTATCAGTACTAGCTTCGTCTTGATGTTTTTGGTGCATCCTTATGTGTTCAACGAATAAATGAATAATATTAATATATTTATTTGTAGAGTTTTTCAAATTGCTACCAATTCCGTTCTATAGGAGATTCTATTTGGTATCCTCCCATGTCGAATACGGCCTTTCCTACGTTGAGCAGGGATGGATTGAGCCGTACAAGACCGTAATAGTCGTTCAAGGCTTCTAACAAAAACCAGTTTTCACGAGACACCCTGAAATTGAAGTTGAAAATCGATAGGTCATCAAAATCGCGGTTGTCTTACTTGGAACAAATGAAAGTTGCCCAGGCGATCTCGATATCGCTGTTTCTCAAACCTATAGAGTAGGAACGTGAGGATCTCGAAATCACCGCTGTCATCACCAAATGATTCTGGAAAAGGCAAGAAAAGGTAGCATCATTTAGTATGTTTCGGCCTCTCTAAGTACATATTTTTGCTTGCAATCGTAGAATAGTGCTCGGGACATAAGCAGAACAGTACCTGAATGACTGTGACAAGCCGCTCTAGAGAAGCAAAATCATGTTGAACATTTTTGCCTTTTTCAGACATAAGCTTGGAAATTACATTGTTCACTCGAGACATGGAGTACTCCAGATCCTGGCACGCCATCTGTAACATATATAGTATGGAAACGAATCCCCCAATGCAAGAGGCAATTGATCATTCACATACTTCTACATAATGAAGAAATTGCCAATGTGCCTATATGATGAAGCGAACTGACCTTTAACTAGGGTGATTTATGGCACTGGGTAATTTATACGCAAATGTCGCGAAACATTGCACTCACCTGTAAGGATGGATGAGCATGTTCAGCGATATAGTGCGTTAGTTTTGGATGACGCAGCTCATCTTCCAGTTTTTCCTGACGGAACAACCTCTTCAAGGCATTCGTAATCCTAAATGTAATGCTGATAGTCGCAACCACTGTAAGATTTTACTGCCAAGCTTAGGTATTGTTCTGTCTTACTACTTGAGCAATGGACAATTCCGCGTGCACCACAGCAAAGAACGCTCCAAAAAAACTATAAACTTTTCGATCGGATCATTCGCTTTAAAATAAGGCCTATTACATGTGCTGGAACCGAATTAAAAATTTATGTAATTGTTGCTATGTTCCTTTATCGACATTACAGACCACTGCTAGAACGCCTCGCTCGTCGCGGTGCCTTGTGCCCATTTATACCAATATCGACCTGACCTCTCCAGAGGCTTTCCCATGTACTACGGGACCTCGTGAAAGATAGGATAGTGGCCTATTGGCACGCTCACAGCTCGTGAGGAGACCCCGCCGACCACTCATGTGCTCTAGTGAAATTAAGCTATGTCGAACCCATTCCCAACTTCACCTGACCTGTCCAGGTACTTCGCAGGAAATATCGAATTTCGTGACAGACAGCCAGATAGATAGACAGACGGACAAACAGACAGGCAGAGAGACGGACAGATAGATAGACAGACAGACAGACAGACAGACAGACAGACGGACAGACAGACAGACAGACAGACAGACAGACAGACAGACGGACAGACAGACAGACAGACAGACAGACAGACAGACAGACAGACAGACAGACAGACAGACAGACAGACAGACAGACAGACAGACAAACAGACAGACAGCATTTCCGTTTTAAAGCAGTATTCAACAGAATATAAGTTACAGGTACTCGAAAATTCTCAGGATCAGTGCAAAGCATTTTTCTGCCGTTTCTGAAAAAAATGCGCAGTTCTGGGAAGATGGAGGGTTACCTTTTGTGAGATACTGAAGCCCATGATGACAGTGCAGCGATCGCAACACTTTCAACGATAGATTCTTCACGACTCTGAAAAAAAATAAAGAAAACATGCAAATAAACTGCACCTTCTCTCTTTCTTTCCTCTATGTAGAGGAACATAAAACTCACATAGGAAACGTTTGAATAGTAAAAAAACGCCACTCACAGCTGAAACTTCACTAATCCCATAAATATGGTATTACGACATTAATACACCGATATAGAGCCCCCTCCCTCTAAAAAAAGAGCAATGGCACTCGATACTCAAAAGACGCTGCTCACAAGCTTTAATCTCAATTCAAGGTCGAAGTACCCTCCGAACAAAAGAACTAATGATAAGCAGCTGATCGAGTAATCTACTCTGCGCTTTGAGAGTTTAAAAAAACTTAAAAAAAAAACTCTGTTTTCCAAAAAAGCCTTGCACAGCCTCGGATCGCGCATTATAATCAATCTCATATCCATTAACTCTAAGCCAAAATCAGACTACAAATCTGATCACATTGAAACAAAAAGCACCGACCAACGACAGCAATGTGGTGACGTCACGGAGATCCTTTTCGAAGTGGAAAGCTGGATTTATTGCACGTAAGCCAGCCAAATCTACACATGTGAATACACTGCTCCGCAATACGTCGCGAGTTAATCTCTAAAGCATCGGAAATACGAATTCTGATTGTATTATAATTGTATAATGTGAAAAATCCAACTGAAAAAGGTGATGTCGCAGAAAAGTAATAATTTAAGCCAAACCATGACACTGAGTTTTTCGAACCAAAAAATTGAAAAACGTATAACTTAGTTATGCATCAAGTACACGTTTTGCGTATCAAATGGACAGACACAATGCAAAATAATACTTTCTCCGGAACTTACTTGAAGTAGAGCATTCTCAATATCTAAAACTACAGGTACCCCTTCATCGAGGAGTCCAGAAAGGTAGTAAGAGGCTGATTCGAGGGCGTAAACCTGAACAGCGAACTCGCGCCAGAAGATGCTCATTAAGTGCAATTCACTTTGAGTAAAAGTTCGAACTCAATACCTTGAGGGCAAATTCGGTGGTGCTCTGCTGAAGATTGGGATCATCAGACAATAAAGCATTCTCCTGAAAACTGCGTATTTAGGGTTAAGGTTACCAAAAACAACAGCCAATCATAAATAAACCTGTCTTGAACTTGACGTTTTGTTACAGAATGCCGCTAAATCATTAAGAAGGCGTTTGCTATATCCTACAGTAGCTGCAGCCAGAGGCAAACAATGGCTGGAAACCAGTTCGTCTCTTACCTGAATTAATATGACTCAGCGACTTTCTCTCTTCCAACTCAGATTTGTCTAAAAAACACTATGAATTCTAGAAATCAAAAAGATCGAAGCTGGAAACACGAAAATCCATAAGTTAGATGTATTGAAAATGGCGACAAGAGGCATGGTTAAAAAAGTAGGGAATCGAAGACTGAGGCCATTCTCTGTAATAAAAAGGGCTCTCTATCGACGAACCGTTTCAGAATTCTAGCAGTCAAGACTTCACCTTCATCGCGTTACGCTTCTTACCTTCTAGTGCATAACATAGAGGACACGATTATTGGCAAACTAGGCCTACTAACTAATGTAATAACTCACTAATGCTTTCTGAAGTGATTTGAAAATGGTGGATTTGCTCAGCAGCAGGACAAGAATTCCGTGGAAACGGGTCATAGCGCTGACTTACCTAGGCAGGAGAAAGGCACTTACGGTCTTGACGATAAAAACTACAATGAAATAAATTACTTATGAAGGACGAATCGAAAAAAAGTTCGCTATTTCCACCTCAAGTCCCCTTGAATTTGAGTTCTACAATGGCTTGATATCGTTAATGACAACGGTCACTTGTTAGTAAAAGTTGGCGAAAAAGTACCACCAAATAAAAATCTGTGAGTACCTCGACTCCCTGCCCAAGTTTTCCAATAAGATGTTGCTCAGTCAGAGAAGCGGAAATCGATAGTGATCCGACTGCAAAAATACGATTTGAATGCTTTTATTTTTGAATTTTTACTTTTATACATTCAGTCATAGCACTTACTGTCACAAGCTTTTAATCCAGCTGTATTATCGCGCTTGAATTCCCACTGATCGGTGTCTTGGAGTTCAGATCGATCAATCAGATAGCAGGAGTAGTATTTTCCGTCCTGAATTAGAAAATTATCATGGGAACAAAAGGACATGCAGAAAATGACAACAAACCGCTTCAATCAGGATTGCCATGACTTTAACAAAGGGTGGAGTTACAAGGCTCTAGTTCAAAACACCATCAAACATCGCTAACCTCTGATTTGCTTTATAACTTTATCAAACTCTAGAGAACTAGACCGTAACGAAGGCCCGAAATATGAAGGAACAGATAAAATAATAACTCTTCAACATATCGGTGACCCTCCACCTATCGCCGTACAACAACTTGCAGATTCTGATGACAGCAACAGTGTGACGAAAAGAGTGGTAAATACGTAGAATAAATGTGATCACTCTATAAGATTAATGCATTTTCGCAACCAGCCAAATTCCGAAGCGCTACACATTTCAATGCAGAGATAGACAAAGATACGGAGGCAGCGCAATTGTGAAAAATAAAAATAAAAGATGAAAAAGAAATCTAATTATGAAAGGTCAAAGATATTGCTCACATGGTCACGATGCGCCGAAGTAGCAAAGACCACTGCCAAGTTGGAATTGTGCATGCCAATACACCGCGTATTTTCCAGTCTAATCATTGACTGGCGTTGCATTCCACCAATTACTTCCGCATCTTTGGAATTACTGGAATGAAATTCGTATAACCGAGAAGTATGAACGATAAAGAACGCTCGCACCATGGAAGCGAAAGATTTTAGTTGTACAATAATTGCTAAATAGGTAACGCTGAGGAGCAACGTCAGCCAACTTACGCAAGAGCATAAGTTGGTAAATATGCGAAAAAACTCGCAGCGAAACAGTTGTCTTTGAGCACCTCAAGGGCATAACCTGATCCGAGGATCGGTCAGAGAGATATCAAATGAATTCAACCTAATTCGCCTATAGCCTCTCGCTCATCGACTGCCGCGAAGTATAATAGCCCAAAAGATGTAGAGGCGAATGGACAACCTTTCAGTAATCACGCAACGCTTAAAAAAAACACCTACGATGAGTTGCAACCCCTAATGTTCAGACCTACCTTAATTCGTTTACTAGAGCTACTACAGGACGGCACTTCCCGCTGGCAATAAGGGGAAAATATTTTTGTTTTAATTCTTCCGATCCAAATAGTAATAGAGTATTTGTTAGGGCACTCATTACTACAACGTTCGCATAGATATTCCAGTCAATACTGAGCTCCTGAAATCAGTTGATTCGCAATCGTAGCAACGGTAAATAACGTTTGAAAACGAAAGTTGATTCAATATTTCACCTCAAATATCTTCACACGGTCTTTGAATCCCAATCCAAGT
The DNA here is from genome assembly GCA_000469685.2 of Haemonchus contortus. Lineage (NCBI taxonomy): Eukaryota > Metazoa > Nematoda > Chromadorea > Rhabditida > Trichostrongylidae > Haemonchus > Haemonchus contortus. The sequence continues at coordinate 34,660,423 of LS997565.1, forward strand.
CCACCGTATTCCGAGGGCACTAGTGCCGCAAAGACGGCGCTGTCATTAAGTGCTCCTTTGACTGCATCCGATAGGGTTCCAAGCTTCTCTAACTCCTCGTGATCAACTGAAAAAGCCTGCCCATCATACAGAATATCAGAACAAGTGCACATAAATAATAAGAAACGATAAATATAGTTTGGCAGACCTGTCAAATTTAAGGACTTCCTCAATACCTCCGTGAAACCCTGAATTGCTTTCACATCATCAGTGTCAGTATATTCAGGGTATATCATGAAATCCTGTAAAACGAATGGATAAACTCAGTGACCCAGGAACGGGATAACAGACAATTCAAGTATGAGGTCTTGCTTTGAAAGTAGTGCTTGAAGAAGGTATACAGAAAGACACAAATACCTTTTCAAACTTGTTCATCACAAGTCCTCTCGAAAGCGACAATTTCTCAATTGGAACGTCCGACGCAGCAACTTCTTTAATTTGGAATTTATTTCCACTGGGAACAACGGCTTCCTTTTTGTTGCAAAGAGACGATACACATTTTGAGAAAGACCTCCTTCTGATCCAATTCAGGAGAACCGGCCTCATCTGCAACAAGATGAAGCATTGGACATATGACTTAACATCATAGATCTGGTCATGGACTGTTCTTAATAACTTGACTGGCATTTGAAAAACGGAATTCAGTAAGGGACTTTTGCTAGGACACTTCCTGAGTAACAAAACGGTTTCTCCAAGAGCTCACTCACCAAGTTTGGGCTTATTTACTCATTTTGGAAGAAAGATGTGATGACTCACCTTGCTTTGAGAAATCCTAGCTAATGGTACGTTAACCGCGATGATGCCTTTAAGGCCTAGAAACTGTCGCGATTCGACTATGGATGATTAACTGAAAAGTATGATTGCATGCTGATTGAAATCAATTCGTACTGAAAACATTTATGCTCGATTATACTTGGGTCGAAGCAAGCCAATCAACCCGTGATCACTCAGTTCCTTATTTCGGATTTTGAAATGCCATGACAAAGACATATCGCATCGAAGTTTGCTAAGAATTAAGAACGATGCGACGAATTTCGTTTCCAGTATGACGTAAAACTATCATTTCCTACTGTGGTAGACGCCATGAAATGCGGAAGTCAGTAGGATAAATGCCAATTTCCCTCTTTTGCCCTGCCCATATGAAGACAATGAAGCGAATATTTATCGCAAGGTAAGCTACTGTCCATAACTACGATGTGAAAAAGTGTTTCGATCTATGATTTCAAAGCTACTGGAACCCAAAGTGACTGAGAAATCTTTAAGGACGCATTCGAAGTTCATTACTTAATGTTTTGGTTACATCAGTCAAAAAAATTGTAGCACAGGTTTGTCTTCTATGCCAATGGCGTTTTCCAACATAAACAACAACACGCAAAAAGTGTTATGACCAGTAGATCTACATAAGATCTATGTTGTGAACATCATATAGGCCTTTCATCCCATTTTTGGATTATCTGTTCTCAGTTCCTTAAGATCTTCACCCACTGCAGCCAAAAGCTAAACAGAGTAGATAATTTCGACGAAAGACTCAATCGAAGTGCACTAGCTAGAGGGCTGAAAGTAAAGCGAGCAGCCTACACCACTTCTATTACCAATCGAGCGCGGATGCAAAAATCTTATCAATTCAGAAAGGACAATATTAAATCTACGTAAAGTCCCATCATCACCCCCTACAGTACTGGTTGGACAGCGACAGGAATGGAGAACAAAGTCATATGGCACATACAGTAGCGCTCAAAAGTCTTCGGTGAAATGCTTTGACGCTTTTTCTTTCATAACTTTTTTCTTAGTAGACCGAATGAAACGAAATTTGGATATGTCTAACTAGAGCATATTTCACCCTACCCAACCCTATTTCACTGCAAAGCTGCAATATCCAAAGGTAGAGTAAGGTGTTTGTTGCGGTAGCACATTTTGCTAAAACTAAAGTCGTTGGCGTCTGCACTTAGTCGCACCTTATGTGCATTTTTTCATCTATTGTGTTCGGCGTTACAGCTCGTACACTTTAGGCATGACAGAGAGGAAAAAGACTCTAGAAGGGCCATCATCTGTATTTTCAGTCGATTTTGAGTTCATGCTCTTTGGAATATCTGGAACATGATCAGATCGAGGGTTAATAGTGGTAAATATTCACAACACACCCACGCTCCGAATCGCTTGATTAGATTCATGAGGGAAGAAGTTACGACTGAAAAGTACGGCTGAAGAACCATTTCACCGAAGACTGTTGAACGCTACTGTATGTTCGCGGTTTCGATCATATTCCGTTCAAATACGTACATTGTAATCCCTTTCCCTGAACAGTAACACTGTTGAGTGAAAAACTACAAATAAACTGAACCATCAATGCCATCCCTAGCAAGCGTTCGAAGTACTTTGAAGAATACGCAGTCATTTAGTTGCCAACCTAATACTTTCTAATCGATTACAATGACGACGACACATACAGTGTAAGGTCATAGTACATGGATCAGGACACACGTACTATGAACGCGCCCAAAGATGTTAGTGCCTTGTCAAACAAAAAAATTGCCAAATTTGACTTTTTATTCTCAATTGTAAGCAACTCAGCACGTGAAAGTATCAGAAACCAGTGATATTGCTATCTACGGTACTTCATGTTGATGACCCACTGTACTTTATCCACCATACTGGTTCTATTAAGTGAAGCAATATAAATTAAGTATAAAAGCGCTTCAACCCAACTTTCTTCCGTCGAATTCAACTATGTCCGCAATGAATCCACGACATTTTGCGGACATTTTTCTTGCGCGCGCGGCTTGGGGCTGTAGCAACGACGACGGTTCGTGGTCGCGCAACGGCATACGCTTTGTGCAAAACTGGAATCTCAGTCGACAGACATCTCTGTGGTCGATGTTGTCATTTTGTGTCGTATCCGCCTTTTCAGTTTTCTCCTAGGCAGTTTGCGCTTCGTCTCATCTCTTGTCTTAGTTTGTTACCTCGTTGTAGCGTTTACAGTTTTTCCTCGATGTTTTCCACGTTTACAGTTTTTCCTCGATGCAAATGCGCCTCTTCCTCTTCTGCAAGGAGTCACTGAAATACTAATCCTTGTACCATTACCTTTCCCTGCTGACGTATTTTTCAGTTATGCAAGCTGTTAAGCAACTTGTAAAAGCTGCAGTAGTTTTGGTAAAATTTCATGAAACATGTTCAGGATCAGCAATCACTTTTGGAATAGCTGCAGTCTTATTAGATTTTCATGTGTTATTTGAAGAACAGCTGTTTGTGCTATTAAGTATACTGTTCATTGAATTTTCCCATAAAATTGGGATAGTTGCTGCTTACTCATCTCGCCTTTACAACTTTGCTAGAACTTGCGTTTGTCATGTTTTCTCATTATGACTAATACGCTAATTCAGCGAATTCTTGAATTCACCACAATTATAAGGGAGGAATAAATGGCAGCGAATTTTAACTTGTTGTTCTGAATACCGATTGAATTTGTATTTATGATTGTAATAATTTCTCAGATTTATCGACATCATTTTAGATTCCAGGGGCCTTACTGATCAGTGCAAATCAGTTACCAAAGCGAGTGTTAATCCAGTGATGTTATGGTAAGTTCACTTTGTTTTCTTAATACTATACTGAAACTTAAATATATAGTAAGTATTTCACTTTGCTAGTAATAGTAATGAAATAGTCAGTTAATCAAGCTAACTGTAGTTGTAGCCGTCACCTGAAGTCACTACAAAAGTGCCGTTACCGTTAAAGAGAGTTTCATTTTGGATCTCAACTGTTGTATGTTTTCAAATAAAGTTCTCACTTCTTACATTGCCCTATCACACGATATGGAAATTTCATGAACCGATTTGTTTATCACTTAATTTCCCCCTATGCGAGTCAAGTTTGTGAATTAAAACCTATCATTTGTAAAAACATTTCGTGGAGTTGAGTATTACATAAATCGTAGCTCTTTGAAAGCCTCCCGGGTTAGTTTCGGAGTACATCCACATTTCACTGGATCACAAGTTCAGTTTGAATCGATTTGATCTGGCTTTCATGCAACCAGATAGTTCTGTTGGTGCACAACATCATCATCCCTTTGGTAGATCCCCGAATTTTCCCCTCAAAATTTTGCAAACATGAAGGCAAACTGATCTCATTCACTAGATTCACTGAATTCTCCACCGTTATAGCTAAGTAGGTTTTATCAATCTTTGGCGAATTGTCTTCTTCACATGTTTGCGCGCATAGTCGTTTACGAGTTATCAACCGAAGGCTTCGGGGGCGAGGTTTTGAGAAGGTCAGAACAGAGTTTATTTGTGGGATGAGTGCCATTCTGCTTGCATATATTTTACATAGGTTAAATTCAAAAAGAAATCGAATTGCTATTGCTGTATGATAAGCAGATGCACCGCATCTAATCATATTGAGCACAATGCATATCTTGATTTGTATATCAGTTCCGTTTTGAAACGAATACGTTAAATCAATAACTTTAATTCTTGGGCTGTCTCTCTTTAACTGTCGTTCAGAACCGGAAATGAGACACTTTCAGATCTTGTATACTAGATCCAGTTCGTAGCTTCATAGAAACAATGGATCAGTGGCGTCAATCGTTGTTGGCATTAAAACAGAAATCACCAGAACATGTGAGTTACAGCAATTTCTCTTTCGAATATTTGTTATTTTGCTGCATTTTCATTTTCAATAGTTCATTTTCCGTTATTTATGCGGTCCATCTCTTAAATGTTCGAGTTTTCCATTCTCTGACTTTTACTCTCCAAAAAGATTTATCCAGAACGATTTTCCTATCACTCAAGGAAACCAGTAAAATAAAGTCAGCAATTGATTTTTAACGTACAAAAGCGGTAAGACTGACGAGTACATTCTAAGAATTCAGTTCGTGCTGCTAACTTAAGCCTTCATTTACTAGTCAGGAAATTAGTTTGGGCGTGTACTAGTAAGTGGAATGTGTAAATGGCTTCACAGGTGTGGAGAAGAAGGGAAAGGGAAAAATTTTTGTCATAAGCGTTAAAAACTGTGGTGATTACCAGTAGTACAAAACAATAGACTAGATTTTATATACCTTTCTTACCCATTATTAGGGTTTTTATTAAGAAGCTGAGAGCCTAATCAACGTGAGTTTCATTTTAGAAAATATTCACATGGTACACCTTATGAAGAACTAGCTCCAAGCTTACAATTAGTATGTCCTTCTTCAGTGCCATAGTTGAGCAGTGTTTTTCGAAGTAATTAACTTTAGGGCTTCATGAAAAAATCCATTTTTTTGAGCAAAGATTTTCGGATGGTCTATCTTCACTTGAACGGAGGCAGGTAGAGTGCGTCAGCATCAATGCTATGTCGTATTTGGTTGATGAGGTTGTGTTTGACCTTCCTGGGACGGTCTGATTTTGAAACCATAGTGACGATTTTCCCACGAATTCAAGGAGTTTGAGAGGGGTTTCAGCTACTTTTGCGTCTGTTTCGGTACTTTCCTTTGCTACGAAAACGAGTAGGAGTTTAAAGATGACAGCGTGATTCTTTTGGCATGGTCAGATTTCATGGTAACTTGCACAATTGGTTTGCTCGGTGAAGTTACCTTGCAATAATTGAATTCTTTGTTGGGGTGCGAGCTATGCAAGAAATGGCAGCGCAAGCACTGGAAAGTGCAAGCTATTGATAGAACCAAACTAACCTAGAGCTCGGAGGTCAGCCTAGTTCAGCGCTGCAAGTGCTAGCCAAAGTGTCAAGTACTGCAGCATTGTGCGCGTAATATCGGCGCAGGCGCTTGTTATTGTATAGTTCCGTGATTGACAATGTGGCGAATATGCGGAATATTATCCATATGCCTGCGTTTCATGTCGGCCTTGCGAACCATCATTTAATGCCAATCATTGCAGTTTATTAGTCTTCCATTTCCGGGACTTAAAAGAGATTCTCACAGTTCAATTTTTCCTTCTTTTTCATTTCCTTTTATGGTATTTCATGATTTTCATGCTCACCTCCTGTTTTCCTTTCACTATTTTCAAGACCCGTTCTTTCCTGCCTGATCTTCTTTCAGTACTTCAGAAATCTTTTTTGTTGCTTTTGTTTTCTGCTTCGATCAATTTTGAATGCTCACCTTTACATGTCCATCTTCTTTTCCCATTTATCTCTGATTCCTGCTGTTTTTTTGCTAAATTTTTCTTCCTTTTACCCTTTTCTCGTTTCGCCGTCTTATGTTTCCTTTTTTCGGCTTACTCTCTAATGTGGTACTCATTGGATGTTTACTGCCCACCCCAGTTTCTATCGAATTTAGATGAAATCACATTTTCAATGCAATTACTCGGGGCTACCAGCATGGAACACATAACTTTCCCAGCGTTTTCGTTGCGATTGTTCCGTTGTCACCCTCCATTATACCTTTTTTTGCAACATTCATACGCTGTCTCGCTCTCCAATTCTTAACTTCATTTTGGCAGCATCTACTTTTTTGTTGCTTGCTTCGATCTTATGCAGTTTTTTCTGTCAATTTGCTAACAATTATTCGTAATTCCATTGTTACTTCAACTCGGCCACTCCGTTTTCGATTCCCATTGTTCTCTATCGTTGTTGTTTTCCGCTATCTCCTGCTATTTCTGGCATCTTTTGTCTTCACCATAGCAATGGGGGAGTTCTCCATGATTATGCCCGTCCAACTCTTTTTTGGGACTCCTCGTGGTGGCTACCATGTGGTTCAATGTTGATTATTTCTTAGTGGATGATTGTGTCCTCCGCAAAATACCTCTATACAGTGGCAGAGTCTGCTCTTTCCTAGTTAGCTGGGCAAAAACTGTTTCCACGACCGCCTCGTTTTCATCTCAATAAAGCGTCCCTAATCGCTCAACACTCTTAGCATCTCCAATTTATCGTAGAGAATCTACCATCATGATTCCTTCCAAGGGACCATAATGTGAAAGAATATCACGAACTTTACCGTTGATCGATATATTTTGATTTTATGGGTTCTGGAGCGTTTTAATTTTAGAGCGAAGATGACGTAGTGGACCTTTCTAGCATATGCCTTATTAATCCGGTTCTTCACTGCCTAGTTCATGCTCAGGCTAACTGCTTTTCATTTGTCTGACTTTTCGCACCTTTTTGGTTTTTCTCCAAGGCGGTCTTTGCCATAATCACTTTTCAAAGCAGGAAAACTTGTTGTTCTTTTGGTTTGAAGGGAGCCGGGTCTCTAGCCCAATGACCTTTTCTTTGTGGAATTCTTGGCGTTCCGCGATTTATTCTGAAGCTCTTTCCTTATCGTGGTGTCGAGTGGTCTTCAGCACTTTACCGGACATTAAGTCTATTATTGTACGTCTGAGCAGGCTGCCGCATTGTAACTATCCTACATGCTCTCAACCAGAGGTACCAGGTGATCAGAGTCGTTCCCTATTTGGGGGTTTTTCAGACTAGGCCCACGGGCGCCTTTTTCAAGTCGACGTAAGCTAGATAGTTGAGGCCAATCTTTTTATCTGATTCCTTAATCATTCATATCAAAACGCACCGTCTGCTCGGTATGATACAGAGTTTTTATGAGATCAGGACAAGTTCGTTAAGTTTTATGGCTATTCGCCTTGTTTCGCGTTTGCCCAGTCAACTTGATTCTGGAATACTCGCGTCGTCTCCATTTCAAGCAAAACATCGCGTCTCCATTTTCCTTGAAATAGAGGACAAGTATTATGTCACACAACTGATAGTTTTTTTTCAGTACGGGCTCCAGTGAACGATTCTGCCCGAGCTAATGCCTAATATTTTATGATTTTATGTATTTTTTGACTTTTATCAGATCCTATCAGCAATGTTCATTCTCTAGCCTTAATGCAATTCGATCATTATTCAGGCCGGTGCAGTAGATGTCATGTTAGAAGGAACATCTGGCTCACATCAATGGTACCAGGTGATTAATTTATTCATTTCCTATGGGAGCCTGCACAAAAGCGCTGTAAATACGTAATTAGAAGCGTTGTGATTGTCATGACCGCAGAGTTCTGAGGCGTAAAATTACATTGACGAGTCGGTGTCGTGGGTTAGCGGAAGATCCGTCACTAAAACGTACAGTTGCTTTTTTCAGATGAATCATCACCGCCCAACTTTCTGTAATTATTGTCGAGAAAAGCTTTCTGGTCTTACCTGGCACGGCTGGTCATGTGAAAGTAAGTTCGTCTGATTCACTCGTTGGACACATAGGACTTATGTGTATTCAATTTCACAGTTCTTTGCTTTCTATTACTTTTTTTGGACGTTTCCTTTTTCGACTGCTATATTAATTTTTCGCAACTTTTATTTTACCCGTGTAGAGAGCCTGGATATCAGTTTGGAAAATTGACCTTTTGTTGCGTTTTTGTTTGGTCTCTGAAATTTTGAATATAAAATTAATTCAGCATCCATTTTCAGCATGTAAAATGAAAGCACATAAGAAGTGCATGAACAGCATTGTTGAAAAATGTAAATGGACGATAGAATGTACGGTACCAAGTCATCTGCAATACATAAGTCCAGAAGTAAGATCATTTTAGTGGAATAAGATGCCTGAAAAAAAATCCAATTTTTAGAATTCAATAGTAGCTCACCAGTGGGTTGAAGGTAATCTTGCCATGTCTTCAAAATGCGTAGTATGTGAAAAAGTTTGTGGATCGGTTTTGAAATTAGCGGTGAGTATTTCACTACCATTTGCAATGGTGATTATTTGACAATTCAACTTTTGGATTGGGCTAGATTGAATTTTACCTTTACGATGCGATTTTGAAGGATTGGCGATGCCTTTGGTGTGCCTGTTGTGTGCATTCTTCTTGCTTACCGCAGCTGGGTCGCAGATGCTCCCTGGGTGCAACTTCACTGTCCGTTATTCCTCCTCTCGCCGTTAAAGATGTGTCGCGAGATGGTGTTGCGATGATTCGGCCAGATGCTATAGGTATGTCAAGAGGGATGATTACTTCATTATCCCGTATCGAAACATTTCTGTGCATCAGACTGCGTTGGGTTATTTTTATATGAGCTTTGTAAATCTCCCAATGCCGTCCGTATACGTTTAGGTGGCGAGTGTGGTGGTGGATCTCCCTTACTTGTTCTAGTCAATTCAAAATCCGGCGATAATCAAGGTCAGCGGATGATACGAAAGTTCAAGCGTTTGTTGAATCCGCTGCAGGTTTTCGACATCATTTCAACAGGGCCTGATTTTGCGTAAGTTTGGAAACATCTGAAACTCTTTCTTTCCGAATTTCAAACTTTATCTTATTTAGCCTATCTTTTTTTGACGCCCTTGACTCCTTCCGTGTACTCGTTTGTGGAGGAGATGGGACTGTTGGTTGGGTTCTAGGTGCTTTCGATCGTCTAGGCCTCCACAACAAGGTTCATCGTTCATCGTATACTTACAATCACTATTAATTATAGCTGCCGATCACTGTGGACAGAAAAAAATTAATTTTTTTCTTCAGTGTCAACTTGCAATTCTTCCTCTTGGCACTGGGAATGATTTGGCTCGTGTATTGGGATGGGGACACGCGTTTTATGACGATACTCAACTGCCTCAACTCCTGAGAACGTTTGAACGAGCTCACACTCGTATGCTTGATCGGTGGGTTCAATATTATTTTGTAGAAACTCATGCTACTGGAGGTCTTCACAGATAAAGATGGATCCATGCGAGCTCTTAGACCTTGAATAGCTGGAGGTTTTTGCATGAAAGGTCTCATCATAGTGAAAATTATTGAAGTCGAAACGGTTGCAAATTCTTCGTAGCTCAACAGTAAAGAATGGAATTTATTGCTTTTGTAGTTGGAGCGTATTGTCGATAGAGGGACCGCAGGCGATTGCTGTATGGCAGTACGAGGAGACAATAACGAAGAAATTGTGCGCTGTAATGGACGCTGACGATCCTGGCGACGTTTTTCGAGCAGTGAAGTAAGTTATCTGATTGATTTGTTGTTGTTTGTTTCGTTTGCTTGCTTCTGCTTCTTTACTCGGGCCGTTATATCTCTAATTCCGTGTTTGCTTGCTTTTACTTGCGGTATCTTGAGATTCTTCAACATTCCTTTTCAGGTCATTATGTGAAACAGTACGTGGTTTAATGGAACAAATCGCAACCACATTTACAAAAGTTGAACAGTGGGAGAGAGAAGCTGGTCGTCTTCCAAGTGATCCCATTACGGAAAAGTGAGCCCCTTTGTTTACATTGCATATCGTGTATGTGCCTATTAGCTATTCGATACGGTCTCAGATGTTCCACTCTTTTGCAAAAGCTGGATGTTTTGATGCAATCTTTGAGTTCTGAAGAGGAAAAGGTAGAAGAAAGTGGATTCGAACCGGAAGACGACGAACGTAAGTATCCTTACCTTATATCGTCACGTCACCTGTATTTAGGTGTCGCTGGAGGACTAGTTGATGAAAAAGAACGTAATCTTGTTTTCGTTTGTTTTAAATCCCTTTTGCTGCAGGTACCGCCAGTGAAGAGCGGCAAAGGCGTGATTCATTAGTCGGTAGGGCGAATAGTCTGAAGAAAGCCCTGAAGGACATAATGAACATTGCGGAGCGTGGAATTGACCAGCACAATCGCGCAAGGTAGTTTCTTCTAATCTTCCCCTTTAAAAGCTTGATTGGTATCGTAAGAAAATCAGATCAGGTGCAACCAGCGTTTTCATAAAAGAAGGCTCATGAAGCGGGGTTAAAGTTGTCGTGAAAAGAAGTGCTACTTTTCTTGGTTATCGGTTGAGCCATTACACTTTAAAATTCTAATGGACAATGACTTTTGACGACCCAACCACATTCTGAACCACGTAAATGGCTTGCATTTCGGGAAGCTCTCTAGGCAAGCGCAGGCAGCGCAAATCATGTGGCAATTTTTGGTTTATCAAAAATTAGCGCGTCTTTTTCCTGTAGCTTGAAGGCAGTTTCGCACAACCTTTGATTTGTGTAACCAAAACTCCAGAACTTCATAAAAGACCACCGTTAGAAACTTTTCTATGTGTTCGATGCTTTTTATAAATCGTTTGCAGTGGTGCAGCAGCGAAGCGTGATCGATTCCGCAAGAAACGGAGCAAAACAACGCCGTCTGTGCTGAAAGTTTCTTCCTCAAATCTCAGCTCGTCGTCGGCGTGTAGTCCTCCGGCTAGCCCGTCTCCTCTCCCAACTCGTCCACAGCTATGCGATTACCTCACTGTGAGAGATGCGGGCAGCCAACAGAGTCAAACGAGTGGAATTGGTTAGTTCACATGCATTTTCGTTTCTTTTCCAAATTGGCTGTATGTTCAGTAGAAGAAACAACCAACGTCCATGTTGTGTCCAACACATCTTTTAGGATTCTCTCCATCTCAATCATCAAATCCTGGCGTTTCAATGTTCGAAGTTGGAGAAACCGGTCAAGAAACATCATCTTCACTACCCAACGGATGCAGTGATGAAACAGAAAGTGACGTGAAAGATGGTAACGATCAAGCGTTCGGTATGAGGTATGTCCATTGCTTTTGTTTATTGCTTCTGCAGGTTCTCGTTGTTCCTCTCAATTAGGTATACTTACCTTTTCAGCAGTAGTAGTAGAACCGAGAATCCTGGTAGAACATCAATGTTGCGCGACAACTAGCGACACCGAGCGATTTGTTGTACAACTGCTATTGAAATAATCGACTTACAGACCAAAAGTTCCATAGCTAAACAAAATACACTTAGGAGAGAGTTAGTAGTTGACAGTTAACAATGATAGCTGATGAGAATCGGTCTCGCGGGCTCGGTTGTGTATGGGGAAAGAGGGCAGGGTGCCCGGAAAACACGCGGTTTGTGTCCTCTCCAAATCTGAAGTTTTGTCCACAAGTCGCCAACCTGGTGAGCCTTTTGCGTCGCATAGTGCTGCGATATAACAGCAGTTAACAAAACATCAAGTCGAAATTAAGGCCATTATTTATCGTTCACAGGTCTTTTGTAGTGTCATGTATTACTCGTTCTCTTTTTATCTGTCACGATTTCAAAGTCCCAGTGACGAGAGTTGTTTTGGTTTTTTCAAAGTACCTGTCAAAGATAACAGAGGCTAATCTCCATGTTTTGTGTTTGGGTTGCTTGACGAAGAAACGCATTTCAGTATTGGAAGTGTGGTGCCACCAACACCTAGTGAAACAAGGGAACCATCAACGACCGGTGAAACGGACCGGCCTTGCGTTGGTGACGATAAGGATGAGCGCCACGATCGTTTGTTCAAGCCTCACTCAGACTGCGAGTTATATTATGGAGAAGTTTCAACAGACATGAAGCTGAGCCACTCAGACAGTAGTATTTACGGTTGGTAACTGTTCTGCTTACTCATTGGGAAACCTTCAAGCAAATATTTGATATCAGTCATGAAAATAGATCGTAACACAGAAGGCTCTTCTGGCTCGAGGGTTCACGACGGCTCGTACGCTCGTGCGCGATTGAAAGACTCAAAGAAAATGGACACGTTACCTGCTATAAAAAGGTATTTACTGTTTTTTTCAGTTATCACCAACATTGTGGGTGTGGATTTCTGACTTCCAACGACTTAATTTTGTTTTGCTTCAGAGGTATATTGAACACAAGTCTGGCGGGAGGATCTCTTATCGCAGAAGTGCTTCTTCTAAATGCCCGTGTACTCGGTTTGGGAGATGTGAGCGGCTCAAAGGAGTGCCACACACCCTTGTAGGTCTTTAGATGTAATAATACAGAGATGTATCTCATGGAACAGGAAGTTTCACTATGGCTAAAGTTGTTTGTAGGGAGCAGTATCGTGAACTGAAAGTTATGAACAACTATTTTGGTATTGGTCTCGATGCAAAGATTGCTCTGGAATTCCACAATAAACGCGAGGAATCCGAAAAAGTAGGTTCCTTCCTCTGCCAAGTCCTATATCATCGATTAAGTCGCTGATTCACGGGTTTACAGACTCGTAGTCGTTCTCGTCTTTTCATGTGGTACGGCATACTTGGAGGTAAAGAACTTATGCACAGAACGTATCGTAATTTGGATCAACGAATACGACTGGAATGCGATGGGGTGCGCATTGAGTTGCCCTCTTTACAGGGTTTGTGCTTTCGGTTCTGATTTTTTTCTTTGTCTCACGCATTTCATCGTTGCCCTTTCATGCTGTTGCTTTTTTTCCTGAGGGTATTGTGTGATATATGTAAAAGGTACTGTTCACTCGCCAGCTCGTGATACTGTCTGTGAAGTCACCGTGATGGTATCGTGTAAAAATAGGGAACGGGACTGAGGAACAGTGATATACCACAGTTTAATGCTACCCCCTGTGTTGAGATGCGGGAGTTGACAAAATGGGAGGCGAAAGGGAGTGTCGTCTATTGGGGTTACAGCTTCAGAGAAATGCAGCCACGATTCGGTTCAGATGGTTTTATGTTAAAAATTGCGGTTGGGCGTAACCGAGGGCGAAGAGAGGCGGGCTCTAGGAAAACCTATCAGCTTGGTCTCAGCACGGTTCAGAATCTGGGAAATCGTGGATCAAGGGAGTGATGGGTTTATGAATGAGTTGCAACTTATCGTCCATTTACGGTGGACTGAGGTTCTTCAAGGTGGTACTTTATTACCGTAGTAGTGATCTCGTTTTTACAGTGTTTAAAGGACAGATGAAATCTGCGAGAGATTAATCATACCAAGGCTGCAATACCTGGAATGTGCAGAAACCCTTTCAGAGATGGACAGAGCGTACCTCAAGCTGGGAGCGCTTCTTAAAATAAGTCATAAATCGAATTTATTATGGCCCCTCACCGAAAAATAATTGGAAGATTATGTGCTAGCTCGAAGGGAGAATGAGATCGCTCTTTTTGTGTAGAGCTGCTGGAAAGGTTCATAGATTACAAGCTGCGTTGCTTTTGGCTGATATGGGTTTGAATTTTTGGTGGAAGCTCAATAAGAATTGTTCAGAGTGGGTGGGAAGCGCGATGGGATAAGCGAAGTTAGTGCGACAAGCTGGACCACGACGGGGAAACCCGACCACGAGTGGGGAGTGTGACCGTCCTTCTCACAACAAGATGACCCCTCACCGAAAAATTATTGGTAGATTATGTGCTAGCTCGAAGGGAAAAGCAGATGCTTCCGAGAAACCAGCGTTCCGTTGTGATTTTGGGGCGATATATTTGTCTGAAGTTGGGGAAAATCGTGAGCAAAATTGTGATAGGTGGACTTTTTTTTGACATCCTTTCGTGATTTCTACCAAGAATGACTACTATGGAAATTGCCGGTTTCTGTGTGGTCCAGTAGTACAATGATTTGGCGACAAGCAAACGACATTGAATGAGCGCAGATGGTATATTCAAGGAGGGATTTGACAGAGCCCTATGCTGTCTTTCGCCATTGTTGGTCTGTTGTCATGCAATGTGCGATTGTGAAGTGTGATTTTGCGATTGATCTTTTAAAAGCTTTCATTGAATATTCAAATCAAGCTCAATCCATTTACTGGCTTGAATGCTCTTTTGTCGATTTGCAATCGATTCCACGTTGAACGAGCAAGTTTTCGAAATCGAATCCCAAAGTAGGGACTGATCCCAGGAAAAAGACAATAGCTGAAACGCTCAAATACATTACTCATCGAAGGGAACTTTATCACTTCGCTTGCAGGTATTGTGATCCTGAATATTCCATCTTACTCTGGAGGAGCCAACTTTTGGGGAAGTTCCAAAGACGAAATATTCTCCGCTCAAAGTTTTGACGATCGTCTTTTAGAGGTTAGAAAGGCTTGTTTTGTTTCTTTTTATCCCTTAAATTATGTGTGCTCCAGGTTGTGGCCCTTTTCGGCGTTATTCACGTTGCAACAAGCCGTGTTCCCAATGTTGTACGTTTGCAAAATCACCGCATTGCTCAGTGTCGTCATATCCGTATTGTAATTATGGGAAATGATCCAATCCCTGTGCAGGTTAGAGAATCATATGGTTTTCCCATTTATAAAGTTCTCATGATACATTTTTTTTGGCAATTGAAATAGCTTTATTCCATAACTGGAGAGAGATTTTGCATTTATATCTCCTTTCACTTCAGGTTGATGGTGAGCCGTGGCTTCAGCCGCCAGGCATCATGCAGATTGTACATAAGAATCGCGCACAGCTCCTTGTTAGAAATCCTGTAAGTATAAACCTGCATTCTAGATACTCCATGTGATGCTTGAACATCATTATTTGAACTTACCTTTTTTGAGGCGTTCGACGCGGCGCTGAAGAAGTGGGAAGAGCAAAAGGAGCGGACAACTGCACCTTCAACGCCTACTTCCGTATCTACATCTTTGTTGGCAGCTCCCAATGAAGACCTGTCATTTGTTCGTCGTGCTGCCGAGTTCGTACAATTGGTGGAGAGCGAAATAGCCCAATTGGGAGTGAGTAGCGGATTTCTCGAAGCTTTGGAAGCTGCAGCCGTTTCTGTGCGTGCTGCCGAAGAAGAGGTTAGTCCGAGGTATTTTATGTCACTGGAAGGTCCTTCAAAACTCCTCCCTGGAGGACATTGGTAGCGGCTCTATTGAACGCTCCGATGCAAATGATTGTTCAAGAGGTTGAGTAACTGTCGAAACGCTCGCAAATGAACTTCGTCTCTTTCTCATTTTTGTTTTCCACAGTGTCCTTGCGGTGTGACCTAAAACAATACTAATGACCAAATAGAGCGTGAATAATGGGCAGTACGTAAAATAGCTCATCCACTTTTTTGTAGCAAAAGTCTTGGAAGCAATATAATGTACCTTTTCACTACTAAACGCATTGCTTAAACTAAAGACTGACCAAGGAATATAACGGATACCATAGAGAAGAGAGCATAGATCCATAGGACGACTAAGATGCCATGAGTCACGCTAAAGGACGTCACGCTATCGCCGAAACCCTGGAATTCCTCGTCTTTCTTCGTTCAACGAGGTTCAGGCTTATGTTATTGGAGTATTTTGATGGGGAAGGAATAGCAATTAGATGGTGCCTCACACATGGTAGTTGTTCTGTTTTTTTTCACTAGGATTTTTTGATCCTTTTTTTTTGGTGGAATTTGAAGGTTTTACTCTAGTTAGTGAATTTCTATGCTGTCCTCTAGTATGACGTTTATGTAAGACGAGCCCCATCTTGCCTTTTTCCCAATTCAGAGGTGCGAATGTCACCAAATCGAACTCTGTTGTCAGAACGTTCACATGCTGAATGTGAATTGCATAAGAAACTTTCGCCATCGCACTCCCATGGGGGCTTACTATAGAATTGAGGCACCTACCGAAAACCCTTATTCGGGCGATCTTCTTCGGATTGCAATTCACTTCACTAACCATTAATCTTTCAAGGGTACCTACCACTTGGCTTTCATTCGGATTTATTAGATGCCGACCGCAGTTGAGAATTTAGTTAAGATAATGCTGCAGTGCTATTCGCTGCAATGACGCTGAATAGCTACTTGAGGTCATAGGTTGGTTTTGGAGCTTCACGACCCTGCTCTAAGGGCACGAACGTGGAGTCCGGGGTCTCGGGTAAAGAGTTAATATTCCTATGTAATTGGTGGAAATCTTCTCCCAATTTTTAGCTATTTCCTTTCGATGTTCCTTTCAATGAGTTGATAAGATTCACCTACCTCCGCTACAAGGGCAGTGAAGATGACAAGTACAGGAACCAATATAACTTCTTGAAGGATTTTCCATATAACATAAACTGCAATTGCTGATGCTTTTTCCATTGGCCTCTTCCCACACAATAGAGCCGCTGCGGCTATGCAATTCGAAGTGGCTATTATGCAAAGCAGAATAGAGAGGTTCTGGCCGTGTCGAATTGTGTATAGAAGAGCGAGATTGAAGCCCATGGAAATAACAAATTCAGCAGATAGTAGACATCTTGTCAAAAATAGCAAGGATGAAGGGCTAAAAAAGTTGTATGAGAAGTAGAAGGAGTTGTAGGAAGTAATTTCTTACCTGAGCCTTTGAGTATGGCCCGAACTCGCATCGCTTTCACGTGTTGGAAGAAAGTGGAAACGTTGTGGGATCCCGTAGGGGTAAGTGGATATGTCCATCGAGCGCTGAGGCTTTCCTGTCGCTGAATGGTTGGGTTGTCAGATGAGTAAGAATGTAGCGGGTTTTCAAGTACAAGGAGCAAAATCGCAAGAGTCGATAGCACAGTCTTATTGGTGCGGTAGGATCGAAGATGTGGATTCAGCGCCTGTGCAGTTCATTCACTTTCGATTCGTTCTGGTGAAGTATTGGTGCCCACTCGTGGACGGAGCTCAATATTTATCCGCTTCCTCTGCCTAATCCTGGTCTATGATCAAGCCTTCACGGTGATAGGTGGCTGAATGATACGCTCCACGCCGACTGGACGTAATCATAGAGGATGCAGAGAAGTGTGTTTGTTCACGTTTTGGGTCTACCACATGATTATCGACTGGGTAGTTAGGATCAGATAGAGGCGGTGAGTTCGAGTTCCGTCCTCTTCACCAATCGAGCTTTTTTTATATATAAAAGGTTGGAAATTGGATGAACGCGTGTATGAAAATGAAAAGGAAAAATGCAGAAACAGAATTGAATGAATATCATCACAGAGATGTTCTTTCAGTTGTCAGTATTATTGACGCGGTACCAAACGCATTAAACACTAGCCCTATTACTGTTATTTCTTATTTACCCCTAGAGGCGAGTCCCTGATAGATTACAGATCATCATGAAATTGGAATTCATCTCCCTGCTCTACTGGGACCCAATGACATTTGAATTTTCAGAACAACTAAATTCTCCGAGTGAACTTTGTGAAAATGAGATAAGTGGATGAATAGATATATCAAATGAGAGTGCAGCTAATGTGTATGAGAGCTTATATTCTCAGGGCAACCTCATTGAATCCAGTCAAAGCGCACCGCTATGTTGAGCTCTGAAAGCTCCGTTCACCACTAGAAAAGAGCAATTCTAAAGCATTGAGCTTGTCAAGGAGGTGGCCGAGGCAATAATACTGTCAAGGGGTTCGTTAAAATGTGCTCGAGATGCGAATGGCAACTATGAAATGAAAAATGAAGGCACACTGGGACTCATTCAATAAAATTTCTCGGACTACGAGTTCTGGGCATCCCCCTCTTTCTGGACGAGCTACTATTTAGGGAGCCAGGATATGAAAGCTACAAGTGTGTAAAGTCAGAATCAATCGGAGGATAGGGGAAGAGCAGCTCCTCGTATGGGCGCTTACAGGAAAGAAACTCTCACAACTGCACATCAGCACATCGTAAAATTAAGAAGTGACTTTCATCAGAGTGTATTCTTTCCGAAGAGCCAAATGGTGAGGAACCCCTTCCCAGTTTTGCGGAAAGCTTCTCTATCGAAAATTGGCTTATGCATCAGAGCATCATCCCATTTTGCTGTCATTAGCGGCTCATAGAAGCGGGCTCAGTTATAGGTTTTAGTTGGTGGAGTCGATGAAGAGATGAGGTTTGATTGCACGCTAGCCGAGAAGAGTCTCAAAATAGTCTTCAATGAAGCGATGTTTGGCCTACGACGGCTATGCATAATTTAATGCTGCTATATGTGCGGCCGGCAAGGGTTGAGAACAGCTTTATTAGACTGGATGGCGGTCGTCGATAAACAAAAACACAAACTTCTCAAAGAGAATCGAGGCAAGAAAAACTGTGGACAAATTTTAAAGGCGAAGGCAATGGAGATGCAGGACCTTGCAACGGAGGACTATTTTTACACATGAGGTAGCTCACGGGCCTCCTGCCAAAGTCGTTAGTTTTTGTAGGGGCAATATGGGGCGTCGTCAGGCATTTTCTAATTTGCTGTTGTTGCATAACTGAAAGGCTAAGAAAACTGCAAAAACATATGAATGGAACAGGTACTGAGAAGATACAAAGAAATGTTAATAGAGAGAAAAGGTGAAGCTGTTGGGTCGGCCACAGATGAAGAAGGCGTAGACAAAGTGGGCGTCGCCCAAGTTAGATTAGTTTCCGTCATTGAGCGATAAAAAACAGAATTGCCTTTTCTTCGCACTTTACCTATTTCTCTTTATGCTTACTCTAATCCCTTTTTTACCAGTTTGTACAACTATGTGAATATCAAATTGTGTCGCTTGTCTTGCTCTGGTTTCGAAATAAGGAATGGTTGGTCTCCTAGAGCGCATGACGATGAGATTGCATTAGCATTCTTGCTGTTCCAAAAAGGCAACCATAGTGGTGTTGATAAATCCTCTCGGGTTTCACATATTTCTTTCCAATTCTCCCTCCCATATTAGGTCTTTCTGGGAAAGATGACGCACCCATAGAATGAAGGGAGGACCTGAAGTCCTGTTCCTATGCAATGACTTGTAGAGGTAATCCCATTTCCATATTTTTTCCGTCATCTTGACAAGAGTAGAGCTATCGATAGGAGCATGTAAGGGTAACATGGCTAGGTTCCAGTGTAAGAAGCGGCAACTTGAATCTGCGTGATGGAGTACGGGGTTGATAGTAAGCCAGTGTTACGTTCTTCTGTTTTCCAACAACTGGAGTAAACCTTTTAGATTCGAGGCGCATAAATGAGTAGCTTTTCATGAAAGTTGGTTTTTGAAGAAATTATTTGATGATATGTGAAGCGACATATCGATAAGAATGTTGGAGCAGAAGGCGTGTTGGACTTCCAAAATCAATTCATATGGAGGAATTTTTTCCATTGCATGCTTTACTGAGTTTGACGAATGATGTAAAGAAGTAGAATAATGTTAAATGTCACTCGCGAAAAGGCAATGGCGAATGACTTGCTTCTAATTCGGAAAACCCTTCAAGTTCCAACAAACACGAGCTTTTTCAAGGGCTCGGGAAAACGTCACTCTTTATTACGCCATGAAAGTCCAGGAGAGGTGAAGAGTGGGCTTTTTCAACCCTTCAAAAGTGGTTTGATGAACGCCCCATTGAAAATCTACATTTCTGGTTTATTTACTGCGGAGCGATTGTCATTGGCTACTAGTTTCCTTTGAATTAGCTGTATAAGTCATTCGAATGAGTTTTCCCGAGCCCTCTCTGTTGATATTAGATAACGAGTACGAAAAACGGTACGGGGATTTCCGCTATGATAGGGGGTAACACAAAGTAAAGAGAAGGTAGCTTCGAGTTTATTAAATGAAAAGCTGTCGATTAGGTCACATGACTATCAGACTATCATTAGTATAGTCCAGGACTCTCATTATAGTCCAGGACTCTCATTTGAGCTCATTATAGAAGTTAACAGTGTACTTCTTTGGGCAACCGCGAATCCGCTAAGTTTTTTTTTTTAGCTTTTTGCACTTTTGTGGATAATTGCGCCGCTCTTAATTGCTTTTCAAATTGTGGTTGATGTATTCCAATCTCTTCGCTAACCCATTTCCTGTTCGGCTTAAAAACTAGGTGGAAACATTTTTTTGCCAGATTTCAAAAAACTCTCGAGGGCTGCATAAGGCTTCTTACTGCTTGGCTTAAACTACTCTTAGGTTCACGTGAGGTTTTTGATGTCAGATTTTGATTCAACGGCTAGCCATTTCATTTATCTTGCTTTTAGCGCGACATCCATCGACATTCACTCAAAAAATAAGAAAACAATAGGACGACCGTGCTAATTTCTATCCAACTATTGGATTGGAGGCGTTTTTCGACACCATTCGCCAGTAGTAAAATTTCAAAGCGTACGTGCTTTTAGAACAGAATGTAACGAGGATAATATAGATACATCCAGGGAAGCAAGTTCACTTTTCTGTCTGTAAACTAAAACCGATTTCACGGCTTGCCAACTTAAGCATAATGCTCAGACAGGGTGGTGGATGCGGTGTCTAGGAAGTATGTGTCGGTGTCTGTGGCTGACAGTGAGTGACAAGTCAAGCATGACTAGCGCTTTGTCAGGGTAACGTGATTGTAGGGAAAAGGGTTCTATAATTACGTGTCCGTTCAGTGATTCTGGAATAAAGTTGTCATGCGATAGGATAGACAGTTCGAGAGAACGACAGATGAATGAAATTAGTACCTTTCAATAGAATAATGAATTGCCCTTCTTGAAAAAGTGATGAGATAGAGTCTAGACAAGAACTTGACTAGGGAAGAACTATTCGGAACTATTCGTGGTGAAAACTGTATAGTTTAGAGGAGATATATGGAAATTAAAAAGTTGCCACGAGGTAGTAACGTACATATCTGCGGCAGAAAAATAGCAGATCCATCTCCCCAGACTGGTACGTCAGGACAAATTATAATCTGTGAGGATGATATCGCCTAATTATATCTGCGCAGGGAACAACTAAGGCGAGAAGCTTTTTCGAAGGGTGTGATGTGCGGAATAGACTTGTGGGACAGCCCACCTCAATATAGTTTTTATCCGCCCAGGCTTCTAATGCTGACGGTCACGGTGCGTCTCAAGCAAAGGAAGAGCAATCCCCATGCACTAAAAAACTTGGCACAGTTCCAATAATGTTAGCTGACCAGCTGCTTGTCGAATAGGAAACATCTGAAGAATATATGAAAAACTGAGTGAAATATCATCCTACGACAACTCATTAAGGGATAATTAGGCTCGCACAGCAACGCATGGGCCCCTTAGAGTTATTGACGGTCGTTGTGTAACTTATAATTTGTGTTCTTGTGATAGCGCTTATGGTGAACAGTAATTAGCTCTTTACCATATTCTACCTGCTCTATTTGAGACTCATTTATCAACTTACTTTTTATTCACTTGACGGGTGTATATATTTTTGCAAATTTTCTCCAATTCCCATATATCATTTTCCTCAATGTCAATCGCGTGTCTTTCAAAAACTTTAGGGTTTACGAACTGGTGGATTGTTTGAGAGGCACAACAGACCAATTGAATTTTTAATGCATTTTTCTTTCAACGGCTAAATGCCTGTATTATTCTCTTCTTGTTACAAGAACGTTCGCACTCGTAATCACATCTTTCATAGCCTAGGTGTAACCCTAGAACATTTGAAAACGCTCTGTAGGTAATCAGAGGGAAAGGGGATTGGCAAAGTTCACAGCTGATTTTCAGAGGACCAGTAGAATAAGGGCCAGAAGAGCACTCAGGAGAGAGACAAACTAGGCGTGGGTGAACATACTGAATTGCTCGATCACTTAGACAATTGGTATCGAAATGTATGATTCATAGTGTACATATTGCACATCTGTTTTGCTGTAAGGATCAGCTTAAAGCTCCTTGGACGTAATATAGGGATAGCCTGGAGCCGCCTTTTTTCTCTACTCTTTTCTCTACCACTGGGTGTGGTTCGTATTGAAATGGCTAGTCAGCTTATCTAATTCTTTTTAAATTAAGCCGGACTACAACGGAGTGGACGGTCAAGCTCTTCGGGAAGAAGCTTTGGCTGCCATCGAATTGGTGGTAGACCGTCTCGAAGACCATTTCGGCTGGACAGAGCATACACGAGTACCGGCTGGCCATCCTCGCCTTGGACCCGCACCTTTATTCACTTTTGAAGTACATGTGAGTTTGAGATTCTATTGTTTCCGGTGAACTCATTTAGGAATGACATGTTGTGGTCCCAATGGGAGCGCATGCAATTAGTAACCACATCGTCCTATGCTCATTCGAAAACAGTCGTAAATAGGTTTTAATTGGTTTTGCGGTGTACATGCAGCATGGGCTATAAGCTATGAATGTACAACTTTTTTGCGGAGCAGCTTTTGGAGCCCTCGCTTTCTCGTTTTATTAGTGATTCGGTGACGAAAAAATTTCCAAAATCCGTCGTGAATTCGACTTGAGGGATTAGTTAGGTCTCACTTCAGCTGTATTCCTTCATTGAGTTTCCTTCTGGCTTCCCTGCCCCTCATCGGCAACCACAAGCGCTCAGCATGGTTTCTAGAGCAGCGCTCACTTCCGCAGTGCAGAACCCCTTTTTTGTGAGATAGCAAACTTGTTCCATTTTGAAGTAGAATTCTGTCTGAAAGGGCGTGAAGGTTGAGAAAGACGTGGGATTGATTCGACTGGTCCCAGTAATGCTTATTCTATAAAGTATTCCTTAAAATTTCGTGATAGGGCGACGAACCGGAGCACTGGCGATACGTGTTGAGTAGCATACGCCAAGAGATTAGTCGCGAAGAGGCGGCGCTGAAGGAACTTCGAACAGTTGAGATAGGACAACGGAAGAGGAGTCGTTTTACGGACTGGATCACTCGCAAATGGAGGCGACGGACAGGCGCACTGTCTACGCACGGTGAGTGTTTTCCTTATATTAGTCGGAATGACTTGTAAGAAGTATTGGAAATCATTGGTATATAATTTTTCAGTAACGACATGGTCCGTCGATGACGTGTCTTTATGGCTAAATTCACTCGGACTTTCACATTATGCCAGTCAATTCAAAGCAAATGACATCCGTGGACACGAGCTGATTCATTTAGAGCGTACGGATATGAAAGACCTGGGAGTGCTGAAGATTGGGCATGCAAAAAGGCTACAGGTACGCATTGTTTGTTGTCTGTTCTTTTTTTTCTTGCTATAAAGTTTGAAACAAAATGCGCTTATATACTAATTTTCGAGGGCGCTAAACACACCCAGTTAACCATTGAACCGAAAAACTTATTGGATAAGTTTTCTAGAAGCCTATAAACGTGTTCTATGTAAATATTCTGAAATTAATTCCAAAAAATGTTGAAAAAGCTTTTTAAGATTTTTCGAATGGAGTAGATTGGATGGCACATGTGACTCAAGGTTTTCTAATGTGATGCTCCCCCTTTTCCCACCATGAGGGCGTTTTATAACGTAACGGAGTTGCGAACTCCCGATCTTACCTCCACCCAGCTTGGCGTACGCCCCGTCTCCCCACCGTGAACGTTGATGGCCTCCAAGCTCTTTTCCCAGAATCTAGAACGTGTTGAAAAGAGGGAAGGTTATGGCTTTTTGTGAAGAGCACTCTCCAGGGCACCCTACGCGGAGCTTCCCTTAGTATAGGCATGCTTTAGACATTTTTGTTGTTGCTCATTTCTTCAATCTTCTTCCTTTCTCTTTAGTACCGTCCACTCCGGTTACCCTCCCCCCCCCCCCCCCCTGCAACCCCCAACCCCCTTTGAGCGACGCTATGTCCTCTGCTCCCTGTTTGCTGTTAGTCTTGTCCCTTGCTCCACCCATCCCAAACTTTACCCAACCCCGGCACGTTTCCAGGGAACATCGTATTTCCTTCCACAACGACAGACGATAAACTCGAGTGTTTACAGATGGTAAGGATCATGTACCGAAGCTTGTAGTAGTCTCCACGTTCAAATACTTTCGAAACAGCATTTCATTTTTTTCGTCCTTCCTTGTTGTGCTGTTGTCCTCCGACGATAGCCCATCGAGACACTACCCTTATTAATCAAGAGATGGAGGAAATTGGCGCATTTCGTCCTGCTTGAAATGTGTCGTTATCCTTGGTAAACCAGTCTCGGCCAATTCTTTGAGCTGCAGCATCTTCATTTTGCAACTTTACTTTGCATGATGTAAGTAGGCGACTTCGTTCGTTTTTAGAATGGCAAAAAGCGAAAATGTTGTTATTCGCCGCCTGGAATTTCCATCGAAGAAGCATGAATTAGGTCCAAAATCCAATTCCAGAAAAGTTGAGCAGCTCATATTTGTAGACCAAAGAAATTCGCTGAAAATGGTTCGTGATAATTGGCTCACAGACTTACGCTTTTTCGACTGAACGGCAGGAACATAGATCTTGTTCGTTAACTTCTACATCCACTTCGCAGAGACAGTTCAAGGTACAACCTACTGCTTTTGGTCTTTTGTGCTTTCAAAAGAACATAAAGTCACTGGGTGACACACTGCTCTGGCTGTTCTGTTTCCCTGTTTCCAGTCCCCAGAAACAACAGCTCCCTCTTGATATGACAACTCTACATATCCTTGAGTTTTTCACGTCTTTGCTATTACGCTTTTTCCACACCTACTAGATTGTTTGCAGTCTGCAATTGCTGAATTACGAGAAAAGGAAGTAGAACTGCGGCGTGAAAGTCGACGAAGTGGAAGAAAAGGCACAAGTCTCTCGGTCGAACGTGCTCCATTAGAGCCTGCTCCAGAACTTCCCAGTTTGAGCAGTATCTGATCAGAGTTCAGCTGTACTCTCGGCAAGTTCGGTTCGGTTTCACACAGATACAGCGTGGGTTGCTAATGCTGCAGCACTGATGCACAGGACCATGTGTTCAGCTTGTTCTGTTCAAAGGCTCCTCGTTTCTCACTGACGCTGGGACGTCAATATTATAATGTAACTGACAGTCAGTTGATAATTTACATATTTTTCTGGTTCAATCTCGTTCTATGAGCTTATTATCAATTATTGTTTTTATTTACGATGAGCTACAGTCTAACTAGATTTTCACGTTTGTTTATTTGGGTATTACTGTATTACGCATACATGAGTACAAAGTGTGTTCGTTCCGTTGCCTGCTTGCTTTAGGATTTGATTAATAATTCGATCCCACCTACTAAATATTTCCATTTGTGCGTGGGAGCTGATAGGCGGTGGTTTTTCTGAAATTCCAATTTCTGATCCTCCCAAACGTGCTCGCTGATTATTTGTGTAGATGGATGTCTAGTCATATTCATGCACTTCTGAAGTGCTCTCTGCCTTGTTCACCATTCACAACGCTCATCATTAAGCCTGTTTTTTTCTCGTCGTCCTATTCAATAGTCTAAATGTATGCTATTTATAATCTCAAATGTTCATTTGCTTTGTCGGTACATTCATGTGATGCTTTCTTCAAAAAAGTTTCCGCTCTTTGTGTCTCCCATTCAGAGAATCTCTTCGATTCACTTCTACTTTGATTTAAATTAGTTCTTTGTATCAACGATTATTCATGTTTATTATAAATTATTTATTTGTTCATCTATTTACACCGAATCGAAAAGAGTACCGATGCAGGCGAATCGCACCTTTCAGAGGTATGGCCAGCAAACCCCATGAAGCGGAAAAATGCGGTACTACAGCATCAGCCAGTGCGACATTACGGGCTGCCGACCATCGAACAGTATCCACCAGCTGAATGGCCGCTGCTGCGCGGTTTGCTACGAAAAGGCGACCTGAACCGTTGAAATCGACGGAATGTTCGAAATTGGGCAAGCAGTGCCTCAAAATAACGTCTTGCTTGCCCCTACTTCTCATAGTTTCGGACAATGTTTAGTCAGTTTTACTATGATCATCTGGGTCATGGTTAACCCACTGTATTTTTTTCTACACGACGTAATGCTAAACAAGGAGGGAGGCAAGATACCGCAACTATCGGCAAATTTTACCTCAACCCGAGACCCATCGCCGCAATCTGGTATACATTGGCAGAAAAGATGGGATAGCAAAAACTAAGCACAGAAACAACTCATATAGTGGGTCGGAAACTCAAGAGGTTCTTTTCAGTTCCGTAAAAAAAAGAATTAGAGGGCCAAAACTCTCGGCAGAGGCTTGTGATGAAATAGGGGAGAAAAACGGGAGAAAAACGAAAATGTTTGGGTGAAAATTTGCAGAAAATGTTCTCAGGGTCTAAGGGTTGAGGGTAGTCGAAGCGGCTGTCTCAACCCCATAGCGTGGGTACAGGTAGGTCTTCAGCCGCCAGTCGTAGATGGGGGGTCAAAATGAGGCTGGGATCAAAGACACTTTCGGTTGCTAATTGATCCTTGCGTTTGATTAGAAATCTTATGAAAAGTGCATTCAGTACGCATCCTGGAGATATTCTGAGATTGGCCAAGCACAAACCTGCTTCGTCTCTTGCTAGAGCTCCCGGTCTCTCGCATACAGCGATGCGACGACGATCGACTACTTCCGAGTCACGCACCGAAAACATCAGCACGTAGTGTTTATTTCCTGCAATCAAAAGTAAGATCACTGGAAATCTAACAATGTGTTGAAAGTACCGTATACTCTTGTGCTCATGGAAAAAAATGAAGCAAGAAGTCTAGATGGAGAATGGAGATGATGAAGTGTTTCTTGTGGACCGATCCCATTAATAAGGATATGTCGTCGGGCAGATTCTCCGGGGGAATCCAGCAAATCTCCTATTTCGATTTTTGCATGTAGGTCTAATGCTATTTAACTGACTCAGTAAGTTTGCCTATCAATTTTTACGGCATTATACAGGGTGCGCCATAAATATGGTAACAAAAGAATTGGGCTACAAAAAGAGCAGCTCATGTTGATACATGGTGAATTCATATGGGTTATTTACTATGCATCATGTCTACAAAACCAACACACGGTCATCTTATATAACCGTCTCCTCTAATAATTATAGCTCGAAGACGCTCCCGCTACTCATCGACGGTGGCACGCAGAGTTTCTTGAGAAACACTAGCCCGGACTTTTTTCATTGATTTATCAGGAACAGTAACAGTGGTGCGTTTTGAAGCGCAGGCTTTCCTCTCCAGTATGGACTATATCCAGCTACCCATCACGCTGTGGTCAGGGAAATTCGTAGGAGGATTGGAAGCAGGGACAAAGTCGCGAACATTTCCTCACCACCCATCTTCCCATTTTCCCATTCGTGAACAAGTGCGCCGTAGCTTTCAATTGTATCCCTAAAGACACATTTGACCCTCAGCTGCAAACTTTTAAAAAGACCCTTCTTAAAGAGTTTTGGATCAAGTTTTGTACTTTTTCCAACCAAAATTTGAGATGCCGCTCTGTTGGTAGAGATTCCAGCAAAGACTATCATCAAAGAGGGAAAATGGCAATGAGAAGCGATCTAACTCAACTTAGTCGCTACAGCACTCGAATTGTGAAATATATGTATACTATGGGATCTCAACATTTCTTTCACGCTGCATACACTTTAATCAAAAAAAGGCCTGTCGAAGCGCGTGCCGCGCGCAAGTAGCGTACGGCATTTTCTTTTTCTCTCTGAATTCTTCTCGTCAAAAAGCTGATAGGGCTTTCAAATCTTATCTGGATACAATTGTATTCACTCGCGATATACTGTTCTCATCGGAGTAGAACATACAAACAAATTAGCAGTCATATTTCTCGCATTTCTGCAGGTTTTTTTTACTCCTTCCCAAGCAATTCGGAAAAAGGGTTGTTGTGAGGCAGGACGACCGTCTTGAGGTTTGCCGCTGAGCTGTCTACGCATCGCAATTCGAAGGACTGTCAGTGTGGGAAATATTGAAACGAGGAGCGGTTCCGGAAAGGGACTCACCAAATGTGCGCAAAGACGGAACGGCTAGTGGATGTCTACGAAGCTCCACCGTTTTTCAAAATCTAACGAATTGAGAGCACCAAAGTAAATATATAATCTAAGATATATCATAAATATAAGGGGAGGTGCAGGTTTGGAGAAACCCTCCAAACAAGGGAAATACGAACGTTCGAAAAGTTGTTACCATAATTATGGCGCACCCTGTAGATTCGAGAGATATGATGAGGAATGGTTCGCACGTAGCCTAGCTGTGAATCCCTGGAGACTCAAGCTAACAGAAAAGCCTGACGGCAGAAAGTTGGATGCCAACCCTTCACCCGCCCTCTGACTTTACCATCCTCATTTTTTCTACTGAAGTAAGCCAATTTGAAGACGGCTCTCGCAGAAGCAAACTTCAGCTTCTTTTGGAAGTTAGAGTTTATCAATATTTTCACGGGGACGTGGTCTATTCTAGCTTGGAGGAACACCATGACAAGAGGTGAATTGGTTTTCAGTTGATTCAGGTCGTCTGATTTTGGTCTTCCGGATTTGGGGAGAAATGATGTTAGCACTCTCTAGCTTGGTCTGGTAAGAGAGGTCTGAGCTTGAGTCGGTGCTCATTGAAGAGTCGATGCCAGAGGATTGGGCCTAGATTTTTGCTGTCTTCGAGCGATGTTCGCATCATTTGCAAATGTGATGAAACACGATTACTAAATTCTCGTGCGGCTTACATGAAAAGGATCACTAGCACTCTCGATTTGTATTTGTTTGAAGCGACAATGACGAGTTGGGGTCAAAAACGACGGCGTTGGGGTAGGTCTCTTGCTCTAAAAACGTATATGAGAGCAAATCGACGGTGGCATCGTCACAGGAATCATGTTAAAGGATCACTCAATTAGAAAAGTTCTGAGGTTGAAAACGAGGAGGAATGACCGTATGGCGGCTTGAAGAAGAGCTGTAGAAACAAAATCATGAAGGACATGAAAGTAGCGAGCACTCGTACGAGCGGAGCTCTGTGGCCAAACTGATATTGGGGAAAACGGAATAGTTTCAGGTTTTCATGGTATCGCTTACCTTCTACTACAAGTATTTGTGTGATGGGGCCAACGACGGCGAACGCTAACATATCGGTATAGCTTTCAGAAAGACGATACTGTAACTCGGTCCACTGCCCAACTGGAGTGAGCTCGTACAGTGAAGAAAATATCTGAGAATATGCTTTTCGCTGTCTAAGCACATGACTAAATAAGATGAAATACACATATACTTGGTTAATTATAAGAGAATGGTTAAATTTATAGCGCAAGATAACCCCTGACTTTGTTCTGTAGCCGTTGAAAAGGATAGGGCTGCTCGGTCGTAATCTTAAGGAATTTCAGGGTCGGATTGAGAACCAAATGAGATAATAGTATTTACTCACCTCTCCACAAACACAAAGATAGATATAGTCTGTATGAGCGATGCTAAGGCGTTCACTGATCACTGTCTCGTCCCTCATCCACTTTGGACCTGAGAATTATATATCATATTTGTGAAGCAGGCTTTTCTAACTGGTATGCATGTAGGTGGGCGGAGGTGGTGTAGTGGGAAATGGCGCCTTACCTCATACACATGGTCACAGGTTGAGTTTTCGATCAATATATGCTATAACTCAAGTTTTACATTCCTCCGGGATCGGTTAGCCTGTAACGGGCTCGTCTGGGAGGAGAAGAGCACTGACCTGTTTATCGGCTTGCCACAAGACATTGTATAGGCCACAAACGCATTCAGTACGCCACTACGATCCTGATTAGAGGTCCAATGCGCGGCGCATACCTCAGATGACATCGATCGCCAAAAAACTCCAACCCCCCTCCTTTGCAGGTAAAATGAGAATGATATTGATCCGGAAATTGAGGGTTCAAATCAAATACGGTAGATCAGGAAACGGCCGCTCCCCACGTCTAAAGCCTACAAAAATATGTGGTCGGAAGATTGCGTTATTTCTAGACTTTCCATTTCTAATGTCTTGAGGAGTTAATCAATCCCCTTATGAGGGACGCGCCCATGCATTCGACTTTCATTCAGAATCGCATTGGCGTAATGAGTGCGTACGTGGCCTATACAATGACTTGCGGGGGCCAGCCGATGTACAAGTCAGTGCTTCTATCCTCCCAGACGAGTCTGGTACCAATTCACCGACGCCGGATGGATCGAAGGCTTGGTCGGGCTAGGCGAACATGATCCG
This sequence comes from Haemonchus contortus, assembly GCA_000469685.2. Lineage (NCBI taxonomy): Eukaryota > Metazoa > Nematoda > Chromadorea > Rhabditida > Trichostrongylidae > Haemonchus > Haemonchus contortus. The sequence goes on from LS997565.1 coordinate 34,690,691, forward strand.
GGATTCGAACCCCTGACCATGTGTGTGAGATAGTGAGCCACTTGGTACTGAATGCGTATGTGGCCTATACAATGACTTGCGGGGGCCAGCCGATGTACGAGTCAGCGCTTTTATCCTCCCAGACGAGTCACTACACCACCTTCGCCATTTCATTCCAATTCGTAGTAATAATAAATTCAGAAAGAGTAAAGAAGCAGTGGTGGAGAACATAAGATTACTGAAACATTCACCCCACAAACAAAACTATTTGCAAACCTTCGATTTTAGCTACATATTGAAGATCGATGGTGAATTTGAAAATGTATCGACACCAGTTATGTTCTCCTTCCTCAATATCGAGAAGCATCTGAAAACATCGTTATACGTCCAATTTGATATTACACCCAATATATACGGAGCCTAAGCTGCGGAAGACTCCCCAACGCCAACGAACTGATGATATCTCTTTTGCAAGGATGAATGCACGATAACCCCAGAAAAAAGGTGTTGTGGCCATCCGCGGCGACATTGGAGGCACAGTTCACGATAATTTTGACATACCCTTTTTAAGTTAAAAAGCGAAAGTGTTGGTGTGAAGAAGTACCCCGGTGGTGAAGAAAGCGAGAAAATTCGCCTACTCCGAGGCTTCCCAAAAATAGTGGAAGTGGAGGCTGTACGAGATCACCGTGACGGTAATGGCATTCAAGAGGTTCTTGGACGAGATTTAACTTGCTCCCATTGCTCGAAGGGATGACTAGATCAAGCCGAAGTTGTCCAAAACTGCCTTCCACTGTCGTCATGGGTGTGACAAGTTGCTTGAACTCCCTACGTGGGAGTCTCTTGGGATAGTGCAGTTCCTACAAAGCCGTTAAAACTCGTTCACTATGGGTGTGACATTCACACGATACAATCATTGGCCGCTTATTGTGCCCTATGCATGTCCTTTTACGATCTCATAACGGCATGTATGGTATAAAGGGGAACCTCGAATTAACACTATAGGGAAATCTCAGCAACAATTTTTGTCGTGAACTGTGCCTTTAAGAGGTGAAAAGAATTGATAATGAGTGATGATGAGTGTAGAACAATTGAAGAAGTTGAAGTCGTTTCACCCTGACAGTCGAAAATCGATTGTGCAACATTTCTGGAGGGTTATTCAGAGGTTACTTACCCATTTATGTGAGATACTGAATTTGGAAAGTGTTCGAGTGCATGCGGTAAGCGCTTTTGACTTTTGAGGTTGGGTGTATTTTACTAGGTTGTATAGAAAAGTCTGATCTCTTACCAGCACGTGCTCCTTGTAGTAAATTGGACTCCGTGGTTTTCTCCAGCCAGGCTGCTTTATCTGAATTGGATAAGTATGAGTGTTGGGAGGTCCATGGAGTTCAGTGAAAACGTCTGATGCGATAAGTACAGGGCGAACCTTTTTGACGACATTACCCTGAGTGTCGAATAGGATGATACCTTCTTCTTCGTCAGTTACCAATACAGTACCATTTGGCAATACTACACTCCCAGTCACGTACTTCACTATGCCTTCTCCAATGATTACACTTTCTACATACTTTGCGAGCCTGAAAAGCCGAGTTTATCTTGGTGGTTATTTGGATGGCTGAGCAATATTACGTCATATCGAATTCTGAAATTTTCCAAATTTTCGCAAGTTGAAGCACACATGAAAAGCATAACTGCTGGTAAACTGAAGCAGTTATTTAGGTTATGTACGCATCTGGCTAACTTGCTTACTGGTTTCCGTGATTTGCTATAATCCTCCCTTTTCCAGAATGTTAAGCCCTCTAGAGGTTCCTTCGTTCCTTCCTTAGGTAAGACAACTCACAAGTTGCCAATTCGTTGGCTGCACCGAGGCTTAACAAGTGGTGGGGACGTTCAACTCACAACAGACCAGGAGTTCCGCCAGTTTTTGACTTTTTTTTTGCTGGTTCCGCACAAATGACCTTCGAGGACAGATGTTGAAGAAGCTCCCAAGCTCTGCGATCAATGCTTCGAAACCAAGGTGCAACCTTTTCCATAGAATTTTCATGAAAGCTTGCAGGAATTCTCTCATACGTACATTGCAGATAATAAGTACTGCTTGAATAAACTGTGTTGAATGAGGGAACCAACATTTAAAACAAGTTTGCTTTCTGAAGGCATTGGCAAAACATCAATTCGGTAGCTGTCGGAACTAGTGGCGACCGGGTGTGTTGCGATTCGTGCGATTCTGGGTGCGCGCGGCAAATTGCGCGGCAGAATTCGCGATGATTCAAACAACTCCTGCGCCTAGCATTGGGGCACAAACTTGAAATAGAGTACTTTAGTAAGGTCGGACAATCCTACTTACCTTCTTCATTTCAAATTTGGACTCCAATGATAGGCGCAGGAGTTGTTTGAATCATCGCGAATTTCGCCGCGCAATTTGCCGCGCGCGCCCGAAATCGCACGAATCGCTTACCCCCGTGGCGACCTGGTTCTTCAAAATACTAAGATGCCATGGTTTAAGAAGTTTTGGGAGAGCCCCGTCATGTAGATATTGAACTGCTCAACGGTATGTTTCAGGCAATACTCGCTCAAGTCGATAACTTCGAGAACCAAATTCCTCCCCGGCTATTGTGTACTGAAGGTTTGAAGTATGAGACGGTTCAAGAAAATATTAGTATTGACCCCCACCACGAAAAAAAGTTGCGCTAACAGTTGTCGCCCTCATTACTGCATTCGGTTAGGATTAGATAACCAAAATTTGTAATTTGATATTGTTATTTGGCAAGTAACTACTATTACTGACGGGTCCACCTATTAGAACTCCCGGTCAAGAACTGAAGATCTGCTTTTTCGTTTTGTCAGCTGGCCGCGGGCTCCAGAATGACTCCTTGCGCTCGGTTGAACTACCTATCCAGCTGGCATTCTCTTATCAAGGTTGAGTTAGAAGAAACCACGCCATGCGGGTTTAGCCCATATCCTCCACTGAATGTTTCCCTTTCAGTTCCCGAAAAGTAGAAAAAAATGCCTCCTCCCACTCCCCCACTTCCAAATTATTATTATGTGGAAGCGGCATGATAGCGTAGGTGTACGTTATCATGTGGGCCGTGGTGTCAGCTGGTGAGCGGCCGAACTTTACAACTACGAATAACCCCACCTGTTAATTTTGGCAGGCGACTCTTAGAAAAATGGCACTACATTTATCTAATGCCACTGTAACTCGTTAGAGAGCCCATCCTCTAATCGGAGCGGAAAAGAGTACCTGCCGATGGGTAATTCTGGTGGTGGAGGAAGTTGATCCATGTCCTCAATTGTTTTGTGCACATCTTCGAAGATAATGGCCGGTTTTCCGCTGGTTCTGAAAAAACTGGAAATTTCTTGAGCTAACTCCAGCTTGGATTGTAGGGGTTTTCATACCCATTGACACTCAGTGCCGCATTTTCATTGAGTTCCCTAGCAGGCTCGCCCGACGTTTGGGCGATGTTCTTTGCTTCCGTAGTCCCCGCAACAATCTCCTTTGGCCTCTGTTGTTGTTCATCTAAAGCATGCATGCATTATGACACTGCTGTGAGGATTCAAGTTTTGAGAAGATTGAATTGAGTGAGCGGAACAGGATCATTTACTGGATCAAAGTCGTGTGCATGAAATGAAAATGTTTTTTTAAATAATTTCTTTCTTCAGCATCAGATTTTACCAAACTTTACTGTGTTCAGTTTGACATAGCCCCTCTACTTCCTCTATATCAATACTACTCTTGCCGAAAGAATTTACATCAAAGGGCCCCCAAATGCGCGAAAAATTGAAGCAGATTGAACGATCCAGAACAGCAAAAGGAAGTTTATTTTCAGAAGGGAAGTTTTGGAAGGTTCGAGTTTGAATTGTGGATTCCTTGAACAAATCACCAACCAGTGACAAAAAGTGCTGATCTCGTTCAAATACCCCTTTCATGCCTTTTCCGTATGGTATTCTCGTACAACACCTATTTTCATCTTTTTCGAGGAGCTTTACGGAATTTCCTACGGTAAATCAGCAAAGTTTCTTCCAAAAATTAGCGAATTCTCTCGCTTCCCTCACCATGATGCACTACTCCAAAATAATGCTTCCGCTTTACGAATTAAAAGGGTTGCCTCAAAAAAGTGCTCTCATGAATACTTTTCGTCCTGGTACGGAAAAGCAAGGTGAGCCATTGAATAAAGAGAGATGTCAAAAACCATGGCTCTTGAGAACGGAGAGCTGAACGTGAATATCGATGACTCAGTGGTTCATACATATTCTTAATTCAGTTTGGAAAGCAAAGCAGTTCTCGTTTCTACAAGAGTCGGGACACACTAAATATATTTTTGGAATGAGTGAACGAAAAGGTTCAGTGCCTGTCGAGAACCACTCCGATACTTTCTACATTCAAACTTTGCACCAACACTTATCGAGCCCGCAGTCACATTAATTTCGATTTAAATAATCCAACAATTGCACTATGAGAAGTAAGCGGTGATAAAGTGGATTTGAGAGGTCTTAATCCTAGTCAATGATGCCTGGAAAGCTCAGGATTATTGTTGCCTTATATGGAGCGCGATCTGGCTCGTGGTCGTCTACCACTCGTAGCTGAATTCCTATTCCCAGTCTGATCTTTCACCATCGGCTTATCGGCTAGTTACCAGTGGAATTCTCCCGCAATGCAAAAACACTTCACACAATGCAGCGGGACTAGCAAAATGTTATGCGATCAAAAGCATTTGAAGTGTGGTGTAATTTTAAACAGAAACTGGGCGCATAGCAGATATCGATTATGACTGGAAAATGGCCCATTTGCTTTTCGTTTGATGCAGTGATCAACTCTTTAGCACCATGTAAACTGAGTGGAACGGACCATTTTCGTTGCGGCAACCAAAACTTCTTTCACGACTGGATGATAATGCACTACGTGACACACAAAGAGCGCTTCTGTTCTCTTTCGTGTTCGCGTTCCAATCCCTTGGTAGCGCCGACTGGCTGGCGGCAGATCATAAATATCCACTGAAAACTTGTGTTGAAGTGGCCTCTTGGACTAAACTTCGTACAGGCCTGCCAATAAAGGTCCCAAGGTCCCAAAGAATGAAGAAACCTCCAGGAAGCGATACGGATGCAACAGCTATAAGCCGTCACAATCAACAATAGTCCCGGAAACAGCGGTGACAGGTCGACATGCGTGCTGTGATAGAAAAGCAGGCTCTCGTACAGCTCGTCAATACCTCATCTGTCTTGATTGATCAGCGATGGGATCAATTCAGTTCAAGAGAGGGCTTGATTCGGTTCAGAGATACGGGGAGATATGTAGTTTGGAATGGAACCAAATGAAGGAATGTTCAACCACACAGAGCAACCGATGCTACCCAAGAGACATTAAAAAGAATTGATGTCTTGTTAACTGCTGTTATACCGCCGCAGTACGCGTTCCGAAAGTCTCACAAAGATGGCGATTCATGGTCAAAAATTCAGTCTCGCACGGGACTCGAACCCGTAACCCATGCTCGTGCTTTGCGGGCACCGTGCTCTATTCCTTACACTACCAAAGCTGAAGTTCTGTCCTTAAATCGCCAACCGCGTGAGACATACAAAAGAAATAGTCCAAAAGTAGATCGGGTGAAAGCGGGATGTAAGCAAGTGTGAAAGTTTGGCACACAATATCTAACCGGACGACCTCAGGCAAAATGAATTACTTATCAAGGGGGAGTACAGGATCTCAGGTCAATTGCGGGTTCCGTTGAACTCCCTTAAGCTCTGGTTGATCATATCCACCTAGACAAACAGTGAGGACGCCTAGCTCCGGGTCGTCCTACACCGTGCTCGAGAGAAAGAAACCCCATGACAGCTCTGAATACACAGGCCATCGATACTTTTTGACATTGGTCTAAAGTACTCAAGGATCGAGATCTGTGTGAATGGAACCACAGTTCATTCAAAGCCCCAGAGTGTGCTTGCTTTGAGGAATTAGCGAAAATGTATATACTGCGAGACTGTGGGCTGAACGTTGTCACAGGTACTGTCGGTTACAAAAGCTACTCATCGTAAGCATCTCCTGTAAAACTTCTGGAAGCACCCCGCAGAAAAGGCACCCCTTCAGGCACGGCAACACACCACGTGCCTATGATCCTTTATCCTCCCTGCCTTGCACAACAGGCCGGAAAACATCGCGATTGATGGATCCCAACAGGTCTGTTGTAAAGTAACAGAGAATTGTTATACACAGGATAAGGTTTTCTGCGAATCCAAACAACCTCGCCTTTCAAAAGCGCGGGTAATAGGCATCGATAAATCGAAGGGAACAATGATAGGCGCCTGATAGCAGAAAGTCGGGCTAAGAGCTGGATAAACAGGACAACATCAGACAACAGAATCAAAACATTTTCGCACGTGGGCGAGCGGAATCGCTGAGAGTTCTGGTTGATATATAGCGGAAGCGAATAAAAAGTTCTTCAATATGTTTGGATATGTTTTCAATGAGTTCATTGAGTGATATGAATTAATAAAAAAATAATTTATAAAAAAATCAACTAAAAAACAGTTGTCAAAGACCACTTACCACGCGATTCCGTTTCGCTCCTAGTTGCCTCCACCGTTGGCTTTTTCTCTTCTTCTTTAAAGCGCACACGATTCTCTGCAGCTTGCTCCAGAATCTCTGGCGTAGTGTGATCAATGAGAACTGGCTCATCAGCAGCTGCAGCTGCTGTAGTGGCATTTTCTACAACCCTCTCAGCTGAGGGACTTCTCGACGGAGTGAACACTTCAACGGGTATAGGAACCGCTTCCACTGTTGGCTCCAATTTCAAAGCTCCAGCGCTCGGCAATCCGTCCTTCCTGGCGTCCGCTCCAGCGCTCGGCAATCCGTCCTTCGTGGCGTCCGCTACAGCGCTAGGCAATCCGTCCTTCGTGGCGTCCTCAGGTACAGAGACGGCTGATGGTTGTTCATTGGAAACTTCCGTTTTGGTTTCATCTTTCTGTGCTTCTACTCGTTTTTCAGATGGGTCCTTATACACTATACTAATCACTGCTGGTTCTGCTTTGGGTTCCTCCATCTTCGGTGGCGATTTGGTGGGTTCCTCTTGTTTCTGTTCAGTTTCTTTGTACACCAAGTTGATTACAGCTGGTTCTGCGACACTAGGTTGACTACTATCAAGCGTCTTCTGTTCGGTGATAGGTTGAGCGGCTCCTTGTTCGGCAGGTTCTGTTTTCTGGCGGTAATCCAGGTCATTTATAGCTTGAGCTGGTCCATCGGTAGGCTTATCAGGCTGACTCGTTTCCAATGATTTGTGGGGCTCATTTTGAGGTTCCATACTGTCCTTAGGAATTGGCTCTTCCTTTGGCGCTGCAGTTACTCCGTTCTGAGGACCGCCATTACCACCTCTGAACAACAAACTGATCACAATTGCATTGCCTCCGCCATTTTTTTGATTTGTTGAGTTTGCTGCTGCAGCTTCACCAGATGTTGGGGCAGAATTGGGTGATGAAGAAGAAAATGGGTTGTAAATTTCGACAGGAACTGGGCCGTAACGTTCGCCATTATTTGGTGACGAATCCTCCCCAGGTTTCGGGTAGAATCGAACTTCAGTAGATTTTGGTTGAAAAGTTACAGGAATCTCGACGAATGTTTCAGGTTCTTCGTCAGCAGTGGTGGGACGGACATCGTTGGATGGAAGTTGATCAGAAACAGGAACCGAATCGTCGTCGATTTGAGCATCATCTCGAATCCACACGATGTCATCCATGGGGGAACCGAAGCAATGCGAAATGTTGTACACTGCGACACCGCCCCTTCGCAGCTCTTAGCGTTTGCTTTGTTTTTCTTGTGGCATATGTCACTTTATATTCAATATATCAGGATCTCAATGAGGTAACTGGTAGTGCAATGAGAAATGAGCTCGAGAGCCCTGATTTTCGAGCATCTGAAAAGCCGAATGAGATTGATCCTCACCCTTGAATCGCTCAGTAACGGTTCTGCCTCAGATTTCGTTGAAGGGCAGCCCTGTGTACCTGAAACTTCTTCTTCGGTGTTCCAGAGTTCTGTGATTTGAACGGAAGTCATGGCTACATACGAATCGATGCTTCGAGTAAGCATGATCCGGTATAGTTTGCCTACGTGCATCGGTCCAGCTGAACCCGGTGCAATTACCGATCGACCCGGCGAAGAACTTTGTTGTTCCAGTTGAGGTATAATGCGTATAGACGCCTCACATATAGGTGACGTCAAGTTATAAGTTTCCTATCTAGCCGAATAGGCTAGCCGACTTCAAAGGACTTTATTCCAAAGTGACATTCAGTCATGTTGGGCACACGCTGACATACTTAGATTCTAGTCTCGGAACTGCCCTCCAAATTGACGTTGCTCGTGGAGGAGACAGGCTTTCGTCTCCCCAATCAGCTCTCACAACAGGGCGGATTTTGTGTAGGTCTTTTGACCGGTGGAAAAGTGTGATCCCGTTTTTTAAGAAGCGCGTGCGCAGGATTGATGTCATGAGTTTAGTTCCTACCGTTTCTTTGCTATTTTCCAAAATGTTTTCCGAAACCGGCGTCCCATTGCCGTACAACAGCTGCTGATTCCAGAGGAACGAGTTGAAAAAATTGCCTATCGCCCTCTGAGCTCGAGTTTTTTCACGTGAAAATTCGCTCTAGTAAGGGTTTTTGGCATACGACTTTCATCATAACAGGCCCGCGATAATAGCAGACAAGACAAAATGGCTCAATGAAAATTGCTAATGTACAATGATGGTGACCGTCTACAAATTCAAAAAATCTGTTCATGATGAGACGGTGAAAGCTCTGATTTATTGATTTATAGAGGCAATTGATTAATTTTTCGTGACTGGACCTCAATTGTTTCAAAGTACTTCGAAAAAAAAACTCAATAGGCGTAAATCAACCGCTACAAAACATTGGGTAGGGAGAGGAACGCAGGCACGCGGAAGTTCGACGTTCATTTCGTACAACACTGAAAAAAGGTGTTTCGAGGGGGGCCATATTTTGACAATTAATTACTTGAGCTTTGATTTTCTTTGCCGTTGGCACACTATTAACCAGCAACGTTTCAATTCTTGATCCCAGTAATTATACCTCATCTCCTGTGACTTTCACTTACATGAGTTAACCTTTGACGCTCACTACGGAAACGCCTACGAACACCTCACTATTAGGAAAAGGATTGGGAAGGCCCAAGTACAAGTAACTGGATATAAAAAAGCATGCAATCTCTCACTCGTATGCCCCTATTTTACGCTTGATGTTATGAAGCTAAGAAATTCCTCCCTGGGCGACTCACTGTACAAAGGAAGACGGCAATCGCAGAAGCGACCGAAAGATATACGGGGCGATGAACACTCACCGCCTCCCCCCATTTCAGTCGGTTCTGCGATTGCCATCTTCCTTTTAAACTGACTGCAGTAGTCAGAGGTGCGAGTGAATACCCGAGCACTATTTCTACGCACTGAAGAAAGTCGGAGCCATCGACGGCATCAACGACAACTTACCACCATTCATTTCAATACTATGTTTATCCAAGTATGACACCCAATGTGGGTAACGGGAAGCATCTTTAATGGTGGATAATAATGGTTATAACATGACGTATGTATTCCTATTTGTGCGTGAAGTACTGAATCAATCGTTCTATACCTCACTGGATGGTGTCTAATCGCTGAATATAATTGTGATTGAACAATAAACATCTATTCAACTATTGATAATGATCGCAACGGCAGGACCCCCTTCTTGTCAGGTAGGGTTAGACTGAATAGAGTGGAAGACCTAGGTAGTGCATAACTAGGTGTTCCCGATAGTTAAACCTCCATTTTTTGTTTCACTCTCAGAGGGTGTGGGTTCTGTGCTCAGTTGCCACCTCTTTTGCTCTCAACAGGTAAATGAGATTCTTGCATCGTTAGAGCTTTGCGTACGGAAGCCGAGAATCGCAAGGGTAAAACGCTAGGCGATCACTTCCGTTTCATAAGATAAGTGACGCGCGATACGTTATCATTCTACATCTATAATGGCACGCTCACTGCTTGCGTTCACAGTGATTTCGCTGTTACTTGATTCCGTCCATTCGGCAGGTCAATCAGTATTCTTTAGAAGTTTCTAGACCTTTGATAAAAACTTATAGGTCCCTTCTTATCATTGTGGAGCTTTCTCTTTAAGTTCTTTGAAATGAAGCAATTAAGGTTTTCCAAACGAAATTGTCGATTTAACATTCAATGGATGATTAGTCTCATTAGAACTCGATCCAGAACCATTCATGTCGTGCAGGCGCTGACCACTACATACTACACACTCACAGTGTTCCGAATTCAATCCCAATCAGACTAACTCACCGACAGCACACTCTCTCCTTGAAAAAAAGTCCACAGTGGGTATATTTATATGCGATGAAGCTAGTATTCGATAAGATCAAATTACACCACAAGAAAAAGCTATTAGAATAAAGCTGTTGTTTGAAATCCTCTTGGAGACGCTCCGAAAGTGCCACATCTGATTGTGAGTAGCTCCTTTGCTAGCTTTCCGACGACAGCATCCACATCTATACAGACGTCATGCCCTCAAGATGTTCCATTTCTAATTCCGCACCATCCTAAGTAAACATTCGAAATCATGAAAATTGAAGAGGGCAAGATCGTTATTAAACTTTGAGCATCGCCTCGGTGCTTGCTAAGCTATAAGAACAGCTGCATAATGTCGCCATCTGACAAGAACTATTGTTTGCTCATCTGTGATTTCATATGATGCAGTGTGAAGCAACTGAAACTTAATCGCTGGGTTTTCACGAAATTACTTTTGAAAATGGTCATTTTCGACAGTAGGCCATGCTGGACAATGTTCGAAAGTATAGCTAACAATTAGGGCATTTCCCCATCTGAGTGATGACATATCATTTGGAAACCTTCCAAAGTGACTATCCGAACCCTTCTAGGAAAATTCTTGTGGACCAATTATTCCATCATTAGTCCTTGGAAACGTCATCTTTCTCAGAAACAAAAAATTCAGGTGGTTCACTTGTTGTAAAGTCCAGTCGTTAGTTAGCAAACATGACTTCTCTCAACAGGGGCTATGTTTTAATTGAGCCGTCATTGAAAAACGGTCAAGTTCCTGAAAACTGTGTGATTTCAAGAATTCCGACAGCTCGAATTTCAGATGGCCAAGTAACGCTGACAAAACTGGAACCGATAGAGACAATTATTTAAATAGATTGATTTCTTGATATTAAAAGTTTTGCCAAGAAGAATGATACTATGGACCAGACAGTTTTTCAGGCAAATGTGATGTATCCTCTCCGCCAACATCATGGTTGGTGACAACGGCCATTGGAATAACGAAATGGGCTACAGCTGGAAGTTCAGCTGATGGCGATCAGTTCTGTGTAACAGTGAGTTTAAAGAAAAATTAACAGCTCAACATTAAACACAAATACGTTTTCAAAAAAAGTTAACCCTCTACGCCCGGCCAAACCTAGGTGTCCCATGAGATCCGTTATATGGAACAAACTTAACCTCAACTGAGAATAACATCTTTCTTGATTTTTCCCGATTACCTCGCATTAAAAGTTCCACTATTCCACTATTAGTTCCACCAAGCTCTCGTTATTAATCCTGGGATTCGGTTGTGACGTAGTGGCATGTGGCGCACTATCACAAATGCATGGTTCGGTGAACGAATTTCTAACTAACACCGGCTTAAGCTAAGCAAACCTCCCATCCCTCCAGGGTCGCTTGGTTGGAACCAAAATGTGTGAGAGGATAAAATCACTGACTGTGCATTTGCAGGCAACCTCATGCCCTTGTAAAGACAATCTAAATACATTCGAATTTCACCCATCGCTCCTAAGGGGGTCGTGCGGTAAAGCAACCCTAAGACGGGATTCGTAGAAGCCGAGAACTTTATCTCTTCATCCTTCAGCTGATGCGGTGGGGTCAAAGTCGTACCGCAGGTCCGAGTGTGAGGGTTGGTGATAAATTAAAAATCTACTTTTTTCCCTAACACCCTAGAAATGAAATACCCTCAGCTTATAATGGACTCTGTTCGCGGAAACACCATAATTTCTCACCTTTTGGATGCTTTCCAAGCCAGATAGTAAACTGGAAACTGTTGAATGGATCACATTATCACACCACATCATGGTTTTACATCCGATTGGCTGGAAACTAATTACAAGCTGAAGTGTCCAATTTTAGAGAGACCCATCAACTTTGATAGAGGTTGACTACCACATTGATCTGCCTGATGAAGTCCGTCAACGCGCAAGTCACCTTTCTCGATCAGGTCGTGATCTGTGGGATAATCGTGAGTATTTTCATTACTTTGATCCAATTTCGTTCTTCACGCAGTATTTGCCCTTTATTAACCTCTTTGTAACCGTTTTTGAGCAAAGTAACGTGTTATTGAATCCAAAGTTAAGCCAGAACCTTCACGCAAGAATTCGTATTGTTTTCCGTAATCCAAAGAGTTCAGCTTATAATGGATGTGTCATGGACGATCCCCAAATTCACGTTTGCTTTCCGTTTTGCGATGCGGAAAAGCAAGAAATTGTGAGTTATTTTCAAAGTGAAAGTATAGGATGGAACTTCAAACTCGTTTAGGCCATAAAAGCAGCGCTTTCATCTGGAACTCCTAATGTCGTTGCTGGCTCTATTGAGAAGTCGCTGAACAATCCGGACTGGGCAATCACTGTGTTGCAGGTAAGAAGCTTCCCTCGCTTTCCCTTCAGAGCCGTAGTTTTGTTTATGCTTACATATAACAAGAAAACGACATAACAATCTTTGAAAAACTGCAGTGAGACTCAGTTCCTGTACAAAAAGTGGCCCTGTAGAAGTGGTCATCCTACAGGTGTAGCTCTCGAAAAGATTTTAGTTACTAGAAAGCAAAAACCGCTTTCAAGGTAGGAAAAGCTAGCTTGATGGGAAAAAGCTGTCGATAAAGTAGAAGCTTGATGGCAGTCGTTTGGGTGTAGGTACTTCTCCCCAGAGGTCGCAAGGTGACAGCCGCATCCGATCGCGCGCAGTCGCGCGTTATGAACGGAAATTATCGAAAAAATTAAAGAAAGCATCAGCAGCCGCCTTAGAACCACTGCCGCGGGAGTGTGCAGAGAAGTAACGTCAACCGTGTTCGAAAGGGTCGAGATGATTCCGGAGTAAGTCAAAGCTGTTCTGGGTGTGGTGTCATTAAAACACAAGCTAAAGGGATGTGCCGGAGAATGCGTCCAAGCAAAACCCTGACAGAACTTTTGTGTGTGACTTCGGTAAACAGTTGAGCTGAACTATTAGCTCCCGCACTTCCTGGCTTTGACGGAATGAAGATGCAGCGATGACAAGCTCTAAAATGCGACCAATTCTCGAATGCATTTTGGCTCTAATAGGCCCCGGACTATAAGAAGGCTAGTTACTTTGCAGTTCGGAAATCCAAGAAACTCGTCAATTTCGGGGAGGAACAGGGTGTACGGTGTGTTAGGTTCTAGCCGCTTTCTTATTCAAACAACATCATGCGCACATTCTTGTAGAAATGCCAAACTTCGTTTCTCCCTACCTGATCACCCTTTCATGCTATTCATCCCCATGCATTGGTCCCCATTCACGCCCCATGCATTGGTCCCCATTCACGCTCTTCATAACGCTTCTAAGACAAACTATTCACATAACATTCAGAGAATATCAGCAATAAGTTCCACCTCACTCCTTCCACTAAGAAAAAAAGAAGAACCTGTCTGCGCAAGGAGTTTTTTGATAGTTCAACTTTAAGGTCGATTTCAATAACCCGGAAGCACACTTGAATGTGACGTCCTTCCCTGATCCGAATGTCTGGTGCAGCGTTTACATTGGTATTGATCCTCGAATGGGATTTCCATATCTCTTCGAAATTCAACTCGGCAAAGTGATTCAATGAACAATTTAAAATGGAAATGAGAATGAGTTAAATAAACATTCCCACTGTTCTTAAGACTCCTACACAAGTACATATTATTGCTTCGTGCGGAGCACCCATTGCACTCTGTTTCGCACAAAAAAAAATTGAACTCCAAGACTAAACATCCTTGAAACTTCTGACATGGCGTCCACATTCTTCAGAATAGATTATCTATTAGGAATAATATTAGTGTATAAGACGGAGTCTTTGAGTTATACTGTGATATTGCAGGCAGAACGAGCTGGCTACTCCCAAAACCCCTTCATCTATACACCTCACACCTGCCCTTGGGTTTTTTGTAATCCCGAACCTCTTTTACTCCGTACTCTGCTTTCTGTTGCAGATATGATAATTTGCAGCCATTTTCAACTTTGTCACTGCAGTCGCTGTCAGAAAGCCCCCTTCCACCAGTTTATTTTCTCTATTCAAGCGAACATTCACTATAATGTATGTACTGTTGCGAATCGAGAAATATCATTAGTCTCACTTCCCTTTACGAGCTTTCTATTCCGTCTACAATCCCTTTGCACCTTCTCTTTCTCTAACAACCGCCAACTCAGAACGTTAATTTCTTCTAGCTCAGGTCAGTCTAAACACAACGTGTAACGCCTAAGTGATCAAATGGATGTTTGGGCCCTCGATGATATTTACTGATGCGAAGCAATCTACGTCCAAATGCTACTCGTACTATTCGCCACCATTGCGTAAATTTACAAGCAGTATCTTTCCGCTCTATGAGAACCATTTCTTAAATATACAGTGTTCAACTGGCCCAGCTTAACCGGCGTACCTGCGTAACCAGTAATGAAAAATAGAAGTCATCAAGCCTTCCAATTCGAACTGTACGAACTGAAAACGATTTTGTGAAGCATTTCATCGAATGTTAGTACCAGTTGTTCGAAATCTACACAATCAAGCAACTCTGAACAGATTTTGAACACAACGATAAACTGGGAGACCACCGACTATGCCACCAAACGATTATTTCAAAGTAAAACATGCATGCATTACAAAGTTTAGGAATGATACTCATCACATATCAGTAACATGTTCGTAAAACTCGGCTGGCAATACTTCGTATTTGAAATCAGTGCAAAATTACTGTCCATTATACAGATAGCAGTTTCGGCGATTTGTATTCGTAAGCTGCAGTGTTCACCAGTACATAATAGAGGAAGCTCAGTTTTGATAGGAGTAGTCCATTATAGAATGTTCATACTGAAAAATCAGCTGGTAGGGTTGTAACGAATAAAAAAGGCTTCTAGCAACTCACCCAGTGCTTCTACCGTCATCCACCAGTCGATCATTGTCGCTCTCGCCTTCCGAATCTTCATCGCCTAAGCCTTCACTGAGAGCTGCCTGCAGACTCTCAATTCGCCGCTGGGCCAGTTTAAGTTCAGCGCTGAGCGTCTTGTTCGACTCTTCCAAGCGATCAATTTCATCACGCTAAAACCGTCCCAGTAATGAAACTTCATCGATAGAATGGAACACGATGAACAGTTTTGTCAAAAAACATGGCTCAGAAAAGGTAGATTCTATGGAAAACCCTTTTTTCTGAAGGTAGTTCTGTGGTTAAAATGCTCTCAGGAAGAATTACTCTTCCCCGTGGTACACCGAGGAGGAGTAATTCTTCTTTCCTGAGAGCATTTTAACAACAAACTACTTTCAGAGAAAAAAGGTCTCCATAAAATCAACCAGCAAACCATTGGTTTTAACGTTCGGAACAATGAGTTTCACACCATTTTTTTCTTTTCATTTTCTTCTTTTTTCTTTTCTTCTTCATTTTTTTTCATTTCACAAGCCGTATGAAAACAATGATCCTAGAAAACGATCACCGCAGAACTGAAGGTAAAATAGAAATTTTTACGCCTAGCAGGTAACCAAGCATAGTTACTTAACGAAGGCAAAGTTCCTCTCCTTTTCGTTCGGAACCTCTCATTTTCAATCCAAAAATTGAAAAAAGGGTACCTAGAAACTAAAGGAAACTGAGCCTTCGGCAAAAATGACAAAAGGTGAGCACTAATCTCGCTGTACTACTTTCAAATTCACTATGAACCCGATATAAGCGACCGAAGAAGGCCTTCTTTCAGTGGATCCACTCTGTTACGAAACCATGTAACTTGCAAATACATCACTATTATGGTTATTAAGACACGATTTTATTTGAATACTCACTGAGGCCTTTTTCTTGTGCGCCGAATCCAAATCTCGCTTCTGTAACTCCTCAATTGTCTCCTGCAGCTGCTGATTTTCCTTCCTACAAAACAATTGATACCTGCCAAATGTAAGATGCTATTGAGGAAGCTTTACTCACCTTGCTTTCCTTAGTGCCTCACTCTCCTTGTCTCGACTGGTACCCGCTTCTGTGATCTGCTCCTGGAGAGAATCGACCTCGTCTCGCAATTTGATGACAATAGACTGAAAATAAATGGGATTCTTCATTCTGTTGCTCAGGACCATTTCGCCCACATAAAAAGTTTTGTAGCGAGGGGACATGGAAAGAAGAAAGAGAATGAAAGGAAAAATACTCCGTTCATACCTCTAAGCGTTGCTTCTGCGCAATTTCCAGATCCAGCTTAGCTTCCAGATCACGTGCCTTCTGCTCAGAGAGTATCAATTTATGCTTCTCTACCGTATGCTGAGCAAGGAATGCCGCATTAGACGTCTCCTCGTTCAACTGCTCCGTGAGCTTTTGTTTTGCCTTCTCTAGCTCAGCAATCTGAAATCAGGCGGATTTCCAGCGCCAACACTGGAAAACACTCAAAAAGACTCTCAGTTGGATCACCTACCTGCTCTATATGATCGACCATCGCTATGTGGTCAAGGTGCGTCTGTTGAATGGCCGCTTTGTACTTCCTCATCAGTTGCTGATACTGCTCATCCTTTTCTTCGATGAGAGCCATACCACTATTTTTCTCCTTCAGAAGAATCAACGCCTTATCTTCGGCTGCACTTTTAGCCACCAACGCTTGCTCCAGCTGGATTTCTACCATTTATTTTCAAAGTCTGTTTACTACCAAAACAAAACTTACCTGAACTCGCACTTCGTTCAACTCGCTTTCCAATCCATGACGGCCTTTCAACGCGCTCATCTTTGCAGCTTCGGCATCTTCCAGCTGGTCTCTAGAAAACTTCGATAATGGCATTCTTATGAACGGTGTATTTAAGAAGAAAAATCCTCTGAATTGGCAGAAATAATAGATACTGACTTTCAGAATGAGAAATGCTGCAACTGAAATCCAACTTAGAATCTCAGAAATCAACAACATGTTCTAGCCCCAAGCAAACTAAACAGAATTCTGTGGTGGTTCCACTCCTGATTCCCAACTGTGTCCTAACCGCAACTCGTCACATTTTTGGAACCATTTTCACTTAGCGCAAATCGAGTAATTCTCCCATTCATTTCGGTATTATGATGTGCCGGTCCTCCATGATGGTCCGCCCTTCAAAAGGTGAAGTTCTCAGAATCAATCAATCCCTTTTTTGGGGTGATTGAAAGAAAAAACTTCACCCTGCACTCGACTTCTATTCAGAATCGTAGAGGACATGACTGCACACGTGACCTATTCAATGACTTGCCGTGGCTAGCTGATGTACATGTCAGTGCTTTTATCCTCTCAAATAAGTGCTGTGTCAATCAAGCGATACCTGAGGGATGTAAGGTTGTTTGGTATGGTCGATCGATCTGGGATACGATCACCGGACCTTGCGTGCCTGACAGTGCGCCAGTTGCCACTACACCACCTCCTCTCATAGACGTATAGACGCACTATACTCTCAATGTTCTCATTTGCATTTTGCGTATGTCAAAAATCAGCGTCCCCTTATAAGCGCTCGCAATGTGTTTGTCGAAAGTATTTGATGTGAGCCTTGACCATCCTATATCACCACTAATGCGTTAATGTAATGCGACCACAAGTGAAAAGTGCAGTTGTCAGATTACATTAGCAAGTTAGGAACGAGTCAGAGCAATAGCTTTCCGACAAAACTTGTGGAGCAATCCAATACAAATTTTCAGCTTTTTACTGAGCAATTTCCAAAGTTCAGGCTGAAATTTCACCACAACAACATGCTTACCTCAACTGTCGAATTAACGACTGGGACGGAGCAGATTCTCTTTCATGAGCTAGAAGGGTTTGTGTGTCAGCCAGAAGAGCCAACGCCTTCCTTAGCTCACGACGATAATGTTCTCCAGAAAATTCAAAGCTGAACAGAAGATTTATGAAAGATTTCCTCAAAATGAATTGTAGCACTTAAACGGACCTTTGCGTATTCAAGTCATACTGTCGAGCTCTTGCTTCCAGCACACGATTTTCTTTAACCAACGATGAATTTGTATCTTGCAAGTCGGCCAGTTGGTCTTCTAACGTTCTCAGCTGCAAGGAAAGACACATTTTTCGTCACATATTGAGTGTGGTCTACGGAGTAACTTACTCTTCTCTGATATTGGCCTCGAATTTCGTCGATCTCCGTTTCCTTCGTAGTGGATTCACGAGACAAGTCGGCCTTGAGACGTTCGGCGCTCATTTCTAAGCGGGTGATCTGCTGTTGTAGCTGTTGGTTGGTCCCGGCCAGATCGTCCAATTCTTCTTCCTTAAGAATAAATGTTAAGCAGTCGCGGAAACTATTCCAAGCACGAACCCTGCCACGAGTAACTTGTTCTCCGAAGAAGCCAGAACAAGGAAAGGAAGTCAGGCATACATACGGTGAGCCTAAATAAAAAAACGCCCGTCTTCATACCTGATCACGTAATTTGTTCTCCAGCTCCCTTTTCGCTTTCTGAAGAGCTGCTATACGCTCTCCCTCGCTTGCTGCATCAGTTCGTTCTTCAGCTTCACGCTTCAATCGAGCTACTGTCGTTCGCAATTCAGAATTTTCCGTTTTCAGTTCCTGAAGAATAATAATCAACATAGGAGGGAAGGAAACCTAATAGCCTTCTCTGTTTTCATGAATTTTCGAATATCTCTCACGATACCTCACGAGAAAGTCTCCCAATGTACCTGACAACATAGCCCCCAATCCCAGTGCTGTTTCGAATTGAAATAAGTTCAATACTAAAATTCTTCCTACTCTGACTGGAAAAGCCTAATTTCAAATCTCAAAAAGACGACACTTACAAATCACATCGAAAACTCTAAAGGTTACATTTTGGCAAGAACGAAGCAAAAAAAGGCGACTTGATGTATTGAGAGCAGGAGTAGTTGATGACAGGAAAGGTATTGAAAAAGAAAACTTAGATCGAGAGCCACGAAGGGAATGAAGAACCCATAGAACACCACGTAACCTCACCTATCTTCAAAAAAAAACGTAATGATGGGTCTCGAACCGGGCTTCGTCAGTGTGAGATCGGGTTAATGAGCTTTAGATGCTTACTCAAAGACCAGGTGTGTCACGATCAAGCGGGGAGCGAATCCTTGTTATGTAAAGACACAAAGTATCAAAACTACAATACTGATCAGCTTGCTCACTTGAAGTTCACCGGTCTTTCTTGATATCGCCAGTTGACACTCGTCTCTCTCCTTCTCGACTTTCTCCTTACTTTCCTTGACTTCCTTCAATTGCTCTTCAACTGCTCGAATGTCAGCATCAAACCTGTGAAGTGAATCCAGAATCTCTACAGATCGCTAATTTCTCTAGATAAGATCTGACCTCTGCTGTTTCTTCTCCAGTGTTTCATTTCGAGAACGAACTTTGTTCAATTCAGCTTCAACATCCTAAACAGTCCACCCTCTTTTTTTGTAAGATGAGCCTCTACGATATATTACCTGGAGCTGGGCCACAGCTCGCTGAGTCTTTGCTCGCAACTGTTCTTCAGTTTGCTGCACACGAACCAGTTCCGTTTTGAGCCCGGCAGCCTGATGTGGAAGCTTTTTGTGAAGTCAGAAATTGGAACTCGTATTTGATAGGCGTTCTTGAAGACAAGTGATTCCCCCATGTGATTTTCTATATGGGACGAACTGCACAAATACATTCGAGCAGCTTCACAAACTTTTTAGTATAGCGCAGAGCACACCACTGCCAGTTCAAAATGCTTGATTTCTAGAGGAAAAAACATCTACACGGAACTCCTGTAAAAGATGAAATGCTCTTATCTTCGAACAACAGGAAAACGTCTACCGAATAGCCCACAGGTTGATTTGTCAAGCTATCCCATTGCATAGATCTCCAGAAATCCCCAGATATCAAAGCAGTATAGGAAAGTTCTGGTATCAACACATGCCTACTCTTCTATTATTTTAAGAGCTTTCATCTCAAGGGCTACCTGAAATTCTAGCAACTAATATTCGGGTGTTCAAGACGATAGCCTCCCTACTACTTGAAACGGATACCAAGGGTAATTCGACTAAAACCATAGAAACCTTTGAGCGATAGCAGAGGCAGAGTCTTGTAGGGTATTCAATGCGATTATGCAAACTTTCGCCACCCATATTACCACATTCCAACATCTTTCACAACTTGTTATCACTTTTAACCTAGCCCCACGAAATTCTCAAGAGTAGTGTTTCCTCAATTCTTCCCTAGAGGGTTTCTCTACTGAATCTATCTTGATGCTTTAGATGCATATTCGAAGTTATTTCAACTTTCAATCGGATAAGTACACTGAGCAGTATTACTGGCAACTGTATTAGGTTGTCGGAAAAGTTTCTCGTCAAAATGGAAGGGGATTCCAATTATCCTGATTTTCCAATACAATCAACAAATTGTATATACCATCATTGCGGACCGCATGTTGCCATTTCGATAGCCTCAAACAACTTCCTTTGAACTCTTGTGCTAAGTACGAGGAAGTACGGACCCCAAAACAATTAACTCTATCGCACCTTTTCGTCGGACTCCAACTTCGCTGATGATGACACACGACTAATACGCTCATCATCGATAACTGAAACAAGCTGTTTGATAGACCTCAGAAAATCATTCTTAAAGCACTTTACACAAATTTTCATCCAGAAAATACTCTTTTGATACTTGATGGACATCGATAGACCTTTTAGCCTTTTAATTTAAATTAATTTTTGAATTAAGTTTTCGTAGCCAATTTTCTTCTCTGGGCGGTTTTCCATATCAGCTGGAAGTTGATATAATAAATATTTAACACAACAAAATATCTAACATCTGCATGCAGAATGGGAAATAAAAACCCACAAAAAGCCTCAATACTTCAATACTTCGTAACCCCATTGTGTGATCGTAATATACACCCTTAACAAAAAGCTACGAGCAAAAATGTTGAACAAAGCATCACACCTCCATCCCTCCACTGTTGTAGTCTCCTCTCCAGCTGTACTCTTGTCTGGCTTTCTCGATCCAGAGCTTGACTGAGATCATGCGCCGTTTGAACTTCACTGGCTAGTCGTTGCTCCAGCTCTTCGACCCTTCCTTGTTGTTGCGTCTTTTCAACACGAAGCTGATGAAGCTGCTGCTCGAGCGCACGAATTCTAACTTCGCATTCATGATGGGATGGGTCACTTCTGAAATGATACGCTCGCACTACTTCCTAATAAATACATATAAATGATAGTCTCTCGGCATACATCAATCGTTTGTCGGATGCGCCCTGCAGACAACCTCCATTCGAAACCGACGTGAAGTTTTAAGGGCGGGTGTGGTCTACCAAGAATTGCAGTGGCCACGCATGAACGAGTCAAGTCAAAAGTTTAATTTCCCAGTACGATATTGGTACCAATTGACAGCCTCCGAAGGATGGAGGCCACGCTTGAGCCTGGCCTGGACGAGCATTCGAGCCGGGGCTCGATTCCCGCACGCTTGTGCTATAGTTCGCAACTTACCCCACCTACGCCAATTTTCGGGGATATAAAAGGATAAAGTTTTTGGCGTTAATCAATCCCGTCTGAGGGATGCGCCCCCGCACTCGACTTCCATTCAGAATCGCAGTGGCGTAATGAGTGCGTATGTGGCCTATACAATGACTTGCGGTGGCCAGCCAATGTACAAGTCAGTGCTTTTATCCTCCCAGACGAGTCTGGTACCGATTTGCCGACCCCAGAGGGATGGAAGGCTTGGTTGGCCTGGGCGGGCATCGATTCGGGATTCGAACCCCTGACCGTGCGTGTCATATAGTGCGCCACTTGCCACTACACCACCTCCGCCTCTTTCGGGGATATACATAGAAAATTTTAGAATTTGGAGACTTCTTTCGAGGGAATGTCTCGAATTGAAAACCCACCTTATATGACGCATCCCGGTATTCAAACTTAGCGATCCCTTTTAGAACAATAAGTGGGAGTAGCATAATTACTGTGCGGGCCTTCTACCAGCAATTTTTATGCTAGTGACTTTCCAAAATAACAAATTAATCGTAAAGATTCCCTGCACAAACCTCGTGGCGGCAAGAAGCGGAATCACTTTTGTATACAGTCGCCACCACGGCCATTCTCGCACTTTGATGTAAGCTTTGCCGTTTTTCTAAATAGATTTTCTGGGCAACTTTCACGATTCTGAAAACTTTCAAAGCAACGGTTCTGGAAAGGAACTGCTATTAAAAAGGCCTCCAGTTATCATAAGGAAGCTAGATATTTTACATAGCCTGAAAGTTGCGAAAACCGATCTCAGAGCCCTGAAGTAAGGCTCTAGATCAATTTTCGCAATTTTTGACTTTTTTCATCAAGTTTTCCTTAGTAAATAGAATGCGATGCAATGCTGTTTTTCAAGTTCATATCATCTCAAATTGTAACTTAACTTCTAAGTGGTTTTCTCAAGCTATAGACCAGAGAATGGCTAATTATAATAAGTCCCTTGCCTAACCCTACTGCACCATGGTTAGCTTTTTTTCTCATGCAAGCCGTGAGATTCCAAACCGAAAAAGCAGAGAATGGAAAAAGTAGTGGCTGTCTTTGTAAAGTACCTGGATGCACTTGATAGCGGTCTCCAGAACACGCCTTCGCTGCAACCACTTTGCCGCGAGGTGTCTACGACATTCTCGCTGGAAGGCAGTTACCAAACCCGACAATGAAAGTTCTCGACGATCCTCTAGTTCGCAGAGCACATCGGCAGAGAGCAGAACCTGAATAAGAAGTAGGTTTGAAAAGATAGGGCACAGGTCTCAGATGTTAAAGGCATGGCATTTTTTACTAGAATGCTTAATGAATAGTACATTGCCCAGCACAATCTGCCATTACTTGGAATGTATTAGGAATGGTAAAATAAGCTTCCAGCATCCTGGTTCACTACGTGTTCGTGTTCATCTGTCTGTCATAGAACTCATGAAATCCCTCCTCTTCGAAGGCTGAAGCATTCAAACTTTGGTGGAATATAGGGATGATAGGACATGACCCTCACTACATTTTAGTTTAGCTCTCTCTGGCGGTGAATAATTGGTAAGAGTCTTCTGAAGTCAATCATATCATGTTAAGGATGCGCCACAGCAACCAAAATCGTAGTGGAAATTTGATCGCGTATAGCGGCCTTATTATAAACTACGGTAACCAGCAGATGTATAAGCCAGTGCTCTTATCCTCTCTGGCGACTTTGGTACCAACTAGCCGACCCTGGAGGGATGGAAGGTTTGATTGTCTACGCGGGTATCAATCCGGGATTCGAACCCGTGACTATCCGTGTGTGATGGTGCGCCATCTGCCACTATTCCGCCTTTTTCCCCTATGACGCTAGGAGCTCCAAGTTCAGGAGAGCAGGCGATGTGCAATGGAACGATCGATACAATTCATCTATTATGTTCACCGATCCCTGTTCAAGACCGAAGGAGTTTGAGACTGAGTTCCCGCGAGTTTGAAATGCATTCGGACTTTATCACAAAAAAATTGTTAGGTGTAAGGGGGGCGATCCCAGCTGTGAAATTCGCCCAAATTCTTCTAAAGTATCGCTCGATATGCTCATCTGAATTTTAAGCATTCACCTGACTGATTCCCAAGCGATATCTATGTTGATGTATGTCCATTCCCTCGAGAATCTTCGACACTGCAGCTCGATCATCCAGCGCATTATCGATAGATGAGTTCAGTTCGTCCTCGACCAAACATCCAAAGCGACGGCGAAAATCGCGAAATGAGACCCGTTCGGGATACCCTAAACTTATTCTAATCATTCAAACCCAACTAACATCACTGCTGTTCACTAACCTCTGTTGTTGGCCCTGATCGAGTCAATCAGGAGTATGGATCGCAGTTGACCTCGCACAAATGGTACATCAATTCCCTCGTAAGGTCCTGAGGCTGAGCGCATGTTTGGAGATGGTTGGATGCAATGCACAAAGTGGGAACGGTGACCACGACGAAGCGAGGAAAAAACGTAATCCTGAAATGAATTCTTTAATTGACCCTGCTGGTCAGATGCTTAGCCAGGACTATCAAGATTGGCTTATCATACTTTCTTCAAGATTTAGGCTTTTCTTTACTATTGGAAGGAAAAAGAACGGTCTTGGCATTGGTCATTAACGTTTTCGGAATTATTGAAGTGATTGAATTAAGTTCTGCTCATCGCTATATTTCGAAAGAATGTAAAAAGTCTTTCTTTTCGCTGAGCGTAGTTGCCTTGTTTCTGAACCGGTAAATGCCACAGCAACGGATACCTTGCTATATTTTTCTTTGGATTCTACACTTCTCCGAAGATAGTTCACTTCCATAAGGTGTGAATTGAAAGAAGCAAATAGAGCTGGTGAAAACAAAGCAAATCAATGGCTAATTATTGTGTAAACTTCTCCAACCTCCCATTTCCTTGCCCTGTTGGAGGAAGCTGTTAACCGTGCAATGCGGAAGAGCTCGATGGCAGAATTCCCCTTGGACAACGTGAGTGTCTTTACTGCGGCGCTGCTTCAAGGTCTTCGAGCGGCTCTCGGTCACCGCAATAAAGTCAAGCCGTAAATCCCATGTAGTGCGTTAGCGGAGCTTCAATCAGCAATAGGTTTTAATTTATTGGGTGAAAATTGTGACATCAGTGCAGGGCATCCAGAGCAAGCAGTCGGAAGTAAATAGCTGCATATACATACTTCTCCACATCCGAGCTCAATGAAACTGACTGGAAAGGACTGCATGATCAACAGAAAAAAGGTAGAGCAGTTCGGTTCATAATAAGCCTACCCCTCCCCATCTCAATGCCATCGACCAAAAAATTTTTAGAACAAACTCCACCGAAACTCCAATAATGGTTTCCTGCAACAAGTGCTATGATAAAGCTCAAAGAGAAAAAAATCAGTTACGAGCGGAGAATAAAGATATGACCGTCATATGCCGTTCGAAATTTCGATCGCACCCCTTCGATATTAGATTCGAATTGATCGTAAAAAAGCGCTTGCAAAAAAGTCATGCACCCCCACATACGATCGCACATTGCTGGAATTGCCCCTTGTCTTTCACATTCTTAAAGCAACTGCAACAACAATGTCAGACCGCCCGTACTGATGGCTAAGCAGGAAGGCAAACGTCGTATGAGAACGCAAAACACTACAGCAAAAAGTAAAGAATCAGACTAACGGCGATACGATGATTAGCATGTGGATGCGCAAATGTTTTCAAAGAATCGGTGACGGACGATCGCCGCCACCGCCGTCGGACTGGATTACAGCGAACAGGTGATCATGGATATTTCCTGATTGAGAGGGAAGAAATCATAGTTATAAAAACACTATCTAGCACGTTTAATGCGTCCTTTTCGAAATCGCTGTCATTTAAGGCTTTACAGTACTTCTCTAGCGTCGTAACTAACCGCTATGCCACAATTCTTCTCAGTTTCCTTCCGTTATGGATCTCATGACTGTTCAGTGTCTCAGCGATTCAGAAGGAAGGAAAACCGCTCTCAGGTGTGGAAATATGAGAGTCAAGAGATGAACTACGTATTATTTAACCTTTTCGAACAAGAAATTGAGAAGAAGAAAGATAGAATTAATGGCTTCCATAGAACTTCCGAATTTTGAGGTCCCTCGGCTACTGCAGTGTAGCATTACAAGCTAACCCTTAACTCTTACTGGACACATCGATCAGCTAATCTTGAATTATGGCAAGTCCGTTTTGCCTGGACAATCTTCTGCTAAAATCTGATCATCAAATCACGCTGATGATATCGGCCACGTCTGGCCTTAAGTCACCTATTCTCGTTGCTATAGCGTATTCGAATGCACTGGTAGAGTACCGGAAATTTCGGTGTGATTTAGCCGTAAACGAAGGGAAATAGCAAGTGAGGTAGCTGTAATAAAAATACAGAATCACTTCAGAAATAAAAATTGTATCTTTTCCGATTACATGACTAAAACACCTCTGACAAGACTCAGCTATACCGTGGCACATGTACCTCTACATAGAATATATGCACCAAGGTGAGCAAACGGTTGTGCCGACTGTGGCAAAGAAAAAGCATTCTGCCGTGTGATGCTCACTGTGTGCCTAAGCATTACGAGAGAGCTGCTAATTCCTTCGTGCAGTTCTGCGTGTAGCTTCCTGCTTGTGTAGAAGCCAGTTTCGCCAGTCATCAAAGATTATGTAGATACCGTTTCTTACCACTGTAAACTAAGAAAAAGAACATTTCGATGACGACTACGAGGATGGATTTGTTATCCCAGAGACATCACTAAATTTAAGAATTCGCTATTTTTGAATAATTACGAATTTTTTGCTCAACACTTGGCTACAATTCATGGGTTTCATGTACAAGTAATGGGTTCGTTAATTAGGTGAGCCCGCTTCGTATTGTGACCAGGCCGTAAGGCCTGTCTTTGCTCACACTGCCTCAACTTCCCCTATTCCAGACCTTTCACTTCTATAGATGGTACGAATATTGAGTCTTAAAAGCACACTGAAGCACCGAAAATCATCCTGGAGCCTAAAAACCGTGAAAGTGTTCTGTTGGGAAGACTGGAGGCATTGAAGCTGGCACTTGAATGATAATGTTCTTGCTTGAAGAGTGTCAAGCTAGCGTATTTAGGTTCTTCTACATCGTATAACACCATCGGTACCTACAGGTCGGCCCCTGAAGGTAGGAACAGAACACAGCTTTCGAGTCATCTCCTTCCCCTAGACTGGACTTCACGCAAGTAGGAAACTGAAGCATCGACCAAGAAATATAGGCCAGTGCGTGTCGAGATGATAGAAACGGACATAAAGCAATTAAGTACTAGGACGTCAAACATTAATTAGCTTCCTTGGAAACTAAAAAAAAAAGGCGGAGTCAAATTCACCTTGAAAAAAACGCTTAAAAAGTTTTGAAAAGCGAAATAATCATCAAACCTCTTCAACAACCACGCCAGTAGGCTTCATCTTCAATCGCAGAAGAATATGTTCAAAGGAGACAGGGTTCAAGAGAGTATTGAAGAGAGTATCTGGGGAACAAGCCCAATCGTAACTACTTCTGAACCGGTACGAGTAGTGATAGCGAATATACGACAACTGCCATTCGCGAAAATGTTACTTCAGAATAACAAAAAGTTAAAGATGCTGTACGAATCATATAGCGTTGATTGACAACCTTCAATGGCTTTGGAGAAGGAACGTGGAAGAAAGTATGAAAGGCCGTTAGATTCGTCCGAAAACATCAAGCATGCATAAAGGGAGGTTCCGAATTAGGCACGACGGAGCGGCGGACGCTAACCGGCTCCTACAAATCCGCTAACACTGCTCATGCAAAGTGAAAGTTCATCGCAGAGAGCTATGACCTGACAAAACTGTTCTCGCCCATCAGCTCAGCTATCGGAATGAAGCATCTCCTCACGTGAGATCGCAGCTATTTAAAAGCTCAGAAAAATGAGCTAATGCTTCACACCCCTTTCGAAAAGTGTGGACGGGACGCCGGGTAATGAGTACAACACACAAATTTGAAGTGTTAGGGGGAGACTTCGTGAATGGTTAAAGGAGACATAAAAAGGGAGAACGAAGGAAGAAGAAAGACAAACACCGATAGAAATTAATCAAATAACAGAAAAACCTAAGCAAAGCGAGGTACGAGAAAATAGGAAATGAGTGAATTCCGACATCAGTACGGACAACGTGGTTGAGTCGTTCCAATGGTAAACACGCCTTTCCTATAACCACGACGCCGATACATCCATACTGGGCTTCAATCTATTTAGGAGTCTTCAAAAAGAACCTATGGGAATGGAAAGATTATGGCGCCCAACAAGTTCCTCTGAAGGCACAAAAATGTCCAGTAAAGGTTGCAGGAGCTATGGAGGGCTGCTTTCTATGGTGGGTGTGTAACCTTGTCTTCCCAGATGTTCCGTCTTGATGCTGTCGAGTCCAGACCCGAACCCTTACTACCTATCCGAATCAGTGGACTAACTTCTCAGGGAGTGGGGAAGGGATGCCAGGTATAATAAGCTATGCATTTCTTCATCTTGAGCTTCATGCTTTACTCAAAATGACAACTCCGAAACCAGAAAAACACGTCAGCAGACCACTGGCTCGATATCGTCCAGAAGGTCTAACTGGATCCTGAGCGCCAGGGAATCATTGTGCACAGGATGTCCTGCGAAAGTGAAAGAACCATGGGACTGTCCAAGATGAAATCTGGTTACTCGCGTCAATTTCAAGAATGAGTAATGACACTACTCGAACAACGATGAAGATTGATTGAAGCCTCTGATTAGAGAGTTTCAAGAGTGCGACTTCGTCGGAACGCTACCGTCAAGTGAGTAAATGGTAGACTTAATACGATTAGTTTCTCGGCAGCAAATAGTCTCGTCTTTCTAAGCACCAGGAAAACCTCTGAACAAGCAAACGACATTTTTTCTGAAGAATTCATCGACATTGTCTGCTACTCTCGAAAACCCCAAATATTATGATGTAGAGAGTCCCCATTCGTTCTTCTTCGCCATCAAGTAGAGAGAGTAAAAACAAGAATGAAGCGAACTTCACAAGGGAATTCCGCCGACATCTTTCTAGCCAGATAGACTCGAACCGACATTGAAAATGAAGTGGAACCGTAGAAGTGGAACGAAAGGTTTTTTCTGGAATTTCTTTTTGGTTAGTTTATGAGGTCATTAATGCTGACAATTAAGCATCCATTGTAAATATGCAGAGGTTGAGTTGTAGATCCCTTGTTAGCCAGAGTGGAAAAACCAGTCCTAGAAAAGTATTATCCTACTATATATAACGCGCTAAGTGTGTCTGTTGGTTTGTCTGTCTGTGTGTGTTGTGTGTGTGTGTGTTTGACCGGAAATTCATAACTCCGGTTCCCGTTGACCTAGAGAGTTCAAGTTTGGTAGGAGTACAGGCGGCGAGATAGGAACACTAATGGTGGGTGGCGGGACCGGACTCCGCCCACAGGGGGCGGGGTTTGTGCGAAATAAGTGTGTGAGCGGAAAGTCATAACTTTTGTCCCCGAGAATCTAAAGCGCTCAAACTTGGTAGGAGTACCTAAGATAGGATGGGAACGCTTATAATGGGTGGCAGGATTGAGCTCCGCCCACAATGGGCGGGGTTTGGGCAAAAATTCATAACTCCTGTCCCTGTGGACCTAAAGCGCTCAAACTTGGTAGGAGTGTAGGCTGCAGCATGAGAGCAATCATAGTGGGTGGCGGGGCAGGACTCCACCTACAGGGGGCGGGATTTGTGCGGAAAATCATAACTGCAGTCCCCGTGGACCTAGAGCGTTCAAATTTGGTAGGAGTACAGGCGGCAGGATGGTAACAATTATGGTGGGTAGCAAAACCGGACTCCGCCCACAAGGGGTGGGGTTTGGGCAGAAATTCATAACTCCTATCCCTGTGAACCTAGAATGTTCAAATTTGGCATGAGCACAGGCGGCACAATGGGAACACTTATACTGGGTGGCAGGACCGGACTCCGCCCACAATAAGTGGGGTTCGAGCGGAAAATCATAACTCCTCCAAGGGCGAGGCTTGCAGAGAAATGTCAAAATGGACCTAGAGCGATAAAACTCGGTACGAATACGAGAGGCAGGGTATGAACACTGATGCTAGGATGCAAGACTAAATTCCATCCCAAAAGGCTGGGTGTGAATGGATACCGTTAGTTCGGACCCAGACCGTTGAAACTCGGAGGCACAGGGAGTTGGCTGGAAACATTGATGGTAGCTAACATAGTAGACTCAGCCGCGATGAAGTCTCTGAATACTTTTTTTTTCTTTGAATAAGCGCCTTTGTGATATTATGCGATGATCCATTCGTACACAGCGAAGACGGCTTACAGAAAAATCACTCTTAATTCAAAGCTAATATGAAGGTGTACAGCTTTCAAAGAAAAAGGAGAATCCGAAGTGTTATTTACGCATAACAAATTTCTCACAAGAAGGAGGAGCGCTCGGCGTAGCCGGGCGAACCCGTAAGAAGGAGAGAAGCCCGGCGTTAGCTGGGCGGCCCGACTGGTGGAAAGATATCACTCTTGAATTTCGGGTACCAAATTGTGAATACGAGTACATCCTATGATGTTAAAAAGGACAAAACTCCGGCGTACAGCGTAGAGGGCGCCTTTTTCAGCTTCTGCTGCCTTCGTCAGCTATTTTTGATGTACTCCCTTAGGCCACCCATCAAGAGAACATTCGAATTTCCAACGTAAGTAAACGGACATAGGTAACGTCGGCAAAATTGTGCGGCCATAGTTGAGGAAGAATGAGTTCTCTCTGATACAATTTCTTGCCTAAACCTTCAGAAATTATTCAACTGTCACATTTTTGGTATTGTTCCGAAATATTGTTATCTAATCTACGTAACGGAAAATAGAAAGAGATCCCCAAGAAGAATATCTATGCAGAAGGTTGTATACAACTCAACTACTTCTACGATTCCAAAGGCGGAGGAAAGGCTATTTACGAAAAGAAATCTACGACAACAAGTGTTTTCATCATTTCCATTTTCTTCCTTCACTGATAACCATTCAGTAACTAACTCAATATCACTTTACCCTGAACATCGCTGTTCTTATCCTACCATCGCAAATAGCACCTTCGGATTAGCTTAATTCAGTCCAAGCTATTCAGTACCCAATCACCAATTCATTGTGGGACATTACTACCCAGATTCTGCCCTCGCGAAAGAATGTATGTTCAGTCCTATGAATGAAGAAACCTCAATTTCCAATAAAAGCGTAGAAGCTCTTCGAGTATGTCCTAGTTCCTTCATCGAAATTGTCCTGTACAACAAACACTGGCTCTTCCAGATGAGATGCCCTCAAGAACGATCGCAATTAAGTCAGGAAAAAAGGTGACAATCAAAGCGATGGAGATGTAAGATTACGATGACTCAACAGTGACGAAAAGTTCAGACGCCTTAACATGAGAGGTAAAAATGCAGTGTCATCTGAAAGAGAAGTACTCTTAAGTTTTGTTCTTATCTTCAGCAGCATCTATCTATTGATGGATTCTCAAGAATGAAAGGTACACCGGGGTTCTCCTCACCTCATTAATTTCCCTTTTTAAACTACCTCTGTGAGTAAAAAGCAAGCTGAGCAAACTAGACGAAGTTACTTACAGTTTCCGACGTATGCCACACTCTCGATATCCACTCATTCCAATTCAAGACAGTGCGGTGGTGATACTACTGTTCAAGCACGCCAAAAATTAATAGAGCACTTTTCTCGGAGCAGACGTCCATCGCTGCTTTCCTTTTGCAATACAGGACCACTAGAGTTCCTAAGCAGCAGCGAATATTATATGAAAATCAATACCGTTTTAATTGGTCACTACGTGTGTTAAGTCGTTCAGGCAGTATCCGCCGAAAACTGAGCGGTAAACCAGATTTTTTCTGAAATGTTCCTGAAGTTTTCTCACAAGTTTGGCGAGTTATGAACAAAACTTCGTCCTCGGACGGATCCGAACTCATACTTGGGCAATCCGGGTATGGTAGTGCATGTAAGTAGCAACTCCAGAATTTCATAGAATTGCTACCTAAGGCCACTCGTTATCCACTTGCCGTGCGCGGAGCGTAGGCAGGTTTCTTTCCTAGCTTATTTTATCCTGTAACAGCCGTATTTTCCCCCTATGTTCGACATGTACTTCTTCGGGTCCAAATCTAACCACTTCGCTGCTGAAGCCCTTCGAGACGTGTGTCAAGCATTTAGCCTTCAAGCAGCCCTGTGCACATCTCCTGACCCTTCAAAGTCGGAAGCAAGAAGGTTGTGGATGAGCTTGGTCCTGAACAATCAACTGCGATATAATGAAGTCTTCGGATATGATATGCTTATACAAAAGTGCAGTGTCCTCACACAGTATTTCTATAGAAATCACCGAAACATTCGAGATAAGAACTTGGACATGTGAGTAATTTTCAGCAAACACTCCGATAGTATTCTTAAATATTGTATTTTCGTGCGTGCGTGTGCATCTGCATGTCTGTATGAAATTCATATTTCCCCTTCCTCTAGATAAAAATTTTCTTACTTTGAAGAAGTGCAGAACTATGCTGTGGTGAATCCGATAAATCAATACCAGTATAAATTTAACTCGCAATTGGTCAAGCATTCGCACTCTCCTTTTCGGCACTAGGACGATTTGAAAGTCATGCATGAAGGAAATGAATGATAGATCGCTGCAATGAGATCGAACAACGTCGATTTGTCATGTAATTGGCCGAGTATTCCTAGCACACCTCTTTCTGGAAGGGGTGTGTGTCAAGTCGTGCGTCCGAGGGTGCACGCGGCAAATTGCGCGGCGAAGTTCGTGGCGAATTTGGACGACTCCGGCGCATATCATTGGGGCCAAAATCTGAAGTAGAGTAGATTAGGAAGGTCAGCTGATCCTACTATTCTACTGTACTTCAAAATTGGGCCCAAATAGTAGGCGCTAAAGACGTCAGAATAGGTATGAATTTCGCCGCGCCATTTGCCGCGCGCACCCTCGGACGCACGACTTGACCGTCCCCCTTCTGGAAGTAGTGTAATCAAATTTTCAGTGAATAGAACTCTCATGATGGAAGTGTTCTAATTTTGAGGGATTAGAAAAGGCATAAATAAAATTAATGGGAAAAAGAGCTTGGCGTAATCGATAACACTGGCAAATGGGCTTTTACTCAGAAACCATATCAGTAAGTACCTTGCCATTGTTCTTCTACCAGAGGCCTGCTCAATTGTGTTTTGTCATCACCAAGGTGACTGACAAGCAAATCTGCCTCATCGCTGTTCAGCTTTCTGGTTTGTAAACACGAAAAATAGCCAGAGTTTTTCAAAAATCTTCACCTTTCTGGTAGCAGTAATTAACGAAAACTATTTATGTATCTATCAACTTACTATTTGTCCACTAATATTCGTGAAGAAGCCACTGATGGATCTACGAGCATTCAACTCGAATTGCGCAGCCTGGGTGGCACGGCGTAACTTGCTCGCATCGCTAGGCAATGAAGTACCGAAAAGGCTGACCAGGAGCGGGCTAAACACCAGTTGGCTTACAATCCCTGCACAGGAGAAAAAAGAAGCAGAATCTCTCCAACCTTTTGCTTTGAATCAGTAATGGACGAGCAGCAGCACCACTCTCGCATGGTTGAGCTTGTTTTACCCATCCGCTAATATCATATGTCGTCGGATAGCAGGACATGGCGTGCTCTAGGACAAATTGCATAGGACGGCTGGCACGACGTATGAGTCTGCAAAAAGTCCGATAAAAACACAGTCAAACACCGGATTCAAGTAAAATTCAGATGAGGAAAGAACTGGAATGAGGAGTAGAAAAATTATAAAACAAAATGAAATGAAGAAAGCTAATAGATGCAACAACAGGATGTGAACTTATTCAAGACTTCTTTAATAGTTCGCAGGTATCGCTCTCTTAGGAGCTGTTTTAACCGAAATACCGCATACCTGGAGTCATCTCCAAGATGTACGAAAATTCTTTCCAGGAGACTCTCATCAGTAGCACCGGGGAACATTGATTCTTCTTCCAAGATAGCAAATAGTCCTCGCTTCTCTTCAGAACGTCGGTCTATGTCAGTACACGACAACTGTAAAAAGGAATATCAAATAAATAGCGGCCTCGGACAGCTTCGAAAATTTTGAAGGTGAGTTATAGATGAATACAAACCAATTGCTGTCGTTGATCCAATAGCCTTGTTAAAGGGCATGGTGAAACCAAAGGCATTTCCATTTCCACATCGATCTGTTCGCGAGAGTAAACCTAAAGGGGGTGGATCAGCGTGCGAGCAAAAATTTGCCAATACTGAGAAATTTTTACCGCAGAAAATTATATTTAGAAACGACCACAGGTGTTCGATCAAAGTCCAAAACCAAATTCATTCAAAGTCTTTGGTGTATTCCAAAAGATGGACTGATGATGAAAGGAAGCTGGACCCACTTCCTGTGCCTCCACAAAGCAGACATTGTAGAAGAGTTCAACGACGCGTTCGTTAATATAATTATAGACAAGATCATTGAGACCAAGAACTCGTTGTCCATTCGCTTCCACCCAGGTTGAGTGAAATGAAGAGCCAGTGTAATCAAGAATCTAAAAAGTATTTATTTCAGTGAACCTATGGTAAAAATATGCTTAGTGGACCCCTTAGAACAAAATTAAGGGGAACACATGAGGTCAGAAAAAGAGATAGGACAAAACAATTGAAAAGATTAGATTAACGGATAGCGTTTTCAAGATACATTACTTACTGAAATCCACGTGCAAGCTGCATTCGACAGGAGGGCCTTATTAACGAGTTCAACAATCGTATAGAAGAGTTCTTGATAAAGACCAGAGCAGAACGAAACCAAAGCTTCAGGAGCATCTGGTCCACGAGAAGTGAGGGCCATACGGCTGAAATCAGTCTATTAGTGGGCATCCAACAGCAGAAAGTATTCCCCGCACCGGACCAAGCATATGAGTATTATAACATCCAATCACAACACAGATTAGCCGGTATAACTTAAACATGATACGCTTGGCCCAGTGGGACTGTTCGAAAGAACTGACCTTGCAGCAGTGACCTTTGCAGTAACAGTACTGTTTTGAGGTCTTTCCTCGAAACAAAGCATTTCCAAGGTCCTCCGTTGATATTCCTAGAAGAGCGGCAGCTTGCTGAGCGTGGGCCACTCGAAGGAAGTGAGCACGCTGGGCACTGCCTGGTGTACAACCAGCAGCTTGAATATGGAGAATCGCCGCAAGAACAGATGAAATTGCCGAAATTTGACTTTCAGAGACGCACAGTTCCGTCAATGCATGTATAAGACGATTCCATGCCTCAAAAATCAAAACCTTTGAAATAATGCTGGAAATGAGAGAAGCCAATTTTACCTCCTTGGCACTTTGCCGATCTTCTTCCTTGCAATATGGCACGATCGCAGGCTGCTCAATCGAGTCCAGTTGAAGTCGTTCACGGAGTGCTCCCTCTGCCCCTTCCCATAAGTAATAGAACACATGGAAGGACGCTTCACCGCTTCTCCTCCTCACTACGCGATCTGACTCTAACAGCGACACTTGTAGTCGAGCTGATCTAAAAACCAAAAAAAAATAAGCGGAAGTAAGAAAGGATTACTTCAAAGGACATACCTCAGCGCAGCAGCTTTGTCAAAGCCAAGTGAAAACAAATGAAGAAAGCGGGTTGAATCGCGGTGAAGAGGTGACGCTGCATGACCAAAAGCTTCAACCACACCCAACGCTAATGCCAGCTTTTCATCTGAACGCAGAAAATAAGCATCCATTATAAAGTAGAACATCCAACTAAATCCATAGACATTGACGAAAATACATTCCATATGACCAGTTCAGACTTATGTTTTGTTTACCACTGTTTTTTCGCCGCAGTGCATGATGCGGAAGTCTCGCCATGTTGGCAAAGTTCTATATGTTTATTCTTAAGAATCGAATAGCTAGATAACCCAAAAAATAGATAATCGGTACGATCAAAAGGGTTTCGTAACTTCAGAATGTGAAATTATACGCGAACAAAAATTGGATAAAGAAAAATTCACAGGCGTTATCATATGAAAGTGCTAAGCTGCTAAAACTTCTCCTATAAGCTTTTGAATACTGAATAATGATAAAAGAGAAACTGTAAGAGCGAAATTTCTTTCATATTCTGATCCAAGCCAACTTCGTTGTTAAGAGAAATGGCATAAGCATAAAAGGTATCTGGTGCGAATACCCCGATAAAGCCGAACGTTTTCTATTCGAAATCTTTCGTTGCCAACTTTCACAGTAACTCTTAACCATCTAACAAAACTTCTTTGAGCATCTTCGCGGAGCTTACTCCAAAGTAATTGAAATTCAGAGTTTCACGACGTTTCCATAGAAGAAAGTAAGACACGCCGGTAGAAGAACTCACATGGTAAGCTGCGCGTCCATCCAGCTACTTCCGCAAGATAATTGTACAAAGTTTCGGAGTTGGGTTGTTTTTCCGCTACCGCTACTGCCTGTTAGCACAATGCATTGATTATGACCCGTCATTTGAAGATTTCTGAAAGTTACCTGTTCAAAAACATAAAAAGAGATCCCATTAAGGGTTCGAGAGGAAAAATTACAATCTATTAGGGTATATGAACAAAATAGGACTCACCTATATACCTGCTGCGCAGTAGCATAAATATGAGGAGGCATTTGTCCACGCCGACATCCTTTGAATAAGGAAACGAGCCGATCTTGACCGGACTGCGCCTTCTTCGAAGGAAGTGAGAGAGACAAGACTAATGAGACCAGCGTTTGTATATAGCAGGTTGCACCCGAACCTGAAACCGCCGTGCATACCCGTTAAAAATAATATAAAGAAAGGCTAAATGAAGGAGATTACCGCTGCCGCAGTAAATGTACAGCACTCGTCTCGTTAAGATAACAAAGCGCAGCCACATCGCCTGGCCCGATCCAATTGGGTTGGGGTTCATCCTGTCGATATCAGTCGAATCAACCAGTCATTTCACGGCCCGCAACCCGAATTAGAGCTCTTCCATCAGGAAGAAGTTCGAGAAGCCGTACAATTGTGTAACCGCCCTTGTGGATAAGCCAATACCGTTGCTCTTCAGGAATGTCCTAAAAGAACAATTTTTTATTTCATACAAACAACAGTTTAATGAACATCATCAAGAAAAAAGAAAAACTTTTACCTCGTAAAGATTCGTATTGATGTGGCCTAGCATCAACTGATCATCGTCAACTCTTCACCAGTCTGTCGGTGTTTTCGGTCGCAAAATTCTGCTAACTCGGGAACGGACTTTACCTCCAGAACTGGGAAAGGTGTAAGATTGAAGTTATAAAAAATCATGCACTTTCTTACAGAATCTAGAACTCGCCGTTATATTAAGTCAAAAAAGGAAAAAAGTGATAGTAAAGGAGTAAAAAAAAAGAGGGTACCTATTTGATCCCCAGCACTCCTAATTGCATTCTGCAGCTCATCTCGAGACATAGCGCCACACTTTTACCGTCCACTTTGATCAGTTGATCTCCAGGAAGAAGTCCATTCCTGACAACGCCTGCGATTACTGGGAATGAAAATTGCGAGAGAAAACCATCATAGCGTGCTTGATTTACTCTTTAAATGCCAACAGAAGTATTGCTTCAAATTTAAATTGGAACACCCCTTTGCTAAACCGCCAAGGGCCAAAGCGGATCAGGAAGACAAAAAAACTTCAAACCACCAACTTCAAAAAACTACATTTTGAAAAAAGCTTAGAAACAATGGAGATATGAAGTCAAGACAGCTAAAAACAAGAAAAGCAGAAGAAGGAAACATCAAAGCAACCGGACTTCACAATCATCAGGCCGTGGTGGTCCTGTTCGCAGGTTCGAAGGCTCTGCGAACACTACTGTTCTCAAACCACCATGCCTGTTAGAAAGGGAATTGCACACGACGAACAGAGAAACCGAAATCTCCTGAAACATGAGTTCAAGTGAATTTCAGGTATTGCACTATGGCCCAATAGTCATAATACGAAGTGAACTACCTGTGATACCCTTATTCAGCACCAGTGTGCGAACTTTTGACTTGCACAGCTGCTAGTGCGGGTAAAGCAAGACCCTTAATGATTAACCTCTTCAATTTGGGGAAGGAATTGTGGTTGAAATCCCGTGATCTGTTTTTAAGTTAGGTGAAATGTGAAGTAGTTATATTGTAGCTTTGAAAAATTACAATCATAGGCAGCGTTTTCAAGTTATTCGAAGACGTGAATGTCGTTTCCCAAAATGGGAGATAGGTAAAGTAAAAGAGTAACATCAGCCGACCCAGAAAGAAGCTCATTAATTGGAGCCAAGGATGACTTGCACCTTTACTCCAATAATTTGAATGCTTGTACATTTAACAGTAAGTGAGTATTATAAGCTGAGAAAAATGGGCGAAACTAACTTGAATGTTGAAGTCCTTGGGTGAAATCAAAACCCCGTACCGACGGCAACACCTCATCTGAAACAAATAAACTGTCGATTGCTATCAATTTCGAATTCAAAATGGTAACACAGTAAAGAGCAACTATACGTGACGAACCTAAAAGTAATTTCGGAGTACTGATAAGAGCTACCATCCCATTCTCGAAAAGAACCGATGGACTTTAACCGTCGGTCCTTCCTAGTAGACGATTAGACGCTGGCCCTTCTGCACTACGACTTTTTTAGTGTTCATCAGGGAACTAATATCTTTCTAATACTCGGATTTCTTCTTCTTGCAATATTATGCACGACTCCAAAAAAATGGAGGGCGCGTCGTTGCAATGTATCTCACGAGTGTGCAACGAAACGAATACACAAAGGTCACACAGACGCCAACTCTCCGAAAGCCAGCCCTTGTGGAAACATTCAAGTGCACCTTGATGACTCCGCTACCGTTCCAATTTCGGCACCACTCTCGCGCATTTGCGTATTTCAAGGGTTAAAATACAAAAAACGATGATTGGGATCAAGCCTCGAGCCTTTCAAACTTTTTTTGAGGCCTCACTTTCAAATCTAGAAGAAGAGGTTGCAAACGAAAATGAATAGGACACTCGGTCCCAACCTTAAAAACAAGTCTAACACACTTCTTCTCAGCCGAGAAGCAAATACTATGGGGCTATTTTTATAAACACTGCACAGCTTCACAGCCACATGGACTTTAGTCAAGGGATGGCCACTCGGCTCCTTTTCTCCCTCAATATGGAGTTGGATAAATTCTGAGAAAGTGTTCCAAAATCATGTTCCACAAAAACAATGCAACATGCCCACTTCAGCGAGTGATAGCGATAATATAAAAAGCTGCATGGATATGGCTTCATTATGCGAGTTTCTGCTCCCTAACAACTCCCAATTTGTAAAAAAAAAACAGTGAGCACCGCTCGAATATATCTTGTACAGGAGACTTCAAAAATCATTATGAATTTTATTTGAGTAGTTTGTAAAAATTTTCTCTCACGTCATCACACGATAGAAATCAAATAATGTTGTGAAACGAAGAAAAAACCAAGAAAAAAATGAAAAAAAATGAACAAAAACATAAATTACAAACCTTTTGCGATCACTTCATCCTCCCCGTCAACAGCAGCCATAGAAAATTTTGCTTTTGGTACATCATAAATAGAATTAGATTCAGGAGCAGTAGAGCCATTTCCATCTGGCATGTTCTTCTCTGACTTATGTAAAAAACTGGGAAGAATAGTTCGCTTAGGTGGTACAGGCGGTTTCTGTTTGTGGGCGTCTATCACTGGTGCTTCATCCCGGTCTTTCTTTCGAAAGAACATCTGTAATGAAGAAAGTTCACAGATCAGGAGAACATTGTTTGGAATGAGTAATACATCCATTAAAAACTATCGAGAACGTGGCAGAAGTACAAGTAAAGAGAGCAATTCAAGAAAAAGCGTCGAAGGGCGAAAGTCTACAAAATTTCTCTTAGAAAATGCAAAACTTCCAAGCCTTTTATTTTTCACGAGTGGGCACAAACTCTCCGAATGAAAAAAGAAACGAATGCATTCATATTCGGGAATTTCAAAAGGCCATCTATACACGTAGGCTTAGGAAACGCCCGAGATCTCTAATGGGAATAGAAATGCGAAGGGAAGATCGAATAAGATAAGCGAAGACTAGAATGCCAGGAACCAGTTATGCTACTAGCTCGATACTTGAGCTTTCAAAGTGCAAAATCAATAGCATGTGTACATGTTACTACGTTCTCAGAAAAGTCACGAATAAACTCATAATGCGAAAAAAAATAACGGACTTCACACTTATACAAACAAAAAAGAACATTCTGTCGCCGGGAATGATCCCTTGGCCATTCATGGGAGCAAAAACAGAAAATACAGGTGAGATTTTGGCGCGGTTAGAGACGAGGGAACAAAGAGAATGAGAGGGCGTCCGATCGGTTGGTGCCCGATGAAAAGAGGCCGCCGCAACTCGTTCAGACCGTTTTGGCGCTAATCGGAGCCGTATAATTTGTACTCACAAAAAGTCTTGAAAGGTTCACGAGCTATAGTGGATTGGACGATGTTGTTTGATGACCGGACAAAGCGCCTTTCGCTATGGATGAAGTCGACGCAACCAATGGTCGTCGTTTGTTTGCATAACCCCAAAGAACAGCTCGCAGCCTCACTGTCAATACGAACTAACACATTGCGGGTTTTTTAGCACCTTTGCATCCAATTATTCAATGTTTGAGTAAACCCTGGGGATGGACCACCTCGAAACGAAACTCAATCACATGCATGGGATTGTATGGTGGGTTATATCATAGAGATAGTTTAGAACAGAAATTCAATATGACCAAGCAAAAATCAAGGGTGCATGAAGAAAGATGGTCAGAAAGTCCAGCTGTTCTCCAGGTAAAGATCCACTCCTATTGGTCCTATATTCATTATGCATATATGTATACATGTAAGTCGGTATTGTAAACTGGAAGTAGGACAAATACCGCTTCTAATTCGAATTCTTTGGATAAATTGTAGACAATATTTGGGTTATTGTGATTTTGTAAATGGAAGTGAGTGGGAGGAAATTCGGAGATACGGTTCAACTAGGCATGGGAGCGGTTATAAACACAAAAAGGGGCCTGCGCTACGTAATGACCGGACAATTGCACGGATTATATTGGCAAGGATTTCCAAGTTCGTAAACACGAACAACACGCTGACCACAACGTGGTTCCGCTGGGTTTCCAGCGTGCATTATGTTATAGTAGTAGAAGTACACCGCACCAATAAAAAATCTCAATTGATCTATCAATTCAATCAAGATCCGAGCTTTCATAACATGTTCCTCATTCGTAGATGATATAGCTGTACATACTTCAATTTTTACCAAATATTCAAAAGCAAATGGAAGAACGCACAATCATCCTCCCTCACCATACCATGGTGTGCCTAAAGTTCTTATCAAGAACTGTCGGTCAACAAGTCGTTGCAATGCAGCAAAGCCGATGAGAATTACGTCAATAGGACCGGACCCGTCAAAGCCGTAAACTAACAAGCCTTCCACAATGTTAAAATTACTATGAGAGACTCCTTTATTGGGGTTAAGAAGAGTGGAACGCGATTGTAGAAGAGCGGACTGATAAACCAAGGAATTCCCAAACGCAAACACTATCAGCGAAGAATGCCTGTCTCGTGATTCATCTGCATACTTATAGCGGTACAAAACCGCTAGCTAGCAACGTCAAAAAGGCGTTCGTATTGACATGACAAGCGTGACCTGTTCGCGCCCAGTTAACGGTCTGATATTACCAATCCCATTCCGTAGTGATTGATTTACCACTAGTGCTTCACAGAAGTAGAATCAATAGGGAAATGGGAACCGTCGCTGACCAGTCTAAGCAAAATCTTGACCCCTTTGAAACTCCCTTTATCTAAAATCGATCCCTCCGCTGTACTGAGCGAAGGATTCCCAGTTGAATGGCCAGATGGCTCAATCAATGTGGCAACAGCTTCGAAAATCGGGCATCGACCTTACTTTCAATTCCGCTGTCAAAATACAAAAATCCATCAACACAACAACAAGCTCTCGCACCGCTTGATTTTCAGCGTCTCCTCAAATGACCCGTCAGAGATGTCCCCCTATCATCTTACTTAAAGCAGGACTTAAAAATGGTTCTAGGAGTGAGGAAGAGAAACATAATTTCCCCTTCATCAGCGCCAACATATATTGGGCGTGCATATGAGCATAATTCGGAAATGGCCAACTGCCTCTGGAGAAAGTTCAGCTATCGAATTCTGGAGGCAGGTTCTAACTACTTGTCAGAAAAAGCGCGAAACAACACCGAGAAAACAATTTGAAAGCCTGGCAAGAAATCATAAAAGCCGACGCCCGTCCTGTCATGGACCATATATATGCCATGAATACCATTACACTTAAGGGACGGAAAGGAATTCGGAACAACTCGTAGCGGTAGACTCAAAAGGAAAAAAAGCGGGCGAAAAAATCCAACTCACCATCTTGAAACAGATGCTTCCGAAATGCCCAATTATGGAAACACCGTAAGCGCTGAAACGACACTCAACTTGCAGCCAAATAAACGAAAATAAACACTCTAAATAACACTTGGAAATATTGGCATACTAACTTGAAGCAGTTTTACGGCAGAATTCTTTGTGAATACAGAAAAACACTCAAGTCCAAGTTCTTTCCCTACGGCTAGATCAGATAATTTCGAACAGAAATGATGCAAGTAGACTGCACAATCCAAAAATCCAATAACAATTCTGGACTGCGCCTATTTCCTATCTCGATGAAATCACTCACATTCATGTGATAATTCATACAATGTAATAAAAGAAACATTAAACTGTTATTGAATGTTGTTCGCTACCCGATATTCCTATGGATAAACAATGCCTGATCAGCTTGAAGATTCGGAAATAGGACTTTATCAATCAGACAAAATGTATCACAGAATGTCAACAATGCTACAATTCAAATAATTAAAAAATTACAAAGGATTAAAAAATCATTAGATAAATCATATGGATTCGTAAAAACATGTCTAAAAATGGAAGTAAATCTTATGCAGCACTGTACAACAACCACTCGTAATCATCGGGCGCAATCAACGGCTTACATGCATGTTTAGGATTATAACAACTTATACCGTATATTAAAAACAATGATATTGCGAAATTTCGTTCCACAACAACTCTAAACACAACTAATTGAGGCGCGCACATTTCAAGCATTGTTAAATTATTGAATTACTGGTACCGAGAAGTTCATCTCACTCCTGGCAAAATAAATAGAACTTCATCAATGATATGGAAAAACTTAATAGGTTTAAGAAAATGCTACAAAACACTTGTGAAAGTTTTAAGTAAAGGCTCCTACTGCTCGTCTTCAAGCCGCACCTCTATCAGTTTCCTGGTCCCCACCAGACTGCACCCTGACTGTATCTTCTATTCCGTTCGGGCTCGCTTCTGTAGTGTTCGGTTCCAGCACAGTCCTAACCGGCTTGTCGGCCTTACGCCACAAAGTTACTTCCTAAAGAAGTGAAAACATAGAGCAGAGTAATAGGGTATCGGAAAAAGTAAGCAGAACCGTTTTGTAAAAATGGCCTACCATCAAGGGCAAGACTCAAGTGAAAATATACTTGCTATGGTAATTTAGAATTTTTCTATTTGTCGAGGCAGTGCTAGCAAATTAGCACTAGCATGAAGCTGACTTATATCCGTCACCAGTGTTCCACCACGAATGGGGAAAATCTACCTTCAAACACGGCTTGAGATAAGTAACGAGTATGGCTATCTGATGTGATGAACTACAAGATAATCACGTTACTGTGCTCAAATCACAGCTTAACATCCCGTATGCACGGCGCCAGATTTTCACAGTTCATTAGTAACGAGTGATAGCATACTGCTAACGTGGATCAACCCAATAATCATTGACAACCCAATTCTGGGTTTCCCACTACATTATCTGCACCCATTAACAATTTATGTGGTTGCTCTATTCATGAAGAGGAAGAGGAATAGGTACTTGATGATATTCACAGAATAATAATCGCTATCGACTGGTTGGAATGACTGTGGCGCAGAAAGCGCTATGCTATGATCTATGCTGTCAATAACATACACCGACATAATCTTGAGTATATGCACTCTTAACTATCGCATTTTCAGTTTGTGGTGGTTTCCATATCATTGCTACCTTCGTAACAACCATGGATACTTTTCCGGACGGAGAGACCCACGGACAGAGAGACCGGTAAACAAACCGATTCACCAAATTAGTAACTGCATACAAAGAAAATTTGAGGAGACAACCCAAGCGATATGAGAAATTATAAAAAAACATTGGAAGGAAGAGAGTTCAGAAAACGATTTTTTGCCAATTATTGAACCATGTGGGGGTGGAGGTGGTGTAGTTTCAAGTGGCACACTTCACACAGGCATGGTCAAGGGTCCGATTCCCGGATCAATATCCGACTAGGCCAACCAAGCCTTTCATCCCTCCGGGGTCGGTTAATTGGTAGCACAGTCGTCTGGGAGGATAAATGCCCTGACTTGTACATCGGCTGGCAACCGCAAGTCTTTGTGTAGACCACGTACGCATTTATAACGCCACTACGATTCTGAATGGAAGTCGAATCCGTGGGCAAATCCCTCAGACGGGATCGATAACGCCCCAGAACTTTATCCTTTTATTGAACAATGGAT
This sequence comes from Haemonchus contortus, assembly GCA_000469685.2. NCBI lineage: Eukaryota > Metazoa > Nematoda > Chromadorea > Rhabditida > Trichostrongylidae > Haemonchus > Haemonchus contortus. The sequence continues at coordinate 34,734,982 of LS997565.1, forward strand.
AAGAATGTGTTCTTTCTATCCAACATTTGAAAGAAGAAATACCTGCTGTTTGAAGTACCGCCGATCCTCCTCGTCGACCAAAACCAGATTCAAAAGATACCTAACGGAGAACTTTTTACCAACATCCCGCATGGTAGGGGCAAGATCGTGTCCAGCAAGGAAAAGGCGAATAGGAATAGACTCTCCTGAAAAAGTATGAAATACATTTCATCAAGAGAAAAAAATGGGTCTATCACGGAATCACACTCACCTCTGACAGGGGCTCCATCCATTATTTCAAATTTCGCCACAGGATCGGTTTCTTTAGCAGCATTTGGACCGGAACCCACTGTTTCGGACTTGATTATGGTGATCTCCATGTGCTTTATTTTGATGCGAACCAACACGAAGTAGATTTTGCCTACTATAACGTCTTGAAGATGGTACCTAAAAAAATCGTACTGCGCCACAATTATCTTCGAAGAATTGGTATAGTTAATATCAAAAAAGGACCACTGCAACAAATGTAAGAATTTGCAAGTGAATTTGAAAACTGTCAAATCTCCAAACGCGAAAAAGGATCCATCGAAAAGGGGAAACATAATTACAAATTGCTGCATCACGTAATATTAATGTTCAACAGACAATTAAAAAACGAAGCACTGTTTGCGTACTTTTAAATAATTCTAATAACTCAATGTTGCAAAGAAAGAAACCGAACTATCGATCTAGCAGATGATAACGAATACTACGAGGAAATACCTGCTCTTGTTATATTCGAATTCAATGTGCAGGCAGTCTTCTATTCCAACCTGGAAAGCGTTTATTTAATATCAAAACAATACGACGGAAACATACTTACAAGGATATAAATGAAAGAGCGAGACAATCCAGAAACTTCAGAAAAGCAGAAAAACTCAGAAAAATCGATAGGACATTCGGTTCCATGTGCGAATTAAGGAGGGCGCCAAAAATTTTAGAAGCTAATATTGCATGATTTTTAGTTAGATACTGCATGCCACAGAAGATTAACTGGTCTCGAAAACGAATGGAGTAACTAATTGCTTATAGACCGAAGACAACGATGTCGGTGCTGATTGCAAGCGTTCGAAATAAAAAACGCGCGCTTGAAAGCTTCTTGAATGCTGCAGTGAGTCATTGGTCGATGACCGACCAAGTCTCATAAATTTAGAAACATTAACGTAAACATTGCATTTAACATAAAATATAAAGGGATCAGTTTTTAAAAAGGAAACTTTCGCCTCAAGGGAACCAATAAGTAACGATTTTAGAAACTATGATCAAGTTGATTTCCGAAAAAAGCGGCGCAAAACACGCACTTCAAATAACTTAATTAGTCAAAACCATAGACCTTCGGGATATCGAGAGTCATCGCCGGCATTAATTTTATGAGTCCACGTCGATGTCGGCGTAGGTATTAGGAATGCAATCAATGCTAATAGTCAAAGCAACGGTATCTTAAACAATCGGATCGGAAGATCGGAAGTTTTGAGCTTACTGACTTGTTAGCTGAAGCTAGTCGGCATCACCATAGGCGAAATAAGGTGAGTATGCAGAAGACAAATTCTTTCGTTATGCCCTACTATTACTATAAAGTGTCAGAGAGTTGTATAAGTTTCAGCAGAAAACGAGATAGGTTGAGTGACGTAAAAATAAGAAAAGGACTCAAGCACCAAATACAGTCCGAACAAATTTTATAGGAGACAGGAATAAGCTCGCAAAAGGAAAAGAATAAAAGTAGGAAACTACATTGAATATTTGAAAGTTCTGGGACGAATGTCATTTCGTACCGAATAACATTCGTCCCAGAACCTTCAAACAAATATGAAACAAATAAAAAACTAATAAAATGAATGAAAGCATATTGTGAGCAAAATTAGGCACAAATATAGCAGAAAAGACTTACGTCCATCTTGAGATTGACATCAGCATCAGGATAACTGCTTAGAGTATGAACGATGAGATCCATTTCTCTCGTGATATCCGTAATTCGCCGCACAATGGTAACTCGAAGGAAGTATCTTAAGCCGAACTACAGCTTTAGTGGAAAACTAATTTGGAAGTAGAAATCAGATGGTAATTCAACCTACCTTAGTTTAACATTAATGCCCATGTACGACTCGTATGGCTTTTCTACATTGTGAAACTCAAAGTGAAAGGAGGAATTCTGTGTCAGTTCTCCAGGTCTTGCAAGATCTTTTGTTAAAGAAATGAAGTCCTGTTGATTTCCACGGTCGTAATATACTTCTGGAATAGCAACGGCTAGACTAAAGAAAAACGACTGCAAAAATCACCTCAAAATTCAAAATGGCGCACCTATCTGCCCAATGAATTCAATTCGAATGCCTTGATGTTCCAGTTTTTTGGTTGGCTTTCTTCAAGGCTACATTTACCGTTCCAGCAATGGTTTCACCGTCATAGAACAAGTAGTGAGTTTCCTGTTGACCATCTTCACCCCGTATCTTTGCTGTCTTAAAAAACGCCTTGGCATTCGGCCATAAAAGAAGAAGCAAACAATACCAAATATGAAGTTTTACGCAATATATTTGTGTTGGAGTTGTTCAGCTCTACTTTTTAAGCTACAAATGAGTCACAACAAATACAAATCAGCTGTATGAAACCCCAGATTAACAAAAACTATCGAACTAGATTTTTTTGAATGCCTCCTTTGCAAAACTATTCAGGTTTTCACAAAAACAGAGTGGTATTCACTTGAGCATGGAACACGCTAGGACTAAAAATTTTCGACTTCGGCCTGATATTTTTGTGGTATAGTTCACAAATTCAATGAAAATTCTTCGAACTTTTGAACCGCTAAGGCCAAAGTAAGGCCCCTGCTACCATCTCTTAACAACGAGGTGCTTCCTGAGGACGAAGACTTTCGGACTTTTGGTTTTTTGACACAAAATTTATTTTGATTTGAACTGCAAAAGATATAAGAAACCTTGCGCGTTTCTTCATCATCCAATTTTATCGTAATATCAGCTGATTGCCCAAATCCAAAGAGTGCCTGAAAGCAGATTACCACCTTATGTTCATAGCTAATTTACCACAAACAATTGAACTGAAACCGAAAAAAATCTCAGAAAATGGCGTGAGAAAAAATATTCATACCATCCCAACAAAAGTCTTCCAAGTTGGATGTCGTCCAAGACGTCAAACTTGACGGTAGGACGGGAACTGCTGAAAATCATGGCAGAAAATAAACGTAGAAAACGGAAAGCCCATAAATCACAAACAAAACAGAAACCGAACAACCAATATGGAGGAGCAAGCAATAAGTCATTGACTTATTTAATCGATCCTAGAAGTCAAAAAGGATCCTAAGACAATAGTATCTTATGAAAGCATGAAAAAGCATTAAGTTGGAAATGCAGGGTCATAACCATGCCTAGAACAACAAGCTAAACTGACAAGGCTTAGAATTGCAAGCACAGGCTATAAAATGTATACATGCGCTACCTATAAAGTTTCTAGCTTCTTCCAACTAACACGGAACCCGATCATTCAAAAGGCTCGTTTAACACCTGCACAAAAATGGTTCAAGCGCTGCAAAAATCTAGTCAATTACACGATCCATTGTGAAATACCGGCTAATCCCACTGTTAAAACGTACTAACCACTTGAACATGAAGTCATAGAAAAAAAGTTATTATATGTACTTAGAAAAGTACACGGAGCCCTTTCCAGATGCACGTCGATTTACAAACTTGCAAAGAATTAGGCGGATTTTACGGTAGTTAGTCTGCAGATATGATATAGCGCGCGCGTGAGAACTCGTCCAAAAGACCGGCAGTGTAAGCTTCTCCGAAGCTCAACGTTGTGTGACGTCAACATAGGCTTTTTTACATTCTTCTTTGTAATTGTTCGTCTACAGCTTAGTGTAGTGGTAATTGTGTAGACAGTTCTGCCCGTTGTGATCTACGTCTTGCTTACATCTCGATTTTCCACGTTAAATTGAAAAGTTGTTCAGATACTAAGAATGTGGGGTTCTGTGATCGGGTCTCCATGGGTTGCTCATTAATAACAGAGCATTGTCCTCTCCACCCTTGGGTATGCCTCATTGTCAGTAACTTACTGTTTCGCTGCGCTTGAGGTTGGTTTCTCCCTGGATTGAAATATGAAGACGGCCATGCTTCCTTCGATTGCCCAGCTCCTCTTTTCGTCAACTCAAATGCATCCACTCAGTTTTTGTTATATTTCCATCTGTTGAGAGAAGGGTCAAGTTATTCAGAAAAAGCCTGGTTATATGACAAGTGTAGCTTTCTTAGCACACTGATATGCCGTGACATCTTTTTCAGGGCTTTATCTGTATCGGAATGACGTTAGACGTGCAATCGTAGCAGATTGGACAATATAAAAAGGTCAGTCCATTTAACACGCCATTCTTCATAGATTGTATACTCATTTTTTCTTATTAGATCTACATAGTAAAGCTTACTCAGAGAAAATTATTGGTCAGGATGATCGCTGTCCTATGATATCAAGTATTTCTCAGTTCAATCTTTGCAAATTTCCTATCCTGGATAGTCTGATTCCTGCGAGAATTGGTCATTCATTACTGGAAGATCGTTTGTCTGGGCACGGCAATTTAGTCATCTTGCTGTGAGCGCTTCCTTGATGTAGGAGTAATCTGATTTGAAGGGTTTTCCATTCAATTCATATATCAGAAACTAGTTTAGTGGAGCGCTACTGAGGGTTTCTCTCTCCAAGTGATATTGGAGGGTGGCAAACTTGCGGTTGTCATGACGCACTACTCCTTCCTCGCATGACTCTTTCGTGTTGAGGTCTGGCTTCTCTTTCTTATCATACCGCGGGCAAGCGTTAAAGCAGCTTGTTACTTTCTATTCAAGACAAGATCGTAACCTTGTTCTCTTACATGTTTTTGCTAGCAGTTTACAGAGAGAATAGGTATTCATGTGGGAGCAAATGTATTCGAAACACGTGTTATCGTTCTGTGATCCTAATAATCCACATCTATGACAAAACGGGTTGTTCGATAAAAGGGGTATACGTTTGCGGGTTGGAAGAAAAGGGCAATGTCAGAATTGTTGGGTAATTGTTAAAAAGTGTCTGAATTTTTAGGATGAGCCCAAACGAAAAAGTCCTGCAGATCTTTTCATTGAATCGGTGGAGTAGGTCTGAGTCTTGATTGAAGGGCAGAATGACTCATGGATTCCACAATTTCTCGATTCTCTGGTCTTGATTATTTTTTGCATTCATTCTCCAATTTGTCTTCATCTGCTTTGTAGTCGATCATGTGTTTTGATTAATATAATATAGAAATCTTCGGGTTTGCGATCGTAGCTATGGGAAGTCATCAGAGCTCGTTACTGCTCTTATGAAGTTATTAGGAATAGCTTAGTAAAACTCGTTGAGCCTGAGAACCATGACACCGTGGCAATGTGAATGTTGCAAGGTACAGAAAAAAACACTTCAGATCTCACTGTGTTTTGTAACATTCTATTGTCACGTGACTTAGACACTGTAATATTTTAAAGATCGCCGCAGGCGATAAAGCTTGCACGGCAAAGCAAGAAATGCACTCACTGCCGTTTTTGATTCTGTTGTTAGCCGTTGTTCTCTATTACTCAATTTGAAAATCTATGGACGTCCTCATCCGTTTTCAGGTTAGCTTGATCGTTTTGGATGCTTCTAAGGTATTTACGATAGAACTAGAGGAACAGATCGCTGGTTTTTTCGGTGCCGTTCAAGTAGTAAGTTGGACTTTTCCAAATGAAATACCAGCGAGACAGTCTGATCTTACCTATTTTAGGTACAATAGCAATCGTCACAGAACCAAGCCATCGTGGAGCTGTCACGTCGGTTTTTATTTTCTCAGTAGAATGGAGATTAGCGCTCCTCTGTCGCCTAAACCTCGCCAAGTATACAAATTAGTTCTTACCGGTGGTCCATGTGGTGGAAAGTCAACTGGTCAGGATCGTCTTGCAACGTTTTTCGAAAATATTGGCTGGAAAGTGTATACTGTGCCCGAGACGGCTACTATTCTACTAGGAGGACGAGTAAAATTCGATGAATTAAGTCATGATCAAGCGTATCTATTCCAAAGAGATCTGTTGAAAACGATGCTTCAAATTGAGCAGACGTACTTCAATCAAGCTGAAGCAAGAAGCGGTCGCAATGTTCTCATAATCTGCGATCGTGGTGCAATGGATCCCTCGGCGTACATTGACCGCGATTCATGGCTTAAAATGCTTCGCGAAATCGGTGTGGAAGAGTTTGATCTTCTCAACAAACGCTATGACCAAGTGGTACATCTGGTGACTGCTGCAGATGGCGCAGAGGAGTACTACACACTAGCAAACAACGCGACGAGGAACGAGAATGTAGCTGCTGCGAAAGAGCAAGATGACAAGACAAGGAAAAGCTTGGTTGGGACATCCCTATTTGGACATAGTCGACAACACTGAATGCACCAAATTCGAGGATAAGGTTCTCAAGCTCATTCAATTGGTTTGTGATCGCACGGGTATAGATTCACAGGATCGACTCAGTAAGAACAGTAGGAAACGTAAGTGGTTAGTGAGAAGCATCGACGAGTCACGCTTCGTGAAGTATGAACAGTTCAATATCGTGCATGAGTACCTTCTCTCGGACAATACTGACACCCAGATTCGTATTCGCAGACGTGAACAGAACGGTCGCTCTACTTACACCGTGACAAGGCGCGAACTCCATCGTGGAAAGGAATTCGTCGAGACGAGAACACAGATAACGTTCCGAGAGTACACTCGTTATCGGACAATGAAAGATAGAAGTCGAGCTTCACTTCATAAGCAGAGACGCTGTTTCATGGTTGGAAATCAGTATTTCAATCTTGGATTTGTACACCGTTATTCCACCGTCGGCGACATCACTACAGTTGAATGGTCATTTGATCTTCCTTGAGACATACACCACCATCCCTAAAGGAGAACCAATACCGCTGCCAGATTTTTTGAAAATCGAGAAGGAAATCACAGGACAACAGGCTTACAGTATGTACTCGATGGCCAGAATGCCTAACGCTGAACGTGAAGTAGGAGATTTCACGGGAGAAGCTGAGTTCCGAGACGACTGACTGGTTTATGCTGAAGAGGAAAACATAATTTTGTGTTGTTAACTTTTCTAGATGTTGAAATTCCTACTCTATTGAAGGTGATTTGACGCTTGTAAAACTTCAGCTTTCGACTTGGCATAGATGGCCGATCTTCTTTCTTTTCTAACTTCAAACTTTCTTTCCAAGAACATAACTTTAAAGACAAATCCATGACTCACCATACGTTGAGATCTCTTCTTTAGTTAGTTCTGTCTGTTTCTCTGTTGTCCTCTGCCTCATCGCATCGATTCTTTAACCACGGCCATTTACTGTCTATTCTTTCCCTCTTGTGTTTCACTGTTTCAATGTTTCCAAGCTTACCTCTGTTTCTTTCCTAACTTCGAGTTCATTTCTTCGCCTTCTTTCCCAAACTTGGTTGGGTTAATCGCATACGGCCGCCTGTGCCTGTCTCTATCAACCTCTATCTATACGTTTTCACTCTATTAGTTACTAGAGGCTTTCTCAGACCCTCTAAACCTGAATTTAGCTTTCATCACACGATAGCATATTCTTCCTGCTCATATCTTTATACCATCTTTTGTAAAACCTCGTCTGTCCTGAACTGATCCGCGTTTGCGCAGCAGTTCATTCTGTTCCTAGTAACTTTCCATCGAAGTCAAATTTAGCGAGTATTGTTAGAATTGAATCTTCTTTTTCACCGTCGACATTTCCTGCAAAACCACCAGCTACAATTCGACTCATCTTTTCAACGTCTTCACTACATTCAACAAACGCCGGCCATCGTCGACATCACGGTAAACAATGTAATTCTACACCATTTCATTTGGCATCTTTTAGTTTAACATTATACGTCCACGTTTTCGGAAGGATTTCCAAATCTGCCCGAGTGGTCTAGTTTGAACTTGACCCTGTGGTTTACTTTTGAGGCACCTTTTACGATAAATTTAGGGTACCCTTTTTTTACGGGAATTGATAGAACTACTCTAGAGTGAAGCGATAGCAACGAAAAAAGCGCAAAAAACGATGAACAAAAAGAAATAGAAAGGGTCAAAAAAGAGCTGGAAAGGTGGTTGGACGAGTTTCACATTGGAGGAACGGCGGTTAAGGGAGTGTTCGGGCGAGTGCACGAAGGCGACACAATGTCTGCAATAGCAGACAACACACCCAAACAGCTGATTTAGACTACAGTCTTGAAACTGGCAATTTGCCAACCAGCTTATCGATTTTTCACCAACTTCGCTCCAATGCGAAAGTGGTGAACGGCAATTAGATTTCGTAGTCAGCCTAGCGAGGGGCGGAGGGCGACCGTGGCTCACACTCCGGCCCCTTATTGTGCCCTATCCAGACCGTCTTCCGACCTCATTCCTGCACAAGTGGTATCAGAGGGGGCGTCGAATTCAAACCATGTGCAAATCTCCGAAACCATTTTTTCGTGAACCGTGCCTCTAAGTTAAGCAGCTGCTGTTCGCTTTTCCCAGAGGTAGCATTGAGTGATTCTTACTTAGAATGGCAGTTCGTAAATCTGCCCTTGAACCCAAATGATTCTGTGGAGTTCTAGGAAGCTGAAGGCTCTGCATTGCTGCGATCTGCGAAGGAACCTTTCTTTTTGTTTCCGATCGAACCGGATTTATGCTATTGCTTGGCTTTTCCCATTTGTTTATTTTCGCAGTAGCTCTGGCTTTGTTCTGCGGCCATATGGTTTACATAACATTTGTGCTTCAGCAGTGGGGGGGAGGGGAAAATAAAACGAATACGCACCTTAATTGAAGGCGTAGCAGCGATGGCGTGGTAAATGGCGACTAATCGAATGAGTTTGTTGATGATGAATAGGGAGAACAAGAAATCAAAAAGCGCAGAGAATATCGTAAAGTTAGGCTTTGGTGCCTTTCCATTCCCAGCATTGTACGAGGTACAGTGACGAAACAGACCGAACAAGCTGGTTGCACCGTAAGAGGGTTGGTGGAGAATGGCTCTGATCCATGGCACCATGATCCATCTAATTCCCGCTGTAAGGCTGTTGGGTGTGGTGCGTTAGGAACGAAATGGTCGCGTCGCGGTGAGAGGGGCGTCGCGCGCGAAGGAATGTAGCAGGATGCAGCAGTAGGTAAGAAATACAAGAACAAAAGTACTAATAGTAGAGTTATGCATAAATTAATGATCGCATATCGATTGAGCTGTATGAAGAACGCTAGAGCTGTAATAACGGCGAATGAGTGGTCCGCGACAGCCGCGTACGGCAAACCGATTACCCAAAATCGTTCCTAACGCCCGTCTCCCAAGGCTGTTCAACATCATGCGCCATCGCACTAGGCGTCTGTGGATAAGCCGGTGAAGGGCAACCGGCAATGGAAAAGGACCCAGGGGATAGGGACTGGCGCCTGAGGACCGGCAGAATTTTAGCGATCAAAATTCTGCTGCTGCTGTTGGATGCTCGTTTCGAGTGTATCTTGTCTGACCGCCGGTTTCGCTTGTTCGTTTGAAGGCACAGGGGCGATCCACATTATGAGAAAAATGGAAAATATGGAAAATGGTGCGATGAAAGCGAAAAAACTGCGTGAATCGGTGTTTCCAAAGTGAAAAAAAGGCTTCGAAAAATCGTTAAAATGGGGGCTGGACGAGAATGAGACCAGAACACATGTAGAAGAATGGGCCGTTCAGGCGGGCTATACAATGTGTGTCAGTGCGTAAGTGTGGGTCCTGGTACAATTACCTGACTACGGTAAGCAGAATTCATTCATACATAAGCACAAGTTAACAAAAAAACCCTAGTGACAGCAAAAATAGTCCACCTTTCTTGACGTCTTGTGATAGAAAACCAGATAAGGGATCGAATTATTGTGTGTGAGTCCTGGCGCGAAAATTTGCACTCTGTATCGCCTCGCACGCGTCTGACGTGACATCGATCGAGGGGCGGGAGGTCCGGGCGAGCCGGAAAGGAGGCTCCCACTATGCTTTCACCGTTGAGTTTTTGGGCGCGAGAGGGTCCTTCCTTTTACCCTTGAGGGCCACTGCGTCGTGTGAAACACTTGAAGCGTTTTGAATTGCCGCTGGGAGTGCATCAGGTCACTGTACGCACGAGTTCGTTCTAGGATGGTCGATCTAGCCCTACGGCGTCTGAGATGGAAAATTGTCTTGAGGATTGTCTTGCCTTAGAGAAGAATGTGGGCCCAGTTAGGTTGCATAGTTTACAGAAGGCTTACGACAACGTACTTATGATTCAAGGTTCATTTGAGCAATTTTGGTCCACTTGATGTATTTTTGCGTAGCAGAAGTGGACCTGATTAGCCGAACGGTAAACATAGATCGTCATAGAGAGAAGAGTGATAGGCAATGAATGAATAAGGTCGGAAAAACGTCTTGAATGACGCAATCTCTGACGAAGAATGTTGATAAGCGAAGGGTCCTAATGTTTATTATGTGATTCGTAAATATCTCACTCCGCTGTAGATAAAAAGGGGAGGTGCGATAATGACTGATACTAGTGGATACCGGAAAGTAAGGGCAAAGTTATTGGGATTGTGGGACGTGAAAATATGATACGGTTCGCGTAATTACTGAATTGTATGGTAAAATAGGAACCCATTAACTGTTTAGTGAATAATCGGCGTAATAGAGATCGAGATGCTAGAGAAAAATACTGTCCGGCTCAAGTAAAGCAAAGGGAAACAATGATGTAGCACAACAACGGTTGGAAATTCCCACTATCAATCATCACACACTGAGAGGGGCTAGCAGTCTGCTGCCAGTTGAGATAGCTGACTCTTTGAGCTTTTGACGTCAACGCACGTTTTGAACGAATTTTAGGCCCTCGTTATGCGTTTTTAAGCCGTTTTTAATGGAATAATGCCACCTCTAATCAAGTCTTGGGGCAAAAGTCCGCTCCACTACTAGTTTGATATGTATATGCTGTGAGTGTAGTTCTTTCCGCACAATTGATGTTAAGGCCAGTTCTAATCATGGTTCGAGCGACGAAATGGCCGGATTTTTCACATGAACGATTCCTTGTTTTGCAATGCTCAGTGGATCAAAAATCTCATCAAAGAAAAATCTGTCATTCAAGATTTTCTTGCATTTTATAACAAAGATGTTTTATTAACGGTTCTGCTCATCCCTGTTGCCTGTCAAGTGGTTCTTCATCATGGCTCTCATCCGATCCATCATCATCCTAGGCATATTCCTCAACCTGTAAGCCCACACATGAGGAGAGGATCATGTGGTATGCTTTTCGCGTTTCCTCGGTGGCTGTCTGTGACGCTTTCCTAGCTTGCCGATTCCACGAGGGTGGTCGGTATACCCGTGTTCGAAGTTTCGACAAGCCCCTATGACCCCGAATGTGGCGACCGGGCACTACAGCCGACTGGTGCAGGTTTGTGTTATGGCCGGCTACTGAGAATGCGTTCAGTATCTACATGTGCCTCTCCTCTGAATCGCTTAAAAAGGGATTTATAATTTCAAACTGTGTCGCTAAAGGGATTTGTAGTTCCGAACTGTGTCGCTTCTTCAGAGCAAAGCGTTCAACCTGGGTATATCCATTGCATTTTCCCTTTTGCTTAATTCCCGGTGAAAATGAGCCACCGATGTGAACCACTTGACTTATAGTCCGATCTGTTTGCTCTGAAGTTTTTTTTAGATCTGCAGATAGTCTCTAAAATGTGAAGGCTCAAATATTTGTGTTCTAATTTTTGTACTAGTTTATAGGTAGGATCGCTTTCTGTTTGCACGCTGTCTGTTTTTTTTAGGATTAGCTTTTCTTACAGTTAGATTGACAGATTTTGCCTAGGTCCTTCTCTGCACTCGCAATGAATTTAATCAGTTGATTTTGCATTTTCGCGTTTTTTTTGCTTTCCTTTCAGAGAGCTCAGCGGAAGTGACTCCACTGACTAGCTCGCTAGCGCTTTAGTTCTTGATCCAGGAAGAGATGAAGGATGCGAAGGAGACTGTTTAGCATCGGAATTCGATCTGTGAGGGGACGCCCACAGTGATCGCCCTGATTCTTCCTCGCTGATTCATACCTCACAAAAAGACATGGATCAGGTTACCTCTGATTCCTTCAGCCGTATTCCGTCTCTTACACGGTTACTGTTCGGAGGAATAGTGATAACCCGAGTGTTAACTGGGCGTGTGGTAGTTTTAGATTCTTTACATGACTAGTTTTACATGCTTGCGTCATACAACTCTGCAAAATCCACTCCAGTTTCGTCGAATTGATGGAAACCAAAATATGCCAACGGAAACCTTGCGTGCTGTAGCACTTTTTACTGAATGGCCTATGGATGGATGCATCATGTATTCTACATATAAACGCACTTCGACAGTCATCGACTCTAATAATGTCCTTCGCACATGGGAAGTATTCCAAATTCTGAGATTATAAGAGAGAGTTGTCTATCTTCTCAACAATCAGCTGCTACCAACCTTCCTTGGCTACACAAAGGAAGGATGGAGCGCTTCCAATATAGACGATCGATTGAACTGGTATTAGATTATGAGAAGAGAGCACGACCATTGCCTAGTGATCATAATTGTAATATATTTGAGTACCTGAGCAGGGTATTTATACTGTTTTTTCTTCAGTTTGCATTATTAGTGACTCCTGTTTGGAACAACAATCTTGGATTCTTCTAACAAATTTACGTTTGAGCGATGATTGATTGGGATTGCGATTGCCTCCTTGGGGTTTTGTAATTAGACCGTATAGTGACTTGTTTGGCCAGTGAATTACTCGAGGGATGGAAGCGGTGGTTGACCTGCACAAGGTTCAATCCATGTTCAGGTCAAACAACCCTCTCAGGCTTGAACGTACTCTTCCAGCGTTATTGCCTGACTGTTGCTAGTCCTGCTCGTCCTGATCTCCCGCACACGTTCTGAACTATATGGTCACATTGCGAGGATAACCATCTGTCTAGGCATTGATGACACTATGCAGGCCAAATACTCGGGTAGATGTTTTCCAATTTAACAACGGAAGTAGCGGATTTACGTTTTCGAGACTGGAGACAGGCTCACAGATGAGCTAGCAGACATGGACAAAGCTTCAACATGGGATGGGACTCGAACAACCCGTACTTGTGCTAATAGGGCACCATGCTCTTATCCCTTACACTATCGAGAACCCGCCCTCCTTTAGCCTACTGAAACTACTTGTCTTGGCGAAAATCCGGTATGCAGGGCTGGGATTCCGGTAATTTCGATTCCGTTGGTTTCACTGCATTGGCGTTTAGATGCATTCTTGTAGAGAGCATCAATTATTGCTACTAATGGCTTAGTGCAGGCAGACACAGGTGCGACAACGATTGGAATTTTAGATAAAGTCCCGTAGGTCGACATGTTTTCTAATTTATAGCATTCGATTGCGCACTCGATCAATCAAATAGTTAGGCTAATCTACGTTAAGGCATTTCCTTTCATCGCGGAAGCGAGTTTGGTAAAAACAGGTGATTCCTGACCATAAGATAACTAATCGACGCATGCGTTTATAGACTTGTTGAACGAGGTTAGCAATATACCCAACGAACACTCAGCTAATGAACCAGTAACACATAAACATACCCACTTGGTTTTGATACTATAGTGACCATGCAAAGAAAAGATCTGAGGTAGAATTCATCATTTGTATGCATAGATTCCGTTCCACTTCCCCCGGATATGCTCCCATCTACTACGTCACGGATAACCACATCCCTTAGGATTGTGCTTACAACTACTACACCATGTATAATCACATCTCTGAGTCTCCCACCACGGTTCTTGCACGCTGACCTGGATGAATGGCTTTGAGGAGTTAAGGAGCAATATTCAGGACAGAGGGGTGTTGAGAATTACTCTCCGGGGTTTCTAATGTGAATGGCCGATATGAACATTGCATCGAGGTGATGTTTTACTGTAATTAAATGTCTTTTTTGGGAGTTTATAACTTTGAGGAGATCCTCGGAATCTTCCTGCAGCTGCAAATGTTTCGCTATAACAATGTGAAAATCAGAAGAGTTTACCAAAACAAACAGAAAAAATCCAGAGTTCAGCACTCTGCTTTGCAACGGCGATTGCGTGATCCGGTTGCTGGCAATGCTGCAGCGCTTTGACTACAAGCATGCTGACACTGGATGTAAAAAATGTGTTTCTTTGACAATCGCTGCCATTTGTTCCTGCTCTCTTCACCTGGGAGGTGGAGGAAGTAGTAGAGATAGAGAAAAAAGAATGTGAAAACTAGATAAAACAGTCAAAAACTCGCAACGACCCCTGTCGAGATGTCCTAATATTCTTCATGGGATTGCTACATGAGGATACTAACCACTTTTAGCGCTGAACATATCAAGCACCTTTTTCTTGCTTATTTAGCTCTATAACCTCAGAAATGTACTGCTCCAAGCGACGGACCCTTCTATACGATTTTGACTCCGGTCACTCTCTTGCTAAAGCCCATATGAGCTGAGTCAAACCCTTGGCTTCAAAGCCCATTCTGACCGGTTCTGTGCACCTCTCGCTCCAGGGTAGAAAGCGAGAAGGTTATAGATGAGCTTCGTTCTGATCAACCGACTGCAATTTAATGAAATAATGTGGAAGTGTCCTTCTATGGTATTTCCACAAGAACTTCCGGAGCACTCGAGACAAATAGGATTTTTGTTAAACTTTGTGCAGGTTTTTCCGAACACTTCCAGTAGTTTGAAATTATGATCAGTTGTGGTATCAACAGAGACGATTTTTCAAAATAGTTTAATAATAAATAGTAATAATCACAGAAATTCGAATAATAAAGTTCACAGAACTTATCAATGAAAGTGCAAGTGAGTGTATCAGGCAGGGTGAAGTTATTGCCAAAATAAGTGAAGAAAAAACTAATGAAAAAAGTAGCCACACCGGAATTAACGAACTACTCAACTTCAATATCATTCAGAAGAATCCAAGAAATTTTCGAATTCCTCTTCTAATAGAGCCTAAACGAACGGCACTGCTCTTTACCCTACGGGCAGCACTTTGTGTTAGACAGAGTTTATCGGCCAGTTTCTGGCAACTGGATGGCGAAATGTCGTTGATTGCTCGGAGGCGACGTTCAATTAGTGTTTCTGAAAATTCGAGTGTAAATAAAACAAGGTGGTAGCCGTACATACTCTCATAGTTTGAAACGAATTCTCATTTTCTGCCATACAAGCAAGAACTTTTGAAGTGACCTGTGTGGGTTTGAAATCAGCATCAATGATTAAAACTCTGAGCGAAATGTGCCGAAAAAACATGGAAGATGAAACAGCTATCGAAAGCTCGTCTGACTGGGATAATACACAAGTAATCTGAGATTATGGTATAGAAAGGGCTGAAGGTAACGAGAATCATTCTGATAAGACAACATGCTGCTTCGTTTTTCATTCATTCAACAGTATGAAAACATGTCGTGCCCTTGGAGTGTCTTCACGGGGATTTGACGGGGTGGAGATCTGGTCATCGGGGCTCCCAGTTAGCCTTGCGCAAGCTCAACCTGTGGTCCTGAAGCTGTCTTCAACATCCGCCTAGTCTTTCCAACAATACGAAGGCACCAAAACCATTCAGAGAGTCACCTAGCGATCGTCAACTGTATGGATTTCATCAATAAACGGTGGAAGAGTGGAAAAGTGGACTACAACAAGCGGCTACGATCTTGGAACAGTAATAGGGTTTTTCTCGAAACCAGGGTCAATTTTCTGTTCTGAGGTTCTGTGGTGTCTGGATTTGGTTTTCAATTAATGGCCCCATAGCCAAGGAATTTATCTAGGTTTGCATCAAGACACTTCGATGGAAATAAAGTTTTTGCATATGTGGGATAAGCTATACGATAATGCATAGAGCCCCTTTCCCCGTTAAACAACACTGTTTCACGCAGGTTCATAGGACAGGCAACTCTGGGCCGAAGTAGTCAAGTGCGGCCACCACGAAATTAAAGCTGCACTGTCAAACATTCTCAGGAAAATTAACTTCCGTGCTCAATCATTAAGAAAGGCTAGACGATAACACAACAACTTGTATGCTTGCGTCATAGTAGCTTTAGGGTAAAATCACCATGTTCTCACTAATAATTGGGCACCATTTCCAATACAATATCCTCTACTACACTTTCTCAGACCTCACACCCTACTTTATCAGTTACACTCCCAGTAGGCGTTGTTCACAGAGTCTCGAATTAATACACCACATAACCACCCACCAACTATCTGTGCATTCTTCCTGAAGTCTTCATTTGGTTTGGACAGATCAAGTCCCGTTCGCAGCCTCAGAATTTTCTCGATTTTTCTCTGAAATGCTGCGATTCGTTCCTTCCCATCGGGTTCGGCTTGTAATTCTTCAATGGCGACGATGATGAGACGACCTAAACTCGTTCGTTTTATTTATTTTTTGGACTCACTGATTAACTCCATGTCTTCACTTACCGTATAATTCGATCGCTTCATTATCCTTGATTTTACGAAGGCTCTCGAACTCAGCTTTTAGTCCCTTCACATTTTCGATATCCCGCAACTCTTCTTCTCTACACTCCACACAGGGTCTTCTGTGGGAAATTGTCTTCTTGAAGGTTGCTGGCAGATGGGGCGTTGCATGGCCTTCTTGGCATCCGCGATAGGGGCGAGCTGAAAGGGAAGTGTTGAGTATTTTGGTCACTGCTGTTGCTTCATATTCTCTCTATCAATTGTTAAAATCCTTCTGCCGTTCCAGGTTTGTAGGCGGAACACTTTATTAACTTAACAACCCTAAGGTTTCGACGTAATTGTCGTCTTCAAAGGCCCAGGCTCCACCGTCAAAGCGGGTAGAATCGGCTGTCGCCACAGGCGACTGTCAGTAGCGAAACGATGACTGATTCTATCAGTACTTTATCGGTTATCAGTGCAAAAACGACAACGACAAACCTCCATTGACGACTGTTCTCACAGAAAGTGTGCTCAGGTTATGACTGTCGAATCGTCGAAGTTTCCTTTTCAATCGCCTCAAGTTCATGACTTCTTCAGGCCTTCGGATTTTGATATCTTGTGCACTTTCCGTAGCTAAGGCAGGATATGTATAGTCGTGATCTTCCTTCACCTCTTGGAAGGGTAATAAGTTATAATAGGTGTGGTCTTCAAAATTTGCCGATTGGGTACGATTAAGGAGCTGCACGTGATCAACAAATCCCGAATCTCTACAGGATCTCCATGACTGTAG
This sequence comes from Haemonchus contortus, assembly GCA_000469685.2. Classification (NCBI taxonomy): domain Eukaryota; kingdom Metazoa; phylum Nematoda; class Chromadorea; order Rhabditida; family Trichostrongylidae; genus Haemonchus; species Haemonchus contortus. Next base: position 34,752,200 of record LS997565.1, read on the forward strand.
AGTGGCTCTCGGGGTTCCGGCTCTTTCTGCTGTGAGTATTTTGTTTGGACTGCTTTTCACTCGGCAATATACATAGGCGTCATCCTCACTTATTGAGTATTCATCATCAGAACACGTGAATGAGGAATCGGCTGAATCAGCTGTCATTATCTGAAATACACAGATTACACATGAGCTGTGAGGATGCGAAATGAGAGAGGGAGAGCCGAGGGGGTAATATGAACTCGGTATTAAAATGATTTTCGGAAAAAATCGCATTGCAATTGGAGGGCAGATCGGTTTTGGTGTAATACAAGTGCTGTTAGTTAAAATTCAATTCAGATAACAAAAACTATGTTATTGCAAAGTGATGAGGTGCCTTCGCTTAGCACCATCACCTCTCGGGAAGGAATTTTCCTCTTTCGGCATCAGTCAGGGATGAGCTGTTTTCGATGGATGATAGTCGAAGTTCAAAAGAAGACATTCTTTTTGGGTCCAAAAGCTTCATTTCGAATCATTGGCTGAAAAATGGAACCAGGACAGGCATCCTACACCTTCTGTATCTATAGGGACCAGCACGATCGCTAGATGTCAAAATTCCTCTGAATTTCTATTTCACATTTGTACCCAAAACAAGTGCTCTAGGTTAGCTCACTAAAGTGCCCAACTGGGTGCTAGTCATTTTCGAGCGATAATCAGGGCATATTCCTTCACTTTTGCATCTTTGGTGCATCAGAATTCTGGCATTCGAACAATGGAAGATAGACAAGGTACGATAGATTATCCTACGGAGCCATTTAACTCATACCCGCGAAGTCCTTGATCGGTCACCATAATGATTGAAGATAGACCTAAGGACAAACTAGATAAATGGCATTAAATAGGATTATGGCCAACCGATCTGGTCACTTAGCCTAACATTTTATACAACTTTACGACTGCTTTTTACTCGGCACTATACGATGAACGACGGCACTATACCTATAGGAAACACCTTTATGGCGATTGTTCCGAGTTTGAGGACTGAAGTACCCATGTGAACTGCATCTCATGGATAATTATTTTTAGAACCTCGAAAACAGTGATGAATGAGCAGTGATGAGTCTTAGAGTTTCCCAAGAGCAGATTGAGCAGATTTTCGGTAGAACGGCAGCCGTACGTTATGATAACATCGAGCACTCCTGATGAAGAAACAGATTCGGCCAGTGGCAAGTGGCAGAGGGAAATGAGATACTGAAATCGTTCTTCCTCTTTGTTAGTAAACAGCTTTCGATAGCCCAAGGCATGAGTAGAGCAAGAGAAGGAAGCACCGATTTTCCCTAATGGATTTCAATCCCACAGAGGCAGGACTACTTCGTAAAACTTAACAACGATGAAGATTCGCAGAGTTTTTTCGACGAAAATTGCTCAAAGTCTACTGGCTACATTGACTATGCCATCGAGAAAGATTTAAGAAAAGTTACTCTCGCGATTGCCAGATCCAAATCAAGTGAAGAGTATATTAGACTAGATTTATCTGAGGAAGATGGTCATGAAAGTTGAGTCACAGGAGCTCACTTCGTCATTCCGTTCGTTTGTTTGGGAGAAAATGGAATCCTTGAGTCAAGAAAACATAAAAACTACGGCTCACTTCCAACTTCTTACTACATGATGACTTTATTTTGAGATTTGTTATCCAAAAAATAAGTCATGATAACAATCCATATTAACAATTAATTACAGTTGAAAAATGTGGCAAAGAAATATTATAATATGGGAAAATGATCATAAGGGTAGATTCCCACAAACAGAGCAGCTGTGCGAGTTCATAGATGTGAGACTGCTGGGAAAGTGTCTGGTGCTTTTATTTGGGGTCGACCGATTATGGTGTGTGATAGGGGGCTGAGGTAGCCGGGACGTCGATCGTTAGCGCTCGACAAGAGGTGCGAATTAGGTAGTTTTAGGATCCGCGGGATATCTATGGCTGTCCTATAAAGAACAGTGAAAATGCGGAATCAATTGAGGCACGCGACTTGTGATCGGCAAGTCCTCTTCGATCTTCCTCATAGATAACGAATGTGATAATGCACTGGAAGGCTGATAGACTTCCTATTTTGCGGTAAGTTTTAGTTGGCATGGGTCGAAGCAAGTATTCGTCATCGCCCGGTTGAGATCAATGTTGCTGGTGCATCAATCTTGAGCATAATGTCTGCGAAGGCCTACAATTGAAGAAACGCTTTGATGAGCTACCACTTCCCTTAAAAACAGGATCAGCATTGCCAAATCAATCTGACAAATTCTTTGAAAAACCCCTTTGCAGTTGGCTCATAGATGTCCACAAACATTCGGAGACATATTTTGGCCACGTTGTTTGGTCAGCCACTGCCCTTGCTTGTGCTGTTGTAGATAATCAGACTATTCAATGTGGAGTATTCTGTTGAAAATCATACTTACCCAGAAGATACTGCTACATCTGCTGTAATTTCGAGAAAATCTTTAGAAAAGGGCCATCTTTTTTGAAAACATAAGGTACAGAAGGCAGTAGATCCTCTGGTTGAAAGCGTGAGGACCGTTTCCTCGCGCTCCCTCTATTTTATCACTTCCTATATTAGATCACTAGACTTATCCTACTGTCTTACATTAAATTCATCAGGAGTTTGTCAGTGTGTGTAGGAGTAGCATGTATGTATGGGTATGTGTGTATGTATGGCCCAATGAATGAGATGGATTAGCTCATGATGAATGGCCTTAGTCCTGCTCATTCGCAGGGCCAGTTGTTCTAATGTTGTCACCCTCGCCTTCCATCTACGGCTTGTTCTGCTGGTGATGATCAACGATAATTTTAATCAGGAGCAACTGATAGTGCTTACAAAGACGTGAGCGTAGTCGAATATTCAGTACCAGTTGTATTTCCACACCTTCCATACTTACACCTGGTCCCTCATTGCTCAGGTATGGAGGGTGCGCTGCACTGCACCACCAGGCTCACTTAACACTCGTTGCATCCTTTCGAAAGAATGAAAAAAACAGAGCTCGGTTCTACTCGAATCATCCCACTGCTCTTTTAAAATGAAGGAAAATTATAATGTCTAGGCTAAGGAGGAGCTGGCGCCGTCGCAAGTTCCTCACTATCACACACGCATGGTGAGAGTATCTGCCATGTATCGGAAGTCGATGAACCGATATCGGACTTGTCTGGGAGGATAAAAGTACCGACTGGTCTATCTGCGAAGGCGTATTCCAAAAACGGGATGGATGAATACCGAAGAGCTTTATCCTTCATCTGGTGCTCGATAAGCGAAATCCAGTCACTCACTGCTCTTCTTGCAGCGTGCCTCTGAAGCGGTTTCCTGTCACAGTACTTCCTCGAATTATCTGTATGTAGAGAGTATCTTGCAGTCAGCCAGTAACGTTCCGTTAGTTCCTGTATGCTAGGTACGTCTGCCGCCAACGGAATGTCTGTGAAGACAAGGGAAACAAAAGGGTTTATTGAGTATCATTGAGTTTATTCGAATATACAGATACATATTTTTAAAGCTCTTCAAAGAAGCAGTTCTTCTCATCGTCAGATGATTATCGGCATACGCCCCCACGGCAGAAAGATCCGCGTTTGCAGTCGACACTGTTTTGGCATCTTTTGATGCTGTTAGCGGCCGGAAACTGAAATTCAAAAGAGGTAATGAGCCATTTAATAGGTGATCTAGGTACATTAATTTCGAAAATACCGAGAGGTTGACCCGGATCACTTGTGGTGGGCAGTTGTAAACTCCTGGAGGACAACAATTAGCGCAACGAGATGAAGTTGCTAAGCTGAAATGGGAAAGACTAATGGCTATGAGTAAAATGTGACTGAATTGTTCTTATTCGAGACTGTTTTTTGTCACATGGGTAAAGCGTACTCATTGGGGTACGAGATTCGAGAAGTTCCCAATTAGTGGATGAATCAGGGAACCCCAGCATTATGGAAAACCCACATGTTCTCTTCTTGCCGCCCAACGTACTGAGTCGTGGTTGTCGACCCGACGGTGCTAGTAGTCTCCTTAAAAGGCACGATAACAAAATCAGTGAGGTAGAACATCAATCAATTCGGGTCGGTGTCGTACCGCAGTCGTTGGTGAGGTTGTCGTAGGTGTCACAACTGTAGGAACATCAACAGTAGTCGGAGCAACGGTAGACGTAGTGGTGGAGGCTGTAGTAGTGGTAGGTTGCATAGTTGTAGTTGTTGGCTCGTCTGCAAGCGATGTCGAGGCAGTAGTTGCGGTGGTGGTGGAGCCGATTGTTGTTGGAGGAATGGTGGAAGTCGTGGAGCCCTCTGGCACCAAAGGGACCTGAAACGAAAGGAGTACATTCCTGTGCATGAAGAGTTACCCACATTATCTCTCCTACCAAAACTGCTTTCCACTAGCAGAAGCTGTTCGCAGAAAAGACCATACGATACCAGGTCCTGATTGCTAATGCTTCTATGCTGAGCAATGTGAAAGTAGCCAACTCGGTTCTTTTGAAAACTACTATGAACGCTCTGCAGATTTGAGGTCACCACAGAGAAAAGTACAAAAGTGCTTTTTTAATATCAGTCGATCTCACAGATAGAATGTGACCCGAATACGAGTTTCATTGAGAATCATGATGGGGTTTTGAATGAGTGTTTGCCAATACAATAAGTTGAAGAGCTGATAGGCAAGACAGTACTTTTATCCTCACGGACGAGTCTGGCACCAACTAACGACCCTGAGGGATGAAGGGCTTGCTTGATCCGAGAGTCAATCACCCCACCCTACGTACAGTAGGGCTCTATTGCCGCTACATTCCTTCCACACGCAAGGAATGGTGGTTGTTCAGGAAGTTCACAGGGACATATGCGTGCCGTTGTGCTGAACGTTTTTTGAGAACCTCGCAGCAGAATTACATTCAGGTGCGAGGAGTTCGTCGAGAATTGTGTTCAGAAAGAGTCAACCTTCTGCCTTCGCTCAGTGGAATGTTTGTAGCAATTAATCCAAAGGATGGAGTTGAAAATTGCAAAAACAGACAGATAAGAAGGAATACATGCAGGTCTCTACAAGGCATTCTTCTTTCTAATTACATTCAAGTCGAAGATCACCAAGATAAAGTTATGACCAAATTGAAATAGCGGCCAACCTCAATCTTCTGGCACTGTCCGTTGACGGGCTCTTCACCGCGGCGACATACGCATACATTCTGAAAAGAACTTTTCTATTGAAATCAAATAACAAATTCGATAAAGCATGAACATTTTCGCAAACACTGCCTCCCACGCAGACTATGTCAGGAATTCGGCAGAATTCTCCCGGATAGGCAATTGAGGGTTGCTGGTCATAGAGCCTAAGAAACAAATATCACATCAGACCTTGTTGTCAGAATACAATCTAAACATACCTTGGTTGAGTTGTTGTTGTGAGTGGCTGACGTGTTGAGATTGAACCATCAGTCGTTGGGTAAGTTACTGTAAGAGTATATTACATGAGCTCACAACAAAAAACACACCCTTTCAACAGTTCCTCTCCTGAAATTCTTCAAACATACCAGGTGGTTGTTCCGGCTGTGCTGGAGGTAAGTCTGGTTGCAGATAGGGAGGATAATAACCTGGTTGTGGTTGTGGTTGTGGTTGTGGATGTGGTTGTGGATGTGGCGCTGACGGTTGAGGTACTGGGTAAGCAGGCTAAACTGGTGTAAAGGTTCTGGCAGCGAAATGTCAAAAAATAGCAAAAGAAAGGAGCAAATGGACAACAGTTAATAAAAATAAGTGAATCAAGAAACAGAAAAGCAAAGAAAGTTTCAGCTGGAAATTTGCAAGTATAGGTACTCGCAAGTTTGTTTGATTACTAAAACTAAGGGTCTCAATAGATGAAGAGTACCAATAAATTTTTCAGCGAGAAGGGGTAAAGACCTGTGATATACGGAAGTGACTGTAGAAGTTTTAAAAACATATTTGAATGGAAGGCGCATTATTGGAGTCTAGACATACCCCAACAAATACAGCATGTATAGGGAAAGCGTTCTTCTTCTCCACTTACCGGATGTCTTGAAATGAGGTGGCCTCCAAATTGCTTCCAAGTAGTTGCCACCCATCAAGGTTTTACTCTTCTTCAATCACATACTCCCTCCCATGCTATAGATGGTTTTCCGCAGTTAACTTTTGACACTTTGAAGGAAATTCTTGCCCAATTCTTTCGATGCCGCCCATGTCCAGAAAATCGTTTCCTGTGAACTTCTCTTTTTTTTTTTACAATGTCTTCGTAGTTGTGTCTGTTCTGGCATGATTGAAGGAAAAGGCCTCTCAGAGACATCTCTTACAAAGTTGTGATTTATGAAACTGTTTATGAAGCCTTTTAAAAGTTGTATGTGGTGCCTGTTCGTATAAATTGCGCCATAATTTTAGTGTGAGGTATCAGTTGTAACGAATATGAATAGGGAAACTACCATGCATCATCTAAGGCCCTGTCTTCTAAGCACACTCCCATTCTTCTCAAAAGGGAGCTATTACAAACCTGTGCTGGATGGTACATCTGCTGTGGATATTGAACTGGAGCTGCTGAAAAATGGGTCATTGATAACGAAACTTAAATTCAGATTCGCAAGAAACACGAACCTTGCAGAACTCTTCCAGGATATACGACAGGAGCCTGAAACAATGAATAAAGCAGTCATGTCATTTACTCAGTTGAAATCACAGAAACCATAAACTGCCAAGAAAAAACGAAAATGTTGGTCGAGATTGCAACTGTAACTAAGTACAGCAAAGCAATGTATTCATACATACATATGTATTTTTTGGCCGTTCTTGACAGTTATGGAACTGTATTCCGAAATAGTCAAGTATTTGAAAGAGGTTTCTCCCATCTGTTTGAAGATGGGGAGCTAAAAAATGCACCGTCAGAGCTCACGACTTTTGATTCAGTCGTGATGGATTCCATTCCACTCCCTTGAAGACTGGGAACCTTGATACTCTCAATAATAAAAAGGAGCGCCGGGTTACAGTATGTAATCGTCGGAAAGCGAAGAGGGAAAACACAGACATTTCTTATTCCAAAAAGAAAGTTCTGAGGGTGCTGTGTACCTGCTGTGGTTGGTGGTAATGAAGCGCCATGCCTGATGTCAAGACTGGTGTCATCAACCTGATGGTAACATAATGATCAAGTTATGGTAGTGAATCTCATAAAAAATACTACCTTGGATATGCAGCAACACAGCTAGAAGCAACGGCTAGGTAAGGTTGAGCACATTGACATTGTCCTGAAAGTAATCTGTTCGTATTATTTTTTGTAGAGTGGCTCCACAGTGGAAAGTACAAATTTACGATTTCCTTGGGGTCACCTAGCCTTCCTTCGATAGGATCTTTACTCGTCAGGGAGAATGATGTTGAAAGGTTGAACCCCCACATCTCCTAGTTTGTAAAAGTTACTCATCGACGTGGAGGGTAAACGCAATCTTGAAGGCATAGCACCCTATGCAAAAGATCTCGGCGACTTCTTGTTAAGGACAAATCTGTAGCCTCCTATACACCTCAAAGGGCAGTCGGGTCGAAAACAGTCCAAATAGGGCGCAATAGAGGCTCGACGTTCAGCTCAGTCGACGTCCACATCCGAAAGTGGACGTGTTTCAACAGTCTCGCGCAGGCTGCGCCATCCGTGAAAATCACTTCTGGTAAGATCGATATTGTAGTCAAGTCTTCATGCAATTACACACAAATGAGATTTCGGCCCCAAATCCCTCCCTTATTCGTAACCTCGTATAACCCGTTACTAATTCAGAAAACCCTTGTGTTGTGTTCATTTTGAGAAAACCTCCCCTCTCGTTGGATTTATCTGCACCATTCAAGCCCCCGCCATTCAACTTAGAAGGTGCTTGAAACTACCGTGAACCGGGCCTCTGGGGTCCAGACACGCTTTTCCTGCCCCATTGTTCTCGTTCGGCATCCTAATCGCAACACATCCCCGTAAAATCGGACCTTCCCGAATTTTGTACACAAGAGCTTTGGAACCTTCTCTTCAAATGCTGACCTGCTCATTCCGAATTCTAGTTGGGGTTGATGGAAAATGCCTACGCCGATAAAATGTTTCAAGGGACAATTATTGGCATAAGGTTCACCTAGGAACTCTTCCTCTAGAGCATAATCACCAGCCTTTTCGTAATTGACACCTCAAATTCTTCACAAGTCAGGTTTGTTCCCCATTGAAGGAACCGGTACGACAACTCGTCGAGCGAGCTCTGTGAAGGCGACTGTTTTGCTGGTTTCCTCGGTCCATCAAGACATTCATCAGTAAAAACAATACCATCAAAAATGGGAACCCTCTTGTTACTTGATTACTGTCTATTGAATGTGTCGTTCAACTTTTATTCTAAATTGTGGATCTTTCACGGCAAGGGACTGCGATTTATGTGAAGCAGTCGTCGTCGCCGAGCAGCATTCGTCTTAAGATTTGAAATTACAAAGATTGGTATCAGATAAAGAGTTCCGTGTGGACGTCATGCTTAGTGACTGAGTGGGAATTGATTTTGAGGATAGGGCAAGTATGCTGCTTTACTTAACCAACTATGCTTTTCGTGTACTGTAGTTAACGAAGAGTACCTCGATCATTTCGGCTCAGAAGAGAGAAAGACGAGATAAGTTGAAGGATCAATGATTACCGGCCGCCTGCCTTTCCCTATACATACTAGACCATAAAAGTGGTGGAATACAGCTTGCAGGAATGACATCCCCTTTAGCAAACAAACGTGAACGCTGTCTGCTTTCTGATGTAACACACTGGGGGAATTGGCGTGAGCTCAGGAAGACCACTGTGAACAGTGCGCGGGACTCGTCCACGAGCGCGGAAGTGACAAACACCCGGTAAACATCGAGGTGTAAGAAGGCCAAACAAATACGATCGGAAACATGGAACGAACAAACGGCATGAAAACGTAGCACACATTGACTGACCACTTAGGCAAACCGCTGGCGGAGCGCAGGTGGTGTACATGTCACATGAAGCTGCGAGAGGCACTGAAATAAGAACTTATATGAGTGATTGAATGAATGACTACGCTGGCTTCATCCCCTATAATAAAAAACAAAAATGTAATTCATCGAAATGTGAATAGAATAAACAATGTAGTTGATGTTGTAGACCATCATTCAAATCTTTGAGTTCAGTAGAGAAGATTTAAGGGATAGCTTCCAAACCTCCATTAAAGATTGCTTCCTGAGTTATTCTCGCGCTTTGCGTCCGCAGTTAGTGAATTGAGTGCTTACTCAGATAATTGCTAAGGACCCGAAACTACGGTACACCAATTTCTGAGTATCGGTAAATAATGGGTTCACTAGGAGGAAGGTGGTGTAGTGACAGGAGACACACTGTCAAGGTCAGGGCTTCGAGTCCCGGCTCGATATCCGCCTAAGCCAACCAAGCCTTCCATCTATCCGTAGTCGGTTGATCGGTACCAAACTCGTCAGGGAGGATAAAAGCACTGACTTGTACATCGTCTTGCCACCGCAAGTCATCGTGTAGGCCACATACACACTCATTACGCCACTACGGTTCTGGATGGAAGTCGAATGCGTGGGCGCATCCCTCAGATGGGATTGATAAATCTGAAGTTCAAAGACTTCATCCTTCATCCTAACGGGTTCACTTTGTGAACATAGCCTCAAGCGAATGCGCTTGCTTTACAATCCATCCTTTGTGGTTTTACTATCCATCCATCCTACCCCTTTTTGGATTCAAAACTATTTTTCATACTGTCTCCTCAAATGTGAGATCATAACATGATTTCCAAAATTTTTACAGCGTACAGCATAGCTATATTTTCTGAACGACGTGTTCGTATCTGAATGCTTATAATAGTGGACCTTCAGATGAGACCACAATGTCGTTCTCGAAATAGAGAAATAATAGAATGGGCCTAAGTTCGAATGAAGCATTGAAATTGAGAGAATCGTCTAGGGTGCTATGATGGAAAGCTGTGTAAAAAAGCAGCTAAAAATGCTGTTAGTCACTTTCTAGAAGTATGGTGCCGACAGTGCGATACACACCTCCTCGGAAAAGGTTTTTTTCTTTACGGTGAGCATAAAAAAGAGCTAGTATTCAACAGCTGGGGTCGAAAACTGCTATATCTGAGAATATCTTGATGCTCAAAAGAGTCAGATTCTCTGTCGTTACCAGAGAGCTTTTTAGAAAGGCGAGAATACATTCAGCTTACAAAGGACGGTGATACGAGCTAGCAAGAAGGTAAAAGTAATGAAATCTTACCAAGTTGTCGTTTGTTGCGCCGAACAATCGCGGAGTCGCAGGTAGCGACTAGTAGCAGCACAGAGAGCCCACCGATGAATCGCATTTGCAGAGCAAGCAAGGTGTTGCCGCCAACGGATTTTGTACCCCCTTGACGCCGTGTCCGGTCCGTTGCGACAGCATGAAGCGGCTCCGCCCGTCTACCGATGCTCTAGACAATTCAGTAATTACGTATGCGGAACAGGACGTATGCTGACTGCAAACAGACAGTCTATCGTCTTGGAAGAGGACACCAAACATCATGTCCAGCCGTTAGAGGGTCAAGCAATGCGTTGCATGAAGTCTCCGATTGTGCGACTCCTTCGCTCTCGAAGTTGAAAGGCTCCGACCCTAGCAGATCTGAGTCACAAGGAGACACACAAGTATTAGCTTTGAAACGGACTCCATAAGTTTAAGGTCAACCTCGAATTTTACATTTTTAGACTGAAAAGCTGAAAAGAAATGTTTTTAGCACTACTAACAGATTTACTAACGAGTTCTCAGATTATTGTATAACCGTAATATACGAACTTTGGCTTTCATATTTCTTATGATATTTACAGATTTCTAGTTCAGCAGTGTTTCCTGATATAAGGTCATCTGAAGATCAGACACAAAGGATAAGGGATAAAGTCCTGGGGCGTCAATCAATACCGTCTGAGGGATGCGCCCACGCATTCGACTTCCATCTAGAATCGAAGTGGCGTAATGAGTGTGTATATGGCCTCTACAATGACTTGCAGTGGGCAGACGATACAAGTCAGTGCTTCTATCATCCCTGGCGAATTTGGTACCAATGAACCGACTCCGGATAGATGGAAGGCTTTGTTGGCTTAGGCGGATGCCGATCAAGGGCCGACCCTGTGACCATACTTGTGTTAATTGGCCACTTGCCCCTACACCACCCTAAAAACATAATTCTCAAGATTGGACGTACATTCTCTAAAGGAATGAATTTGAAATTAGAAGGTTACGGTACAAGAAAGTAGTTGTTGCAAGTGCAATCTAAAAGCACTACCCATCATGACTCGTGACCGTCTTTGTTTTGACTAAGCACAAGTTCGATTTTCTCGGGAGGCAGGGCTCACTATAAAAGACTTCCTAATGTATATCGGATAAACCTTTCTGTTCATTCAAATCTTTCTCCAGAAGTCTCCAGATGCTTCACATTGACAGAATGCCTGGGCAAATTTGCTGGCAACGACTAGAGGAAAATTCTAAAAGCTATTTCGAACATTTCCTGCTTATTGAACCAATCGAAATTAGGCCTTTCGGTGTAGAGAACCACTTGGTGTATGAAGGGACGTAAGAAAAGCACCGATGTCGTTGCTCTAAGGATGAGCCATACCGTGTAATATACTCATTTTGATTGTATTCTCTGATGTGGAAAAGTTTAGTTTGAACGATCGTGATCATTACAAATACGACAGGTATTAGCTATCAGCCAAAAAAGCTAGAGTACGGGTATAATAAAGCGAAATAGGCTCCAGTCCAGTGATTACCAGAATATCTCAAAAAACACCTAGGATATTCTTAACCGATAGCGTCGTCCAAGGTGATTGTATCAGCAAGCCAGCACTTCCATCTGCGCTAGCTGCTCAACGAAAAAACGATTGCACATCCAAAGTACAGACGTTCTACCTTAGTTGATCTACAGGACCCAATCTCAACCTACGGGAAAATCTCTGGGGCGTAGATGTGAGAAAAATTTATGTCAACAGCCGTCAGGCAAACAAACATCAGAGCACGTAACCAAAGCAGGTAATCACGGGTGCCGACTCACGCGCCATTTGTCGGAGCCTGAACTGTAAGGGCAATATTAAAGCGACTTCAGGGCGCGAGAGTGCGATAGGTTCTATTATTGACCTTTCAATTTTCCCACTTTTAACGGCATGCATAGAAAGCGAATGACTGTAATTATTCCACACTATGGGAAAGCATCAGGACAACTGAACAACTTGCAAGACCGCTTAGTAGGAGAGTGCTAAGCAGATGGACTTCAATTCTTTATTCAACAGTTCAGGTTGATCGCAATACCTGAGAGAAAGACTTCACAATAAAGATGAACCCAACAAGAATTGGGTCCTTTCTGATCTCTGAAGTAGCTGCAGCTCGTGTACTAAGGTGCACGTTTTCTGCTATCGAACGATAAACGAAATTTTTTTGCATTACAGAAGGTCGAGGGCGTTACATGCAGGTGTCGAGAGACAAAGATTAAGAAGCCCATGAGATAAAGTCTCTTCAAAAGCCAAGCGACGACAGATAAGATATCATTCGACATCTGCACAATGATGCGCTCTCTACTGGCCTTGACTGTACTTTTGCTGTCTCCAGAATTCACCCAATCAGCAGGTCAATCCATTTCAAAGTCATTCAGTGGTTTCAAATTATTTTTGAAGTCTCCGTTGTTATAGTCAGTACCAGGAGACCCATTTCTAACGTAAAAGCATCCGAAGGCTCCTTTAAAGGGGAAATACTAATTGGCATGTTGTCTGCATGACATAAAATGATTTCGCGCTGAATATGTTCAGCAATCAATTGACCTGATCGGGTTTTGTCCAGGACCTGCTCTCCGACTGTTCAGGGAAGAGCAGCACATCGGTATAATTTGCCGAGGAACCCAGAGAAATTTAATGATGCCATCCGCAGTAAACCAAATACACGAGCTTTGCAGAGGCTCAGTGCCACCTGTGGTACCAGTTCCCTTGCTTTGTATTTAACTTCTTCTCAAATACTTACATCAAAATCTGTGTCATCTGAGCCTTCCATCCCTAGTTTCCCACCATTTGAACTACTAAGTGTTCAAAAATTAGCTTAAAATTAACTCCTCAAGTGGTCTTCCCTTGTCCCAGGAACCCATCGGTCCCAATGGATTTTTTTCATCGCAACCGATGCGTTTCAGGTATAAGCAAAGAGCTCCTTTCTTCGAGATCATTTGTTGATTTGAGGGAGAACAGCATGTACTATAGAGCTTCAAAACTCCCCATGACAAATTTTTCATAGTGCCTATGAAAGGGCGCGTTCAAAGAGGCTGCTTATTTAGGGAAATGTGATTTGGCCAATCCTCCAAAATCATGGTTGACGACAAAGGCACTCGGAATAATGGAATGGGCCACTGCAGGAATATCAGACCAGGGAAAACACTTCTGTGTAAACGTGAGTTCATGGAAATTCAGCAGCCCAGATGGGCAGACTCAAAAATATGTGGTCTAAAAATCTTCTAAAGTAAAACTTCACTACTTCGTTCTAAAAGTCCCACTAATTGCTTACGACCTTCCAGGTCCTCCATTCTGAATTCCAACTTTCTCCACTTTTGGCTGATTCTAATGGGGAAGGTGGTAGTGCATGGTAGTAGTGTGAGTGCTACTGATCTAATACTTAGAGTAAACCTTGATCGCTACCTCGTCTCTTCATATGCTTCCAGAAATAGAACAGCTGAAGTCACCATCATTTGAGTACACATCTCACTACAGTAGTAAATTGAGGGCTCGGAGGAATGCACCTAAAGTAACATCCATCAATAGAGGAATTAGAGTTTAAGCTCACGGAGGTATATTTAGAGGCACCCATCGGGTCTGGTGGAGGCTAACTATCACGTGAATCTGGCCAAAGGAGTTAATCAAGAATCAGCTCAACTTACTCAGTCTCACCGTACTCTTTGGGATAACCGTAAGTATTTTCATCGTTTTCGTGCCAGTAACGTCCTCCCACGTTCGAACCTCTCCCTCCTAACTCATTGTACGGTATGTAATACTATACAAAATATGAAGACTAGCGAATTCCTTCGTACGGAAGTAAAGTTTTTCTTCTCGAAGTAAAGAATTCAGCTTATAACCAGTGCATCCTTGACGATGACCAAATTCACGTCTGCTTCCCTTACTGCGCCAAGGATAAGCAAAAAATAGTAAGTTGTAGGTGGCAGTACGCTCTATAAGAACTACTAGAGAAGATAACTCTTATTCCAGGCCATCAAAGCAGCACTATCATCTGGAAATCCTAGAATTGTTGCTCGCTCGATAGAAAGACTGGTGAACACCGAGGACTGGGCTATCACTGTGATGAAGGTAACTGTTGATAAGGGTTTTCTATGTTGATAAACTCCGGATACACGGAGGTTCCATTTCAGTTCCATTTCATTCTGCCCGCAGACCAAAAACATTTGCAGCTTGCAAAGGTGCCAGATGTTTTGCTGCAGAACAAAGTCTTATGTCCATGGGCAGCTTAGAAATGCACATTTATATAAGAAGGGGTTGTAAAGAATTTTTGGGCAAAGATAGTCTCCTTCTTCGGAGACCTTCTGCACTTTGACAACCAGTTGCGACGTTTTGTTAGCGCACTTGAATGTTTGAAAAGCTTTTTCCCATAATTCACGGATTGTGGGTATGATTTTTGATTCTAGGTGGGAAATGAAATTGAGATATACCTACGATGAAGCTAAAGGGAAACGACGAGCAAAACTGTGAAGATACCATTAGACACTTGCAGCTGATTTAAGAAAATACCAAAGCGAGAGGTAGGGTCAATGATGTAGTGATGACGCACTGATGAAGAATGCAAACAACAGAAGGGTAGCAGCTCTGAGACACATACTCGTCCACTTGGGGGAGTAGTTGTACGGAAGATTGTAATCTGCCAAATATTTTCCCCTCTTCTTGTTTCTCTGTCCACATAATTCGCTGCAATCATAGGCCCTTTTCTTTTCTTTTCTGTCCTTTTCTACCTAGCCTATCGTGGTATGACCACTGGATTCCGGGCTACCTCATAACCAAAAATATGTAATATCGGGGCATACATCCATTCCTCAGTACTAGGAAGAAACAAATGCACTATTTTAGCAATATGCCTCATTGATTTATTTTAAGGTTGACTTCAACGATCCAGACACACATCTGAATGTGACCTCCTTCGCCGATCCGAAAGTCTGGTGCGCCATCTACATTGGTATCGATCCTTTCGTTGGAAGTTCATATCTCTACGAAATTCAACTCGCGAAAATTATCCGTTGAAGGAAGAAAATGAATGAAATGCTTGTTCGTTTTGTAGCTCGCATATAAATATTAGGTTTGCCAAGAAGCTCTACACGACATGCACAACAACAACAGTTTCAAACAATTCCTCCACCAGACAGTAGTATGTAGTGGAACTTGGCACACGCTCAATTCAAGAATAGAATCTCTGATTAGCACCCCCTAGGTCAAGCAAGTCTCCCATCCCATTTTTTCCAAGCCGCTTAATTCGTAACGGACTCGTCTGGGAGAAATTAATGGGAACAAAGCGAAAACTTGTACAATGGCTGGCTTATACGAGTAGGAGCTTGTATAGGCCACATATGCACCCGAAACGCTACAGCGGTCACGAAAGTAGTCGAATGCAGGGGTCCTCCTGAAAAAGGGGATTCATCGAAGCTCAAAGATTGAAACTTTTACTTCCTCACCAAAATTCGACTTCTATCTTCATTACAATCAATGAACCACTTTCCTGAGGTGGTATTGTTCCCAAGTGAGGCTCTTGGATTTTCTACACTATAACATTTACTGGTCATGGGAAGTATGGAAGTGCGTTTGCACAGTGAAAATGGATTTACACCTTAATTTGAGTAGTTCTACATGACTGCAACAAGAATCTTCTGCAGCTCGTCGTTATACTTTGTGACTGTTTCCTGTGACTTCAGCTTTTCATGGAAGAGTAAGAGATACGAACACAACACAAAAACCTTCCTCCCATCTCAATTCTGCTCGACTGTTTCCATGACTCTTCTGCCTTTGTACTATGATCTAGTTTTTTGTATTGTTGGCTAGTACGTGAGTTGAAGCCGGCTTTCGTTCCATCAGTCGCGAAGTCTATTCTTTGCCTTCGAAGAATCATTATATTTCACCGCATGGGCGCACCAGAAACTTCCGATGCGTGGAAAGATATCAGTATGACTGCACCAACATCAGGAACAGTAAGAAGATAACGACAGCAGATTGCGTCTTGCTCAGCGATCCGGCGTCCGGATAGGGCGACGTCAGATGAAAGCTTCCGAACAGGACAACAAATTCTAGCCCTCCCAAAAAGGCTCTCGATTCCTGCACTTCTTGCTGTTGTAGAAGCGTATCGAGAATATTACGCTTCAGAGTCCTGGAATTAGACTGATACGTTTGCCCTTCAATAACCTAACCTTGTTAGACCACCGTTATGGAACACTACAAAATGGCAACATAAGGATTATACTTTTCAGAAGTGTGACCTCATGAGGAGCTTCGATTCTTGGTTCCTAATGGTTTCAAAATTATATATTCACAGGAGAATCACATGTAGGTTAGACCCAAAGGTAAAAAAAGGACTAGAAGGCGACTCCCCAACCACATCGGGCAAAGTCTCCCGTAGATTGGGACCTAAACTAGGGAGACTCGACCTCTCTTAGAAAGACTTTTAATTCGACCTTATTGGTAGATGATTAAACTGATAGACCTTCATCGAAGTTTTCCCAGAAACCATAGTGAACTTTGTTCTTTCAGGTATGAAGGTTTTTTTCGTAAATGTACTTTGCGGCTTAGAATGATTGATCTGGTTTACGACTGCTTCCCAAGGGAACTCTAGAAAGACACTTGTTATCAGCGGTGATATCCCTATTTGGGAGGCACCTAAAAACACCAACTCCTAATCCGATTTTCCCAAATTCCTAGCAACAATGACAGTAATCTGAAAAAAACTCATCCGAGACTTTTTTCTACACTCTCCCACCTGCATCGCACCACGAAATATTGTTTTGAACGCATAAAGACGAAAAAAGGGTGGCTATTAACCGCTCTAAGGTGGCCCCTTCACACATTAAACATTCGAAAAGCTAAAAATGTTCATTCGATCCCTTCGGTAAATACACTGACTCATGGGTTCCACAAGAAGTTATGGTGGCCAAATGCCACCACGACTTTGACCAAAAACTGAACTAGTGACTAGTGAACTGTGATTGTTAACGCCAAAAGCCTTGTAAGATCTTGTGCCTTGGATGTAAAAACTTGCTTAACTAGAATTTCTTTGTATCGTCGACGTTTGGAATCAGTCATAGCCTTCAGAAACCTCATAGTTGTTTGAGTCTTCTATTCTGCAGCTCAACTGCCAGCGTCCTTTCTTCTGTTACAGTAGTAGAAACCAAACACGAAAGATCTCACCAGCTCGTCCACCTTGCCTCCTGTTCCCCCATCATTACCTTCGTCTCTCGTTCAATCGAATAACAAGGGACAAATGATGCGCAATTGAGGAGCAAAGTCCGGTAAGAAATACTTGCTGATCTCACTGTTAACAAGAAAGAAAGGCACAATTCCAATTGCACTTTCCGTGCACAGAATTTGCAAGAGCATCAATTAGTTCAGAATAATGACCGTCCATGCGCTACCAATCTCTGCTTCGCTTTTTTTTTTACAAAAGGGGCAGACACTGTAAACAGAGGTATCAAATTCAATGCACAGTTTGCAAAGAGATTCGTTATCGGTGAGACGTGAGGCATCTTCAGTATACGTGCTAAAAAGCACCCAGAAAAGGAAAAGGGTTGAAAGCCCATTCACGCCACTTGGAAAGGCTATGAACAAGGAGGACGATGCAGAAAAATGTGTCGCGAGACTTATGCAACTCAAAGGATCCACTGAAATCCTTAAAAAATTTTTCACTTACTTAAACCCCCGAAAATGTTACCATATAATTCCCGGTTCCTCCAGAATTCTGCACTCCCAATCAACTTATTAGATTGTGGAAGAAGGGAGGCGAGGGAGTTGTGCGGAGCAAGGATTTCACAATAGACATAGAGGGACGGATAGCGAAAACTCATTTTTCTGGTTCTCGGCTCCTGACATCATGTTTACATTGTATTTGTCCATGTTTTGGGAATATCGAACACTAAATCTTTCATTGATAGTTCATGCCTGCAATTAGCAGGCAGTGAGTCGAAAAAACGAGGAATTTTATAAAAATCATCAACACTATGCCTTCAGAGATGATATTTGTTTTCAAGTAATCCGAAGAATTCTGACGAGAACGTCAGGGTCGAGGGCGTGTATAAAGACATAAATTGGGAAAGAACATACCTCATTTACTACCCATAGCCTTCGTTTTGTAACATTCTGTTCTGCTCTATTAATCCTTCCCAACAAGCACACGTCGGTGGTGAATTGGTTTCGATGCGTGACACTTATGTTGTAGTTTCTTCACATGCATTTTGATCTGCATTTTCTCCACGATTCTTTATATTTTAATACTCATCACAAGTGGGGGCGGAAGTGGCGTAGCGGGAAGTGGCATTTTACATGCATGGTCACGGGTCCCGGACCGATATCCTCCTATGCCAAACAAGTCTTCCATTGGCTGCTTTCATAGTCCGCCGGCCGGCCGACCGGCGCGCCGGCGCACAGACGTAAAACGAATTAGTTCGTATGTAAATCTACGTTCGTTCCATTTCACGGTCAGAGCAAATCAGAACCGTGAGATAAGATGCAACAGAAATAGATTTCATACATACGAACTAATTCGTTTAGCGTCAGTCATAGTCCGCCGGCGCGCCGGCCAGCCGGCCGGCCCACTATGAAAGCAGCCATTGCAGTTCATCTCTAGCCAACCATTTTGAAGCTCTCCTGCATGCGAGTGCACAATAGACTAGCAGAGGCTCACGTATGGAAAGATAAAAATGAAAAGATGGAACAGAAAACATGTTCTGCGAAAACGATCATACAGAGGAAAATGTTTCACCAACGAGGGAGGCTAGTGTTTTCTCAGCCTTTCCAGATCAAATGCTATGCGTCACTGTCTGTCCATGCAGGACGTATAAAAGTGGAGCCGACATTAGCCTTTATGCTCTCACTTTGATATTAACTTGACAATCGTCAAGTGTTCTTGATCTATTCTTTCTTTCCACCAGCTCCCTATCAGCCGTGCAGCATGGAGAACATCCTAGACTTTGGTTCATAGAATCGATCCCCGTCTTCTTGCTCTTGAAAAGTATGAGATTCTAGCATGAGGAATAGTAGGGCGAATAGACAGTGCCATTTATGCCACTTATCTCCAAATGTGAAGAATGATAGGCTCCATATAATTCTTACTTTTACTAGGGAACAGGGACTTTTATAAGGGAACAGAAGTTTCAGGATGCAGTCAATCTCCTTGATCGTACTTTTGGCCGTCGTTGTTGGTAGCAACATCGCCGCTTCCACCAATTCTGAAAAGGTTTCCTTCTGAATATTCTGAATATTTTTTTTACTTTGAGCCTTCTGTTCAAACTCTTATACCGTTTGGTAACCTTTTCAAAGTCTGAATACATCTTTGATTTGTTGTTGCTGTTTACAACAAGAAGATATTACAGGCAAAAGGTACTCCTGATGTTCAAAAGATGGGCGAATGCGAGGGTCGTCAGGATCATCCAGAGTAAGTAGAAGGCTTGACAATAAAATTCAATTGTGAAAAAAGTAGTAGTTCTCCAGATGTCGCATTCACATCGAAAACGGATTCTGCTCTCGTGAGGGTGTCACCGAGGAACAAAAATGGACCTACTGCCCTTTCGGATGTGGATTATGCAACAAAACAGAAAGTTCGCATCAATAAACGCTTGATCAGTTGCGACCTTGTCTCTTTTGACTCTCGCCTTTTCGTAATGAAGGCACCTCCGGACACCACTTAAATTTCAATACACATAGCCTATTTCGAATACAATTTCAAACCCTGGGTATTAACGGAAGACTATAAACTCGTCGATCGTTAGACTATGACTATAGTTGATTTGCTTCTTGACACTTTCCATTGTTCTTTGCCAATGATGGATATTTTTGCGGAGAATGTTCGAGAACGAGAGATTTCACATTCTTGAGAAAATGTGCCCTTAGAGACACGGTTCACGATAAAAATAGTTTCTGTGTTCTTCCCTTAGGAATACTCAGTGGCCCCCAAACGTAACTGAAAGAACCCCCTAGCGCCCAAAAACTCGCCGGTTAGGGCATAGTGGGAGCCCTGTTCCCGGCTTGCGCGGCCTTCCCGCTCCTCGATCGGTGTCACGTCAGACGAGTGTCGAGGCGATACAGATTGCAATTATTCGTTCCAGGACCCACACGCAATCAGCTGGTCGCCGTGTGATGACGCGATGTTTTCTCCCATTCTTTTTTCCTCTGTTATTCTTTTTTGTTGCCGCGATCCCTTTCTTGATTTCTTACCCTGTAGATTGAAAAAATGAGCTATTTTTTGCTGTCACTGAATTTTTTTGTTACTTGTGTTTTTAAGTGAATGAATTTTTGCTTACCGTCTTCAATTATTTGCACCAGGACCCACACGTACGCAATGACCCACATTGTATAGCTCGTCCAAACGCCCACCTTCTTCATTTTTCTGGTCCCCCCCTCGTCCAGTCCCCTCTTCATCGATTTTTCGGAAGCTTTTCACTTGGGAACACCGATTCACGCAGATCCTTCGCTTTCATCGCACTATTTTCCATCCTATCTTCCATTTTTCGTCATAAACTGGATTACCCAAATTATCGTGAACTGCGCCTTTGAGAACTAGGCTTACTTTCTAGGCAAGTCTGAAAAAATACGCGAAGTGGTTGGGTCACCTTCAATTTAGGTTGAGTATGGAGTCAATGTAGCAGAGCACATGTGGACCTAGCTGAGACGAGGCATGGTGTCCAGGGCAAAATTTCACAATTGTGTCTCATAATCGTCTATAGACCAGGAAAAAATTAGCAAGGGCAAGGGACGGTTAGTTAGAAATAAAAGATATTTATGTATATTTGCTTCAGCCTTTCCAGGATTTTAAACTTTATGAGGCTAACGTTTCGGCGAGTTCGCCTTCGTCAGAGCTTGAAAAGTCGAAAAACAATCGAGCGCATAATAAGGCGCAAGACAGTTCTTTAGACAAGAGACAACTCGAACCCGGTATACAAGAGGCTTACCTTGATCTCAATCGCCGCAGCGTTAGATCGACCACCCAGTGTTTACAGTATGCGTACAATGAGCAGGCCTTCCTCCTTTCTGACCTCACCGTAATCTCAAAATTCGCAGAATTTTTTCGGCGCGAGGTCACGGGTTGCGGCCATACACTCTTCCTTCCTGTTGATTTGTGGGTCTCTAGCTGCAATCCAACACGCCTCAAGTGGTTGTCTTCGTCTCTAGTGCTAAGACGGTTACTGAAATTGTGAGTTCGTTACCATCGTGGCACAACCTCGATGCATTCCCAGTGGTGCGAGACTTTCTTAGCCCCTCCAAATGTTCTTTGATTCGAGTACGAAGGGGGCGCCCTGTTTCACCAATATATTCAGCACCTCAGGATTGGCAACGGATTTCGTAAATCACTCCTGCTCTCATGCAATCACCCCGTCGATTGGAAGGACACACAAGACAATCTGGTGTGGCCCACAAGATGTTGTATAGGCGATTGCGGACCAGTTGTCAACAAGGTTTTGCTGGGGGTATTTCCACAATCATGGCCTCTTCCTTCAGATCACACCTAGTCACACATGCACGAATTGCTCTGTTCATTTCGTCGGAAATGAACGGTAGGCAAAATGTCATCTTATTGACCGGTGCTCGTTCATAAATTCTATGAGGTGGGAAATGCCTCCCCCCACGTTGTGGCCCCTTGCAGCGGTAAGAATACCCATTAGAAACCGCAATCCTTCGAGCTGTGTCCAGCGATTCTGTCTTCATATTCGTATCAAAAGAGACTTTACTGGCAACTCTGAACATATTGCTGATGACAGATTGTTATGTTCTTATGGGGTGAGCCGAGCAGTAATGAATGAGAATATTCTTACAGCTAGGCTTCCTGTACCAATGTTTCCCTCGCTAGCTGAACCTGGATATTAAGGAATGTAACCAGTTCTCTCTAGGCCTTTCCCGTCTGAATTTAATTTGATCTGCCCGATTGTTAAGGATGTCAAAGCATATGTCCATCTCTTCTTGAGTTGGACATATGATTAGGCAGTCGTCAATATAGCGACTACAGAGAACTTGTCTGCGGTCTAGGATAGGTTTCCCAATTTTTGACATACATGCTATTGCCAGCACAGGTGCCAGCCGTTGGCCCACAGCCAAACCCCTCATTTCTCTATAGTAGTCACCCGACTACCTGAAAAACGAGCAATTCAAGAACTCTTTTAAAACGGTCATGATGTTTGCGATAGAGAAACCGTACAAACTGAGAGAGCTCCCGTGATCACTCAGCAATTCCAGTTTTGCCTCCAATGCAGCTCCTTTCGATACTTTTGTGTACAAAGACGTAACATCGAATGATTCAATCACAACGTTCTCTTGAAGGTCTACATTCAATAGTTCAAGCCTTCAAAGAATCACGGAATCGAATAGGGGCCGGGAGATACGCTTTCCTGTCAGTGATAAAGGAGGGGAGTTCATGGTTATCCCACAAGTTCTTGATAAGGCTATAACAGATCTACATCTACAGGACACAACACTATATTGCAGATCAACAGAAAAAGAGTATACTTAACAGTACAGGAAACTGAATATGGTCTGGTGTAGCGTGGCAAATATCGTCGGTCTACAGAACTCTACGATCAATCGCCTGAAGAGAGATCTGCTGCTGTGTCCTGTACTGTATACCCTTATCAAAACCCATAAGTTTACCGCTGCAGACCTGAGCTCCTTTCGATGCATTTGCCATACATTGCCTCCAAGGCAGCTTCTTTCGATACATTTGTGTACAAAGACGTAATATCGAATGATTCTATTACAACGTTCTCTTGGAGGTCTACATTCAATAGTTTCTCGAGGAGTATATTCGTATTTGTCAGGTGAGCAGAGATGTATTGAAGGATTTATCGGACTATAGTATTGAAGAACCATGAAATTTTATCTGTGGGTCCCCCGACGCTGCTGATAGTGGGTCTAACCTTAAACGCTGTTGGGTCGTGAGAGCTCAGGTCTGCAGCGGTAAACTTATGCGTTTTGATAAGGGTATACAGTACAGGACACAGCAGCAGATCTCTCTTCAGGCGATTGATCGTAGAGTTCTGTAGACCGACTATCTTCGCCACGCTACACCAGACCATGTTCAGTTTCCTGTACTGTTAAGTATACTCTTTTTCTGTTGATCTGCAATATAGCGTTGTGTCCTGTAGATGTAGATCTGTTATAGCCTTATCAAGAACTTGTGGGATATTCACGAACTCCCCTCCTTTATCACTGACAGGAAAGCGTATCTCCCGACCCCTATTCGATTCCGTGATTCTTTGAAGGCTTGAAACTATTGAATGTAGACCTTCAAGAGAACGTTGTGATTGAATCATTCGATGTTACGTCTTTGTACACAAATGTATCAAAAGAAGCTGCATTGGAGGCAAAACTGGAATTGCTGAGTGATCAGCTTTGTACGGCTTCTCTATTGCAAACATCATGACCGTTCTAAAAGAGTGCTTGAATTGCTCGTCTTTCAGGTGGTCGGGTGACTACTATAGAGAAATGAGGGGTTTGGCTGTGGGCCAACGGCTGGCACCTGTGCTGGCAATAGCATATATGTCAAAAATTAAGAAACCTATTCTAGACCGCAGGCCTTGACACTAGAAACGGAGACTACCGCGCGGAAAGCACTTGAGGCGTGTTGGATTGCAGCTAGAGGCCCACAAATCAACAGGAAGGAAGAGCGTATGGCCGTAACCCGTGACCTCGCGCCATTTCTCGACTTCTGTAAATTTTGAGATTACGGTGAGGTCAGAAAGGAGGAAGGCCTGCTCATTGTACGCATACTGTGAACACTGGGTGGTCGATCTAATTCTGCGGCGAATACCGGGTTCGAGTGGTGTAGTCTAAAGAACTGTCTTGCGCCTTATTATAGGGTCAGTCTCAATGGTTTTTTCGATTTTTCAGGCTCTGACAAAGGCGAACTCGCTGATCGTTAGCCTTGTAAAGTTTAAATCTTGGGAAGGCCGAAGAAAATATACATGCATATGTTGATGATGACCACCCATGATGAGCAAAGCATAGGTTGAAATGAGAATAAATGTGATCGAATTCCCCAGACGGACGGGATTTTCATCAAGGTAGATGAACTTAGGATCAAATCTCGGCAACTGTGCTCATAAAAGCTGTACAATGCGGAAAAACTTGTCAAAGGCTATTGAAGGAAGTGTGAGCATATTATCTCAATCAGCGTTGTTTGCACTGAGGTGGGCGAGGATATGGTCCCAAATTAGTAACCCTAGTTAGCTGAGAAAAGGATGATCCATATCACGGAGAGAGACGAGTCTGTAGTAAATGGGCGGAGCATCGTGAAGCACTCATGGCTCTGCTAAAAAGTTTCTGGAGACTGAGAAATGTGCACGGAGTCTGCTGAAGGAACGATGGTCAGACTCCTAAGAAAACAGGCCTGCACCGAGGAGGGCAGAGATAATATCAAAACCCTACAACTATGTACGAGGACCACATCCACGTTCTTCGCATTATGATGGGTGGGGCCAAAATCAAGAATTTATCTTTCTGTTAAAACTTTGTTCTAGAATCTAGAGAGAAAGAGCATGAGCAGCTATAAGAAGGGCGAACAAATTTTCGCAGTAGGAGGGCTCGTACTGAGGTGGGCGGAGCTGTCATCAATCACCTATAATTTTGCTCAAAAACGTTCTTACCTTGTACCTGTAACAAGTGCATAGGGCTGCTGAAGGAAGGATTTCTAAAACCTCAAAGTGGACGAAGCCTGCACTAGAGCGGGCGTAGCGAAGATGAAAAATTCAAAGTTCAGTACTAAGACGGCTTAATGATCTAAAATCGCTCTATATATGCGATCATCATCGTTACTCAATATGTATAAAATTATAATCACAATGCTATACCTAAACACTCGCCCCTGCTGTCTATCTTTCTTGAAATTCAGCATTACCCTATAAGGTCGGTCAAGCTTGGAGTTGTCGAAGCCTTGGGCATGTTCATGGTTTAGCGTCAAAAAGCCCAGGCACCGAAAAAATAAGAAGATATTTGAAATAGGTCAACAACTAATATATCACGAAAGCATATAACCAGATTCTCGAGGATGGAGCTGAGATAAGAGAATTCAACTCGTTCCGGTACCTTCTTTCTTGTGACAAACGTGTTAGTGTGCGGATCCTGCTGATGGTATAATAAGCAAGCGACAAGCGATCAATATAGAAGAATATTACCCGTAATAGAATGCTTCAATTCAATAAACTGTTAGGATGGTTCATGCAAGGGCAACTAATGCACCTTGCAAATCATCTCTAACTATTTTTTGAAAGATTTACTACGTGCAAGTGCAGAGTAGACCAAAAGAGGTTCAAGTGTAGAAATAGAAGGAAAAAAGAAGAAAGAGAAAACATGTTTTTGCGAAAACAATAATCACAAATCGAAAAATCAGACAAGACTGTTTCACCAACAGAAAGGACGTCAGTGTTTTCTCAGCCTTTCTAGACCAAATACTTTGCGTCACTGGCCATGCATGCTGCTCGTATAAAAGGGGAGACGGCACTAGCCTATGGGCCATCACGTTATACTAACTCACCAATCACGAGCTAATCTTGTTGTATTCTTTTCTCTCATTAGTTCTCTATCGGCTCTGCAACACGAAGAACATCTTTGCATCGGTTCGTGGAAGCAAACTTCGTCTCATCTCTGCTTGTTGATGAAAAATACGAGATTTTGGCCTGTTGACTAGGAACCAAGAAGACCTTTTTGTTTTAGCGCCACTCGCGACACTCATCTTCGAATGCAAAGAGCTTTGTGCTCCATATACATATTTTTTGATATTCCAGAAGGTGAGTGGAAGTTTCAGGATGTCGTCAATCTCCTTGATCGTGCTTTTGGCCGTCACTGTTTGTGGCAACATCGCCGCTTCCACCAACTCCAAACAGGTTCAATAATGAACTTCTTCTTACTCTGCTCACCACTTCTGAAACCTCTTGGAGACTTTTTCTACAACCGAATACATCTTTGAACTGCCGCTGTTTTTACAACTGAACGATGTTGCAGACCGAAGACGCTCCTGACGTTCGAGAGATGGGCAAATGCGAGGGTCGTGAGGACCATCCAGAGTAAGGAAAGCAATTTGCAATGGAATTCATCGAAGTTTAAAATGTGGTAGTCTTCTAGATGTTCCGTCCGTATTGAAAACGGATTTTGCTCGCGTGAAGGTATCCCCGATGAACAAAAGTGGACCTATTGCCCTTTTGGATGTGGATTATGCAACAAAACAGAAAGTTCGCATTAATAAATGTTTGATCAATCGTAATTTTGTTTTCTTTTGACAAACGGCTTTTCAACATAAGGCAACTCTCAAACACGACATAAACATTGCAAGATTCAGTACACGGGGCCAATTCTCACCACAATTTCAAATTTGATCGTAGCGGAAGCTATTACGAAAGTGTTAGACTTGCTCCGTAGAATGTCCTATTTCCTTTTGCCAGTGGCATATACCTTCTATGAGAAATATAAAAGAATGAGTGATTCCCTAACTTGTAAAAATATGCCCATTAGTACAAGGCTTGTTTGCTGCGTAAAAATTATCCTTACTATATATAACGCGCTCGTATTTGTCCATCTGTCACAAAATTCTGTATAAACACGTGTAGAGGCTGGAGCAAGTTCAAAAAAGGTTGAGACAGTGTATGAACAACAGAACATATATGAGCCAAACGGAAGTCTGCTTCCCAGCTGCCAATGAGCGGGACATGCGACGGATTCGGGCGGTGTCGATGGCGAAATCTTCTGAAATGATCTCATGACAGTTCGAGCTACGAAAAAAATGAGCAATGGTCGAGGATGGGTCAACGTATGAAAAGAAAGAGGCTCACTATCAGTGGGCGAAGTGCCCTCACAGTGGGCGCTACTTTACACCTGAGTTCATGATTTGATTCAACGAATCGCGGACGGAAGTCAGGAAAAAATGACTGAACAAGACCTTCAGCGTGCTATGATGCGTAATCTTAAAGGCACGGATCACGATAAAAATGGATACTGAGTTCTTCCCTTAGGAGTGCTCAGTGGCTCCCATGGGTGGTAGAACGG
The DNA here is from genome assembly GCA_000469685.2 of Haemonchus contortus. NCBI lineage: Eukaryota > Metazoa > Nematoda > Chromadorea > Rhabditida > Trichostrongylidae > Haemonchus > Haemonchus contortus. The sequence continues at coordinate 34,779,405 of LS997565.1, forward strand.
ACCCTCTCGCCCCCAAAATCTCGATGGTCAGGGCATAGTAGAAGCCCTTTTGCTGGCTTGAGTGGCTTCGCCGCCTCTCGATCGATGTCACGCCAGTCGAGTGTCGAGGCAATGCAGGCTACTATTATTCTTCCTAGGACCCACACACAATCAGCTGATCGCCGAGAGATGAGAGATATTTTTCTCCCATTTTTTTCTGCTGTTATTCTCTTTGCTGCCGCGATCCCTTTTTCAATTTCCTACCCCTGGAAATATGAGCTCATTATGCTGTAACTAGGGTTTTTTGTTTACTTATGCTTATAAGTGAATGAATTTTTGGTTGGGCGCCGGAACGCCGCCTACAGTGGGCGAGACATGCGTTCGAATGGAAATTACGTTTCGTTTGGCTCATATATGTTCTGTTGTTCATACACTGTCTCAACCTTTTTTGAACTTGCTCCAGCCTCTACACGTGTTTATACAGAATTTTGTGACAGATGGACAAATGTGAGCGCGTTATATATAGTGAGGATAATTTTCACGCAGCAAACAAGCCTTGTACTAATGGGCATATTTTTACAAGTTAGGGAATCACTCATTCTTTTATATTTCTCATAGAAGGTATATGCCACTTGCAAAAGGAAATAGGACATTCTATGAAGCAAGTCTAACACTTTCGTAATAGCTTCCGCTACGATCAAATTTGAAATTGTGGTGAGAATTGGCCCCATGTACTGAATCTTGCAATGTTTATGTCGTGTTTGAGAGTTGCCTTATGTTGAAAAGCCGTTTGTCAAAAGAAAACGAAATTACGATTGATCAAACATTTATTAATGCGAACTTTCTGTTTTGTTGCATAATCCACATCCAAAAGGGCAATAGGTCCACTTTTGTTCATCGGTGATACCTTCACGCGAGCAAAATCCGTTTTCAATATGGACGGAACATCTAGAAGACTACCACATTTTAAACTTCGATGAATTCCATTGCAAACTGCTTTCCTTACTCTACTATATTGATCGCTTGTCGCTTGCTTACTATACCATCAGCAGGATCCGCACAGTAACACGTTTGTCACAAGAAAGAAGGTACCGAAACGAGTTGAATTCTCTTATCTCAGCTCCATCCTGGAGAATCTGGTTATATGCTTTCGTGATCAGTTGTTGACCTATTTCAAATATCTTCTTATTTTTTCGGGGCCTGGGCTTTTTGACGCCAAACCATGAACACGCCCAAGGCTTCGACAACTCCAAGCTTGACCGACCTTATAGGGTAATGCTGAATTTCAAGAAAGATAGACAGCAGGGGCGAGTGTTTAAATATAGTAGTGATTATAATTCCATAGGCATTGAGTAATTGTGATGACCTCATATATAGAAGAATTTTGGATAATTATGACGTCTCAATACTAAACTGTGAATTTCTGATCTTTGCTTCGCTCGCTTGAGCGCAGTCTTCGTCCACTTTGGGGTTCTGAGGTCCTCCATTCAACAGCCTATGCACTTGTTATAGGTGAGCAAGGTGAGAAGGTTTGCGAGCAGAATTATAGTGAATGATGCCAACTCTGCCCACCTCAATGCGAGTCCCTCCTGCCGTGAAAATTTGGCCCTCCTTCTTATAGCTGTACCTGGTTATATGCTTTTGTGATTTACTAGCTGTTGACCTACTCCTGAACCTTTTTTACTTTTTCCAGTGCATGGACTTTTTGAAGGAATGTCGTAAACATGCCCAAGTTCCGACCACCCCAAGCTTGACCGACCTCTTCGCGTAATACCGATCTATAAGGCAGAGTGCAGAAGCGACTGCTTTGCTTATAGCAAGGTTGTAATTTCATAGGTGTTGATTAATGTTGATGACCGCGTATAAAGTAGAGTAATTTTGGAACGTCGAGGACGTCTTAGTGCTGAATTGTGAATTTTTGATTTTAGCTCCGCCCGCTCAGGTGCAGGATTCGTCCACGAGGGGTTTTACCCATCTTTCCTTCAACAACCCTCGCACTTGTCTTTGGATTCTGGAAGGTTTTTGAGCAGAGTTATAGGTGGATGGTGACACTCCGCCCACCTCGGTGCTGGCTGATCCTACAACGGAAATTTGGGCTCCCTTCGTGTAGCTGCCCCTGACCTTTCCCTTCGTGTCATAGAACATAGTTTTTACAGAATTACGAATTATTGAGTTCAACGCACCCTTCCCAATGCAAATAGCTATTCTGGAACGTGGAGGTGGTCTTCGTACAGGATTGTGGGGTTTGCATCTTATCTCTGCTCGCCTCGTTGCAAGCTTGTCTTTTTTAAGGGTTTGGCCATTAGTCCTTCAACAGGCTCTATGCACCTTTTTCGGTGACCAGACCTTTTTAAACAGAGTCATAAGCGTCGGCGATGCTTCGCCCACCTCACTGTAGACCATTCCCACCATCCTTTTTACCTGACCTTTTGCTGACCATCCTTTTGTTAGCTAACTAGGGCTATGAATTTTTGATCCTCGTCTCGCTCACCTCACTGCAAACCACGCTGACAGGATAATGCACTCTATTTGCATTAGTAGCCTATTACTATTACAACTATTCGTCTTATACAGCCTTTTTGAACAAAGTTATGGAACTTTAGCTCTGGCCCGATCTATGTTACTAAGTACCTCACTATTTTCGGGAATTTGATCACATTTCTCGCATCCATCCACTCACTCCCGTGTGCTAAACCATTTCTAAACAGGATCATACTTATTTTTTCCTAGCTCACTCCTCTCTTTTTTTGGGGCTCCACGCTTTGGTTGAATCGAGTTTGTTTCTTGTTGGAGATACCGACTGATGCGAGAAATCTTCACCAAACAAAGGTAAGTCCCCTTCATTTCATTTAATTACCCGTCTCTCACTCTTGTTAACTTGTTCAAGGTTTCTAGACGGTTATGAGACCCAATTAGGAAGCTTCGCCCTTGGCATCAGTCCTGCCCGTGCCTAGATCCGTCAGGTACACATGTGCTCTGCTACTCTTACTCCATGCTCAACCTACTCTTAACTTGATCGAACCACTTCGTATTTTTTCAGACTTGACTGTCAAACTTCTTGACTTCTTAACTTAGTTCTTGGGCAATTACTTTCGCGAGAGTGTGAGACCTCTCGTTTTTGAACATTCTCAAAGATATCCATAAATAGCAAAGAGAAATGGAAAGTGTTGAAAAGCAAGTCATGAGAACTGTTGAGTCATAAGCAGTTCTGTTATAATCGACTTTTAAATTGTAGTCAAAATTTTTACTGTGTTTTGAAATTTGCATTGCTTATGCTGGATTTAGAAGGTGTCCTCATTTCGAAAAAGTGTGAGTCAAAAAAGGAAGACAAAGTCGCAACTGCTGAAGCTTTTATTGATGCAAACTCTTTGTTTTGTTGCATAATCCACATTCGAAAGGACAAAGGGTCCACTTTTGTTCCTCGGTGACACCCTCACGAGAGCAGAATCCTCTTGCGGCATGGTAGGAACATCTGAAAGACTACCTTTTTTAAACACAATTGGATTCGTTCACAAAGTCTTTTCCTTACGATGGATGATCCGGACCATCGCATTTGCCCATCTTTTGAAAACGAAGAGTACCATTTGTCTGCAATAATGCTTTGTTGTAAACAGCAACAACAGTTCAAAGGTATATTTAGACGTGCGAAAGTTTTCCAAAAGGTATAAGAATTTAAACAGTATGTTCGAAGCAGAGAATATAAAAAAAATCAGAAGGGAACCCTTTTGGGATTGGTAGTAGCGAGGATGTTGCCACCAACAAAGACGGCCAAAAGCACGATCGAGGAGATTGACGACATCCTAAAACTTCTGTTCTCTTATAGAAGTTTAGGAGTTATATGAAGCTCATCAGTCTTCGCATTTGGAGATGACTGTCACAAAAAATGGCGCTGTCACTTTGCTACACTTAGTTTCTGTTCCTTGTGCTCAAGTCTCGTACTTTTTATGAGCGAGAATTCTGAGTGGGACGTAGATCGATTCTATGCACCCAAGTTGAGGATGGTCGAAATGTTGGAAGAATAGAAAAAAGTATAAATAAAGAAGACTTGGCGATTGGCGAGTTGATATTAAAGTGAGAGCCTAAGGTCAGCGCCGGCTCCACTTTTATACGGAGTGGCTAGCGACGCATAGTATTTGATTTGGAAAGGCTGAGAAAACACTAGCCTCTTTCCCGTTGGTTAAATTTTCCTGTATGGTAGTTTTCGATAGACATGTTTCCGCTCTTTCTTTTTCTCTCTCTTTCCATTTTCGAGACTCTCCTGGTCTACTGTGCCCTTGCATATAAGTTCCGAAAATGGTTAGCTAGAGATGAATTGAAAGGTTCACTACTCTACCTGCATAAACCATAATAAAGCAAAAGGACACATCTTAAAGCGTCCACGCCAGCGTCGACTTCCACTTGGAACCGTAGTGGCGACTTGCGTGCGTGTATAGTCTATGTAATGGCTTGCGGTTACAAGCTGATGCCCAAGTCAGTGCTTTTATTCTTCAGACGAGTCTAATACCAAACAAACGACCCCGTAGGGATAGAAGGTTTGTTTGGCCTAGGAGGATATCGGTTCGTGATTGCCAGTACACCACCTCGACCTGAACCATCTCGGTGATTCAGCAAATTTCCTGCAATATATGGGGGGAAACCTTGTCAATTTATTGTTACTTCCCATGTCATAATCTAGGCTTCGCACACTACCGCGTGCACTACAACAAATAAGGTATCGTACCGAGTTGAATTATTTGATCTTCGCTCCACCTCTCGAGAAAGTGGCTCTAGGCTTCTGTGGTTCATGATTTTTAAGAAGACGCTTATGAACGTGTAGCCAAGGGCGGATGAGTCTGAGTCTCTTCCGTCTGATTTGTTGACTTTTAGAGCTATTTTTGGAACGTCTTTCAGTGACCTCTATTGAGGTATAGTTCCCCTGAGCTCATGTGTGCTCTGTTTATCTTGACCGAATTCTCGGCCAACCCAAAGCTCACCTAAGTTCTTCATTTTATACCGAATTTGGGGATAAATAAACAGAAACGAATTTTTTGTACCTGTATCATCTGTCGCCCCATTGACTATTGATTTCCTGGAGCGGGCGCCAGTAACATCTTTACTCGTCCCTGTAGCAAGCCAGAGAAGTCCAGAATCGTTCCCGTTCAAGGCGCAACACTCCTTCCGTTCAGAGCTTTCATGGAGAAGTCTGATAATTGACCAGCGGCCGTCGTATTGTTCGTTTGACGTCTCGAGGGATCCTGTCCGTGACCGCCCTGGTCCAACGGTTATCACTATATCGCAATACTTGCATGGCCTACCTGATCTTCACTTTCTTGACGTAACAACAGCATCCCTGATCTTCGTCCGTTAACGGAGCTAGGAACTCCGGATTTACTTCTGCACTTGCGTGTATAGGTAAAGTCTGAGCATCGTGCTTTTCAAAGCGCTTTTAGTAACGCTGACAGCATGCTCATCCTGCTTTCGTAGAGTCCAAGTCTCCGAGGCGTACGTCAAAGAATACCCGGCTCCGTGCACACCTTTTCGACAGGAAGCTCAGCAGTGTCGAAAAGGTGTGCACGGAGCCGGGTATTCTTTGTCCCTACGCGGCGCGTTAACTTCTGCACAGCTCCTGGTGCTGGGTCGCTCATCATGTTGACGTCCCGACCTAGATACACATAGCTAAAGCATTCCTTTTGGTGTGAAGGGAGCATCAGGTACCAATCCGTTTTTCATGAATGTCGTCTTCGCCAAGATCAGTCTCAAGCCAATATTGCCACACACAAGAACTGTCAAACTCAGCCAGCAATCGTTCCGCCTTCTCGACGATCGGTGTTGTGAGCGCGGTGTCATCTGCAAAGCGGAGATGATGTAAGAAGCGGCCCACGCAAGATGTTTTCAAGATAAGCACTGAAAAGTTTGGGCGAGATAGTACCGCCCGTCAAACCACTCTCTTCACGTCAGGATGAGTTCCTTGTATCATAGAATGGCGAAATTCCGATCGTGAAGGCGTCATAGAGCCGAAGAAGCATTCTTATATGTTGGATAGGAACACCCTGGTTGCCCTGTGCTTCAATTACCGCTCTTTATCCCGTCAATATCAGGGGCCTTCCAAGCTGACGAAAGTAAGACTGAAGGGCATATTGTACTCTGGCTATACTTCATTGAGTCTTGCAACGATGTGGGTGTGATCGATTGCACTGAACCCTCTCCCAAACCCTGCTTGCTCGCATGGTTGTCCCTCATCTAATATTGCCAATCCTGCTCAAAGTGACGCGTGCGAAAAGTTTGTAGATTACAGTCAACAGGCAGCTTGGGCAACCATTGCCAATATCATCCGGATCTTCCTTCTTATACAGCACTGCTGGTGCTAGTTTTTCACGAGATGGACACTTTGCATTCCGACAGATACCGCATGGAGAACCGGGTCAGGGTTTTGACAATGACTGGCGAAAGGCTCTTTAGATGACGGTGCAATGGCAAGCATTTGTGCATGTTGTATGTTCTCAGAGCTCGCTAGACTCAGAAAAACTTCCAGTTTGAATCGATCTGATAAAAGTACGTTTTCTGCTCGTGTGCATCAGTGTTTAGCGGAGTTTGCTTCATGCCGAGAAGGCTACTCTGAGATATGTTATTGGGAAGAGAGTCTTTTAGGCTCAAGTCTGTGTCTGATTCGTTACCCCTTCCTAGGCTTGAAATACTTTAATTGTTCTTCTTCAAAGAAATAAAGTACTGCGAGGCAATGTCTCTTCGGCAAAGCGCACACAGATGAAAGGTTGCCATTCTAAAAAGTGCTAGATTCTCTCACCCTCCCACCCTTCCCGTAAAGTGATCAGGCGTCAAATTGCTTAGCCAAATACAGGGTGTCCCAAAGTTTTGGGAACTAAAATATGGAAGCTTTCAAGGTAAAAGTGATCTATCAGAGTCACTTTACCCGCTATTAACTAGATGTACAAGTAGTTGCCTCCTTGTGATATGCATGCATGGCTGCTGAAAAGAGACTCCAAATATCTTTTACATGGCGGAGGCTGATTCAATGCCACCTGGAATCATTGAAAGGCGAGAGGCGAAGGGGCATTATGAAGTCCCTTGGGGTCCCTACAATATCAGAAGGCTGTTAAACGATATAAATAAGAAAACTCAATTTAAGACAAACCAAGAAAGGCTGGCAAGGCAGTGTTTCACAAGAGAGGACCAATGAAATGGTCCATTTGCGAGTCGAAATGGTATTTCCTTCCGAGGTTCTATACAGAATCTAATTAGACAGTTTCCTCCGAGAGCAACTGATTACAGGAAACGGGCCGATAAGAAACCCATAACTTTCAGGATGCTTCACGGACTTTCAATGTGCCTAACAGCACTTCCATTTCGCGATCCTCCACCTTTAATTGTGCTCCAAGTTTATTTCTGCTTGAGATGAAATTTCAGTAATTCTGATCTTTGATCAGTCTTCGCAGCTGATGCTTTTTCAGTCGATTAGCAGTCGCCACCGCCACTTCGGCCTGCTGATATGATGCCTTTTGTTTGTTGTGCCTTGCTCGGTATGTTTTCTGTCGCCTCTTTTATGATACCTAAGTTCCCTACGTTTTATAATTGTGATTTTTCAGCAGCAATTTGTGAATTGTAGACAGTAATGTGTTTTGCAGCCAAATTCTGACAAATTTAATCTGCCGGCGATTTTTCTTTCAAATGACTACAAGGACTTTTAGGCCTTATGTTGCCCTCGATTTCCGGAGCCGGTACAAACAACAAAGGTTCCTGGCAGGCGCGTGAGAAACATCTTGCATTTATCTTTTTCGTCTTCATTTTCGTCTTTCTTACAACCTTCCATATTTTGAGAATCATTGGACCATCTAAAAGCTTTAATCTCCTATCTGGAATTTTTCTCAATCTGTTCAAAAACTGCAAATGTAACATCTTACCGGTTATCCGTTGAACGTTTGACGAGAAAAGCGTTTCTGTGGCAACGCAGCGCAATCGCTCACGCCTTTTTATGAGTTATCATTGAATCATCAACTCTAAGCTAGTGGTAGTTACTCCCAGTTGACATCACCTCAGTGCTGATCAAAAGTTTACTCCTTCCCACATTTTTCGCGCAATTCTTTAAGGGTTCACCAAAGGCTTGCAATTGACAATTTCACTTTACTTTCGTTGGAGAAAACTCCTTTGATTTTTTCGATATTTTTGCCAGTCTTAGTCAAAGATAATCTTTTTGGTAATTTGAACTGGAACTCTGGATGACGCCAATAATAAAGTCATTCATCAGAGACTGCAGTGCGAAAGCTGAAGTGCGTGAGTCAACTACGATGTAGAAGGTCAATGAACGCTCAATTTGAATTACTACCAAGACGTTAGGGACGACGAAATCAACTGAAATAAGGACTGAAAACACTTCGAGACTTCTAAGCACCCATATCGACCTTGCTTTCGAAGATTCCAATGGCGTTGAGGTTTTCTGAAACACCCCGAAAGACATCTCGGAACAAAAGTCGCTGTAAGCTGCTGGGCAGTACATACACGCAATTTTTGGGAAGTCTTGGATGAGGCAATAGTCGGAAGGCATAAAGTAGAATATTTCCAATGAACAGCTCCAGACTGAACAAAAGCTTTGTTCAATAATGATTGCAGACTCTCATCGGTGAGGCATTTTTGTAAGATGGTCTATATGACGGAAGTATTCTGAAGTGGCAATGTTTTATAGTCACACAAAGGAAAACGTGATACTGCGAAAGTGGTACCATGCTGGTGTGTAGAGTTCTTAAGTAGCAAATTTGCTGATTTTTGTCATTTTTCAAACTTTATTTTTTTCTCAGACGCTCAATGATTTTGGTTCTCAAACTTGTTTTTTTTTCATACATTGTGCACAGTTATTAAGAATTAAGCCATTTCCTTTATACTTGAAATAATCTATGTAAAAAATCAGGGATAGAATGAAGAAAGAAGGAAACTCTTGACCGGTACTGTATATCAGGATTCGAATGTTGTATGACATCCTTACGGTGGAATACTTAAGAAGCTAGTTTCAAAGTAATATTATGATGTTGCAGTGTGGACTATGTTCACTGTGTAACCCTTTGATAAAAGGATAAAAAGGCAAAAACTTGGGGCATTAATCAATCCGATCTGAGAGATGCGCCCACTCATTCGACTTTCCGATCAAAGTCGTGGGGGAATATTTAATGCGTGTGGCCTGCCGATGTACAAGTCAGAAGGGCTTCTATTCTCTCAAACGAATCTGGTATCAATTATCCGATCACGGAAGGATGGAGGGCTCGATTGGCCCAGACGGGTATCAATCCGGAATTCGAAACTATGACCATGCTTGCTGAAAGGACGTCACTTGCTACTACACCACCTCAGCCCAATACTTTGATATTTCTTTCGAATTCATTACCGCATTTACGTGAACGAAAGACTAGATTACTGATGTATTACCATATGACTTGAATTCATTCGGCTCGATCTTGATAGAACATAATATCTGGGTAATGTTATCCGACCTCTGAGCTCGAAGAGATTGAAAGCTGTAAATGGCTCCGTATTGCATTGTCAGAGTGGGAGATTCATGTGTAGGGGAATCCCAAAAAGTTTCTAAGAGTATTTCAAAAGCAAGGGCTGCATGACCAGCTGGGTCAACTTGTATTTTACAACTGATGTCTAGTAACCTGGCTTTCGAGACCTTCCTACGTCTCGTCTCGTTAGAAATTCTTTTGCTCGTCCTCGACATTAATAGCGTGGTCCGGAGACCGATTCATGGCTCATTGTATGCCTTGGTTCACCGAGCCCTTTATATCCTTCAAGACTCACCTCTTAGAATGAAAGAGCTATTGAATAAAACAAGAAACTAGCTAATGGAGCAGGTGATGGGTTGTACCTGGGATGGCCATCGCAAGTCATTCTATAACCAACATACAATACATATTTAAGGCGACATCACAGTTCTGAACGGAAGTTGCGAGCGGGGACCTACTAAACCTTTGTCGAACCAATTTTAGATATTTATCGAGTGAAACACCTCAGAAAGATTACTAAGGTTCCAGCACTGTTCAATTTTTTTACCTTTTCTTTTCAGTTCCCACTAAGGTTTCCCCCTTATCCGTGTATCGTCCTCACTGCTCAAATTGATCTCTATCTGACATACACCGACAATACAGGGACAGAGGTCAGGCAGAACAAGTATCTTTTTACAGTTATATGGACTGAAAAGTTTCAATAGCAGCGCAGAAACTCTGGGTTTTTTCAGAAAACTCTCGCCTTCTTTTCAGGTTGATACAGTCGTTCACGTCCTACCTACGTCAACTGTTGACGAAGATCAAAGCACCTGTGGGAAAGTGTTGACTGTACAAAATCAGTCAATTTTGAGTCAAATTCTTCACATAAACCTTGACCAAGTGAGGATTTTCTTGAATTTGGAAGATATGTCGAAACTAATGATAAAACCGTTCCCCTTCCCATAGCTACATACTTCTGAAGTCTAGTGCCTCCTATGCCCGTATTCGCATACTTACAGTATAGAGCTCAAGGAAATTATTCCTTTGTCTTGGATGTCTATGTTGTCTTTTACCGCTGCCGTTGTGTCGAAATATCATTTTGTCCGTGTTTAGTATCGAGGGTGGAGTGTACGATTTGCGTTCACCAAGGACAGTCGTCTCAACGCCGCAGGCGAGTTTGCCCTCTACCAAGTGAATGTCACTGCGGACTACCCAGCAACAAAGACGTTATTTACAAATGCTCCAGGTAAAGGGCACTGGCTATTAAAAACAATTCCTGGTGCATATTAAATTAACAGAACTAGTTAATTACTTAAGATTCTGTCTACAACTATTTCTTGCCTGTCGACCTGAAGAATGTACCGACAGTAGCAGACACGATTTATGCACATTTGAACAAATCGCTTGCATGCACAGCAGCGCAAAAGTTCATTATCAACAATGATCCGAAGAAAGGACCATTAGCCTCGTGGGTTCCCCTATTCTTGATTTGGTGTATTTTTGGATGAATAATGTGTAGATAAACAGAGAGTAGTGTTAGACATAGACCAACTCACAATATGGTTTTATCCTTACATTCCTAAATAATTTCAAACTGAAATGCCAGATCATGCTCTGCGTACCTAGAGTTCGTCTAGTGCTCGGGTGTCTCATCTGTGCTTTCTGCGCGTCTCAGGTCATCGCCTTTGAAGTTTTGCATAGTCTTCAGGCAAAAGTAGTAAAAGAACAAATACCTGTGAAGAAGATGTGGTCATTGGAGGCGGAGTAGTGGCATGAAGTGCATTTTTACGCACATGGTCCGTGGACAGAACAAGGGGTTGACATTCGCCCGGACCGACTGAACTGAAAATTCCACCTAGGGAATTTCCGTAAAGTGGTAAAGCGCTAATTTGCTCATTCGTTAGCCACTGCAGTTCATTGTATAGGCCAGATACGCATTCAAAACGCGATTCTGAATGGAAGTTGAAAGCGAGAGCACTCCAAAAACGAAATATATTCACTTTAACACGACATCTTGTCGTGTATCATAAGTTCCCTGATCAACAAAGCTCATTTGTTTTGCTTTCATCCCGTCATTGAGTTAATGCATGCCGTGCTTATACTGTTTATGGTGTTGTTGTATGATTATGCCATGTTTCTGCTGTTCTTTTAGGTTCAAATTATCCTATTTGCAAGTGGAAGCCTTCAAAGTAACAACACCACAAGGCGGCGATAAGTTCGATCCAAGTGAGCTAGTTATTCACAATGAATTTTGTGTAACCTAGTAGTTATCCACAACAGAAGTTAATCTTCAGAAGAGATCTGTCCACGAGATCAGAACGTCACAGACATAGTGCCAATCATCGTTGGTAGTTGCCTAGCTGGACTCATTGTGATCACAATGGTCACATACTTGGTTTGTTTTTTGAAGACTCTCAGGTTAAAACACTTATATCCCAAGGTCCCCATTGATATGAGCTGCTTATTGGTTTTGGAGCCAACTAGAAGCAATCTAAATTTTCAGTGGCCCTTCAGCATGTTCATGCAGTGTTGAATATACGGTAAACTCGTTGTAGATTCAGGATAAATGGGTTCAGGGAGGTTCAGGGAACGTTTCAGTGAGGGATGGAGCGAGGAAACGTTTGAAAGATGGAACCACTTGTTCTGAAGAGATAGACCTCTGCTCTTTTCTTTCGGCTGCCTCTACAGCGCGATTTGCTCACCTCCACCTCTAGCTCAGAGAGAGTGACCATATCCTCCAGCCATGACCATGTAACGTGCTCAACGAGTCAGATACAGGTTCTTCCTCCTCTTCCTTTCTTTTTTTGACAGCCATTGTAGTGGTGATGAAGCCGGCTATTCCACTCAACACCTCTCCTGGGCGAACTTTACCCTGCGAGCTAAAACACATTTTTTATCAAAAATATTGCTGAGTTTTCTCGGAGTCGGAACAGGCGTTCAGCACGTCTCCCGAACATTTTGAGGCCCAATATTAACCAACACCGACCGTAATTCCGCTTCCCCTTCTTTAAGCATTAGCGTGCTTCAATGATCAAGTTCGAAACTGTAGTACATCCCACGAGCGTCCAGTTGTTCAGCTGCCTTTTTTTTTTCAAGAAGAGCAACTTTTAATTGAAAGCTAAAGTCCACTGATCTAATGAGACTTTCATAGATTTATCGATGCCAACTACCATCGGAAGTGCTGCAGCTTACTGGCACCCATTCGAGATCATCTCACGTGGGACCAACAGACCATCCTTACGTCATATCCACGGACACCAACTTTCGCCTAAATTCTCTTGAAGATTGAAATAAATCAATTTTAATCAAAGCAGCTTCCATTTGTGATTGTCGATGATGCCTCTTATTGCAAAAGTACGTTCTTGACAAAGAAATGTGCTGTAGTACTTGATACGTAATGTCTAGGCTTCATAACGAAGAGAGTCAGAAGCAGTAGGAGACCAGTTTGTTCTTGTAACAGCAGATAGTCGCCGTGACCTCGACGGCCCAGTAAAGGCGTGCCATATACAAACAGTACGTACCAACCTAAACTGCGAGCACGCACGATTCGACAGATGAAAACTTCTAGTAAAATATTTCTTGCAACCTGCAATTTCGATAGAGACTATTTTCCTTACCTATAACAAACTTACTGTGCGATTCATCAATCCTAGTGATACACGAATAAATGAAAAACTAAAAGGAAAAATTTATCTCTAAATCCGACTAGACTAGTACCTTGCAAGAAAGCTCGTGGAAGAACTTTGTGTGCTACCAAGGCATGCTTCCTACTAATGATGGGAAGGCTAGAAAACGCTATCGACCCTTCTCATCCTGAGCTGAGCCGCGCATCGGTCTTCGTTCAAAATTGTGATGTACCTGAGACCATAGTTGTCGTAAAAAATGGCTCGATAAAAGTGGCAACATTTCAAAACCCCTCATCATGGTATCTAAGAACAAAATCGTAGTGAAATATATATGATAAACTATTTCAGTGTTAATGCCATCAGGCTCCTTTGCAGTGTCTAACATGTAATTCTAAACAATATCTGTCAAAGCCTCTGAAAGATACTCTATAGATAAAGTGAAATCAAGCCAGCATACGTTCCGCTTCCTCTACGTTCGGTGTTGTGAGCACGATATCGTCTGCAAACCGGAGGTCATTTACAGTAGCGCTCAAAAGTATTCGGCCAAATGCTTCTTCACTCGTACTTTTCAGTCATAACTCCTTTCCTACTGGATTTAATCAAGCGAAGTTTGAATATGTGTAGCGTTGCTGGAGTGTGAATATTGAACACTATTGACCTGGAATCTGATCATGTTCCAGATATACTAAAGAGCTTGAGCTCAAAATCAACTGAAAATACCAAGGATGGTCCTTCTGGAGTCTCTTTTCTTTTTGGCATGTCTAAAGTGTACGAGCGCTAATGTCGAATATAGAAGAGGAGAAATACGCAAATAAGGTGCGAATAACTGCAGACGTCACAAACTTGCTCTCAGTATAGTCTACAAACGCCTTCCCTTCAGTTATGTAGGCATTGCTGCTTTGCGGTCAAGTAGTGTTGAATAGTGTGAAATAGGCTTCAGTTAAACATATCAAAATTTCATGCGGTTTGCTCCACTGAGAAAAAGTTACGGCAAGGTAAAAAGGGCCTAATACTTCGGAGCGCTACGGTAGGTAGCTGTCGCAGACCTTCGCTACCTGATCTCTCTATTCCAAATGACGCATGATGAATTTGAGAAGGGCACTAGAGCATGGGCGAAGTAGTGTTGCTCTGCCGAGCTCTCCCTTCACGTTTGCATTGACTTCCTTTGAAACGGCGAAACCCTGGTCATAAAGTTGTCGGAAAACCCAGAAAGCATCCTTATAAACTGTTCTCGACAGTATCAAAGGCATTTTTCAAACCTATAACGATCGATAATCAGACTAGCGGCATCCTGTGTTCTTGCGATACTTCAAGGAGTCTTGTAACTGTGTGGACTAGGGTCGATTGTACTGGACCCTCTCCGAAACTCTGGTTGCTCGCACGGCTGTCCTCGAGTTAATATTCTGCAAATCCTGTTGATGACGCCTGTGAAAAGATTGTAGATTACATAAAGCAGACAAATTGGGCGATAGTTGCCAATATCTCGGGATCTTCCTCACTATACAGCAACACAGTCCTGCTAGTTTTCCACGACAAGATGTGGGCACTTTGCATTCCGACAAGAGCCAAGCCAGCGTTCTGACGGCAGCTGGTGGAAGACTATCATGTTTTGGTTTAATCCTATCGAGATCGACGTGATGGCATGCATTAACTGTTCCCATACGACAATGAAGTCACCTGGGCTTTTGAATGGCGAAACTGCGGCGGTATTTGCAAATGTATTTGCGACATCAGCAGCTTCGTTTAGACTATTACTCTTCTCTCTTTCAGATCATCCTATATCGCTTGTCTGCATAGCATTGCAAGTTCGTAGTTTCTAGATGGTTGGCTTATTGCGCGATCCCACGCATGCGTATCACCTCAAGAGTTTTCAAAGAACGACGTCCCTTGGGTACTTGTAGACTCTCTGTTTTGATAGCAGTATCGTGAAGATGAAAGCAGTAACTTAGTAGGGAGGTTGATGGAGTAGGGTGAGTAATGTGGAGTGGAGTGAGTATATGGGAACTGTGATTATGATCTGCACTGGCATGCAATATGTATGTCCCTACAAAAATCGGAGTTGATAATGTCGTTGAGAGACCTCCGCATTTTTTTTTCACTGAGAGCTAGAGCGCATATAAGGATGTTGGCGCATAATTGTGCTGAACGTTTATTAGCCGAGAACATAGTTTTTTGAAATGATCTTCAGGAGAAACATAGAGGTAGGTGAGTCAATTGAATATTCAACTCGCACCCCATCCCAGCTTTTTGCGTGAGGTTATCATTTCACCCCTACCCCCTATCCTCCCCTCATGAGGCTAAGGTAGAAACTATATTCTATCGCTTAGAACCGTCCCTCATCACAAGTGAGGTCGGCTACCCCTCTTCTGCACTCAGCCCTGCCATTGTTGAATAATAGTGATACTTCCCCCCCCCCCAACAACATTCTCTAACTACTTAGAGACCGGTGAACTAACTCACAAACCACAAAAGCCTATAGCCGGATTCTCTAGCGATAGAGCCGAAGTCAAAAAATTCAACTCAGCTCGATGAATTCTTTGTTATGACGCAGATAGTAGTCTGCGGAGCACGGCTGATATAGTAATAAACAAGCGACCAATACCTGAGCAACCTACACATCATGAAATTCAAGGAGTTATCAAGATGTTTCGTGCAAGCACGTTTGATGAACCCTGCTATTCAACCCTAAGGGACCACTTTTATGAAGCCGTACTACGTGTCAGCATAGACCACAAGAGGCCCAAGTGGAAAAAGAAGTAATGCGGAAACGATCGCTCAGAAGAGACTGTTTCACCATCGAGGAAGAAGGCTTGTGTTTTCTCAGGCTTTCCAGATCAAATACTATGCGTCACTGGCGTTCTATGCAGCTCGTATAAAAGTGAAGCTAGCGTTAGCCTACATGCCGCAATCACGAAGGTTTCTGTTTATTATTATTCTATTATTAGTTTCTTCCCCTCCATCACTTCTCTATCAGCATTGGTTAACAAAATTAAACTCTGTTCCACCTCTCCGTGGTGTCCGTGGTGACGAAATGCACGAGATTTAGGCACTATGATCAGGAACTGAATAGAACTTTCAAGTGACAGACCATACGCGAAAGTTATTATCGAATGCTAAGAATGCTCTGCTCAATATATGTATACATTTCTTAAGCTTTTAGAAGAAAAGTAGAAGTTTTAGGATGCCGTCAATCTCCTTGATCGTGCTTTTGGCCGCCATTGTTTGTGGCAACATCGCCGCTTCCACCAATCCCAAACAGGTCTAATTATAAACTTATTCCTTTTGTTTACCTTTCATCTTACTGCTATAATTCTGACCTCTTGGAGACTTTTTGCACGTATGATAACATCTTTGAATTGTTGCTGTTGTTGTTGCCTATCAAAAAACGATATTGCAGACCGAAGGTGCCTCTGAAGTTCAAGAGATGGGCAAATGCGAAGGTCGTCAGGATCGGCCAGAGTAAGGAAAAGGCATTGCAAAGAATCTGTTGAAGTGTAAAACGTGGTAGTTTTCCAGATGTCCCATTCATATTGCAAACGGATTCTGCGACCGCGTTCCCAGGGAACACAAGTGGACCTATTGTCCTTTTGGATGTGGATTATGCAACAAAACAGAAAGTTTGCATTAATAAATCAGTCATGACTTAGTCTCCTTGTGACTGTTTCTTTCTTGAAATTATGGCCACTTCTAATCGCGACACAAACACTGAAACCTCCAATACACCAATTCCGACTGCACTTTCATTTCGGCCGTAGCGGAAGATCTTTCCGTGTTTGCCTTGCTTCCTTACATGCCCATTTCTCTTTGCCACAGATGAGTACGCTCTGTTAAAAATGTTTAAGAGCGAGCGATTTCACCCACTTACAAAAATATGCCTACTAGGACTAGGCTTGTTCGCCAGGCCAGAATGGTCCTTGCTCTTGTTAACCCTGTCTGTCTGTCTGTCCCGAAATCCATATAACCTGAAATAACAGTTGGAGATATCGGATAAACTTGAAATTGGGTTGAGCATAGTGTAACAGATGATATATAGAGATAGAGAACAACAGGTGACATATAAGCTGAGCAAAGCTCAGCTTCCAGTTCGTAAGTTCATAATTCGATTCAGGGAAGGCGCGAAGGTCAGGAAAAAGCAGTAGTGGGCGAGGTCTTATGAGTGCTGAGTGTTTTGACCTATCGAGGCCCCTCGCGATGGCTGGGGGTGCGTTGGAATGGTGTCAAAGACGTGACTATAGAAGGGAGCATGAGAGCACTATTTAGTAACAAGTACTTACTTACATTGTTTATGCTAATGTGTCTCTCATGCTTCAATTAGTTTCGTGACTTCTACACTGAAGATGTCATGCTGCACGATCAACGTGTGATCTCTACTGATCTATCGATTGCGCGGAAAACGCGCACGCATGGTGAACGCCAGTACGTGGCAGAGCATCGGGAGCATTTTACTCATCTTCCTAACCCGTAAGAGCATTTTCCGTTCTTTCTATATTTCTCACATTCCTATCCTTCTTTCTTATTGTTCTAGAGCATTATGCGCACTTTGTTCAATCCTTTACCACAGAAGCATCTTCTTTTCTTCCTTTAGCATTTAGATTGACCATATTTTGATGATTAGATGATTGACATCAGATTTAATCATATTTGATTCTTAAGAGCATTTTATCATTTACCCCTTTTGACTGTTGTGCTTATATTGTACTGTGTTTTTACTTCACTTATATTCAAAACGTGCTTTAACTACCTTTGCATTGGTCTCATTATTGTTGTACTGTTCTTTACTAGTTCAATAGAGTTTAATTACCCAAGTTTGAGGTTCGAGATTGATCGTGCGTTACGACAAGTGGTGCATCGGCCAAATTTTTCGAGCTGAAGAAAAGCATCAACTCGATTGGTCGAAACCAGAAGCATCAGGAAAGCAGGTGCGACTTCACGAAAACTAACTCTGTTCAATAGTAGTATAAGAGAGCACTAAGTAACTTAAGTTACGAACGAGTGTTCTTTCGAGTTTTCTTTTTGCTTTCTGCCTAGTTCTTAGCAGTTCATTGAATCTGAAGCATTTTCCTCGTAGTTCATCTGATTGTATGTGCTTTGCAAAAAGAATATCTGAGCACTGATGGCATCATCTTTGAGAACGAGGAAAGCAGTGTTGATTAGACATTCCAAAGCATTGTGCCAGTGCATAGGTCAGCATTCAGCTTGGGCAGATGCAGTAAATCTAGAAGAGCAGAAAGCATATGAACTTATTCAAGTTCAAACTAGTAAAATAGAATTCAAAATGCTCCAAACGACATTCGAAAATGCTCTTTTTGCCTTACTGATGCAGTTGATAATTTAAAAGATCCTCTAAACAATGACGAAGAAAGTAAAATTTTTGAATATATCAATAACGCAGGAGAAATAATCTCACGAACCACAAGCTTGCTTGTAAAGCTCGAAGTAATTAGAGATCAATCAGCAAGCATGGCAAGGAATCCCATTCTGATCGTGCCCAACGCAGAGCTGGCAAGCCTTATAGTGCTCGAAGCGCACGGGAGGTATCAAAATAATACCGGGCACACTATGGTAGAAGTACGACAACAGCGCTGGATACCCAGACTTCGAGAACGAGTGAAAAGGTGCATACTTTCATGTGTACCTTGATTAGATTACTTCGGCCCGATCACAGTGTCCGCGGAAACAGGAAGTCACACTGAAGCGTATGTGTGCATATTCATATTCATGCATAAGTTTTTCAATGCCTTCCGTCGATTCGTAGCTCGTCGAGGTAGACCTCACTCAGTAACTTGTGATAATGCACCAACATTTATTCTGGGAAGTCAAATTTTGAAAGAACTTGGAGCAGGTATCGAGGACGAACTATCCAGCAACATGAGCAATCAGATGATCGTGAGGAAGTGTATGACACCGTGTTCACCGTGGAAAGGCGAACGCCTCATGAAATCAGTGAAAGAAGCCCTGGTAAAGGCGACAGGGAAGCGCATACTAACATTGAAGTAACTATGTACCTCTTTGGTCGAGATTGAAGGATGCTCCAATAATAGGCCTCTAACATACCAAGAAAGTGACTTCTATGACAGCATTACACCCTTACGACCTATCGGCTTTATACAGAACAAGATGAGTGTCACACTCCCATATGATAATTCAGAAAATGTTTGCACAGATACGCCGTGCCTACCTGCGGTCGAAAAAGTAGAAACAAGTCTACAAGCACAAATAGCATTACGGCCATCTTCGCAATAACGTAGCGCCTTTGGGCAATACGGAGAAACCAATACCTGGCAGCTAATACAGACAACCAATGCCAACATCGAAGAAATATCATTGAAAAATGAGGAAGCATTAAGGATGTTCGTAAAGGAACAGTGGTTCTTCTCAGTGAACCACAACAAAAGAGAAGCACATGGAAGCAAGCACGTACATATCTCCAAATTAATTCCAAACATGGAGCAGTAAGAGATGTAGAGGTTCGCTGCAACTACAGGACACTTCGACGTCCAGTAAACCAACTGATACCTTTGCAACTACCAGATAACGGGGAGAAATTACAGCAAAATGGATTGTCCAAAGACCAGATATGTCAAGCAGAACCACAGTCGTCGAATAAGCACTATTCAAATCGAAAAAGAAGAAACAACCACACAGAAAGTAATCATCAAATTCAGGCCAAGACTCATCGCTTAACTACTCGTCCGAATAGAACGTGGCCAACACTACCTGGCTTGAAAACGGCGTCGAAATTGACGTCGACTGTGCTATAAGTCGCCTGTGAAATAGAGACTTTAATCGAAAAGCAGCAAGACATCAAACCAATTCCATACTATGCATCAGTGCGTGAAAACCGAAAACTTTATAAGTGCATGTTCTCCAAAATTGGTGCTGTTTGCCTGAGGGACAGGAGAAGCTCATCCAGGAAATTATCACTTTGTAACACATTTACCATCACTTTCGACCGCATATTAATTGAGAAAATGTACAAAAACATGTTAGCACAATGTGATCATCATTCAGCTAACGCCTTTCAATTAAAGCACTTCCATTTTAGAGCAATGTGTTCAAGAAGCGATCACGAATTCTCGAAAGAACGTCAAGCCGAAGAACGCAAACTTATCGATGAAATTCGTAATAAGCGTGCATACATAGAGACAGTATCGAAGTTCCCAGAAGAGGAAGATATCCAACACGGAGATTCGTTATTAATACTGTCAGGAACAGTCGCCTTAATGACGAGTTTACCGAAATTCGAGGACGAAGACCCATTTTTTCAGCCAATGGGGAAGCAACGTTATACAGAAGTCATCTGGAAAGAATGTCTGGAAGTGGGCCATGATGCTGAAAGAATTCGAAGCACAGCCGAAAAGCTATCGATGGCTTACGAAGTATACTGCCTTCTTATTTTGTCTGATGGAGCAATATTGTTTTATCGAAAGAACTTTTTTAGAAAAGATGAGCAGGGTGTTCTGTTGGAACCAAGCTATACCGCCGATTTTATTCGAAAAGAGTTGGAGCTCCTAAAGCAATTCAGACGTAAAGGACAGAACGAAATCGAAGAGGCAAAGCGCCAAGAAGAAAATGAAAATCACAGGTCTACCTTCGATCAAATGAAGGAAATGATAGAGGACTTGAGAAGAGACATCCATGTCAAGCACATGGAACTACAAACGGAAATGGACAATCAAAGAGAAAGCATGAAAACGCTATGTGAAAAATTCGAAAAATGAAAAACATCGCAGCAAGAACCAACTCGGATCAAGAGGAGCAAAAGCATATAGAGCATCTAGAGCATACGAAGAAGCGTTCAGAGCACGCACAGAAGAGATCGAAACCAAAGGAATTGAACACCGAGGAACCTGAAGAAGACTTCTTGATTTGGACTGCGATTACGAAGAACCCGAGAATCACGGCGACTCCTTCCTATCTATCTGACGATGACAACATAGTTCAACAAAAACACCCCGGACATCAGAAGAAACTGCAATTGGAAACACTTCACGGAAGTTAGAGAGTTCTAAAATAAGCGAGGACAATCCAATGAGACTTCATGAACGTTCTTGGTTTGTTCTTTCTGCCTAGCAAAAGAAAGACACTTTTCAGACAACTGTTCTACTTATGTCAGCGTAAAATCCCAAAGAAGCGAGCCCGTGGCAAACTGTTAGGATAGCCGGCACAACACGAGCATTGTCGAAATGAAATAAGAGAGTGCATGTACTGCACATCGGAGAAGCATAATAAAGCACTCTGCACATTGCCGGAAGAGATCCAGGAGTGCTACAAAGAAGTTGAAGAGATCGAGCAGGAAATGGACAACTTCAAGGAGTATTACGGACCCCCGAGTGCCACCTGACTAACCAATATCAAGGTCAGGGGGAGTGTCACAGACGTGACTATAGAAGGGAGCGTGAGAGCACTATTTACTAGCAAGTATTTACTTACATTGTTTATGCTAATGTGTCTCTCATGCTTCAATTAGTTTAGTGACTTCTACACTGAAGATGTCATGCTGCACGATCAACGTGTGATCTCTACTGATCTATCGATTGCGCGGAAAACGCGCACGCATGGTGAGCGCCAGTACGTGGCAGAGCATCGAGAGCATTTTACTCATCTTCCTAACCCGTAAGAGCATTTTCCGTTCTTTCTATATTTCTCACATTCCTATCCTTCTTCCTTATTGTTCTAGAGCATTATGCGCACTTTGTTCAATCCTTCACCACAGAAGCATCTTGTTTTCTTCCTTTAGCATTTAGATTGACCATATTTTGATGATTAAATGATTGACATCAGATTTGATCATATTTGATTCTTGAGAGCATTTTATCATTTACCCCTTTTGACTGTTGTGCTTATATTGTACTGTGTTTTTACTTCACTTATATTCAAAACGTGCTTTAACTACCTTTGCATTGGTCTCATTATTATTGTACTGTTCTTTACTAGTTCAATAGAGTTTAATTACCCAAGTTTGAGGTTCGAGATTGATAGTGCGATGCGACAAATGGAAACTATTTTTAAAAATAAATCTAAAGCAGTTAAGAACGTTCTACAACGCGGGAAAAGAGATTAGAGGTATTAGAAAAAAAATGAGGTCAAATCTACGCAGCGAGTTATACTGGATTGGTTGTAATATCAAAAATATCAAAAAGGTAATATCAAAAATCATACTCCTGTTCAAGAACGTTCAGTATGCGAAAAAAGAGAGTAGATGTAGTGAAAGAAATCTGGTCAAGTTCTCGCAGAGGGCAGGGTTCGTACAGAGTGAAAGGGGCTAACATAAAACCCTGTCTGTTAAACTCTGTTAAAAACGTTCCAGAAGACGGAGAAAATAGTCAGGGGTAGCTCAATAAGGGTGGTCAAATTTCTTAGTGGGAGGGGTTTGCGCTTAGGTGTGTGGAGTGCACAAGGCTTTTGAAGAAAAGATGGTCAAAACCCCAAAGTGGGCTTGGCGTGCACGTGGGTGAGAGGAGCTAAGGTCAAAAATTCACAATTCGTTGCTAATCCCTCGTTAACGTTCCAAATCGTTCCAAATAAAGACACCTTTTCTTGAAGTACAGTTCACAATAAAAATTACGATTTCCTACAATTCCCTCTTAGGATAGGCCAGCTCCCAAGGGTGACCAAAAGACGCTGTCATGATTAAAAGCTCATTGGGTTAGGCCTCATCACCGAACTCGTCGGCACTCACGCTTATCTATCGATGATATCACAGAAGAGTGTCAGCCAGTGCGTAGATTTGACCACATTTTTTTTTAATACTTGTAACCTCTTTTCCCGCTTTCTTAGCCACTTTAGATTTATTTTTAAAGATAGTTTCCGTTCCAACGCACCCCCGGACATCGCGAGGGGGCCTTGCTAGGTAACACCTCGCACACCCAGCATGAGACCTCGCTCACTCCTACTTTTTTCCTGACCTCCACGCCTTCCCTGAATCAAGTTATGAACTTATCTGGAAAGTAACAATCACTGCGAGAGCGTTTCGCCTTCCAACGGTTTCTGGACTATTGCGATACCAAAATAGGAGCTTCCGCCAACACCACTGCCAAAATTGGTCGCACATACGAACCATGAAAGCTGAGTCTGCTCGGCTTATATACCATCTGTTGTTCTCTGTCTCTATATATCATCTGTTACTCTATGCTCGACCCAATTTAGAGTTTGTCCGATATCTCCAAATGTTATTTCAGGTTATATGGATTTCGGAGCAGACAGACAGACAGCGTTAACAATAGTAAGGGCTATTCTGGCCTGGCGAACAAGCCTAGTCCTGGTGGGCATATTTTTGTAAGTATGTAAGTAAAATCGCTCGCTCTTAAACATTTTTAACAGAGCGTACTCATCTGTGGCAAAGAGAAATGGGCATGTAAGGAAGCAAGGCAAACACGGAAAGATCTTCCGCTACGGCCGAAATGAAAGTGCAGTCGGAATTGGTGTATTGGAGGTTTCAGTGTTTGTGTCGCGATTAAAAGTGGCCATAATTTCAAGAAAGAGACAGTCACAAGGAGACTAAGTCATGACTGATTTATTAATGCAGACTTTCTGTTTTGTTGCATAATCCACATCCAAAAGGACAATAGGTCCACTTGTGTTCCTTGGGAACGCGGTCGCAGAATCCGTTTGCAATATGAATAGGACATCTGGAAAACTACCACGTTTTACACTTCAACAGATTCTTTGCAATGCCTTTTCCTTACTCTGGCCGATCCTGACGACCTTCGCATTTGCCCATCTCTTGAACTTCAGAGGCACCTTCGGTCTGCAATATCGTTTTTTGATAGGCAACAACAACAGCAACAGTTCAAAGATGATATCATACGTGCAAAAAGTCTCCAAGAGGTCAGAATTATAGCAGTAAGATAAAAGGTAAACAAAAGGAATAAGTTTATAATTAGACCTGTTTGGGATTGGTGGAAGCGGCGATGTTGAGACAAACAATGGCGGCCAAAAGCACGGTCAAGGAGATTGACGGCATCCTAAAACTCCTACTCTTCTTCTAAAAGTTCAAGAAATGTGTACATATATTGAGCAGAGCATTCTTAGCATTCGATAATAGCTTTCGCGAATGGTCTTTCACTTGAAAGTTCTATTCAGTTCCTGATCATAGTGCCTAAATCTCGTGCATTTCGTCACCACGGACACCACGGAGAGGAGAAACAGAGTTCAATTTTGTGAACCAATGCTGATAGAGAGGTGATGGAGGGGAAGAAACTAATAATAGAATAATAATAAACAGAAACCTTCGTGATTGCGGCGTGTAGGCTAACGCTAGCTTCACTTTTATACGAGCTGCATAGAAGGCCGGTGACGCATAGTATTTGATCTGGAAAGGCTGACAAAACACCAGCCTTCTTCCTCGATGGTGAAACAGTCTCTTCTGAGTGATCGTTTTCGCATAACATGTTTTCTCGCTCTTCTTGTTCTCTTTCCGCACTTGGGCCTCTTCTGGTCTATTCTGTATGTAAAACAGCTTTTGAAAAATGCTTAGTTAGAGATGATTTGCAAGGTTCATTAATCGCCTTTGCATAAACAATCTTAACCACCAATAGAACTGTAAGCATTTCGTAAAGAGTAGAATCATTCTATGTTGATCGTTTGCTTATCATATTATCAGCTGAGCACACTAACGCGTTTGTCACGATAAAGAAGGTACCGAACCGAGTCGAATTTTTTGATTTTATCTCCATCCTTCGAGAATCTAATCACAGGCTTCAGTGATTTATTAGTTGTTTCCCGTTCTAAACCTTTGCTTATTTTTTCCAATGCCTCGGTTTTTTGGAGCAAAAGCATGAACACGCCTGAGGCTTCGCCCACCTCAACTCTGACCGACGCTTCGGGTAATACCGAATTTAGAGATAGATACACAGCACGAGCGAGTGCTTTGCATATTGTAAGATTTTTGTAATCTCATAGGTATTAAATAAATATGATGACAGCATGTATAGAACGGTTTTGGATTGTTAAGACGTCTTAGCAAAGACTTGTGAATTTTTGATTTTGGCTCCGCCCGCTCAAGTGCAGGATTCGCCCACTGTGGTTTTGACTATCCTTCCTTCAAAAACGCTATGCAATTCTTTTCGGATTCTTGAATGCTTTTGAGCAGAACTGTAGGCGATTGATGGCAGCTCCGCTCAACTCAGTGCAGGATCCTGAAATAGACCGTTCTTCCACAGCTGCCCTTGATCTTTTTCTCGTGTATAGAATAGGGATCCTAACAGAGTTATACATTCTTGATATTAGACTAGCTCATCCCCAATGCAAAAGACGATTCTGAGACGTTAATGTTGTCCCCTCACAGAGGTGGGGGTTTTTGATCCTATCTCTGCCCGCCCTAGCGTTCTATTTAGGGGTGCAACCATCGTCTCATCAGCAGGCTCTATGCAGCTCTCCCGGTCCTTCTAGCAGAGCCATGAGTGCTTAACAGAAGCAGCCCCGCCCAACTCACTGCAAACCCCTATCATCGCGATACTTACCATCCTTTTGTTAGCTGCTCCTATCTAGGACTATGAAATTTTGATCTTAGCTCCGCCCACTTCAGCATAAATCCCGCTGACTGAAGAAATGTACTCACACTTTCTTTAGTAGCCTTTAACTCTTCTTCTTTCTTCTCACTTCTTTAGTAGTTTTAACTAGTTATACAACCTTTCTGAACAGGATTACAAATTTTGACGCTAGCCTCATCCACCTCCATGAAAGTCGCTTCTTTTCGAGAACTTTATCACATTTCTCCTATTACCTCTAACCCCCTTTCTCTCCGTGTTCTAGCACGATTTTGATCAGAGCTATTATCAACGCAAGCTGCGCCCATTATGGAAG
The DNA here is from genome assembly GCA_000469685.2 of Haemonchus contortus. Classification (NCBI taxonomy): domain Eukaryota; kingdom Metazoa; phylum Nematoda; class Chromadorea; order Rhabditida; family Trichostrongylidae; genus Haemonchus; species Haemonchus contortus. The sequence continues at coordinate 34,805,281 of LS997565.1, forward strand.
AAGACTTGCTAAGTTAAAGTCATAGTTAACGATAAAAATGATTTCTGAAATCTCCCCCTAGGAGTACCCAGTGGCCCCCAAGGGTAACAGGAAAAACGCCGTCGGGTCCCAAAACTCGACAGCAACAGCATATTGGGAAACCAGTTCCCGGATCGCCTGGATGCCCCACCTCTTGACAGATGATGTGTCAGACGAGTGTCGAGGCGATAAAGATTGTAATATTCGCGCCAGAAGACACACATTCAGCACGCAATGAGCTGACCGCCTAGTGATGAGGAGATGTTTTTCTCCTTTTCTATTATTTTCCAATATTCTTTTTGCTGCTGCGATCCTGACTCTAATTTTCTACCTCAAGAGACCGAAAAAAGGCTATTTTTGCTGTTACTACGGTTTTTTTCGTTAACTTGTGTTTATTATTGAATAAATTTTAAGGTTTTTTTAATCACTGTAATCGGCTGTTCGCACCACGACCCACACGTACGCAATGACAATCATTGTATATCTCGTCCAAACGCCTCATTCTTCTTAATTTTTTTTAAAATTTTTTCTCGTTCTCATCCACCCTCCCCCTTTTTAACGTCTTTTACGAAGACTTTCTTTACTTTGTAAGCTCCAACTAACGCTCTTTCTTCGCCTACATCGCACTATTTTCCAACGTATCTTCCATTTTTCGTCAAGATCTGGATTACCCAAAATCGTCTTGAACTGAATCTTAACACGTTGACGACAATGTCGCGCAATGGTGCGCGACAGCCAGTCTGTCTCATGGGACGATGTCGCGCAATGCTGCGCGACGGTGCATTCTTCAACTAAACTGTGTGTGCTCGTTCCGTTTTTTGTGGAGAATTTCAATTTTGGCTTATAAGTGCCCAAAATAGCACCGGCCACCTAATAAATTGATTCCAAGATGAATAGTACAATCACAAGACAGGATCAACCGCAGGACCCATATCGTCGCCGTCTAAACCACCTGCAGCGTCATCATCGCTGTCGAGCAGCCAGAGGTCAAAAATTTCGTTGAGTCATCCATTTCAATATCCGAGACACTCAGGATGACAAAAATAGTCGCAAGGATAATAATACCTTCAGAGATCCTATTTATATACCCCTAATTCAAGTTTATCACCGCCAAATTTGAAGTTACCCCGAGTACCCGCAAATCTTGGGCAAAATTCGAATACTGCTGGAAGGTTTGCGGATTTCAAATGTTTTTGCATGTAATCACTCATTTTTTCGAGAAATAACAAATTTCCAAGGGAGAAACTGTTAGTCCCACGGGACAGACACGAAAAAATTGGCTCGTCGTCAACGTGTTAAATGAATGGATAACAAGCATAAGGCCTGCTCATCCCTTTTACTTTTTCTGACTTCCACGCCTTCGCTGAGCCGCGTTATGTATTTACTTATTTATGTGGAAAGCGTCACTGCGAGAACACATTGCTCTTCATCGGCGGATCTTCTTCACTTCATTTGCTGACCCATCCCTACATTTTTGGCCTTTTCTTAGGGTCTGGACTGTTGCGGCACTAAATTAAGAGTCTTCCCATCAGCACTGCCAAAATCCGTCGAATGTCCCGCCCCTTAAAAGCTGATCTCTGCTCGGCTTATATATCATCTGTTGTTTTTATACTATGCTCAACCCAATTTAGAGTTTGTCCGATATCTCCGAATGTTATTTCACGTCATATGGATTTAGGGGCAGACAGTCAGACAGCGTTAACAATAGCAAGGGCTATTCTGGCCTGGCGAACAAGCCTAGTCCTAGTGGGCATATTTTTGTAAGTATGTAAGTAAAATCGCTCGCTCTTAAACATTTTTAACAGAGCGTACTCATCTGTGGCAAAGAGAAATGGGCATGTAAGGAAGCAAGGCAAACACGGAGATAAAGCAGGTACCGAACCGAGTCGAATTTTTTGATTTTATCTCCATCCTTCGAGAATCTAATCACAGGCTTCAGTGATTTATTAGTTGTTTCCCGTTCTAAACCTTTGCTTATTTTTTCCAATGCCTCGGTTTTTTGGAGCAAAAGCATGAACACGCCTAAGGCTTCGCCCACCTCAACTCTTACCGACGCTTCGGGTAATACCGAATTTAGAGATAGATACACAGCACGAGCGAGTGCTTTGCATATTGTAAGATTTTTGTAATCTCATAGATATTAAATAAAGATGATGACAGCATGTGTAGAACGGTTTTGGATTGTTAAGACGTCTTAGCAAAGACTTGTGAATTTTTGATTTTGGCTTCGCCCGCTCAAGTGCAGGATTCGCCCACTGTGGTTTTGACTATCCTTCCTTCAAAAACGCTATGCAATTCTTTTCGGATTCTTGAATGCTTTTGAGCAGAGCTGTAGGCGATTGATGGCAGTTTCGCTCAACTCAGTGCAGGATCCTGAAATAGACCGTTCTTCCACAGCTGCCCTTGATCTTTTTCTCGTGTATAGAATAGGGATCCTAACAAAGTTATACATTCTTGATCTTAGCCCAGCTCATCCCCAGTGCAAAAGACGATTCTGAGACGTTAAGGTTGTCCCCTCACAGAGGTGGGGGTTTTTGATCCTATCTCTGCCCGCCCTGGCGTTCTATTTAGGGGTGCAACCATCGTCTCATCAGCAGGCTCTATGCAGCTCTCCCGGTCTTTCTAGCAGAGCTATGAGTGCTTAACAGAAGCAGCCCCGCCCAACTCACTGCAGACCCCTCTCATCGCGATACTTACCATCCTTTTGTTAGCTGCTCCTATCTAGGACTATGAAATTTAGATCTTAGCTCCGCCCACTTCAGCATAAATCCCGCTGACTGATGAAATGTACTCACACTTTCTTCAGTAGCCTTTAACTCTTCTTCTTTCTTCTCACTTCTTTAGTAGTTTTAACTAGTTATACAACCTTTCTGAACAGGATTACAAATTTTGACGCTAGCCTCATTCACCTCCATGAAAGTCGCTTCTTTTCGGGAACTTCATCACATTTCTCCTATTACCACCAACCCCCTTTCTCTCCGTGTTCTAGCACGATTCTGATCAGAGCTACTATCAACGCAAGCTGCGCCCATTATGGAAGAAGACTTGCTAAGTTAAAGTCATAGTTAACGATAAAAATGATTTCTGAAATCTCCCCCTAGGAGTACCCAGTGGCCCCAAAGGGTAACAGGAAAAACGCTGTCGGGTCCCAAAACCCGACAGCAACAGCATATTGGGAAACCAGTTCCCAGATCGCCTGGATGCCCCACCTCTTGACAGATGATGTGTCAGACGAGTGTCGAGACGATAAAGATTGTAATATTCGCGCCAGAAGACACACATTCAGCACGCAATCAGTTGACCGCCTAGTGATGAGGCGATGTTTTTCTCCTTTTCTATTATTTTCCTAATATTCTTTTTTGCTTGCTGCGATCCTGACTTCTAATTTATCTACCTCAGCAGAGACCGAAAAAGAGGCTATTTTTTGCTGTTACCTACGGGTTTTTTTTCGTTAACTTGTGTTTATGTATTGACATAAAATTTTTAAGGGTTTTTTTAATCACTGTAATCCGGCTGTTCCGCCACCACGACCCACACGTACCGCAATGACAATCCATTGTATAATCTCGTCCAAAACGCTTCATCTTCTTTACTTTTTGGGTTAGAAATTTTTCTACGTTTCTCATGCCCACCCTCCCCCGTTTTTAACGTCTTTTTACGAAGACTTTTCTTGTACTTTGGTTAAGCTCCAACTAACGCTTCTTTCTTTCTGCCTACATCGCCACTAGTTTTCCAACGTATCTTCCCATTTTTCGTCGAAGATCTGGGATTACCCCAAAATCGTCTTGAACTGAATTCGTAAACACGTTGACGACATTGTCGCGCAATGGGTGGCCGCTGACAGGCCTAGTCTTGTCTTCATGGGACGATGGTCGCGGCAATGCTTGCGCGACGGTGCATGTCTTCAACTAAACTGTGTGTTGCTCGTTTCCGTTTTTTGTGCCGAGAATTTTCAATGTTTGGCTCTATAAGGCCCAAATCAGCACCGGGCCACCTAATAAATTGATTCCAAGATTGGAATTAGTACAATCAACAAGACAGGATCAACCGCAGGAACCCATATCGTCCGCCGTTCTTAAAGACCACCTGCAGCGTCATCATTCGCTGTCTGAGCAGCCAAGAGGTCAAAAAATTTCGTTGAGTCATCCATTTCAATATTCCGAGACCCACTCAGGGATGACAAAAAATTATCGCCAAGGATAATAAATTACCTTCAGAGATTCCTATTTATATACCCCTAATTTCCAAGTTTTATTCACCGCCAAATTTTGAAGTTACCCCGGTACCCGCAATCTTTGGGCCAAAATTCGGAATACTGCTGGAAAGGTTTGCGGATTTCCAAATGTTTTTGACATGTAATCACTCATTTTTTTCGAGAAAATAACAAATTTCCAAGGGAGGAAACTGTTAGTCCCACGCGGGACAGACACGCAAAAAATTGGCTCGTCGTTTAACGTGTTAAATGAATGGATAACAAGCATAAGGCCTGCTCATCCCTTTTTACTTTTTCTGACGTTCCACGCCTTCGCTGAGCCGCGTTATGTATTTACTTATTTATGTGGAAAGCGTCACTGCGAGAACACATTGCTCTTCATCGGCGGATCTTCTTCACTTCATTTGCTGACCCATCCCTACATTTTGGCCTTTTCTTAGGGTCTGGACTGTTGCGGCACTAAATTAAGAGTCTTCCCATCAGCACTGCCAAAATCCGTCGAATGTCCCGCCCCTTAAAAGCTGATCTCTGCTCGGCTTATATATCATCTGTTGTTTTTATACTATGCTCAACCCAATTTAGAGTTTGTCCGATATCTCCGAATGTTATTTCACGTCATATGGATTTAGGGGCAGACAGTCAGACAGCGTTAACAATAGCAAGGGCTATTCTGGCCTGGCGAACAAGCCTAGTTCCTAGTGGGCATATTTTTGTAAGTATGTAAGTAAAATCGCTCGCTCTTAAACATTTTTAACAGAGCGTACTCATCTGTGGCAAAGAGAAATGGGCATGTAAGGAAGCAAGGCAAACACGGAGAGATCTTCCGCTACGGCCGAAATGAAAGTGCAGTCGGAATTGGTGTATTGGAGGTTTCAGTGTTTGTGTCGCGATTAAAAGTGGCCATAATTTCAAGAAAGAAACAGTCACAAGGAGACTAAGTCATGACTGATTTATTAATGCAAACTTTCTGTTTTGTTGCATAATCCACATCCAAAAGGACAATAGGTCCACTTGTGTTCCTTGGGAACGCGGTCGCAGAATCCGTTTGCAATATGAATGGGACATCTGGAAAACTACCACGTTTTACACTTCAACAGATTCTTTGCAATGCCTTTTCCTTACTCTGGCCGATCCTGACGACCTTCGCATTTGCCCATCTCTTGAACTTCAGAGGCACCTTCGGTCTGCAATATCGTTTTTTGATAGGCAACAACAACAGCAACAATTCAAAGATGTTATCATACGTGCAAAAAGTCTCCAAGAGGTCAGAATTATAGCAGTAAGATGAAAGGTAAACAAAAGGAATAAGTTTATAATTAGACCTGTTTGGGATTGGTGGAAGCGGCGATGTTGCCACAAACAATGGCGGCCAAAAGCACGATCAAGGAGATTGACGGCATCCTAAAACTTCTACTTTTCTTCTAAAAGCTTAAGAAATGTATACATATATTGAGCAGAGCATTCTTAGCATTCGATAATAACTTTCGCGTATGGTCTGTCACTTGAAAGTTCTATTCAGTTCCTGATCATAGTGCCTAAATCTCGTGCATTTCGTCACCACGGACACCACGGAGAGGTGGAACAGAGTTTAATTTTGTTAACCAATGCTGATAGAGAAGTGATGGAGGGGAAGAAACTAATAATAGAATAATAATAAACAGAAACCTTCGTGATTGCGGCATGTAGGCTAACGCTAGCTTCACTTTTATACGAGCTGCATAGAACGCCAGTGACGCATAGTATTTGATCTGGAAAGCCTGAGAAAACACAAGCCTTCTTCCTCGATGGTGAAACAGTCTCTTCTGAGCGATCGTTTCCGCATTACTTCTTTTTCCACTTGGGCCTCTTGTGGTCTATGCTGACACGTAGTACGGCTTCATAAAAGTGGTCCCTTAGGGTTGAATAGCAGGGTTCATCAAACGTGCTTGCACGAAACATCTTGATAACTCCTTGAATTTCATGATGTGTAGGTTGCTCAGGTATTGGTCGCTTGTTTATTACTATATCAGCCGTGCTCCGCAGACTACTATCTGCGTCATAACAAAGAATTCATCGAGCTGAGTTGAATTTTTTGACTTCGGCTCTATCGCTAGAGAATCCGGCTATAGGCTTTTGTGGTTTGTGAGTTAGTTCACCGGTCTCTAAGTAGTTAGAGAATGTTGTTGGGGGGGGGGGGGAAGTATCACTATTATTCAACAATGGCAGGGCTGAGTGCAGAAGAGGGGTAGCCGACCTCACTTGTGATGAGGGACGGTTCTAAGCGATAGAATATAGTTTCTACCTTAGCCTCATGAGGGGAGGATAGGGGGTAGGGGTGAAATGATAACCTCACGCAAAAAGCTGGGATGGGGTGCGAGTTGAATATTCAATTGACTCACCTACCTCTATGTTTCTCCTGAAGATCATTTCAAAAAACTATGTTCTCGGCTAATAAACGTTCAGCACAATTATGCGCCAACATCCTTATATGCGCTCTAGCTCTCAGTGAAAAAAAAATGCGGAGGTCTCTCAACGACATTATCAACTCCGATTTTTGTAGGGACATACATATTGCATGCCAGTGCAGATCATAATCACAGTTCCCATATGCTCACTCCACTCCACATTACTCACCCTACTCCATCTACCTCCCTACTAAGTTACTGCTTTTTATGTCAGAAGGAACCAAGGAATCGAGCTGAATTTTCCATATCGTTACCTTTATTGCAATCACAAGACAGACAGTTTTACGGATAGACGCACACAAAGTTACTGGTTTACAAATAAGAGAGATGGAATAAGTTTGGGAACTCCTAGCTAAGTGAGTCTTTTTTGGAATGGAACTATGGAGATTTTCTCAGTGTACCGTCTACTGTGCTGGATGACCCGTCTCTAGTCAGGGTTCCCCCGAGCTCATATGTGCTCTGTGCGTTTTGTCCGATTGCCCAGCTAACCTGAGGATGACAAGACCTTTCCAGGTGTTCCGAATTTTGGGATAGATAGAAAGAAGCACATTTACCATATGTGTTAAGTGGTGATGATGACTTTGAAGGTAGTAGGTATTCATGTAATTTCATAGGTAATGAGTAATCATGATGACTTCATATATAAATCAGTTTCGAAACGTTAAGGCTGTCTTCATTCAAAATTGTAGATTCAGTCGATCTTAGCTCAGCCCGTCTCAGTAGAATCGCATTCACTTTGGTGATGGAGGGGGAAGGGAGGGGAGGTAAGCAAACCAGCCCGTTTGGCCCTTCTGCTGGATGCATTTCCTTATTCTTTGATTATGTTTAAGGGTCTCATAATCCCACTCAGGGAAAGTACGTGGGGAGTCGCTTCTAAATCCCAGGTGGAAGTCCTTTATACGGTGTACATAGGGCTGCCGTGCAACTGTGACAGTATGGTGTGCTTTAGCAGTTGATTCATATATTCGCCCAATGTCTTCCACATATGTATTAACAAGGAAGCGTCTTCCACCTAGGATTTAGAAGCGACTCCCCACGTACATTCCCTGAGTGGGATTATGAGACCTTTTAACAGAATCGCAGAATAAGGAAATGCATCCAGCAGAAGGCCAAACGGGCTGGTTTGCTTATCTCAAGGGAGGGGGAGGATAACTTTTATCATAATTTCTTCGCATCGTTCTCAGGTAGCTTTTTCAAAATGTCGGCATACAAGTGAACTTGAGTTGCCTTCCCTTTCAGACTTATTTCAGCCACTCCAATTTGGTTGGAATCATCTCATGCCTCCCACTATAAATTGGCTTTTTGTTCCCACACCGCTTACCGAAGAGGGAGAGAAAAGGGATTAAATTACCGTAAGTATTATTGCCACTGCGTAGTCATTAGAACAGGGCTCCTAGATTTCGGTTCCTACGGTTGTCTTTTGTGAACCCATTGCGACAACACATTCATATTTACGTCTTCTGAATGTCTTTGAATGACGGTACACTATCAGTTGAATGTGCATTACATATCCAGCTCCCTACTCCCACAGCCTAATCCGATATCGATAATGGCCGAAATGCCTACCCATAATCGACACGTTTTTTCTACGAATTTCTGTCCTGCAGCTCCATCGCTGTAGCCTAACGCACCCCACGTGAAGAATTTGGCCTTGAAGCATCCCCTAAGTGGTGCTGTGCACACATCCAAGCTTCAAAACTCGAGAAAACGATCGAAGTAAGCCCGTATTTAGTCAACCGACTGCGATATCGCGGAAATCTTCAAGAATTTTATGGCCCAACTTCCGACTAATTTGATGGTGAAGGCAATTCAGAGACGAAATTACCATCAATGTAAAATACACTTCGTGGAAAATGATGGGAAGCATCGATTATACCCACATCATACTGCCCTCACACCTCCTTCATGTGTTCCAACTCTTTCTCTAGCCTTCTATCTTGGTACTTTGTTTTACCGTTAATGGCTCTTTGTCCCCAACGTGTTTGCCCTGCCTGCCGCTCTTTCGTTCCCCGCCATCGTTGCTATGCTGATTCATTGTTGTTGCTCATTTAATTGATGAGATTTTCACAGGAACAAATGGATCTGTCAGTGCTGTTGCTAGCTCATTAGGGGCAGATATCATGTGGGGGCTATAAATGTGATTCTCAGCTGCAATTCATTGTCATGTCGAACAATGTCTGATGAACCATCTGCCCAGCTCATTTCATTCATGGATAGCTAATGCAAGCAAATTGTTATTCACCGTCATGTACGCTTATTCTCACGGAATTTTATAGTCTTGTTGTTTATCCCAGCCTTATTTTACTTGTTCAATTAAATTAAGAATAGTGTAATACTTCAAGTTATCGTAATTGTTTTCGAAAACATTTATCCGTCAATGTTCCGCATTTTTCAAGCAAAAGCCCCCTGAAGGTTTGCTGGATTGAATACGATGGCTAGAATTCCTGCTCTCAATGGTAACATGATCCGATTGCAGAAGTCGGGGTATGGGTCCTTGCACCCGAGCGTCGTCCTCGTCGCACCTGTCGCGGATCGGAGCGCGCAGATGTCAGGGCAACATTCAAATTTACACTGAATGATTTTGGTCAGCGCCGCGATGCCACTTCCGCGTGCGTGCCTGCGACCGTGGAAATTACAATGTAGAGACCCTTCCCTGACAATTATATAATCATAGAAGTATGGCGTAGTTGCGGTAAAGTGAACTGAAGAAGGGAAGCCGAACATGCCACCCTTTCTTTGTGGTACGACGTAGGGAAAACGTCCTTTGATGGATGAGTTGTTTTGTTTTGCATGTGATGCATCTGGACTCAATTAGTGTGCTAAACGTCGACCTTATTCCGGAAAAGTAAGAAGCCTCCAATTAGCTGTTTTTCCATGGCTCAGGGATACATTTCACACTTCATACTAACTCTTTGATATGGGAACCCTTCGACCGTTGTCCCTCCACAGGCCACGTGACTGGGAAAGGGATATCAACCCAGGGAAAAGATATCTAAGAACCCCACATAATCCTCTTTCATTATTGTGTATCAAACTTGTGAGGAGCAGGATAATTGGTGGAATATTTCTTACGGTCCAGTTAAGATTCGAGGCCTTCAGCAGCTCACAACTATACGTTATGGAAAGGTTAGACAAGAGGTTCGTGTTCACCACTACAAGAATTACTCTTCTCTGAAGCCTCGACACAGTGAAGTCTCAAACGACAACGCTACGGGAATGCCGAAAGATTTTGTTCCCTCAACTGTTGGGCTGGACGCCTTGGGAGTGGGTTTCATCAGCGCAAACTTTCAAACAACTTCCGTTGCCACTTGACAGATAAACGACGGTGCAGCAGAAGCAGTTTAGGCCAGCCAAATGAAGTATTAACAGTCTTCAGTGGTCATGTCAAGTTCGCCTTTAGGATTCCATTTGATTGAAAACTTATAGAAGGGCGACTCCTATGAAAAAGACAGAGAGATGTTCCAGTGAAGATAGTACGCCCAGAGTGTGCCAGAGCTTATGCGCACTCTTCCATCACCATCGACAACTGTACCTCATCAGTAGTTCAGAGCTACCCCGCTAGCAGCGACCATGACCCTCTTCTCTAATTTTCGGCAAAGTAGAGTCGTGGAGGTCGACGCCACGTTATCACCGATGATTGGTGATTCTTCTCTTAACCATACGAGATACTCTATCAATTTTCTGCTGCACCATCACTACTCTCACACGCGACCGTGTGCAAACCGTTTCAAAGTCCATGCTCCTGAGATCGCTTTCTTATAAGAAGTTCTTCCTCTAACACCTCCCCCCCCCTCCCCCTGCTGCTGCTGATGCTTGTATGCTTGAATGAGGCTTCAATTACTTCCTGACAAGAAGAGATATCATTCGGTATCAGCATATCAATTTCCTAGTCCTGGAAACTATGGGCTAAGCACTTGTCAGGTAGTTCCTTTGGAGCTCAATGAGCTTGGACTGAAATATTTCTGGGCCGTAGAAAGAATGAAACATGTAATCCCAGACAGTTCCATGTCCACTGCATCTTATGGTTAGTTCACGGTAGATCTTTACAAGAATGGGTGCCTTTAGAATGCAATGACATGAAATATCAACAGACCGACCGACCGATGGCGATCTTGGCCGCGTGTTGGCAACGCAGGACAGATTGCATTCGAAGCCGCGTGACCGGTATCGATCGATGTCTAGAGTTGTCAACACGTTGCCAGCAATGCCGTCGATTGGTCCGTTAAAACAATGCACATCGTTGAACCCTGAATCATTTATTGGCTGCCTTCTTTTTGGCTGGAGTCCACCGGCCGGGGGCGGCTTGTTTACAAGCTGAATGTTGATCGATACCACAGGCCAAACGACTAATTTCTCGGCATTGAAAGCGGCCGCTGAAAGGCTTTCTATGCCGAGAAATTAGTCATTCGGCCCGCGGTATCGATTGACATTAAGTTAGTAAACAAGTGGCAATCGCTGCTCTTGGCCGGCATTTGTAAACAAGTGGCAAGCGCCGCCTCCGGCAACCGAGCGCGCGGGCGCGCGCTCGCGGGGCCGGCCGGCGGACTCTGGAAACGGTCATTCTGGGCCCCTACTGAATTTTTTTTCGTGTTTCTTCTCTCTTTCTCTCTCAACTGTGTGATCAATTTATTAGAAAAAAGTGCAGATACCTGATATGACGATGTAAGCACGCAAAGGAAAAAAGCTTCAGACTCAGCTCCCACCGAAACTAATACATCTGACTAAGCCATTATCAAAACTAGGCAGTCCGTTCGCAGTGAAAGGGTTTCAATACTAATAATCACGATCGAAGCATATTTGTTCGAATGTGCAATGCCTTCCAGTGGCTTGGCAAACTAAAGCCTAATGTAAGAGGGTGACAGCGAAAATTCGAAAAAAAGTTAATGGACGCGAAAGGGTTGGTCGAAGAAGCGCTCTTTTTACAACCAAAAATAGGGCGGCCCTAATTTCCTTCAGGGCAATGAAATTATAATAAACCTAAGCTTGTACTCCCGCTGAATATTACCATTAATGGGCTATATTTCGTGTTAGTTCTGATATGTGGGAGCGCAGAGCTATAAAACGTCACTACTCGTAAACAAAGCAATAAAGTTTACGGTAGCCAGTTCCGTGTGTGTCTTGTTCCGCTGCGTACAATTGTCGCCTGTGAAAATGGTCGCTTAACACTTTTTTGAAATGTAGGCCTAGTTGAACTTATATTCGATGATAACTAGGGATATTTGCTCCTATTGAGAAGGTAGACAGACTAATCATGCTGTATCGTCAATGAGGGCGCTCTAAACCACCCACATTGTTTCGGGCGGTTCCCGCGCAATCGATATACGAACTAGTGAGGACGGTGCTGACCTTGTTGTCTCAGTGGAAACGAAGTCAACGTCCCCATTGCGAGGCTTTCTTCGCTCGGACACTGTTATTTGCTTCTTTCTACAGCCAAAAACCTTGTCAAGTCATGTCTTAGCTTTTTCCAACAAAAGATATGGGGAATAGGATTTCACTTCTCTCTCCATTATCGCATATTGATTCCAATTATTGAAAGGTCTCGTCTGATTTCATGCGTTTTTTTAAACCTCATTTGGTTTCGTCTTTCTTATAATTCACACATTGTACGAGTTAAGCAACTTTCTGCACAATGCACGCCTTGATGGCTTTACTGGACAGCAGGCGAACATCAGACTTGAAAATGCTACAACGATTTCGTTACCCGCACGAACTATCCCGGCTGGTGGCCGAAGTTGAAAAATTGCAAGTAAGATTTTTCCACTTGTATTAAATAGAGAATATTTCGGACACTCTTTGCGATGAGTTTTGGGACGGTGTTCTTTCGAATATCAAAGTTTTCCAGATTCCTGATTTCAAGAAAAACTGGAGGAGGCTATTCACTGCGTAGTATGCGCACGAGGGCTAGTGGAGAATGATCATCCAATCACTATTTCTAACTGCATTTGGTCGAGACATTCAGAAGCATCTGGTTTCATAACATCCAAAAGCGTCCGGTTTCATAAAACACCAATTCAATGCGAAGGAGTGCATGTGATTGTGTTCTTTGAGAATTCAACGACGTGCATTGTTTCATCGTCCGACCGAACGACCGATGACGTTGCTGGTCACCTGTTGACAAGGCTAGACACCCATCGATAGCGCTCATGCGGCTCTCTACGCAGTCTGTCCATCGTTGTCGACACCTGGCCAGCAACGCCGTCGGTCAATCGTTCGCTTGAAACAATGCTCGCCGTTGAACTCTGAAAGCACGCATTTCCTGCAGCTTGCTCTAGGTACCCCATGAGTAATCTTATGAACTGCAAATTTTACCTTATCTATGGTTTCCTTAGACGCATTTGCATTCATTGATATAGCGGTGTAAGTAACTTATGGTTGCGGAAATATAGTGCGGGAGCCCGGTTCTTGTAGTGATATTGTGCTAGAATAGGAGGGAGTGGACGCCTAATTCTACAGACAATAGGTTTAATTTCACGACAGAACCCCAGTTCATTGTAAACTCCGGCGCACAATCCTGTTACATATTCCATTCACGGAGAAAAGGCCTGTATCAAGAAGCGTTGCGAGGCGGGGTATCAGTCACCGGTGTTTCCTGGAATCACATCGGTACAGATGATGGGAGGAAGCGGATGCATTCCTATTATAATAAAACATCGATTGTAACTCCTCTCATTACCTCACTATCAGCTTTTAGGACTTTGAAGAATGTGGTGAACGTGATGTGCGACTTTTGCGGCGCGTCAAACTTGTACTGCCAAAGGATGAGGCAGAATTCATTAAATCAGCAGAAGTTTTGCAAGAAGAATCACATTAGTATGTTTTAGATTTTAGCTTTTTTGAAGAATTCTTTTCGTTTGGAATCGTTTCCTGCCTGCTAATGCAGTAGTGCAATCGATGTAGTATCGATTGCACTAGTAGCTGTCAGCCTGATTGGTTCGAGCGACACATCGGATAAGTCGTAATCCGCAATAGCGACCGCCTGGCTATATGTAGTTCGATGTTGTTAGGTCATAGTCTTCACTTCCTATTTGTCAAAATGAAGTGAAGAGTTCTGAGATACTGCTGAGGAGATTAAGAGTGGATCTATGACCCTCGCGTAACTACATACCCTCTTAACCCGAAGCATTAGTTACGCGTACGGTCTTCAATACTTCTTAATGGCGCGTGATGCAAAAATTCAACCTGGTCTAAATTAGGGTCAAGCGCAGTTGGACAATTCTCAAAAGTGAGGTGGGGGGTTTTGATGAACCATCTTACTTTTGAGATTGTGGGGCTGCTTTCAGAGTTCACCGGTGTGCCTTCCGTGCGTGCGTCCGTGTGCGTCCAACCGACCGACCGAGCTACGGTGTTACTGGCTGGGTGTGTTGCGATTCGTGCGATTCTGGGTGCGCGCGACAAATTGCGCGGCGAAATTCGGTGCGATTTGGACGACTGCAACGTTAATCATTTGGGCCCAAATTTGAAGTAAAGTAGGTTAGTAGGACTGTCCGACCCTACTAAAGTACTCTACTTCAAGTTTGTGCCCCAATGATAGACGCCAGAGTTGTTTGAATCATCGCGAATTTCGCCGCGCAATTTGCCGCGCGCACCCAGAATCGCACGAATCACTCGTCCCCCTTGCTGGCTATGACAACACTGGACGCCGATGGATCACGTGCCAGTGTTGTCAGCAAGTGGCTAGCTTCGCTGTCGGTCGGTCGGAAGGCACACCGGTGAACTCTGAAAGCAGCCAGTTTTGAAAGAAAATATGTTTGCTCCAATTATTGTCCGTCGCCTTGCGTCTATGGATTGAGCGGTCGGATGGCCCGCTTATGCCTTCCTCCCTTTTGTGACGAAGTCAAAATGCTCATTCCCCATTCTTCGCAGTAACGGAAGATTGATTTTTGATTACGAAGCATTAGAAAGGAAAAGACCAAATCATACGGGCTTTACAGTCCTGGTGCAAAACCCTAATGGAAGGGGTTTATTTACGAAGCCTCGTTCTATTGCTCTACATCAGCAGTAGCCTGCCTTCAGAGACTGAGTTCTTTCTTTTCAGAGGGCCGAAAGCTGAACACACCGCTTTCTGGCTTCTCACCACTTCTTCCTTCATGTCGTTGTCCATGTTCATGGAACGCCCGAGATAAACGTAAGACGAGGTCTCTTTGATAGAAGCACTATCGATCTCAATTTGTCTTTCGCCAGCCCAAGCATTCTTCATGAGTTCTGTCCTTGTTCATTTGATCTGAGCCTTACCTTCCTTCCTGCTTCATTGAGTTCAGCAAGCATAGTCCCAGCTTACGCAAAAAAGAACGATGTCGTCTGTAAATCGGAGATTCGAGGAAAACCTTCCATACAACGCAGCTTCAGCTTCACCGTCGCACTGCAGCAACTACTGCAGTCAGCTGCTGTTTTTACATAGGGAGAGTTTACCATCTAGTCGACCAGTGCTGAGCGGACCGCATTCGTTTCGATTCTGTCAAAAGCCAAAGGTAAGGACAAGAGGCATTCGGAACTCTCGACACACTTAGATGACCATTGGGATCGTGGATGTGCGCTGAGCAGCTCAATCCCTTCTGGAATCTGGCCTACTCTACAGGTTGAGCCTCATCTAACAATCGCGATGTATGGCATAGAATGATCGGGAACAGTTTGCACTTTCAACAACCTCATTGGGCGGTAGTTGCGAAGATTGTCCCAGTCTCCCTTGTTATGAAGAATGACCACCCGTGAGTTCCTTCAATGGTTGTGGATCTTCTTCTGGAGGTAGGGTGTGCTGTGTTGCAAAAAGTGCATCGCGACCACCTGCATGGAGTAGGTCAGCTCACATCTGATCGGGACCTACAGTAGAGCCCCTTTTCATGTCCGCAATCGCAACTGTCACTTGCGACGAAAGTATCTAAGGTACTGATCCGCCGGCGGGGATTTTTGGTTTTCGCACATGGATGGGACAGGTTGGTGTAAAACCTCTGTCTTCATCTCAAATCTAGATGTTGTAAGAGTTCCTGCTCTCCTTCAAGCACGAAGGGAATACTGTGATTCTGAAGATCCCAATGGCATTTTCTCGGACTAGTTCTCGGACTCGGAGTTTTCTCGGACTAGACTAGACTTGCCTCCAGTTATCTCCTCTCTGTAGAGCTTAAGGTCACGTCGCAGCTGATATTTACTTGCAGTCTTTCAAGATGTGTAGCTTTCTGGTCAATCCTCAAACATCTTGTCGTGAAAAGATAGTCTTCGGTCGGGTGCTCCATGGCCTGCCAGTCGTATCGAGAGAAAACGTCGTTCAGAACATTTCAAGCAAACAAACATTGTTGAGAGATCTTTTCCAGTTGTAACAGAGTCTAATCTTAGCAGAAGGAGTCGATGGTCAAAATCACTGCAGAAAGATCGTACCACACCAACATCTAATAAGCACCACTTTCTGTTCGTTAATATGTGGTCCAAATCAGCATGAGTTGAACCGTTTGAAGACCCCATGTCCAGCGGCGATGTTCCTTCTTCAAGAGAAAATAGTTGTAATGGAAAAGCCGAGTTATATACAAAAGGCCAGTTAGACGGTTTCCGTTCTCGTTCCTGTCCCCCATTCCGAACTTTCCAATACTGGGCTCCTCCTCTGAAAGAAAACGTAAATGATCATCAAGTCGTAAACCTTGATATGGGTCGTAGGTGAACAGCAAGAAATAGACTAAGTTTTTTTAATACAATACCGACTTTGATCATTTCTCACCACGTCGTATGTGGTTACTCTTAAGATTGTTAATGAACTAGCAAATGCAGCATTCTTCATCCAGTCCTCCCACTAATTGAAATTCCAGGTTCTGCCTCGCAAAAGTTCATTTGAGGAAGGCGAGTCGTCAAGGTTCCACGATCATTCGGGTGTTCTGTGCAGAAAGTTACGAACTCAACTTTGTCTCAACTCTTCGAACTTTGTCGTGCTTAAATCTTTGTCTACTTTTGATGTTCATTTCAAGATGTACAAGCTCCTTTGAAATTGCTCAGCTGTACTAGATTGTGCTCTGCGTTGTGAAACTCCGTTCTACTATAATCTAGCGGTGCTTCATGGAGAGTAAAGGTGAGACTGTAAGTCAGTGGACGCAATTACTAAATGCAAGTGTAAATTGTACAGGAATAGTCAGTGCATAGCAGTGAGAAAGATGCAGAGTAGTTTGTTAAGGCCTGTAAAATGGACTCCCATTTCGAAGTTGATTCTCGGGATTGCTAGAGAAGAGAAAAAAACCAAGTATCAAAGACGAGTCTCTTCTGATGATATCACAATATAGCCGACATTTAGCTTTGCTTTCACGGCTGCGTTCTGAGTCGAACACCATGACCTCTTATAAGGTAACTAATATCGTGTTTCCTACATTTTACAATCGCTTTAGATGACTCTGTTGCGTTTTTCGTGAAGTCAGATCTCGAGATCCGTGGAGAAAATAAATATTGTGGGAAGGAAGGGGCTGATGATGAATAGTAGGGTTGCACAACCGGCGAAGAAGAGTCTTATTTAGGTGAGTGGCTCCTTCGTTTCTTTATCGCAACCTGCAACCTTCCATTGTGTATGTCCCTTATTTCTTACATGTACGTGATGGACTGAAATTCAGATGAAAATATCATCACGATATTACTTTACAAGAAGTAACGAGCATAGAGGATAAAGTTTTTGACGTTAATCAATCCCGTCTGAGGGATGCGCTCCGCACTCGACTTCCATTCAGAATCGTAGTGGCGTAATGAGTGCGTCTGTGGCCTATGCAATGACTTGCGGTAACCAGCCGATGCACAAGCCAGTGCTTTTATCCTTCCAGACGAGTCTGGTATCAATCAGCTGACTCCGGAAGGATGGAAGGCTTGGTTGGCCTAGGCGGATATCGATCGGGGGTTCGAACCCATGACCGTGCGTGCGATATAGTGCGCCACTTCCCCCACACCACCTCCGCCCCGAAACAGAACAAGCATATTCTAGAAAATGTACAAACTCATGTGCGTAAATTTGATCCCAGATCATTTCCACTGTTTTGAGACTGGTTAGTCAGCTAAGCTTCGCTTGAACAACAGCCTTAACGGTGGCCTTTTGCCGGTCTCGCAAGTTTTCGAGTATCTTGAGCTGTACAGCTTATGACCTTGCTTGGAAGAAACAAACTCAGTCTGTGTTCGGGTTAGCTTTTCGTGGTTCTGAGGAGAATAAAAAAAGCTTGGACACAGTTTTCTCTGTAAGAGGTCTTGAAGCACAGTACGAATCTTATCCACCTGTTCGGGCTACTGAAGTAGAGTAGTACTTTTGTAATATCAACTTGATTTCAAAAGAAGGAGTCACACGATATGGGTCGTTTTATTAATATCTTATTAATATCGTATCCTTGTCACTAGCGATGCACTGCCGTCCACTTTGGTTTGATCGTCCACCATTTCCCTTTGTTAGTGTACAGTTGTCACTGTTCTGTTCCGTTGCATTGTGGACTGTTAAAAAAGTTTTAAGGCTAACACTTCCTTGTTTGTCTTTGAGCATATCTTATTTCGTGACTTCATCGTTCGCCTTATATCGATATTTCGTATTATCACAACGGTAGATGGAGATCTGAACTTGTTGTTGTGGTCCATGACTAATTTTCTGCATTCTGTACAGTGAGTTCTGTCGTTAATTATGTATGGCACAGCCAATCATCATAATAAAAACAACTTAAGAGAAGCGCTTCTTTTCTAGAACCGTCAACAAGCGGCATTCTCGGTTCACCGCTTTGATAGTGTTCTTCCGCGGTTACTACGTTTTAGACAAGAGTAGGGACCGAACCGTGAATATACGGTGAAAGATCGATGACAGGGAAGCTGAGTAGTCAAGAACGTAAGCTCAAGTCTGTACTTATAAATAGTGCGAGTTCGGTTCGGACCCCGGCTTGAGGACTCAGGATAGTAAGCGAGGGCTACAGAGGGAGGAGTGAACAACCTCGGCCTAAGAAGATATTCCGAGACTGGGACTCTGACCGTGAATTTGCGTACCGGGGAGCACGAGTCTCGAGCTGATTCGAGTCCTATACATTCAGGAAACACGCTGGAAAGGTGCAAAGGACAGAGTATTGGGGAAGGATACCAGTTTTCGTCACAGCGGAGGAGACACCAAACGAAATGGTATAGTACCGGAGTTCTGTCTCCGCTGTTAATAGGGTAGAGTCATGCCTGTGGGGATAGACATCAAGGCGGGAAACTGAACAAAATATCCGCATTTGCACCACAGTCCTCCTGCCTCGACGGGAAAAAGATGTGTTCTATGTGAGTCTTGACGACGCCATTGGAGACAAACGGAAAAAATACTCGTGGGATGACTGTCCCTCAAAACGTGGAGGACATCAACGTACTGCCACGCAAGATCTGGTTACTCTGCACAGACATCTCCTAACAGACAGACTTCATCGAGCTTTCGAAGAAACCATGAACGAAAACAGAGCGGAAGATCCAGTGGTGGAAGCTGCACCGAGACGAAAAAAATGCGGAAGAAAGATAGTGGAATCAGGTAACTCTCACAGTTGCTCCAGGTCTCTTGAAGAACTGATCTAGAAGACCTGCGGCAGCACTGTAAAATCAGTCTGTAGTATGCGAGAGAAGTGCTAGGGGAGGCTCGAGGTGAATTCCAGTAAGAGAAGGAAATGTGGTTTTGGAACGATGGAGTCCAGTGGGTTGTGAGACAGAAAAAAGCCGGCTACAAGAGCTAGCGAAGGACAGCTCGAGAAGACCTAACTGCTCATAGAATTTGCAAGGTGCTCACAAGGATGTTGTAGCGAATGTAAAGAATATGGAAATGGAATTGTAGGATAAGCTCCAAGGTCGATAAGGAGAGAAGGCTCCTTTGGCTAGTTTAAGTAGTGCAGTTCTGAAGAACCTGGTGAGCTCAGGCGTACTTACTTTACTTCTCCTTTATTCAGGCTCCTGAATGAAGAGTTCCACCCTGAAAGCAGTTTGAGGCAATGGCTGGCCCCGTCGCGCTTTGAATAGAGGATGGTTGGGAAGGCGACTGGTAAGGATGGGGTACCCATTGAGGCATGGAAGACGCTCGGAGAGCGCCTGATAAGGTGGCTACTGAGCACTGTATTCACCAGAGCAAGAATACCAGTGCCTGGAACAACAATTTATCTTACTTACTTTCAAGCAGAAGGATGCGACAGGATTCCAACTACCGTGAGATCAGGATGGCTGCGCACACCATGAAACTGTAGGATCAGCTAATCTACTCAAAGTTGGGAGAATTCGTCCCGATCTCGCAGGAGCAGTCTGACGTCGCGCCAGAGAGGACTACAGCTGATGAAGGAAAAATTCTCAGATACCTTGTTTCTCTCGTCAACGACATGTACGATCGGCGTAGTGATCACGGTTGAGGTCAACAAGGATCAGGGCGAACCACTACAAGCGGCCGTCCACGCAAATGACGTCACTCTGTCGGCGGAGAGCAGAGAGTAATTTCAGGACAAGCTGCAGAAATGGCAGGTAATGCTGACGAAAAATGGGCCTCGGCTGAACGTTAACCCATTGACGACCATGAAGAGGAAAAAGCGCGCGAGGGATCGGCGCGCTCAATGTAAGGAAGCTGTGCAAGGACTTAGCAGAACAAATCAGAATCAACGATTTCAAGAAAAAAAAATGTTGAGTCATTTCTGACAGCCGACTTTTCTTTTACTAGTTTCACCGCGTCAATGGGGATAATTTGGAGTAAGTAGAGGGTCCTAAAGTTCAAAGTAGGAGGAGGTGCTCCAAGTGCTATACAAACTTCTGCCAATCACACGGGCGTCAATACTCTTTATCCCACACAAGAAGTGTAAATTCTCGCCGCAGTGAATGCCAGAGTTATTTCTGCATTGATTGCTCCAATAAATCGCACAGAATTTGTAGTTTCGTGATTGATTTTTGTTTGGCTACTATTGCATGCCTATGGTTATTGTGATTATATTTAAAATTGCAAAATTAGAAGCTTATTCAGAACCACGCTGTATGTAGTTTCATTTAGACCTGACTCAATGTTTTGAGAAGAAAAATTGCAAAAAAGTGGAAACATAGATGAAAAAAACAGTTAATACAACTGCCGTCCACATGTGGACTGCATGGTCGTCAATGGGTTTGAGGACCAAGTTACTGAGCTCCGAAGAGTGCACGGAGTTAATCTCAAAGGCACAATTCACGATAAAAATGGTTCCTGAATTTCTCCCACAGTATGAATTTGAGGCCTCGCGTCTACCATATCTGGCACTATGAGGTCGGAATGAGGCCTAGTTCGGAAGTTATAAAAGCTCGAAGATTATCCCGTGTGTATCCTCGGACGGCTTTCACCGGCATTGTAGAGGCTGCACCGATCACGAGGGAACCCATGTAGAAAGTTCAAACAACATGTCATGACCCACAGCGACAGTGAAAGACAGTTCTGTACGGTTCTAGCTAGATGTAGTCAGCTCTTTGAGCAATTGCAATACCTGAAATCTCATCCGAATACCCCTTCCATGTTATTTCCGTCATGGCAATCTCGTCCAACCTCTATTTTTCCCACTTTTGAGATGCCATAATTTTCTTCGTCCATGAAATCCATTGACAGTTCTTTTCAAACTTTTTTTCCGAACTCGTGTTTCACTGGAAAGAGGCAGAAGCAAAAATGCTATCGATCGTCTCATCTTCGGTTTGGGGATTATTATGAACCCCAGATTTATGACATCTTGTGGCCCCACCTCGAGATTATAGTCTTCTGACTCTGGTCTTTAGCTGTCGCGAGTAATAGTCCTTTCCCGCAGGAAATTACGTGTCTACGTCGAGATAAAACTATTTGAAATCTACGATCAAAGACTCTATGAGGAAATGTGGTCATTGAGTGGGATAAGGAAATGATGCTCAGAATTGCCTGATACAACAAGTCGGTAGTGCGCAGCCAAGTGGAATTTAGTGTTTCGAATTCTGTCAACAAGCGAAGAACAGGAAAGCCAATGCTCATGCCTATGAAGGAGATTGGGCGGGCAAGACACATTACTTAGGATAAGTGGGGGACGAGAGCGGTTACTGACTCTCCGGTAGTGTAAGGAACTCGAATGGCCGTCAGCGAGATGATCAGAATTCTCAGAAGCTCAGAAAGACAGGAACAATATGCCTCGTGTCTCTACAGTGAAAATGGTCCAGTGGACTACATAGGCTGGCGATAGGGAAGAATGGGGATGCAACTGGCTCCCGCTCGAGCAAATTGATGATCAACGATAAGACAGTTGATACACGAGTTACAGGCGATGCCAGAGAATGGCATCATAGTAATGATGGAAGCATGCTGTATACTGATTCAGCCAAAACGGTGCTACTACAACTACTGGGTCTACTTAGGGCCGACTATGCTTAAAGTGTCCTTTCACCGCATAATCGACTCACAATGTCTCAGTGCGTGCAACCCATCGCTTCGAACTTTGTAGTCCCTCACACTGGAAGTGAAACTCTGTAGTAGATGAAGTTCCGCTATCACCTAGCGAAACCATTAAGAGCGAAACAACCAGTAACGCTGTCGTTCGTGACATTACTTGAACTTGCTATGGAAGCGCCTACAGTCATGGAAGGTGCACTGTGAGAAGCGAACCAACTCGCTGGAAAGGAATAAGATAAACGACTTCACTGATCAATATGGGCACCGGTTTTTTACATTTCTATCTCCCAGGGGAAATCTTCCTTATCAAACAATTTGCTGTCAGTGTTCAGCAGAAGCCCAATGTGATACGGAGAAAACAAACGATCTGCGAACGATCAGGCTTGGGGCACTTTCTCTGAACGGTACTTACAGGACTGCACGAGTGGCGGTATTTCATTCGAATCCTCACGGAAAGAGGCAGCGGTTACTCGGAGATTACCATCATGGCCGCAAGTGCGCATGATCGGGTGCGACGAGCCGATCTCCGAGGAGACGTACCCATAAACGGACTGCACAGAGAATAATCCTGATCTGTTGTGTTAAGTTGCACATGAGCGCTTTCCAAAACCCTTTCCCTTTCGTTAGTTCAATATTGACATGGGCCAATAGTATCGTATTCCATTCGTTTTTTGCAGTGAGCTTTTCGAAGTTTTCGCCAAAATTCTTTGCATCTGAGGAATACGCAAAAATATGCTTCAAAGTGCTTCCGATACATATAGAATATTATTAGGCAACCAAAAAAGTTTGTGTGATTTTTTCTAATTGATTATTTTCATGCAATGTGTTAAAAACAACTGGTTGTGGTAGGAGGGTAACATTGCATATGCTTCAAAGGTCGTTTGATGAAGAATCATTCAGTTTCTCTCATAAGATTAAGTAGTGCGTTTTCAAGTTTAAACAGCGCTTTGCAAAACCCCGCGCATTGTACGTATTCTACCAGGACAACGCCAGACCGCAAACAGCAAGAGTCACGCGAGAAACTCTGGCACGTTTTCAATGGGAGATTCTGCCTCACCGCCCATATCACCGAATCTTGCCCCAAGCGACTATCTCTTGTTTTCGACCCTGGATAAGCACATGGTGTTTAAACACAGTTTAAAAGTAGAGCAGAGCTCGAAAGGGAGTTCAATCAATTTTTACAACTCCAAAATTCAAGACTTATAAAAATGGAATGTACAAGTTCGTTTCGCGATGGGAAAAAGTCATTCTTACTGAAGGATTCTTTTTTTCAAACAAAACTCCAGTTAAACCGCCTTTTGTTTATTTATTTATCCACTTGCAAAAGAGCACGAACCTTTTTGCTTGCATGATAGAATGGGTATCCATTGGCGTCTTGGCGACATTTCAACGCACTCACTAAGCACCCTTCAAAGTCACCATGCATCGATGGAAAGCATCTCGCGAGCATTATTGTCAAATTGATGACTTTTTTCTTGTTTTCTGTTGTGATTGGTTGCTTTTTTTGTTTTTTGTTTGACTTCGGTTTATACGGATTTGATCTGCTTCTGAGCCATTTAATATTTCTGGAGCCCTTCGCGAACGGTATTCCAACTTCTAGATAATTCTTATCTCAACGATACCCCTTAATTGGAGGCAAATCTGAGGTCGAAAATTTCCGTTCTTTCGAACTTGAATATTTTTTATTATAATATTTTTTAGAAACCAAATTATGACCTAATAAAACCACGATTCTCATGAGTAATTCCCATTCTCTCCGAAGGTTTGCTAAAGATCATGCCAAAAAAAAACTAACGACATTAGGAAAAGACAAATCCGAATAAAAAAGGTGGCAGAGTTTCGCATTCATCGGTTTGGACATGCTCCACAGTAGCACAAAGTTTGAATGAACCTGAACGTTCTGACTCAGACAGAAACTGGAAAGAAGTAGTGCCCGTACTTTCCCCATTCATTTTCTTTTGATTCATGAAAATGAATGGGTTTCTTTGGACGAGCTATCATTTACTGATATCACTACACACTCTAGAATATCACCTGACACTTAATTCCACTTTTCGACTTTCGTTATTATCTTATCTAAATAAGAATATTTCTAAAGACCTTATGTGACAGTGTTTCAACTAAGAGAGGGTATACAATCGGTGATGTCATTTAGGATGATTATACCTTTGTGAGCTGGATGGGATTAATCGTTTCCGGTCATTTTATCAGCAATCCGACCATTCTTTGATTCTCCCACTTTATTATGATTCACTATTGGCATATACTGAGTCGTTCGAAAAGTAGTTGGTCGATGAAGATTCTTTCGAGACCTTGTTTAGGAAGACTCCACAAGTGTGAACGCTTTCCATTAAATATATATTACATATTAAATATATATTACATACAATCGTGCTTCTTTTTAGGGAAAAAGTGAGCGAATTTCATTTTCATTTGAAGCTCTATTACTTATCATTATTATCAGCAACACTACATTGAACACGGTTGTCAGATGTAGCATTGTCGCCACATTTTACTTTTTCGATTCTATCGTGACAAAATGGCTGTTCTCCATAATTAGATCATAAGCAGACAATGCTTTGCTGAAAACCGTAAAAAATAACTCACGAAATTTCGTTCTGGCAATTTTTTTACTTTGGGCCGTTCTGCTGATACGTATAAAATTTGTTAAGTTTGTGTTCAAAATTAATGTCACATTCACCGTATAGTCTGATCTCGCGCCCCGAATACTGCTCCTGTTCCGAATGAGAAAACCTTCGCCGAAGATGAGCATATCAAATCTTATGTGATCAAGTTTTCTAGCCGAAAAATCCTAGGTTCAGCAATAGAGGAGCCATAAAGTTACCACAGGAACAGTAAAATATGATCAGAAACTATGTCATATATATCATTGAGTGAGCTTCCTTCCTCTTCCTTGTTCCTCTAGCCCAATATCGAATAGCCTACGTGGCATACTTGAAACAAGGTTTCGAAAGATCTCGCCGGAGATTTCATTCCAAAATTCAAGTACTGCCTGCTTGAGCTCTTCTATTGTCTGAAACTGACGGTTGTTCGTTTAAATCCTTTACACAATGATGTCCCACCGAATCTCCATCGAGTTCAGATCGGCGCTGCAAGCTGGCCATGTCAGAACTTCGAACTTTTGAGAAGGGAACCGGTCTTCCGTGGAGCGACTAACGTGGATCGCAGGTTTCCACCCCGATATCTTTGCAGAAGGCACCTTGTACTATGACCCATGAAATTGCGACGACTAGAGTAAACTAAAGACGGCTCTCTTCGTAGGTCATGCCATTAGTTGTAAGCTTGGCCATCGGGGCCTTCCAAATTAACTTTCTTCTCGTCGAAAAATACGACCTGAACGAGAATATTGGACTGTGTGGTTAAACCGTTCATACAGGCTGACTTTCGTCCAACCTCATCTAAAGAATTCAACAACGCTGCCGCTCTTTTTCACGGCTCCCCATTCAGAAGTTCTGGACACCGAGAGACCCAACTCTGATCGAACTTTGTTCAACGACAAGGTTCTGACCGAAATAGTTATAAGCATTCTCCTCTCATCGTTCGCGGTTAACTTGCGCGGGCATCCTGTCCTCGTGTCCTCATCCTAGTCTTCGAATATCTTTGAACGAAGCGTAAGGATCTCACGATTCTCCTCCTAGTTGCCCTCGTACTGAAACCCGAATCACGAAAATTACGATATTGTACTTTTCTTCTGAAGGAAGATGACCTCCGCGAGGCTATATGCATATTGCTTCCGAACAAATTTGCGACACATTCCCTGCTAAACGGAATCCTCCACGTGCAAATTCCGCTGCACTAGATTTCGAAACCTTCGTTCTGTCGGGGGTGATCCTATACTTACTAAACTGCAAAAAAAATCGGAAATGATATATAAATGTTAAAATAAAAGTTGAGCAAACCAAGTGAAGTATGTGTTGATTATTAAAGGTGATGAATATAATAGTGGTGCCAGAAAAATATGTGCCTGGCTGGTTATCCCGTAAATACCAAAGTCGAGGGTGATCTGAGGGACCCATAGAAACAACTTCAACACGGCTACGGGATTTCACTTTAATCCCGCTGATTCAAAACTCGGACTGCTAGTAGCTCCAGAGAGTAGAGAAAAACCAGATAGGTTCGTGGTCGAAGGCTATAGCTTCTTGGCAACTGCGTGCATTATTTTTTGGTCACCATCACAGTTCAGCGAAAGCTCTAAAAGTTTTGTTTTTCGTGTGTGAGTAGTAGTTGAGTAGTGAATCATAACGGATGAGCTCAAAACAAGCGACGATTGAACTAAAACTGTTGGTCCTCATAATAATCAAAAAAAATTCCAGTGATTTTATTATAATTTAACATGAATGAAAAACTTTTTAAAAAAACAACAAATTCATCGACTACGCAACAAAAACCTTGGAGACCAAGACAGGGATAATCGTGACAAGAAGAACTGGTAAGCTACTGTAAGACGAATTGCACAAATCGCGAGAACAGCAGCAGATTTCTCGTCCCTTCTTATCCTTCATACATCCATCTTTCTGAAATTTCCTCTTTATGATCTCTTATTCTGCTTATAACTTCTGAAAGCATTTCTCAATAATGCTTGACGAAGTTGTCGTGGGTTTAGGTCTACCTGCTTGTAACCTTGCAGCTTTCTTGGTTTAATGTTTTGTGGAAACGAGAAAGAATCTTGTCATTATGAAAGAAAGGAGCGCTTGGTTGTGATCCGTCGATTGAAAGTGGTTTGCGTGATTTCGCGCTGGGACAAACCTGTGGTCTCGAGTATGCCACTTGAAGCGTCGTCGAGTCGAAAAACGGACTGGACAGGGAGGAATAGGTGTTGAAAGACTGTTAGCTTAGGAGGGTACACAAAGAAGCGGCTTCTCGAAGGTTATAAAGATGCACATATGTTGAAAATTGTTGAACTTCGGGTGTTTGGGGCCTAGACACATGGCGATTGTGAAGAAATTTTTCTGGCGGCAGGAACTGTAATCAACTGTTACCAACACTGCCCAATTGCACACAGCTGGAATCTCGCCCGAGTTCAGCTAAATTTGGATGGCCCTGGATTTGCAAATTCTGCGTCTGTTCTCACTTTCTCACCACCACTGCTTCATTTTCTCTGTACTGCGTTCCCTAATTCAAGAGAGGCACCGCAAGTCTTGCCTCATACTGTGTCTTTGACTGTAGCGCCGGAACCGAGGGTAAAAAAGTCCTCCCTCAAACTTTCTATTGATTGGAAAATAATTGTAGTAAATAGTGTTCAACTTCGCCTCTGAACTCAAGACTCCTTCTGCGTGTTTGGTATCAAGGTTCCTACCAGTGCACTCGATATTTTCTTTACTGGTGACCAGTGTTTCTGAAGCACGAGGAAGAGACGAACCGCTTATTCGAACCTTTGACCGTTGTCTTTGAATTTAACCTCACAAGGCTAGCTCATTTCACAACTCCGGCTGAAGTCTGTTCAGTGTGCGGAGAACTTACAAATCATAGTTTTGAGTTACTTATCATAAAATCGGTGAACGGATGCGGCTATCGGATTATTCTCTGTGATCGGGAAAATTGTAGGAAGTTCACAGGAAATGTTTACAAAGCAGTGGTGAGACTCAGGGTGCGTTACGGCTGCGGGTACTGGTCAATAGTCCATTCTAATAGGATTTTGAGATGGACTTGCTATTGGGCAGAAAAGAGTATGACGGGTAGGTCTAGCAAGCTCTTCTCCACCGAAGATGTGAGAGCAGCGTGCGATGGTATAGGCAATGCGATTACCATCAGTTCATTCAATTCGAGAAGCGTAAAAGTATTGAGGTTTAAGGTAAGAGACTGCGGAGAGAATGAATGAAAGTAATGAGGAGGGACCTCTTTCAAGATGCTGAGCAATAAATAACAAGAAATCCCTGTCACTGCATAGGATTAAGGCTAGGAGCAAGAAGGAGGCGAAGAAGAGGTGCACTTAATGGTTGCATTTCTTTGGTTTTTGAACGAGCATCGTCCTTCCCGATCTCGTTGGATTAAACATTTGGTCATCGGCAATAGTGAAACAAACTAACGTACTTGACATCCGTCGAAAATATCGCTTAGATACATTGTAGAAGTGCCAACATTAACGGGTACGGTGAAGCTGAAAAATACAGGCTGATAAGAAGCACATTGAACCAAAATGCGTATTCGACGGTAGTGGACGGTCTTATCCTCGCGAGAAAGGGGTGTTATAGATTATCAAAAAATCGCAAATCATATCTTCAAAAGGCTGCGGTCCCAATCCAGATGATGGTACAGGTAAGAATATCTGCGGAATAGGGCTTGCAACTATTGAGACTAGATTGATTATAACGAAGTCTCCTCAGCCAAAAGTATCATTTTTGGCTCTGATGAGATGTTTTCGAGACACTTCACACATTCAGCTCCAAGTTCGGTTGCTTTATACCCATCTGATAAATAGCTCTCACAGAACATTTATTCATATCAGTGATTCTAGCACAGAGATAAACTGATTCCGTTTGAACGATCTTCGAGGGGTAAAGGCCTCTGTCGACGACGCACTTCTCATGTTTGTATCAATAAGACATACTATGCTGTTCGGTTAGCACCTAGTGGAGTCCCTCAAGGGAGTGTTTTGTCCCCAGTTCTCTATAATATTTATACATAAGAGCTTCCAAGTCTGATCGAAAGCTCAGGTGTTATATGTAAAGCGTTTGCTGATGATTTGGAGATTTACAAGTCAGTCTCCACCTCATATGATTCAGTTGAAATTCAAGAGGCAGTCAACTTGTAAGTACTTGGTCTAAGAAGTGGAACCTCTCCCTAGCCATAGAGAAAACGTCTATACTCCACGTTGACCCTAGTCTCATCCCTTTCGATTACCACATTGGTGGCAACAAGCTCTACGTGAACAGTGAAGTCGGGGACCTAGGGTTAATAGTTGACAACAAATACATTTTGTAAACACTTCGTCTTTATCGAGTAAGGCAGAGCGGCGGCCCCACTTACTCCTTAGGAGTCTACTCACTAAGGATCCATGTGTTCTACCCAAGGCCGACAAAACTTGTGTCCGTTTGATACCGGAATACGGAACTAGTACTCACTTTCCACATTCTGAAGTAAAATCAGGAAACTTGAAGCTGTTCAGAACAGCCTTACTAGGAAGATATTGGTCCGAGTCCTTGGGTTTGACTACAGGTCGATTCCGCGAGGTATCATCAGGAATGAAATGTTGGACTAGACTCTCTTCTATATGGCAGGAAAATGCTCGATCTGATCACCGTTTTCAAAATGCTCACCAGGAAAACTGATGTAAATGTCGAGAATTTTTTTACAATTTGACGCACTTTTACAAGAGGAGAGAGAAACAAGCTTTCCGTACCAACGCCTAGGACGGGAGGCTGTCGTTTGGCGCGATCCCTCTCATCGAGCCGCTTATTCGACGCGGTTTGCGAGCTGGACAACTCGTCCAAGGGGTCGGGCAACCCACTGTCTCCCAAGCTGACAGAAGCCCGCTCGATGACGTCGCTACTATTACACGCCGAACTGCGGACCTGTTTGTATTTTGCCCGTCTACATCGTCTATTTGGCTTTTTCATGGTGCTTGGACGGGTCGCTTTGAGTCGAGAGCCAGGTTCCTCACTTCAAGGGCGGTCGCTGAATATTCCAAACTAGCTAAAAAACTTGCTGTGCCTCGAAGTATAGCACAATTTAGGAACATCGTGCGGCTTTATTTTGAATGAAGACATTTGGGTTAGGCTTTGTGGGTTAGGCTTTCTTACTTTGCTTTTGCTACCTTACACAATTACACATTATCCACAATTTTATCTGCTGCTACCTTTTTCCCACTTTTCAAGTACTTTATGCTGCATTAAGTTCAATGTTGGTTTTTTGTTCGCTGGATTTCAACTTGTGTTTTTCTTCCCATGTGCCGGGCACATGCAATAAATTGAATTGAAACTGACATGGAGGCGTGAACAGGTCGTGCGAAAGGACGAGTACGGTAGCGACTACCCTTCACTAGTTTCCACCCATCTCAGGGCCACGAAAAGAATTCGCAACGAACTTCATCACTTATCTGAGACGAAGGAGTTTCGAACGAAGATGTCTAAGCATCCGATCGAACTACGTTTTTCCTTTGTTTTTTACGTTCTAGAGGGTTCGGTCCCTCGAAGGTTGTCATTTAGTTGTAGGAAAATTATTTCTGCTCCTGAATCATATGTTTAAACAGAGAACTCACTTCATACAGAACTTGCTTTCAGTATTATTATGTTGAACTTTTGGGAGATGACCTTTCTTTCCGTTATCGGAACCTGAAAAGAAAAAAAACTCGTCACAGCTAATAGTTTCGAGACTTGTCTTGGGGACTATGCACGCCCGAATGCACTGCCTTCAACTTTCAAGATGAAGCTGTAGGTTTTCCTACCTAAACCTTACCAGCGCCCTACTGTAAACAGAGAATAGTCAGGAGACTGTAAGAGTCCCTCTGGAGTGCTACAAGTAAATGACATTTGGGCCATTTTGAAATAACAACGTTTTGAATTCCGGGTTTTTGTTATGTTGAACTAATCAAACGCGAGTAAAGCCTATGTGGTGTAACGGAGCAGTTGGGCAATTGAGTCGCTGAGACGGTGATGAGCCAAGTGAAAATTCCAAAGTAACCTTGATCACGAGTGAATAAGCAATTGACATTTTAGCAGATTAAATTTTTCCTAGTGTACTTGGCTCTCCCATACCGCCTTCATCCCGTCTGCGGAACTAATTCTTCGAGTATTACCGACATACCGAAGGGAAAGGTTTTTGCTCCACGAAAGTAAACTTTACTTTTGAGTTCCCACGCGTGCACTCATCCAATCAGATCAGCTCAAAATCCACAACCTCGTAAAAATACACCGAAAATGGTTGAAAAATTCTCACCGTAGATGCACTTGATGCTGTCAACTACGACAAACATTCCGAGCAAGAAAATCAGTACTGTCGCTGAGTAAGACATCCTCCAGTCGTTGGTATTCCTCTGTAAACGAATACAGTAATGAAGAAAGGTGTGCGGTAACGAGTTCACAGTGGGGATTGAATGCGTCAGTCATAGAAGAATTGATAAACGAGCATTTATATTGAGCAATGTTGGCAATCCGATGACTAATATGGGTTTTACTTGGCAGGTGTTATTCATCCAAAAGCTGCTTATCAAACTGTTCTGAATGTTTACAGGACCGCGAAAAACCTTGCGGTATAGCATTGAACAAATCATGAGTGTGTGATGGGATCTAGCATAGTACTAAAGGCCTACAAAAGTAGAAGATTCGTGTCTATGTATGCCCTCTGGTTGACCAGTACAAGAGTTGAAGGGTCGGAACAGCGTAATCGTCATGCTGGCAAGCCATAGGTCTGTACTTTTTCACGGTTATCATGGAAAATAGAAACGTTCTGGATATTTTTGAATGTTTGAGTGTGTACAGCTTGACCTGCTGGTTACTCTTCGCTTCTTGTTGTCTGTGAGCTTATTCGTACGCCTTACAATGCGCTACTCATGTCTCGTTATTGCAGTACCTTTGGTGCCAAGAATAAAGCAGAGCAAGTGCAAGTGTGAATCATGCAGACCCACTCTGAAAAAACTTCAAATGTTTTCGACACGAAACAATCAGGCAGAGTTTGATTCGATTGGGACGTCCCGTACCGAAAAGCTGTTAGTCATACTTCCGACCCGCTCTTTATGGCATATATGAGACAAATGGTTCGAATTCTGCATTTGCAACATTGCCCACGCTTTTTTTGTCTCATCCAACTTCGTAATCGATGGGCAGTTGAATATCGAAATCTTTCAGGAATGTGAACACTTTTGAACCCTGCGCTAGAATTTTTGTGAATATCCAGGAAAGATTGGAGCTATACCCAACCCATTTCTCTTGTGGAACTCGCTTAGCTCAAAGGAAATCCAATGGCAAGTTTCAACCTTTTCTGTAGATTTATGGACTCTAATGGTGGAAATTTCGAGGCATCTAGCGGCCAGAAAAGGGTTCACAGCGTGTGCAAGTTGGCTGCAATAAGGGTGGGCAGCGGGTTCGAATCCAGTCAACCGTACCTGTACCTGTTATCGTAGCACGGCGCTTCTCGCTCTGTAGTCTTTACTAGGGATGGAAAAAAACCAGATATAATCAAGCACCCAAAAGTAGAAGAGTCTATTAAGAAATGCAGATTCTTTTGTGCAATCTGATCATATTATCGTTTGATAGGTATGTATGAGACTAGCACCTCTTCCACCAAATGCAGAAGATGACAGAGGTGCTGACCTGACACGCTCCTCTCACTATAAGTACGCGTGCTTCTAAAGATTTTCGATAAAAACTTCATCTATACCCTAATATTTGATGACGAACGTTTTTGCATTTTTTTAGGTTCGGATTTTTTCTATCGAGATTTCGAAATGGCCATCAAGATTATTGCCTATCTATGTTTGAACAGTGATTAATCTGATGTTAGTACGCCCTTAAAAATTCGGTTTTGATCAGTGCTCTCTTAAAGTGTAATTCCGTTATGCTAGATGCTCTCACTTCGAAAAAGAACTCTCTTTTGTTTTAGTCGTCTCCAACGCTACGGAATATGAAAAACGGCGGGCAGCGTGCCTAGATGAAGTCGTATTTGTTGAGTTTACTTTTCTCTTCATTGATGCCATCTCGTTCGCTCGACTGTTGTTACTTTCCATGCAGGACGCCTTCCTGTTCAAATTCAAATCTGGTACGTGGGAGAACCACTGCTGTGACTAACCAGCTTCTTTTACTCATGCCCATGTCGGAAACCGTCGCAAGCCTTCAGTGAAATGTCGTCAGAGAAAAGAGTTCTGCTCAGGGAAGAACATGACCATGGTTGATAACTCATATACTGCTAGTACGCGAGAGATTATCTCGTCTTGTACAGCTGCATTTAGTGCTACCTAACCATATCAGTGGTTTCACCGACGCTTTATTGGAATAGATTGTGCATGGTATTTTGCAAAACTTGACTGAGAGCTTATTTTGCACTTTAAAATAATAAAACAACGCGTTATGCATATGTAGCCATTTGGGCTGACGATTCGCTCAGGTTTTTGCTATAGTTATCTGAATTCAGAAATTCGTCTTCCCTGAGTATACCGGCAGCTTGATGTTCATCGGTGCACAAAGTCATGAAGCCAAGCTTATTACGGGAGCTTTTGTGAATGTCAAGGTTGATATTTTTTGAGGTATGCAAGTGATCCGGCGTTTGTAGCCATTGCCGCTTCTCGTCGCTTTCCGTAATGAAACGATGTGGGAGATTAGACATCTTTTGAAATATAAACTTTTGGTCGTATACACGGGTGACAGCGACTAATGCAAACATCTGGCTGCTATCATAGTCCACGATTTGGCCTGCGAGCGAGCGATGGAGCGAGAGGGCGATTGGGTCGGTGTTTTCCGCGGTATCGAACAAGATTAAGTTTTAAACAAGGGATAAGCCTCGCCCCAATCGCTCGCTCGCTCGCGGGCCAAATCGTGGACTATGAAAGCAGCCTCCTTTCAATTTGTATATACTAACGAGATTTTACGCTACTGCACGACGACCATACCTAACATCTAGAATCTACCTGGTTATCATTGGTGGTTTATCATTTTCTCACCATGGCTTTCAGAAGAAACATCAAGATGGATCTCTTTGAAACCAAGATAATGTCGTGGACAGAAGAAAGTGGCGACAACTTGCAGGATCAGAGGATCCCACGGGCGAGTGGAACTGACGTTTGGTCGAAGAAAAAGGTGAAGAAGCGATTTACTCTCACCGTCAAAATAGAGCTTCACAGAACCTAATGATATTTCTATCCAACTGTTTTGTTTCTACACAAAAGAACTTGATATTCCTATAAGAGACTAGCGATAACAATAGCAATCATCACTGGCAGTAGAAACTCCCGTAGGCTCGAAGTGTTGCACAAGTCCTTCGAGCAGCAACATATCTCTTTCGCGAAAGTCAAATCAGTGTGGCAGCCATTTTCCTGCAAGCAAAGGCTTCTGAAGTACTCAAAGTTTCCGAGTGAATGGGAAAAATAGTTATTAGATTTTCTATCGCTTATATGTAGTAATCATCGAATATTTCATGAGAGCCAATCAAGGTTATACGAAGTCATGATGATGGTGTGATCTTGAAGCGATGATGCTCAAGGAGCTGCTGTGGACAACTTGGAAGGCAATGCAAGCCATTCTTTATACCAGAAGATTATTTGAGGATGAACCCTGGGCCGATATTTTTTCAGACCGACCAAGCGTCTCATCGCTCCGTGGTCGGTGACATGAAGGGGTAGTATATGCACCCGGCTTCAGTAGGGCAGGGTTGGAATTTCCTAGAGTAAGGTTACTGTAATTGCCGCGAATCTACATCTATTGGTCGCGGATATTCAGGTAGAAATATCGCCACCACAGGCGTACTCGCTCGTCAGAAGAATTTGAAATTAAGTATTTCTAGGTGGCCTCGTTACTATGTACCCAAATATGTGAACGTAGGAGGATAGAAGTAAAATAAATGGCGAACTGCGAAGCGGGATAGGTTAATTTGCAAAACATTATTTTTTATGTTTTCTAACCTAGGCACTTTCAGTGCAATTCATCTAGGTGTCCACTCTTACCTTACAAGTGCCGTCGTCACAGCCGTACACCTTCTGTGATTCATAATTCAAAGCCGACGTTATTCTAAATACTATCGAATATGTGTTGGTAGAATAGTCATAAGTGAATTTAGTCAACAGAAGCCTAGTTGTGATTTTTGTTTGAAATGAAATTTCATTGAAGCTGTATGTTCTTAAACTTCTAGAATAGTTCAGCTTTCGAATAAATTAAACAAACGACAGCTGGGTAGATAACAGATGTATGAACGGAGCTCACTTGACACAATAATTGGATTTGCAGGTTTCTTTCGATTGGGGATGTTTGTCACCGCAAACAGCGACACCTTAAATGGTTTTCCTCCAAAATATTGTTCTGTTTTAATTGCTTCTTCTACATTACAAAAATGAACATGAAACTAGAGAGGGAGGATAAATTCTTGGGCTATTTTTCATCTGAATGTTTGATTTTCTTCTCTTGCAATAGCCTCCCGTTTTTCCTGTTCCTACTTCAAACCTCAAAAGAGCTGGGAAATGATTTTTTTTTTTGCATTGCGCGCGTCAACAGAATGAACGTCATCAAGATGGTTTGAAGTCGATTAGTCACCAGTTGCTTGCGTGATTCCTTTCGAGGGATGGGCATGAAATACGTGGAGAAAGGGAAAGAGGGTGACTTTATAGGAGCAGAAGGATTCGCGGAAAGACCCCGTTTTTGGATTGAAGACTTGTGCATCGCTTGCTTACCGCTAGTCTTTTTCCAGGCCACATACCCATTCAAAAGAGACTACGATTTCAAATGGAAGACGAATACATGGAACTTTTCAAAAATAGGGTATGAGCCAAGGATAAGCAAACCAGGCCGGCTATCTCAGTTGTTTAAACCTTCAACTCACCTGAATAACACTTTCTTGAGGCGATGACTGCCAGGGCCAATACGAGAACGAGAAGAAGTTGCAGAGTTCTACGAGCCATTATACTTCTACAATTGTACAAGAATTACGAGATACTGATCCGTATAGAACGACTTTTTCTGAGAATACGGGTAAATCATGATAACATCCCTTCAGAAAACTCTTTAAAGGTTCATAAATGTCAGTGACGAGGTCACAGACCATCACGAAAGGGAAAAAACATACAAGAGTATTAGAACGAATTTGCAGATTCAATAGAATCAGACAATGGTGTTATCAAAGTGTTCAAGCAGTAAAGTCCGTCGTTTATCGTTCCCCATGAGTGCATACAAAAAGTTCCCTGGGTGAGGAGAATGTAAACACAAAAAGGGCTGTGTAGTACCTGTAAGCATAGATACATAGGGGGTTGTACTTTCCAGCGATGTTGTGCTTTTGAGGAAAACAGATAAGCCGTGGAAGATTAGGGGAAGGGTTTTCTAGAATTTTCGTAAAAATCTGGGAGGAAACCATTGATGCAATTTTCTGAGCTTGTACAGAGAGGGGACCACGCAGCCCACTGACGGCCACAGTGCAACTTTCTTTGCAGTGGCCTGTTTCACTATTTTTTGATGGTCGGTCGAATTTCAGGTATCTGATAGGTTCACATCTTGTTGAAGCATCTCGACGTGCAATGGACCGACAATCCTTCACTTCCAACCACAGAACCAAGAACACCAAAAAAACATGTAAGCAGTTTTTTGAGAGCTTCCTGTCGTCGTTGTTATAAGAGAAGGTATCTAAGAATGCTATTCCAATTAATCAACTTTTGAGCAACTGCATTGGCTGTAGACACTAGACCTATTTGCTTGGAATGTCAAGAGACATGAAAGAGAGCTGGCTGGCCGATGAAACAGGGCTGAATATCACTTCATGGAGTCCGTTACAATGCCGAAGCGTCTCTCCCATTCGAAGTTGGCAGAAGAAATATTCAGTACAAGGTTTGCATAGGTACATATGATCTATATGCAAATCGTGTGCGGTCGTCTTGAGCGGTCGTGTGTACCTCACTCTGCTGGCTCGCCGTTTATTCTGAACCTATCTGATCTTTATTTTATCGTTACGACACGGTATTCTTATCATATATCGTACGACTTCATTAAGTATACCAGTTCGGAGACTCGGTATTTCATCAACGTCGTAGCGGTACAGATAAGTCCGAGTTTATTGGTGATAGAATTGTGTTCAACCGTTTGATTGGTGTTATGTCATCATATCGATTGCGCCCACGAATGAAGAGCAATATTGAGGAGGCGTCAAACGCGAGTTGTAGTATTCAGGAAAACTGTCCTGCAGACTCGGATATCGCTAATATGTCGATGAGTGAGCTTGTGAGCGCCATGATGGAGCGAAATGAGCAGATCAAAGATCCTGTCATGGCGAAGTTTTTGAATGCTCTCGTCTCTAAGTTGCCTCAAACCATTGCTGATGCTGTGGGGGCGGATAAAAGGGGCCGTAGCTTGGTTGTCTCTGGAATCCCTGAGTCTAGCCCCAATATTCCTCCTTCTGGCAAGCAAAGGGAGTTAGAGGTCAAAGTGACTGAGGTGCTTGATATTTTAGGTGTCAAGTGCAGACCAGTTGAAGTCTACCGCATGGGTAAACCTGACAGCTCGCGTCCCAGGCTGGTCAAACTGGTGCTGCCGTCGAAGACCCACTGGATCACAGCGCTTACCAACAGTCACCGCCTACGCACCTCCAGCTTCTCAACAGTATTCGTGCGGAAGAGCCTCACTCATGCAGAGCGCACACATGATAAACAGCTTCGGCTGGAGTGTAGAAAGCGAAATGAGCAGCTGAATAGCCGTGTCTGGGTGGTGTATCGCGGCGAGTTGAGGCGCGCTGATGAGCTACCCAAGTCACGGCAATCGGTAAACCCTCGGCCCGTCGCGGGACACCCCCCGGAATGAAGTGTTACTTGTTCAATTCTAGAAGTCTCTGCAACAAACTCCATCACCTCCAGTATTTTCTAGATGCCTGCAACCCAGACCTCCTTTTTATTACAGAAACTTGGTTGTCAGCAAAAATATCAGATTCTGAAATCCTGTCAGGTCGTCCGTATACTGTTCATCGCACTGACCGTATAGGGCTCAGAGGTGGTGGAGTGTGTTGCCTAGCCAAGAACTTGATGAACTTAACTACCGTGGCTACTCCTCGTTTAAAGTCAGAACTTCTTTGCCTCCAAGGATTTGACTTTATTTCCTCCACACGATTTACGGTTATTTTGATATATCGCCCTCCTAACTCAACCTCTGATGACGACGAAAGTCTTTTGGGAACTATACTTGACCACTGTTTTTCGAATGAGCATCTAATTGTTCTCGGCGATTTCAACCTCGATATAGACTGGTTGACAGGAAAGGCTAAAAGTTCCGCGTCGTCCAAATTTCTTGAATTTTTTGAGAGTTGTTCTTTGGTTCAGCTTGTCACCCAGCCTACGCGTGGAAGCTCTCTTCTGGATATAGTGCTGGCGAATGCTCCAGTGGTCAAGAATGTCCGTGTTTGTTCGCCTTTTGCTGAGTCCGATCATAGTGTTGTCGCCTTTGATATTACCATAGCGCAGCCTGAGTTCAGGGAACTCCCCTTACACAACTTTTTCAAGACTGATTTTGCTTCGCTCTCGAAATACTTTTCCTCCATTGACTGGCAAGGTGCATTTGAGGGATATAGATCCGTTGATGACCTCTACAAAAGATTCTGCCGCATTCTCTATTCTGGATTTGCTAAATTTGTGCCTTTTGAAACTAAGAAAGCCCGGAAGGTGTGGTATCCGAAACACATCAATAATTCGATGGCACAAAAGGTCAGGCTTTTTTCTGAATCACAAAAGTTCCCTTGGACTCTCTGTCGCTATAAGCAAATCTGTAAGGAGCTGGATTATCACTTAAAAAGATTTTTGGCTTACAAAGAAAAGCGAGCGGATTCTAGTACAGATAAGAGGATGCCATTTGCTCTCTTCAGAAACAAGATAAAGTCGCCGCCCTTTGTACCGATACTTCAAGACGTCTCTGGCAAAGAAATTTCGAGTAGTTATGAAAAAGCAGAAACTCTCGCACGATTCTTTTCCTCTGTATATACTGGACCAGTAGTCAATTTGGATTCAGCTTTAGAGGGCAGTTACCAGCCAGACTCTTCATCCCTTATGTTACCTCCCAAAGATGTACACCGAATTCTGAAGTCTCTCAAAAGCTCTTGCTCTGTACCATTCGATGGCACTCCCCAGATTGTATATAAGAAGTGTGCCCGCTCTCTTTGTAAGCCCTTGTGTATGATTCTGAATGCTTCCCTGATTTTCTGTGAAATTCCTTCCATCTGGAAAGAATCCATTATAACAGCTATTCCAAAAGTTCCGAATGCGAAGGTAGTGTCATCATTCCGCCCAATTAGCATCACTAGCCCTACGATTAAGGTGCTAGAAAAAGTTATACGTGACAAACTCGAACTTCATTTGACACGAAACAATCTCATACCCCCTGAACAGCATGGGTTCCTGATGGGTGCTTCCACGTGCACGCTGATGGCTGACTGTACATTTGAATGGAACTTGGCTATTAACAAAGGCCAAGGTGTGGACGTGATATACTTCGACTTATCAAAGGCTTTCGATAAAGTCAGTCACGAAAAACTCCTCTTCAAGCTCCGAGAACTAGGTGTCAATGGAACACTTTTTGAATGGGTACGGTCTTATCTGAGCCTTAGGTACATGTGCGTTAGAGTCGAAGACTCTTTTTCGAGGCGATACCCATGCACCAGCGGCGTGCCACAAGGTGGTGTTTTGTCACCCCTTTTGTTCTTGATATATACCTATGATTTACCTAATCTTTTGACTACGCATCCAGCAGTGAAGGTTCACATGTATGCTGATGATATAAAGGTATACGCCGTTTATAGTGAAGCTACTCATGGTTGTATTCATCAAGCCTTAACCCAGTCCATTAATAACATGATGGAGTGGGCTAACGCCTGGGAAATACCTGTGAATTTGTCGAAAACATCTGTACTCCATATTGGGAAAGCCATTATAGTACCGTACACATACAAAGATGTAGTTCTACGGGTCTCTGAAGAAGTCCGTGACCTTGGCTTTCATGTGAACTCGGGGCTAAATTTTGATCACCACATTAGTTTAGTTGTACAAAAGGCATATGGTATTCTTTTTGCTATTTTCCGAAACATCCGGTATAATGATGCATCAATCTTGATAAAACTTTACAAGGCTTATGTGGTCCCAGTTTTAGAATATGGATCTCAAATCTGGAGCCCACACATAAAAAAGTTCCAAGTGAAAATAGAGAAGGTACAGCAAACATTCACAAGAATTTTGATGTATCGATGCTATCCGAATCCAGATTACCCCATTGGTATGCCCGGTTATAGAGAGCGACTGCATCGATTCAAATTCAAAACGCTCTTCTATCGCCGCATTTTTAACGATGTGGTTTTTTGCTTCAAGCTTCTGAAGGGCGAGTTGAAGCTGAAGCCAAGTACTTACTGGACTTTTAGGCCTTGTCGAGGGCGCGCCTACAAGCTCTCTCTACAATGTCCTAAACTTATGAAAAAGCAGTATTGTAAAGCTTATAACTCCCTACTTTTCCGTGGGGCAAAATGGCTTCAGATGTTACCAGCTGAAATTCTCGCTTCGCAAAACAGCAACGTTTTCAAAAATAGGTTGAAGAAAATTGACTTGTTATCACGCCTTGGAATACAGGATTTTTGAAGACTCTTTCGATACACGTGAAAAAATCTATTCAGCATTTCGCTTGTACGCTTGTAGCTTCTTCCTGCTGATGATTTTTGCAACGATCTTCTAGCCTGGTTTACTCGTGGTGAAATATAGGGCCCGCTCTAGACTAACGATTCTTTTCTTTGCGTCATAATTCTTTTTTCTTTGTTGGTTGTTTGTTCCGTTTTGTTAGAATCTATGTATATGATTTCTTTAGTCAGGTAGTAGGTCTCCAGTGAGGAGAATCATTAGAATTAGTCATGAGTCCTCTGTACTAGAATTCGACTTTCTTATTTCACTACCTTTTCTCATCTCACAACCGGATGATACTTATAAGGCTGTGATGATCGTAATGGCGGGTCGGAGGCTGAATTGTTAGGGGTAGGGAATACCTAACATCCGAAAATTCGGTCTCCGATTCCAAAGGTATGCTAGTGTTTGTCTGTGAGTGGCGTTATCCCTAGCGCCATCCGCCAAATGAAATGAAATCAAATGTGGATGCTCATCAATTATCAGCATACAGCTCATAGTACTTATCTGACCTTCCTGTAGTGCCTACTCCGATTCATTCTTTTTTTGTTGCTCCTGACTGGAGATCTTTCTACCTTTTGTTCTGATCCATACTTTCTTTTAATTGAGTGCAGGTTGTTGAGTTAATGTGATCTTGGAATTGTAGTTAGCGCACCTAAGCGTGCACCAAATAAATAAATAAATAAATAAATGAATATGACTTTTCTGTAATTATTGAGACTGCTCAGAAGGGGAACCCAATGCAATGAAGGAAGGCTGACGGAAGGCATTTGGAAATGAGTAGTTTAGTGATTACAAAGGCGTACGTTTTTTTCCATTTCGAACTATGAAAGCTATAAAGGATAATGGATAAAGTTTTTGGCGTTTATCAATCCCGTCTGAGAGATGCGCCCCCGCACTCGACTTCCATTCAGAATCGTAGTGGCGTAATGAGTGCGTATGTGGCCTATACAATGACTTGCGGTGGCCAGCCGATATCCAAGTCAGTGCTTTTATCCTCCCAGACGAGTCTGGTACCAATTAACCGACCCTGGAGGGATGGAAGGCTTGGTTGGCCTGGGCGGGCATCGATCCGGGATTCGAACCCCTGACCGTGCGTGTGATATAGTGCGCCACTTGCCACTACACCACCTCCACCCATGAAAGCTATAATTCTCTGGGATCGAAAAGTACTGCTTTGGAGAGTCTCCCACGCTTTCTACTTCCGTTCAAATTTGTAAAGACGCCAGAACGAGTGTTTGACCTATACAACCACTTGCGGTGCCAAAACATTGGTTGTGCTTCCGGATGAGCTCAGAATCATAAAGATGATCTTAGAAGGATGGAATATTCTCGGTCCTAGGTAGCTAGATACAGTGTGTCTCACAAGGCTACTTCAAAAATCACCACGCCAGTTTGCTTTAAGGAGGAGCTGCAAGTGAAGGAGTTCCAAACAGAACCACTGCCCTCTCATTCCTCCTCAGCCGTTTCTCGCACACAATGAACATTTTCATCTTCCACAGCACCGATCTTACTTTGTGGTTTTTCTCGCCGATTATGGCGGAATGATAGTGCACAGCTTCTCCGTCTGGCTACAGCTTTTATGCGAGATGGGCAGAAACGGTGGGTAAGGTTTGCACTCAAAAGGCTAGATGGTTAGCAAAGGGATAAGAGCTCTTGATTGTCATAATCGACTGAAAAAGACTTCTAACACATGTCCATGCTGACACTTACGGAAGTTGCTGGTCAATTAATCCATTTCTAAGGTAAGTACAATACAAATACCAATGCCAATACAAATTCAAACCGTGTCCACTAGCCAATAAAATCAGAAATTTTGTGAGTAGCTGCGTTCTTACTCACAGAATGTGATCATTTGGAGTTGAACCGGTATGATTTCAAAGGCAGAATACCACAAATTTTTTAGAATGGCTCTTACCCTCAGCATTTTTGAACTCAGCTATCAGTACTCTGCCTTTAATATCATGAAGGTATTTGAAGAACCAGCTTACCTTTCTTTTTTTCTCGCAAGTTTTCGGTTCCTTGGTGTAAGCAACAGAGTCTCTAATCTTCCTTCGTTAGAAATCTAAGATGGATGGAAGCATCATTTTTTTCTCCTCCCTGACAACTTCTTCCTCCCGTACCGTCGCAGTCCGCCCTTTTGGTATGTCGTCTCGACTTCCTTCTATATACCGTAACTTTGGCTTGGAGTCCTACTTGATCACGCCCGTATCTCTTCCTTGGTGATCCTAGTTATCGCTAACTTTGAGCTTCGATTTCTATTGTCTTCCTTATCACATGGTTCTGCCGCCATCTCGCCACATGTTTACATCGACGCCGACGTTGCTCTTTCCTCTGCATCTGGAGAGGTGCTGAAGGTCGCATGACCGCCCTGATATATTGGTTTCTAGCAGTGTCCAATCGTGTACAACCGCAGGCCCTGAGCACCTGAGCATCCTCAATTCAGCGGATGCGAACTGTTCATCACAATTTTAATTTTTACTCATTGGCCAGCGCTCACTGCTGCGGAGCATCGCGAACCTCCTCGTATGACATAACGAAAACGAATAACAACAGAAAAAAGGCTACACACTGTTTAAAAAAAACCATCCCACATGTCAAATTCTAAACATCATTGGCAAACAGCTTTTAAAAAAGTATCACTACATAACCATGTGTTCATAGTTGTAAATAGTTGTGAATAATGAAAGTACTCGGAGAATCTGTAAAATATTTACGATGGCTACGGTCTCATCTGATTGCACTTCCCTTATAACTGCTTACCCTACCTTTCTGGCGCCACAAATCAATCCCGCTGGGAGACATTCATTCTAAATAGAAAAAAATTTACTTACAGTACAAATCCAGTTCTCAACTCGCTCATCCCTCCTCGAAAGCTGCACCTCGTTGAATCTTGTGTCTGCAGTTCCATCATGTGGAGGCAGATGCCGAGAGACAAGCGCCGGCCATTTCTGTAGATGTGACAGGAGTAAATGCTTTTGTTGAAAAATGAGGCCATAAATTTCCTGGAAACTTAGTAGACATTTTGGAAGTCCAAAAGAATCTTTCTAGCTTTTCGACTAAAATTATTTCGTAAAATGTGATGCTGATATGTGTCTACCGAATAGTCAAATTGTTTCTTTCATTCAATGACATTGGCCACATTGAAAAAATTCTGCAAATTTGATAGCGGTAATAATAAAACTCATCAATTGAATTGAATCCAAATCAGGAAGTTTCTGGAGAACATACACTCTCATAAGGTCCAAATAAGGCAACGTCTTCACGAAGCGAAGAAATAAGAGCATCAATAACACCCTGATGCCTTTGACAACACGTAACCACTCTTGCTGCTCATGTTTTTTATGTTTAACTATAAAAGTTCCCATCGAAATAAATACTTATGAAATGGAACCGCTGAATTCAGAAGCATGCTCTTTCGTATAATGAGTCATGAAGGACTGCAGCTATTTAGAGGGAAATTCCGAACAATAACAAAATAACAAGCTGGTTACATTAAGAAGATCACATCAGAGCTTAAATAATGGTACAATATCAGTATTGACCCGTATCACCTGTGTTTCGTTGATCACGAATTTGCTCCAGCAGGTGCCGCACTGAATGACGCTGGCTGCACGTTTATCGTGATTACGTTGTGTACAAGTCTCAAAGCATAGGTCAAGTAACGAAGGTCAGTGCCTCAAAGATGAGCATGCAGTAATATGTTCTTTACTTTCTTCACTACTTCCTCGATTTTCTTGCTGGCTCCCCACGACAGGCGTAGAGAACATTCAAGATCAGAAGTAACGAAGAAAGTGAAGAACATATTTATATTACATACACTACATATTCGTCTTCCTTAAGTTTAGAAGTATGCCGATCTTCCCGTAGGCACTGTCGAAATCAGCCGGTCTTCGCTCTTGTCCAATGTTCAGAGTTACAAGCACGGTCTAGTGGACAAACGGACATGATATGAGAGACGGCGGTCGACCTCACTCCAAGGCTTCCCGACCAAGATATCACATGAACGGCAATGAAAATTTTGGGCGAAATGGTATCGCCCTGCTGAGCCCCTCTCTCACGTTGACAATGACCTCGTCATAAAATGGCGATATCC
This sequence comes from Haemonchus contortus, assembly GCA_000469685.2. Taxonomy (NCBI): domain Eukaryota; kingdom Metazoa; phylum Nematoda; class Chromadorea; order Rhabditida; family Trichostrongylidae; genus Haemonchus; species Haemonchus contortus. Next base: position 34,849,681 of record LS997565.1, read on the forward strand.
GGTCGTGAAGTTATCATAGGCTGACAAATCATCCTTATGTATTGGAGTAGGAACGCCTTAGTGGTCCTGGGCACAAATCACCGCTTCTGTCTCGACAGTATCGATCCTTCTTAGGTAATTCATTCACCTATCACCTACTTGACTTTTGGTGAATTGTGACAGTTGGTGAATTTTTCTCTGTAGAGCAGAACTATGAAAGTAAGTAAAGTAGAAAGTATGGCAGTCATATGGGTTGAGGTCAAGTGAATATGTGGGGAGCAGAGCAATCAGGACATATCAAGTCTTCCTTGGGAATGGTGGCTCGAAAAATCATCTTCTCTCTCAGTTGTTCACATAGTACACTCGTGTTCACAACAGAATACGTAGTAAAACACTCGTCCCTTCTAATTTCTGAGACTTTGAGGAGGATATACCACGATCGACTTTCTCTTAATCTTGGCATGACTTGTGACTGATACGCAAGTTTACTACAGCCTTTCCAAGATTACAAACTTTATGAGGGTAACGTTTCGGCTAGCTCGCCTTCTGGGTTTGTCTTGCCTTATTATAGAATCTATTCCAATGGTTGTTCGACTTTCAGGCTCTGAAGAAGTCTGCAAATTTTGAAATTACAGTGAGGTCAGGAAGGAGGTAGGCTTGCTCATTGCACGCAGACGTTATATTCTGGGTGGTCGATCTAACGCTCCGGCGATTTAGATTAAGGTAAGCCTCTTGTATACCGGGTCCAGGAGTCTCGTAGTCTAGAGAACTGTCTGGGTTTGTCTTGCCTTATTATAGAATCTATTCCAATGGTTGTTCGACTTTCAGGCTCTGAAGAAGGCGAGCTAGCCTAAACGTTAGCCTTATAAAGTTTGTAATCTTGGAAAGGCTGCAGTAAACTTGCATATCAGTCACTTTGAGGAGGATTGCTCTGACGGTAGGCCAGAACAGTGTCCGTATTTAAGTACTATGGACGTTATTTTCGACAAACTTCGTCAAGCAAATCTCAGCTTAGGTAAAGCGGTCGCACCATTCATGCTAGGCGACATGAGAGGGTCACTGCCACTTACCAGTCACCATATCTCACTCGAAACCTGGAAATCAAAGCGATCAGTTCCGTTATGGAGAAGCAAAAGGCTCCGGTAGTCGTATCGATGGCACATCGTTTGGTCAACACTTCGAAGGACCATTCGAAATACGATTAGTCATAATATTGATCTGTCAGCAATTTCCCTTTCCCTGCTTTCGAATCCATAGTCCTTCTTTAGCGCGTTCGCGAGCAACACGCTTTCAGAGTTGAGAGGCAGAATTCTCTCAAAACTTTCTAGATACCCTAATAGACAATGTAATAGAACACTTGGTGCTAAGTGGGTTGGGAGGGGTCACGCGGCGGCGCGGCGCCTTTTCATGTCTGCGCCCTCTCCAGCGAGATAGTAGTACTGGGCCTGAGTCTGGGAAGGGATGGTGAGGTTGTACTGAAGTGTTTCGTGATTCAAAACAAATTACATCATGGCACATGAGTTATGCTTGCGTATTATGGATACTCTTCTTCTGAGCCGATAAAACCCTATTTTTATGAAGGGGAGGGGCTACGGGGTGGGTAAGATAGTTATCTCGTTCAAAAAGCCGAGATGAGATAAAAGCCGAACGTCCAATTGGCTCACCCACCCCGGAGCCCCTCCCCTTATCGAAATTAGGTGAAAAATACGCAGTTATAACATAAAAGAGCTATGAAACGTCCCTAAACACCATTAGGGGCTCGCCTACCCTTTCTTGTCTACTATCTCGCCGGAGAGGGCGCAGACATGAAAAGGCGTCGCGCCGTCGCGTGCCCCCCCCCCCCCCACCCACTTAGCACCCTTTTTTCTTGTGACTACAAGGTATGATTCAATGAACCTAAGAGACCGTTCCATTATTTCGTATCAGCACAGTCTGCCTAACCCTTAAATCATAGTACTGCCATTCCTGGGTGTGGTGCGTTAGGAACGAAATGGTCGCGTCGCGGTGAGAGGGGCATCGCGCGCGAAGGAATGTAACAGAGTGCGGCAGCAAGTAAGAAATACAGGAACAAAAGAACTAAAGTAGAATCATGCCATAAGTACTAATCGCATAACGATTGAGCTGTATGAAAAATGCCAGAACTGTCATAATGAATCAAATGGTCCGCGACAGCCGCGTGCGGCGGATCGATTACACAAAATCGTTCCCAACGCCCGTCCCCCGCCATTACTAATTAGAGATTTTATCGTGTTGTTGGTACTCCACTCTTCGTGGTTGCCTTCAGCAGTTGCTTGTGTTGAACCAACCGCTGAGCTGGCTTCGCTGGACACTAGAGGGTGTATGTATTAGAATGGCCTTACAGGGCTCTAACGAAAGATGCCCAGAACATAACCTCATGTTGCATTACCGACTTGTCACACTTATTATCCTGATAAATTTCAAAGGATGCCATCAGAAATCACTGTGTCATGAAAATTTGAATAAGAAAATATGCTCACGTCAACTTGAATCTCTAATATTCTTGCAGCATCTCCGTATTCAATAGAACCCATTGGGGTGGCAGTCCAGAAACCCATAAAATATAGTTTCGGCGTAGTTTCTTCCATCTTCCGTCCACCGTAATCAACCTCCTTCTGGTCCGAAGGCAACCCTGAATACTTAACCGCAGGTTGTGTTCACCATGACACGACTTCATTTTCAAACCTTCTGATCACCTTTTTCAAAGGAATCGGTGAAAATTGAAACCACCACCGAGCACCATTTGCTGTTTCAATTATTGCGATTATTCGTACAATACATTCATGGCTCTTCAACATAAATATCTGGCATCCGTTCCTCCAAGCACGAGCGGGAGGAAACTTGATGCTGGGCACGCAGATTTCTGTTATTCTTAGTAATGTTCGCGAACTCCATGATGTCGTAAAACACAAGTTTTGCTCGTCATGAATAGTTGAAGGTGCTGATTGCCGAATTGCCAGGAGTTTTTCGCGGCTTGTTAACTTTCGTGATTGGCAATGAAGAGACTCACGAAGATAGCCGTAGTGGCAGCAATTTTGGTGAGCTAAGACGATCTTTCTATAGGATATCTATCGATTTCTTTCAGCTTTCTATAGTCAGTGTTTTCGCTGAAAACAACGAAACAAGATCTCTGGTGCTGGTTGCATTTTTCTTGGGATTCGTTTTTGGAGTGATAATAACACTCGGAGTGATAATTATTGAAGAGAGACCCTCCGTTGTGCATCACACTCGAAGGTATGGATTTCAGGAAATCCAAATCTTCTATTTTCTATTTCTGAAGTTGTCACAGTAACATAGACGCTTTTGTCTTTCAGAAGATTATATATGATTAGAAAACCCCATTCATTCGTTTAGACATTGTTTTCACTTCTTTTCAGGTAAGGCCAAGCTGACTGTGTTGGTTATTGGTAATGATTTTAGGCTTATAGCAGATATGGTGCAAAAGGAGTGAAGTCTGGCGCAGGTTTTGCAATCTCAACGAATCCCATCAGCTCGTCCAAAATGACGGTTGGTCGATTCCTCCTACAGAATAGGCAACACTTAGCTTTCTATATTCCCCACTCGCATCTCTCAAACGACAAAGGATTATCAGTGTTGAAAGGTTGAAAATCGTAGTCCATCTCCTCATATTCTCTAAATACTCATGCATCTTCTTATCTATGTCGCTCTTTATGTAACCTTCGCAATGCTGAACACAAAACAACAGGTTGAAGTAACTATTTAGCTAATATTTTTGACTAGTTGATCTCTATGTTAGACTTTTAACATTGATCATCAAAAATCGACAGATTAGAATGTCTTTCTCTAATCGGCTAAATCGATGGAATGGGCTGCGACCATATGTAAACTTATGATGCATTTGATGATTTTTAGGCTTACAGCAGATATGGTGCAAAAGGAGTGGAGTCTGGTGCTGGCTTCGCAATCTCAACGAATTCCAACAACTCTTCCAATCAGAAAGTTGGTCGATTTCTCCTAGAAAACATTCAATACCTAGCTTTCTACCTATCCCACTTGCATCTCTCAAACGACAAAGGGTTATGAGGATTGAGAGGTTGAAAATCGTCATCAATCCCTTCATATTTTCTCGTTACTTACAGTAGCGCTCAAAGCCCTTCAGCCAAATGCTTCTCCAGTCGTACTTTTCAGTCGTACTTCCTTTTCTACTGGATCTAATCATGTCAAACTTCGATATGTGTAGCATGGATGTGTTCTGAATGTTTACCACTACTAATCTCATGTTCCAGATAACCTGAGGAGCTTGGACTCGAAATCAACCGGAAATACAGATGATGATCCTCTGGAACTTCGTTCTTTCTGCCATGCCTACAGTGTTAGAGCGCTGATGCCGATCATCATAGAACAGAAAAACGCACATAAGGTGCGAATAACTGTAGGCGTAAATAACTTTGCTATTAGCGAAATCTGTTACCGCAACAAACACTTTGCTCTATCTGTATCTATTGCTGTTCCGCAGTCAAGTAGTGTTGGATAGTGTGAAATATGCTTTAGTTGAACGTATCAAATTTCGCACGCCTTGCTCCACTAAGAAAAACGTTAAAAGAAAAAGCGTAAAAGTGTTCGGCCAAAGACTTTCGAGTGCTACTGCATGCCTCTTCTTATCTATATCACTCTTTATGTAATGTTTTCAATACTGGGCACAAAGAGGCTAGTTAAAGCAAATATTCTTGATTGGTTGACCTCGATGTTAGACTTTTAACGTTGATCAGAAAAACAGACTACACACGATGACTCTCTGTAATGGGCTGAAACAAATGGGATGGGCTGTGACGGTAGGTAAACTTATTATGCATATTATGTGTAATCGGACGGATGTATTTCTGATAGCTTGACTGAGGATCTGATTTAGAATCGCTGTGTATGTGTAGGCTTGCACTCGCCTTTTGCATCATCCTAAGGAAGCACACTCCTTGAGAGCCTAAAGGCACAGTTCACGACAAAATTGGCTTATTAGATAGCCCGCTAGAACGAATTTGTAAGCCCATGTAAGCATGTGGGTCTGTCATACCTGAATAACCTGGAAAGGACGTTATAGAGGGTCGAAGATTGTCCCGTGTGTGTGCACGGACAAGTTTCGCCGGCATTGCTGAGGCTGCACCGTTCTTAAAGGCACGGTTCACGATAAAAATGGTTTCGGAGATTTGCACATGGTATGAATTCGGGGCCCCCCTGATACCATCTGTAGGTCGAAAAACGGTCTGGATAGGGCACAATAAGGGGTCGGAGAGTGAGCCACGGTCAACCTCCACCCCTCGCTAGGCTAAGTACGAAATCTAATTTTCGTTAACAACATTCGCACTGGAGCGAAGTTGGTGGAAAATCGACAAGCTGATTGGCAAATTGCCAAACAATTGAAAATACTAGCATGAAATTCATGAGCGAACACAATTCAACGAAGTAGAAACATGTAAGAAAATTTCACCGTAAAAACATTAATGTAATCAAATTTACTTACCTTCTCGTCCCGGGGAATCGATTCCGCAGCATAATTCAGCTTAATAGCAGCAGAAGAATAAATAGTTTCAGCGAATAAGAAGAAATCAGCTGTTTTGGTGTGTTGTGTGCAATTGCAGGCACTGTGACGCGTTTGTCTGACTCGCCCGAAAATTCCCTTATCGCCGTTTTTTGACTGTGTAACTCGTGCAATCCCCATTTTCTCTTCTTTTTTTGAAGCTTCTATCTCTTTTATTCATCGTGTTTCGCGTTTCCTCTTTTTCCATTGTACTAATTTAGGCCGTATCTAACATTTTTCATCAAAAACCGGATACCCCAAGTTTATCGCGAACTGTGCCTTCGAGGGAGTCCATGTAGGTAGTTCAAACAATCTGTCATAACCAGTAGCGACAATGAAAGACAATTCTAGACATTTTTGGCTAAATATAGTCGCCTCTTTGTCTAAATGCAAGAACTGAAGTGCCCTCCCAACTTCCCTCCCATGTCATTTCCGTCCTGGTGATCTCGTACAACCTCTATTTTCACTTTTGTATGTACCTCCTTTACTTTTGGAGCGATGTTTTTCCAACTACCCAACCAGCCCATCGTGGAAGTGCTCCAGTCCCCACCCGTTTCTAATGTCACTCTCTTGAACAGTTTCTCTGGAGTTTGCAAAACAGTGGCCTTACTCGCACAGTTTACGCTGTAAATTCAACTCAGACTGTCCACAAGATGAACAACTATGGAGTAAAAATGTTATGCCGTGTTGTACATGCAACCATGAAGCAAAAATCGAAAAAGCGTGCGGAAAGGCTCATTTATAAATTTGTTGGGCGTTTCCATCTAAATATAAACTGTGCACTCAAATTTCTAACGGTAAGAGCAGCAGTTGTAAGCGGGCGCTGATTACCGCTGTTCTTACCATTGAAGATTTCACCTTAATTCAATGAATTGGCGCCTACAGATGTATGTGTGATTTTGGTTCGGTTGTAACAATAGCTGTTATTATTCACCTTTAGCGATAGCGCTTGCGCACGCTCCGCCCATCTTAGAACTCACTGTTAGCCAGTCCTTATCATTCTCACTCCATCAGCTATGCCTATATTTTTATTCGAGATGTATTCCCTAAAGTCATTTCGAGGAGCCTTTTATCGATGACAAAAATCTTTTTTCTAGCACGCTTTCTCAATAATTACGATTAGCTCTGAAGACTTCCTAACATCTGTTGATGCATAGTATTAACGAGTGCCCGATGTGTTTTTCACCCCAGGATGAGCATCGTCTCACCATAGAAATTTTTAAGTAATATCTCTAAATTCACATATAAACGAATTACATTTTTCTTCAATATTTACAATATTTCGAGAGTTAGGGATTACCATGATTTCCTACTTAGCTTTGTTCCGATTGCGCCATTTATTAATGACAAGTTGGGTAGTTTCTCTCCGCAATAATCTCCTTCACATAAAAATATCCTTCCAATTTTGATCGGTAATCCACAGACCTCGCTACCAATTTTTGTGGGTCCCAGTGAAATGAAGTCAAAAGCTACATATTCTCTTTTGAAAAGAACTGCCTGAGTTCACGAGCTGCCTAACACTTTTTTGGAATTCCTGGTGTTTTCTGCTACTCATTTACTGGGAAGTACATCGCTACATTCTTCTGAACAGTGACGCCATTGCGACGAAGATACAGTTGCGCTCAAAGGTATTCGGCAAACGTTTTCACGCTTTTCCAATCATAACTTTTTTCTTGGTGGAGCGAATTGTGCGAAACTTTGATATGTTAAACTAAAGCATATTTCACACTAACCAATACTATTTGACTGCAAAGCGTCAATATCCGCATAACTAAGAGCAATACTTGTTGCGGTAGTAGATTTCGCTAAAGGCAAAGGTATTGGCGTGTACAGTTTTGCACCTCATAAGCGTTTTTCTCCACTACTGGATTGGGCATTAGCGCTCGTACACTTTAGATATGGCAAAAAGGAAAGGAATTCTAGAAGGAAGAGCATTCGTATTTCTAGTTGACTTTGAGTCCAAGCCCTTTGGGATGTCTGGAACACGATCAGATTGCAGGTTAATAGTGGCAAATATTCACAATACACCCATGCTATACATATTGAAATTTCGCATTATTAGATCCATTAGGAAAGAAGTTAATACTGAAAAGTACAGCTGAAGAAGCATTTCGCTGAATACTTTGAGCGCTAGAGTACGTAATGTGGAAATCATCGCTTCTCGAACGATATGAGTATTGACGAGTACTGTAGGGCTTACAAAAACGCATAATACTAAACGTTGGTTATACGGAAATCAGTAGCTTTTTAATCCAAAAAATATTTTGTATGTCATGAAATGTAGTGGACTTCATTTTCGAGATTAGTCTCGTGCGAAATGTTGACTAATTTGACCGTGTATTCCAGCAGGCTGCGGACACCAGAGAAGCCTTGCGAGAACAAGTTTTTAAGCCGCACATTTTTTTGTATTAGTAGTTTTTCGTGAGTTTTCATTCATCACTCCTATGAGGCGTCACAACGTCATCTTCTGATTTATCGCACCAATGTTCGACTATTAACCGCTGAAGATGTTGCTTCTTCCTCCTTCATTGTATTCTGTTTCTAGCACTGTTGTGATGTTCCGTGATAAGCTCAAACTTTAAACGTTTAAACATTTTAGCAACTACTCAATGAAGATGTTTGGAGTGCGATTTTGGTTTGTTCCCGTACTTGTTTTTCACCAATGTAAGAACTAATACCAAGTTAAAAAAGTATGGTTGTACATTGCATTACTTTCTTTCACAGATGAAATGATCCGTGCTAGATGGTGTTGCTGTCCTAACAAAAGTGTAGTTAGTATTTTTTCGATTCAAGCTCGCAACGATGCCCATCCCTATTAATATCTGCATAAAAGTTGAGCCACTTCCACCATGATTATATTTTTACATCTGTTTTGATGTTCAACGTAGGAACATATATCTCCAATAGGGGAATGCACATAACGAGAGCTGTACAGCAGAGTAATTTGTATGATACTCACCAGGGAAGGATCCCAACTCGAAGTGGCCATCCTACTTACTATAAAGCGCTTCGTCTGTCTGTCTGTCTGTCTGTCTGTCTGTCTGTCTGTCTGTCTGTCTGTCTGTCTGTCGTTCTGTCTGTATGTCTGTCACGAAATTCCCTAGCTCCTTTAGATCTGCCTGGAGAGACCGGGTCAAGTGTGGGATGGGTGGGCCAGGTCTCGAGAAGTATAAAACACACATCACCTTGGCGAAGCCCCGCCCACAGTGGGCGTGGCGTGCATCGAAATGAGCTGGACTGAGGACCATGATTTCAAATTCAGCCACAAGACGGCCTCAAAATTGGGGTTTAAAGGTGGCTTGAGGTGCGCATTGGTAAGTTAGATCGAACTGGGGAGACCCACCCCCGATGGGCGGGCGTTCTCCAAAAATGCAATGTTTTATGAATACATTTATAACTTGGTTTGGAGAAAGCCAACAGAGCAGGAAAAAGTTGATTTGGGAGGAGCATTGTCGGAGGTGTCTCCAGCATAAATGACGTCAGCGGAGACCCGCCCACAATGGGCGGAGCGTGCCTCGAAGCTCACATGCCTTCTTACATTTATATACGAAAATCCATAATTCCGGTTCCCATGGACGTAGAGAGTTCAAATTTGGTAGGAGTACAGGCGTCATGGAGGCAAAACTCATGATGGGTGGCAGAACCAGACTCCGCCCACAAGGGGCGGGGTCTGTGCGGAAATTCATAACTCCCGTCCCCATGGACCGAGAAAGATCAAACTTGGTAGGAGTACAGGCGACAGGATAGGAACACCTATGGTGGGTGGCAGAACCAGACTCCGCCCACAAGGGGCGGGGTTTGGGTAAAAATTCATAATTCTGTCCCAATGGACCTAGAAAGTTCAAACTTGGTAGGAGTACAGAAACCACGATGGGGAGACTTATGATGGGTGGTAGAACCAGACTCCGCCCACAAGGGGCGGGGTTTGTGCGAAAACTCATAACTCCTGTCCCCATAGACCTAGAGAGTTCAAACGTGGTAGGAGTACAGGCGACAGGGTGGTAATACATATGGTGGGTGGCAAGACCAGACTCCGCCCACAATGGGCGGGGTTTGGGCGAAAATTCATAACTCATGTCTTCATGGATCTAGAAAGTTCAAACTTGGTAGGGGTACAGGCGTCATGGAGGCAAAACTCAAGATGGGTGGCAGAACCAGACTCCGCCCACAAGGGGCGGGGTTTGCGCGGAAATTCATAACTCCTGTCCCCATGGACCTAGAAAGTTCAAACTTAGTAGGAGTACGGGCGCCGTGATGGGAATACTTATGGTGGGTGGCAGGACCAGACTCCGCCCACAGGAGGCGGGGTTTGAGCGGAAACTCATAAATCCGATAAAGGTCTAGCTCCGTCTCTCATGGCTAGAGCCCCTAGCGCGCGCGGGAGCGTGCGTAGCCGCCTGGTTTGAAATAAGACCCGTACTGCTAAACATGTTTTTGGGCGCTGAATTCAAATCCGCTTTTCAAATCTGTCAAGCGTTTCTCTGAACGGAGTTATGAGGGTGGTTTTAAGTGACATTACATGAGAAAACTTAAATTACATTGAAGCAGCTCACTCCTCAACGGCGGCTTGGTATAGTGGTAAGCTTGACTCTTCATGGGCGAGAGGCTAGGGTTCGGGTTCTGTGGGGGACCGAGTTTCTGCATTATATAGAATTTTTCCCTCCAGGACTGGGAAATACTTTCATGGTGATTTTATCACATTTTATGATCTTTTAATGCTTTGCTGATACCTTCTCCTACCTACCTTCCTGTTACGGAGGGGAAATTGCGCAAAATTTGGAGGTCCGGGCGAGTAAAACGCATATGATTAGCAATGATGTTGCGAGAGTGGGTGTTGATGCTAGATTAGGTGCAATGGTGCGTAGCAGACCCGGACTCACCTACACCGGCATTGTTGATAGTGAACTCGGGGACATCATTCAACACCAGAAAGCTATTCAGTGCGTCTTACCTCCCCAAAAGCAGGTGAAGGGAATGACACCCTGCTCGAGGCTACCACGAGGCTAACACAGCCGATAGAAGCTCATTTCTTATTTTCTTCTAGAAATATGGTTAAACGCACCACCTCATATGTAATAGCTCATGACCTCAGCTTTTACGTGTACACACAAGACCCCATTCTTTGCTTACTATCGCCTGTCTATTTTCAGCTCTGGGCGGTGAGATTTAGAAAATTTCTCTTTTATTCATGGTATGCCGCCGGCTACTTGAGCGCTCACCCGGGCGATTTTGGGACGGCTACTCAATTTTGTTTTCCTTCTGATTTGGGGTAGTGAATGTAAAGCAATGGGCTGTGACGAGTTCTTTTTCATCCGTTTCTCCTATTGTGAAAAGTTTCTTTGTTTAAAGCCTGTTTCAAGCATTTCGTGCTAGAGTATCACATTTGTTCATAAAGTGGCAAAAGTTACCCTACTGTGAATCCTGCTGTGAATATAGAGTGCATGGGCATGCGAGTAAAACTGAAGTATTACTTTAAGTGGATAAATATCGGCAAAAGCCTTAAAAGGTCATAAAACGTGATGAAATCACCATGAGAGTATTTCCTAGTCCTGGAGGGGAAAATTCTATATAATGCAAAAGCTCGGTCCCCCACAAAACCCGAACCCTAGCCTCTCGCCCATGAAGCGTCACGCTTACCACTACACCAAGCCGCCGAGGAGTGAGATGCTTCCATGTAATTTAAGTTTTCTCATGTAATGTCACCTAAAACCACCCTCCTAACTCCGTTTAGAGAATCGCTTGGCAGATTTGAAAGCGGATTTGAATTTAGCGCCCAAAAACACGTCTAGCAGTATAGGTCTTATTTCAAATGGCCACTTCGAGTTGGGATCCTTCCCTGGTCAGATGTGTGACTTCGATCGATCGCTATTGACAGTAAATACTATCTTGTGCTGGCCTCGAAAGGGTAGATGACCAAACAGATGGGTGAATACAGTCGCAATAGCTCCACACTGTTTGGTGAGAAGCTTTATTGAGACATTCAAATGGGAAGTGATTTCTTGCTAATTATATGGAGAATATATATCTGCTATCTCCGATATGTGCCGACAGTAGTCCAGTGGATAATATTATTTATGTAGAACAACAATAGACAGAACAATACAACAAATCGGGAGGAACATGTCTGCAGAACTGGCTTGAATTGACCGTCAACTCCTGAATGGTCTATTTATACCCTTTCGGTTCGAGACTAAATTACAAAACATGGCTCAAGATCTACGATTTTGGTGATCGCAAAAGTCGTGATAAAATGAATCATATAAAATGGGGAAAGCACGAAAGCTAAATAGTTCTTTTGTGTTGTGCTGAAAGCTGGATATGGAATGATAACAATAAACCTACAACCTTCCTCGCGGTGACGAGCTATTGATTCAACAAAAGTCTATCCCCCACCGGCGCAAAAATCCTTCAGTATGGTAGGATTGCTATAAAGTAGTAACTGGACGCTTGTAAGGCTGTCACAACTGCCGTTAACATCGATCAGCTACAGCACTTGACCGATGCTATTCGTGGAAAACGTCCAAAATATATGTAGTAGAGTATAGTAATTCATATAATGAGTCATGAAGGACTGCAGCTATTCAAAGTGAAATTTCGAACATAAACAAAATAACAAGCTAGAGCTAGAGCTACCCGTCAGAGCTGAAATGGTGGTATAGTACCAATATTCACCTGTATCACCCGTCGCCCGTTGATCACGAATTTCCTCGAGCAGGTGCCAGTAACGGATTATTTGACGAGCCGGAGTAGTACAGTGGATAGTTCTCGCTCGAAAGACACAAGGTATAGCATTTTTTTTTATTCGGGGCTATCTCAAACAGACCTGAAGTCACAGCGCATTAAATGACGCTGGCTGCATGTCTATCGCGATTTCGTAGTGTACAAGTCTGTACAAGGCATAGGTCAAGTAACGAAGGTCAGTGCCTCAAGGATGAGCATGCAGCAACATGTTTTTTACTTTCTTCACTACTTCCTCGATTTTCTTGTTTGCTCCCCACGCCAGGTATAGAGAGCATTCAAGACCATCAAGGAAGTAACGAAGAAAGTAAAGAACGTATTTATATTACTATACTGCATATTTTTTTTTCTTAAGTGAGTCGTATGCCGATCTTTCCGCAAGCACTGTCGATGTCAGCCGGCATTCCCTCCGTCTGTCCAAGGTTCAGAGTTACAAGCAGCTAGTGGACAAATGGGCATGATATTAGTGACGGCGGTCGACCTCACTCCAAGGGTTCCCTTTCCCAATAGCGCATAAACGGCCATGAAAATTTTGGGCGAAATAGTATCGCCCCTGCAGAGCCCCTCTCTTCACGCTGACAATGACGTGCTTATAAAATGGCGATATCCGCTCGTATAGTTGTCGTAGAGCTCAAAAAGCATCCTCATGGAGTAGGAACGCCTTACTGGCCCTGGGCACAAATCGCGCCTTCTGTCTCGACAGTATCGGTCCTCCTTCAAATCGATCTAAGTAAGATATAGCGCCATCATATACTCTTAGGATACCTCAGTGAGTCTTGTGACAGTGCGACTGTGGTTTATCATGCTGAATCCCTCTAGAACGCTGCTTGGTTACGTGACTTTTCCTCACCTAGTGTTTTGCCAACTCTGCTAATGGATGGCTGTGTGGAATGTTCATAATTTAGAGACAACAAGCGATTTCCGGCATCGTCAAGACCTCTCTCCTCTATAGTCTTGTTAGTTATGATACTCAAGAACTGGGAGACAGTGACGCATTGTGTAAACGAACGCCTAGCTAGCAAACGAAGAAATAGCTCGATTGCACCGCTCGGCACATACAAAGATGAAGGTCACGTTGTTCGTGGATTCGAGATGGAAGCACGACTTCGGCCTATGAGAACAGTACTAGCACCAGAGAAATTTAGAGGCTTTCACGATAAGGCATCGATATCCATTCATGAGTGCACTAACAAGAATGTTTATACCAACATAACTTGTGACCTCTCCGCCTAGATCCTTTGTGTGAGCTTTGATGGCGAGGTCGTGGTTAGCTGGGCGGTCTTTTTGAATCTATCATCTCTGTCTGAGCAACCGTCCGGTGTTGGTTGAAATAACGTGGGTATCCTACTTTGTTGGAAGCTCTGTTTGTGAACTGATTAAGAACTGGTCTACGGAGCAGGATAGGTAACACACTGAGCTTTCGAGAAGCTTATTAGTCTTCGAGGACGAGGAACTTGTCGAAACGTCAGACAAAATAAATGCTCCACCACTGAAGAACCTGTTCGGTACAAAATCATCGATTACTTATAGAACAAGTAGTCCTTTTACAATCTTAAGGGTTCATTTTCATCCACATGGTAGTAACTCATTTCATAAGCGAGGACTGGAAAATTAACATATCCGTCTTGCCTGAGAAGGTAGGGAAGCAGGTAGACGTCGCTATTGAGGATCCGTTGAAAAGTCGTGGCTGAATGTCTGCATTGAATAGTCCCAATTGGTGCTCATCTCGAGGCTTCGCTTGTTCAACTCCGTAGTTCTCCAACCACTCATTGAAAAACATAGTAAGGGAGACGACGGTCCGATTCCACGTAGATCTTCGGAGCAACGGCGACGTCAGTCAGACAAAATCGTTCAAAGATGATGTGATCTAGTTCGTTATGGGATTGTCTTCCAGTTGATTCCCAGTTGATTCGCAAGTCCATCTCGAGTGAAAGGGCTTCAAGAACTGCCAGTTACCACAAATGGTGTAGGTCAATATGGTGAAGTCGCTCAGTATTTTTCTGATCATACCATTCCGTTCAGATGTCTGCTTCTTCAGCGGTTTTTCTGGAGCCTATTTTTGCATTGAAATCACCTACGATGATTTTGAAGATGTGTGGTTTCATCTTAAGTGCTTTTCAGAAAGATGCAAAATATTCGCAGATCCTCTTAGCAGCGTGTTGTTTATGCGTAGGCAACTAGGGGTGTTAAGGCTGGGGTCCGCTTATTCTCATTTGCAAACGTCTATTCAGGCTGTCAAAGTATGGTATAAATCGATGTTGATAGTCATGTGCGTGCTGACGAGGGCACCCGTCCCTGCTGTGGCATATTCCAAAGAACAGTTTTCTCCAGTGTCGAAAATGGGGTACAACGGGCTTCCTAATTGGTCAGTCCGATGACATCGTTTTTGATCTTCGTAGCTTGCATCATCAGATCTTCGTACCCGCTTCCGATACGAGCGTTCTTGCATTGGAAGTACAGAGTCCATGCTAGCCCTTCTCTTTTTGGACAGCCTGTTATATTTCTGAAATTTTACCATACTCTCCTCAGTAGTTCCGGTCAGTTCCCATATGAAGGGTCCCGCACGTTCAGGGGAATGAGGCTTACTAGATTACCGTTTGTGGCATGCGGGTACCCACGTGTAGTTCGCCAGACTCTAACATGGGAAATGTCTAGACTCCGGGCATCCAGCCAGGTGATCTCAGAGTGGAAAAAGAGGTCGCTTGTTAGATGCGGCCGCGAATCCCACTCAAGCACTTCTTAGTCACTCGAATGCAAGCTTTGGGCGAGCCGATGTGTAGAGATTAACCCAACTCATTCGATTTCTCAATTGAACGTTCTCTGAACAAAATATGTAGCCAAACCGATACGGAATTACTTTTGAGGGATCAGCTTCTCTTGCCTTAACTTCAGACTGGAGGATTATTTAGCCCATAGGTCTCTCCTTAAAGTTTTTTCTGACTGTGAAGTTTTATTTTACTTTATTTAGTAACATGTACAGTCAGTACATGAGCACAGCTTACTACAAATACAAATCATATAAATAATCAAGATCCAAGAGAACCAGGTAGTAAAGGACAGCTGATCAAAGCATAAGCCAATGAAAGAAAAAAATACCTCATGAAACTTCCACTAAGGTAAAACTAAAAATGAGCCTAACCAGGGTAGCTCTCAGCCCAGTAATTTTTCAGTGCTCGTTTGAACTGCGACAAAGTTTTGGACAGGGAGTATTTCTCAACAAATTCACGAAACTCAGAAGATACCCGACTAACAAAGAAATTTGCTCTAACATTGGACCTAGGAAAGTATGGTCTCAAATTATTCCCACGGGTATTTGATGGTTGAAGAGTGAGAGCTCCCATTAAATTAACAACTGATCTCCCAGTGAGTATTCTAAATAGCATAACAACATCCTGCTTCTTCCTTCTACTATGAAGTGATTCGATTCCAAGCATCCTATTTCTTGTAGCTGCTCTAGGGATGGATTTATAACAGAAACCCAAAGCCCGAATCAAGACTTTCCTTATAAAGCTACCAGGCGGCTACGCACGCTCCCGCGCGCGCTAGGGGCTCTAGCCATGAGAGACGGAGCTAGACCTTTATCGGATTTATGAGTTTCCGCTCAAACCCCGCCTCCTGTGGGCGGAGTCTGGTCCTGCCACCCACCATAAGTATTCCCATCACGGCGCCCGTACTCCTACTAAGTTTGAACTTTCTAGGTCCATGGGGACAGGAGTTATGAATTTCCGCGCAAACCCCGCCCCTTGTGGGCGGAGTCTGGTTCTGCCACCCATCTTGAGTTTTGCCTCCATGACGCCTGTACCCCTACCAAGTTTGAACTTTCTAGATCCATGAAGACATGAGTTATGAATTTTCGCCCAAACCCCGCCCATTGTGGGCGGAGTCTGGTCTTGCCACCCACCATATGTATTACCACCCTGTCGCCTGTACTCCTACCACGTTTGAACTCTCTAGGTCTATGGGGACAGGAGTTATGAGTTTTCGCACAAACCCCGCCCCTTGTGGGCGGAGTCTGGTTCTACCACCCATCATAAGTCTCCCCATCGTGGTTTCTGTACTCCTACCAAGTTTGAACTTTCTAGGTCCATTGGGACAGAATTATGAATTTTTACCCAAACCCCGCCCCTTGTGGGCGGAGTCTGGTTCTGCCACCCACCATAGGTGTTCCTATCCTGTCGCCTGTACTCCTACCAAGTTTGATCTTTCTCGGTCCATGGGGACGGGAGTTATGAATTTCCGCACAGACCCCGCCCCTTGTGGGCGGAGTCTGGTTCTGCCACCCATCATGAGTTTTGCCTCCATGACGCCTGTACTCCTACCAAATTTGAACTCTCTACGTCCATGGGAACCGGAATTATGGATTTTCGTATATAAATGTAAGAAGGCATGTGAGCTTCGAGGCACGCTCCGCCCATTGTGGGCGGGTCTCCGCTGACGTCATTTATGCTGGAGACACCTCCGACAATGCTCCTCCCAAATCAACTTTTTCCTGCTCTGTTGGCTTTCTCCAAACCAAGTTATAAATGTATTCATAAAACATTGCATTTTTGGAGAACGCCCGCCCATCGGGGGTGGGTCTCCCCAGTTCGATCTAACTTACCAATGCGCACCTCAAGCCACCTTTAAACCCCAATTTTGAGGCCGTCTTGTGGCTGAATTTGAAATCATGGTCCTCAGTCCAGCTCATTTCGATGCACGCCACGCCCACTGTGGGCGGGGCTTCGCCAAGGTGATGTGTGTTTTATACTTCTCGAGACCTGGCCCACCCATCCCACACTTGACCCGGTCTCTCCAGGCAGATCTAAAGGAGCTAGGGAATTTCGTGACAGACATACAGACAGAACGACAGACAGACAGACAGACAGACAGACAGACAGACAGACAGACAGACAGACAGACAGACGAAGCGCTTTATAGTAAGTAGGATTCTGCACAGCTTCCAATCTAGCAGTATCTTCTTTAGTTCGAGGGAACAATACTTCCGTTCGATATTAAAGGATCGGGCGCACATATACTTTATAAGCTCTTACAAGTATGCCAGGGTCCCTAGTATATAGGCTCCTCAATAGTTGAAAAAGCCTCCTCTCAGCTTTATTTGCTATCGTCATACAATGAGAATCGGACATCAATTTATGATCAATAATGAAGCCCAGGTCTTTCATTTCTCTCATCTCATTGAGCTGATCACCATCCATGAAATAATTTGAACCGCGTGTATTGCTACCTAAATGCAGAAGTGAAGATTTATCAAGAATCAAGGGAAGATCCCATACTTTAGACCAGCTCACTACAGCAGCTATAGCCTACTGTACTCCTCTTGCATCCTCATCAACCGAGATCGACTTATATATTTTAATATCGTCAGCGAAAACTTTGCAGTTGACGCCGGCCTGTTCCACAACCTTAGGCAAGTCATAGGAGTAAACGCAAAACAATACTGGCGAAAGGACGGCTCCCTGCGGAACACCACTGGGCACAGCCTTTATCGACGAAAGTGATTCATTTATCCTTACTTGAAACGTCCTTTGATCAAGGAAAGAACTAATCCACTGAACAATTCTACCATGTATACCAACATGCTTAAGTTTCACCAGAAGTTTAGCATGATTAACCATGTCAAAAGCTTTACGAAAGTCAAAATAGACAATATCTACATCCTTCTTATCATCCGGGGCCTTTGTTCAGTCATTCAACACTTCAAGGAAAGACCTTATTACTTTCCAGATGCTCAGTCAAAACCCTCTTAACAACTTTTTCAAAGACTCTGCAAAAGGTGGAAGTAATACTGACCGGTCTATGTTATTCGCACTAGAAAAGGGAGGTTTCTTTGGAATAGGGACTATATAGGAATGTTTCCGTCTGTCAGGAACCTCCCCCCAGATGAAGCTCAGGATAAAGATGAATTGTAATGGTCCAACTATCGATGGGAGAACTTGCTCGATAAAGCAAAGCGGAATGCCATCTGGAGTTACGGAGGAACCATTTTTCCACTTGGAAAGAAGCTCAGAAAGTCCGTGGCAATCCCTTAGGTTACAGACAGAGGGTAGGATTCGTTGGATTGGCCGATGTTTCTAATAGGTCGAGTCGATTTACACCTTCCGTCTCATCGCATGCAGGGTGGAAGGTGTCGCGGTTCAGGCCACCCTTTTAATGCGATCGACATCGGCATTACTTGAGCCCACAGACCTCCACAATCGCCGGACCACCACACCCTACCTGCGCCCCAAACAGGAGGGCGGACCAACCCCTCCCGAGGGTCAAGGGGTGTTGTCTGGAGAAGGCCCACTGACCTTGCCCCGGTGACCGCAAGCCATGGACTCCGCGACGGGATCCCTGCCCCCGACACAGGGACCAGCTGTATGAACGCGGCGACACAACCTACACTTCCCTTCGCTACCAGAGTGCTCTACCTCTCCTACTCCCCAAGGCAAGTACAGAAGTATGGGTTACTGGTTTATTACACTATACTACGTATTACACTAAAATTGTACTACAACTACGAGATGTCAAATAGGAAACTATACAAAGGAAACTAGACCCACGGGCCCAGAGCCAGAGAATACTACGAGAGAAGACTAAGGATTATCATGAGAAAAGGCACACCAATAAACATATCTGTACACGGAATATATACACACATGAGTAAAGCATATATGAGAGTGAGTACACGACACTCACCTGTTCCTCGATCTTCGGGCTTCTTCCAAGGCAAGCTCTTCAGTTGTCCATTCCAGGCCCCCTTGGCCTCGGCGGTCTTCTTGCCTTCCTCTCTCCTCAGTATCCGACAGGTGACAACTGCGCGCACTCGGAAAGGGGTGCTCGGATACTGGTCGGGCTTACACTGGCGCTCCGTTGCCTTATAGGCAACTTCACAGCGTTACCCGGCTATACCGACCAGAGGCCGACAGCCAGCCGGTCGCCGTGTATGACGAGTGACGACCGACTAGGCTGGGGGACGGAACTTACGTACGTCCGAGGTTGCGCGCGGCAATCTGCGCGGCGAAGTTTGTGGCGATTTGAACGACTTAAGCGCCTATCATTGGGGTCCAAATTTGAAGTAAAGTAGATTTGTACGATCAGTTGATCCTACTGAACTACTCTGCTTTGAGTTTGAGCCCCAATAACAGGTGCCACAGTCGTTCGAATCGCCACGCACTTCGCCGCGCAATTTGCCGCGCGCATCCTCGGACGCACGTATGTACCCATACCCGACTAGGCTATGCGAAGGAACGCGCACAACGCGCGCGCGTACGCGCCGTGTTGTGGCGGCCGAGCAAAGATGGGCCGGGGCGCGCGCGGTGCGCCCGGGGGCCACCGTCGCATCGGCGACAGAAGGTGAGTTCGAAGAAACTGAAGATTGTTTATATGAATTCGAGCAAATCTGTTTTGAAACTAGAAAGCGTAATAGAACAATCCAGGAGATCCTTTATTATTTGATCTCCGACGAAATTCTCCCAGCTTTTGCCATGTGTCATGTCTGGTTTGAGAAGCATCCATACCTAAATTCTTGTTCAGTCGAATTAGAAACCATCACCGACTACTGTTTCGCGAGTCATTGTTTCCCTATGCAAACCCTTCCTGACTTTTTTGATGGTTCGCTACCTCTGTAAACAGCAGTTCTGTGGAAGTCTATAATTTATATCATTCCAAAACGAAAATGTGAATTGCTTCGATTTAATCGCCACATCGTTTGCGCCCTTATTTTCATGAACGACCAACATGACTCATTTTGTATTCGAACAAACGGCACATCATCCTATTTCTTTCGCATTCCAACTGCCTTCAGCTGCAGAAATGAAATTTCCTGATAGTCATAAATGGAGACCTCATTTCATATCTAAATAGCTACCTAGAGTGTACCAGTGACTTGAATTCAACAAGTATGTTCCCTCGTAATTGTGAAATGTGGGAACTCTGTACTTTGACTGTACTTTGAGCTTTGTTAAATATATAATAATTATTCCTTTTTTTCGTGTGATTGCAAGAGATCATTCACTGAATCTTAGCGACCCTTCCACTCTCTCCTATAAGCGCAGTCTGCTGGACCCTTGAAATGCTGCCATCCTAAATTGAGTATTTTATCGTGTTTTGAAGTTCCTCGCTTTCTTGTCGCCTTCAGTAGTTGCATGTATTGAACCAACCGCTGTGATGGTCTTTGCTGGATAGTATAGGGCTGACGCGGCACACCCTGGCGCCACAGGGCTTGAGTGAAGGGTACTCAGGACATATCTTAATTTTGCATTACCGACCTGTCACAACTGTTATCCTGATAAATGTTGAAAGAAGCCATCAGAAATTATCCAGCTATCTAAAAATCCAACTATCTAAAAATGTGGATCAGAAAATACGTTCACGTCAACTCTAACCTTCTATTATTCGCCCAGCGGTTTTGTATTTGATAGAGCCCATGGGCAATGGCAGTTGAGAAGCCCACGGTATACGGTTCCGGCGTAGTTTCTTCCATCTTCTTTTCGGTCCTAGAGGCAGCCCGGAATTCTTGACCGTAGGTCGTGCTCATCGTAGGTAGTCGTGACCATGGCACGATCTCGTTTTCAAACAGTCTAAGCAACTTTTTCAAGAGAATCGGTGAGAAATGAAACTATCACCATGCACCTTTTGCTGTTTCAACGATTGCGATTATCCATAAAATACATTCATGGCTCATCGACATAAATATCTCGCATGCTCCAAGTTTCAGCGGAAAAAATACTCAAAGCTAGGCACACCATATTTTTTGTCATTTTGAGTAGTGTTTGTTAACTCGATTTCGTAAACCAGATGTTTTCTGATAATGGATAGCTGAAGATACTGGTTCCCGGATTCTCAGGAGACTTCCACGACTTGTTGAATCTCGTCATTGGCGATGATAAGGCTCAAGAAGATAGCCGTAGTGGCAGCACTTCTGGTAAGAAAAGGCCATCTCCCTATAGGACATCTATCCACTACTTTCAGCTTGTTTTAATCAGTGTTTTCGCTGAGGACAACGGAACGAGATTTCTCGTGCTGATTGGATTTTTCTTGGGATTAATACTTGGAGTGATAATTAAAGAAGACAGACCGTTTGTTGTACATCATACACGAAGGCGATAATTTTGGTAAATTCTGATTCTCTGTTTTTCATTATTGAGATTTTTACAGCAGAATGGACGTTTTCATCTTTCAAAAGAAAAATTATGATTAACAAACCCGATTCAAGTGTGTAGGCATTGATTTCATTTCTTTCCAGGTGAAGCCAAGCTGACTGTGCGGATTGTTCGGTTTGGTAATGATTCCTAGCTTACAGCAGATATGGTGCGAAAGGTGTGCGCTCTAGTGCTTTTTAGTGTTTTCTAGTTTTTGCAATCTCAACAAGTTCCTCTGGCTTGTCCAGAAAGACGGTTGATCGATTTGTCCTTCAAAATAGGCAACACTTAGCGTTCTATATGCCCCACTCGCATCTCTCAAACGAGGAAGGATTATCCGGATTGAAAGTTGCAAATCGTTATAAATCTACTCAAATTTTTTATCGCTTATGCATCTTCTTATCTATATCGCTTTTTAGCAAGTTGAAGTAAATATTTTGCTAATATTTTTAACGATTTGACCTCGATGTTAGATTTTTAACGTTGATCACCAAAAACAGACAAATTAAAATGTTTTCCTGTTTTTGGCTGAATCGAATGGGATGGGCTATGACGATAGGTAAATTATGATGCATTTTATTTGTAATCGGATGGTTGTATTTCTGATAAATTTGTTGAGGCTTGATTTAGAACCGCTGAGTATTTGTAGGCATACTCAACTTTTGCATCATCCTGAGGAGGCACATTCCTTGAGGGCACTTAAGAATCTAAAGGCACAGTTCATGATAAAATTGGCTTATGAGATATCCCGCTAGAATGAGTTTGTAGACCTCTGTATGCCGTTTGAGGCGCTATTATACCTGGAAACCTAGATAGGGCGTCATAAAGCCTTGAAGATTGTCCCGTGTGTGCGCAGACGAGTTTCACCGGCATTGTAGAGGCTGCACCAATCACAAGGGAATCCATGTAGGAAGTTCAAACAATCCGTCATAACCAATAGCGACAATGAGAGAAAGTTTTGGATAGTTTTGGCTTGATATGGTTACCTCTTTGCGCAAATGCAACAACTGAAATCTCGTCCCAATTCCCCTTCCATGTCATATCCGTCACGGTAATCTCGCACAACCTCTATATTCACCACTTTTTGAACAGCCTTATTGTTCGCGAAATCGGCGAATGTTCTCACTTCCTTCACTACCGATGCACTATTCCCGACCAGTACTTCCTCTTTTTGAGTTAAAACAAGTACCCCAAAATTATTGCGAACTGTGCCACTAACAACCTCGAATTATGCGAGATTTGCACAATTCCTAGGATACGACCTTAAAAGAAAACTGTTACTGGCTCGCGCAACTGTTGTATGTACCTTCTTTACTTTCGAGGCGATGTTACTTCCAAGTGCCCATTTAGCCCTAAAAGAACAGTTATAAGCGGGCGCTGATTATCGCTATTCTCACTAGAGACTCTCTTTGATTCAATGGAATTGGTGCCTTCAGATGTTTGTGTGATTTTAGTACGGTTGTAACAATATCATTCACGGCTGTTATCATTCACCTTTACCGATTGTGCGCATAGCGTTTGCGCACGCTCCGCCCATCTTAGAACTCATTGTTAGTCAGTCTTTATCATGCTCACTCCATCAGCTATGCATATATTTTTCTTCCAGGTGTCTTCACTGAAGCCATTGGAAGAGCATTTTATGGATCACAAAAATATTTTTCTAGCACGCTTTCTCAATAATTACGACTAGCTCTAGAGCCTTCCTATCATTTGTTGATGTATAGTATTGACGAGTGCTTTGCTGAAGTGTTTTTCACCCCTGGGTGAGCATCATTCAATAGCTAGGGGAATTTTAAAAGTGATATCTCTAAATTTCATATATAAACGGATTACTATTTTTTATAATATTTACATTACTTCTACCATGATTTACATGCCATGATTTCCTTTTCAGCTTGTTCCGATCGTTCCACTTATTAGTGATAATTTGGGGTAGTTTTACAATGCATATTTTTGTCAGGAATAATGATCGTGGGGAAAATTCATAACTCGTTTCTCAGCAACAACCTCCTTCATATCAAAAAAGTCCTTCCGACCTTTATCAGTAATCTACAGAGCTCGCTAACAATTTTTGTGGGCCACAGTGGAATGAAGTCAACCATCTACATGCTATCTTTTGAAAAGAGATGCCTGTGTTCACAAGCTGCCTAACACTTCCTTTTGGAATTGCTGGTGTTTTTTGCCGCTTATTTATTGGCAACTACCTACATTTTTCTGAACAAAAATGCCATTGCGACGAAGATATGAAAGTAGGAAATCATCGCTTGTTAAACGATACGACGTCTTACGACCATCGATGACTACTACAGTGCTTGCGAAAATGCATGAAACAAACGGTGGTTATATGGGAACCAAGAGTTTTTCAACCTCCAAACTAACTCAACGATTTTAGAAAAAAAATTATTTTGTATTTCATGAAATGTAGAGGAATTCATTTTTGAGATCGCCTCGTGCGATGATGTTGACTGATTTGACCTTGTATTCCAGCATACTGCAGACACCAGAGAAGCCTTGCAAGAACAAGCTTCTGGGTCACAAGTTTTTTTTGTATTAGTAGTTTTTCGTGAGGTTGACTTATGTCATTTCTATGAGGCATTCAACGTCACCTTCTGATTTATCATCGCATTTATGTTTGGCTGTAACCATTAAAGATGTTGTTTCTTACTCCTTTGTTGTAGACTATCTTAAGCACTGATATGATGTTCCGTAATAAGCTCAAACTTTAAACTTTTAAGCATTTCAGCAATTGCTTACTGTAGTTGTTTGGAGGGCGATTATGGTTTGTTCCTGTTCTTGCCTTCCATTAATGTAGGAACTAATACCAAGTTAAGAAGTATGGTTGTACGTTGCATTATTTCCATCACAGATGAAATGATCGCAGTGATCCGCGCTAGGTAACGTTGCTCTCCTATCAGAAGTGTAGTTAGTATTTTTTTGATTCAAGCTTGAAGCGATGTCCAACCCTATTGATATCTGCATAAACGTTGAACCACTTTTACCGTGATTATATTTTTACTCCTGTTGTGATGTTAAACGTGGGAACATATATCCCCCCTAAGGGAACGCCATATTACGAGAGCTGTACAGTAGAGTAATTTGTGTGATACTATTGACGATCGCTAGTGACAGCATGTGCTGGTTTTGAGCTGGCTCCGAAAAGGGTAGATGACCAAACAGGTGGTTCACAGCTGCATGATGAAAAGCTCTGGTGAAAATGTCGTTAGGGGGGGGGGGCACCCATTCAAAGTCTAGTATATCAAAAAGTAAACTCAATGAAACGTGTTATGCCGTGTCATTATCACGGACATGCCAGTTTTCAAGTAAGGGTTTCGTAGGGTAGGAGCACCGTTTCTTTCTTTTTTCCTTTTTTTTTCGCATGAGGTAATCATCCCAGCCACCCAGGTGCTCCTACCCTACCTAAGCTTATTTGGGAAACTAAATTTCCTCAGCTGAAGCCGCATAGAAGAGCTAAGGTGGTCGGTTCCCATCATCCGAACAGTGCTAATATAATGAGGACTAACACATTTGACTGAGTTCATTTCTTGATATACTGACCTTGTGATGGGAGCTCCCACCCCCTAACTACATTCTCACCGCTTTTAGTGAGACATTGAAATGAAACATATAACAATGGGCTCGAAAGCTTATATAGTCTACCAGTCGGATCGCCCGGCTAACGCCAGGCTCTCCTCCTTCTTGTGTCAAATACCCTATCCCGAGAAATATTGAAATGAAGAATTTTATTCCCTTTTTTAAAGTTTATACTCTTTAAGTTTTTTCCGTGTTCAGCTGAGTGAGGGAGGGTATGAAAATGAAACAGAGCTCGAAATCCTTTTTTGACACAACAGAAATCGAAAGCTTCCCTCATTCTTCGATAGTTGTAGTAAGTCTAACTCTCCACTCCTTTTTTGGAACAAATGGCAGTCTCCTGTATACGAAATTTGACACAGGACTAAGAGGGCAGTGCAAATGGTATTTAGTTGAAGTCGGCGCTTACGCCTTTGATTGGAAGTCTCGAACTTTTGCTCTCTATCTTTGCAATAAATACCCACCAAAAATCAACTGTATGACAATCAAAGATGATGATGTGGAGATATTCTGAGTGATGATAGCACCGTTATCAGATATTTTTTACCAATGGACCCTCTTCTTTACTGAGATATCATTTGTTGAGAATTCTAGATTACAGGCGGTCGAATAAGTTTTGTCGCAAATGACATCAAGCAAAGAGGATCCTTCATTGAATCACAACCTTGCTGAGTAGCGGTCGTAATCTAATGGTATGAAATGAGCAACGTCCTAATCTGCTCATCGTATTGCCTTAATGGGTCCCTATCGCTGCACTTACCACTCATTTTGTCACCCTGCTATACCATCTCGTCTTATCGAATGAAACATACTGAACGGTCAAAGCTACCGTTACCGTCGTAGATACCGAAGATGTTAGGATTTCGATCGCTAGGTGGCACTCTTACGTCCTTCATCTTCTCTTATCAGCTATCATCAGTTCCTGTCACCGAGCACCTACGTCCCATCATAACCTGCATCACCTATTAGAATGATGAGGGTCCACTGGTAATACGAAAAGCGTGATCCTAACAAATTTGAACGCTCTAGGTCCACGTAAACAGGAGTTATGAATTTGCGGCCCAAAATTACTATCACGCATGCCCCGCTCCATGTGAATGGAGTCCGGTACCGCATCCCACCATAAGCGTTCCCATGCCGCCCCCTGTACTCCTACCAATTTTGAACGCTTTGGGTCCACTGGAGCAGGAGTTATGGATTTGCGATCTAAAATTTCTATCGCGCATGCCCCGCTCCCTGTGGGTGGAAACCGGTCCTGGCACCTACCATGGGTGTTCAGATCCTGCCCCCCCCCTTACTCCTAACAAATTTAGACGCTCTAGGTCCACGGGGACAGGAGTTATGAATTTCCGGTCAGACATACACACCGACACACACACACAAACAATCACACACACACACAAACACACCGACACACCAACAGACACACTTAGCGAATTATATAAAGTAGGATTTGTGTTGTGCTGAAAGCTGGATATTGAATGATAACAATAAACCTACTACCTTCCTCGCCGCGACGAGCCATTGACTCGACCAGAAGCTATCCCTCACCGGCGCAAACATCCTTCAGTATGGTAGGATATGAAGGGACTCGCTTGTTATAAGGTAGGTTATTGAACGCCGTCTAGGCTGTCACATCTGCCGATATCATCGATCAGCTACAGTACTTGACCAATGCTATTCGTGGAAGACGTCCAAAACGGTTGGTAGGCTCACAGAACGATAGTGCGAGTCCACATGTCGCATCTAACCTATGATTCTTCGAAGAATAACTGGCTTTGCTTTTGTTCAGTTGCTCACTTACAACACTCGCTAGGCTCTACAATTCTGTTTACCATTTGTTTCGACAGCTCGAGCACCACTTAAAGAGTGTTCGAAATTAACGACGACTTGGAAATAGCTCTTTATTAATCGCGGCATCCTGACTTTTGCGGGAAATGCGTTAGTGATTTGCCTACAAAATGAGGAGCTTATTGTTTTTTGGTGAATATAATGCTAATAGTTGAGTTGCTTGCTAAATACATAATTGTATGAATTCTATTTGAAGAATCTCTCTGCAAGCCTTGTAGGTTACGCTTAAGCTTCCATTTGCCATTTGAGTCGGTGAATTTCTTCTCACATTCCCAAGTTCGCTGAGCTGTGTTAGCAGCTTCAAACTGCAGTTGCCGTATAGAACGACAGGGCACCATTTTTCTTTGGCTGCTGTTCTCCTTTACTTTGTTATGGGTTTTGTAGTTTTTTCTTATTTTCGTATAGAGTCTGATCACGCAATTGCGGTCAACAATAAAAATTAAGTTTTGCAAAGACAAACCAATACTTCCCAGCCATCTATCGCATGTTAACACACTACACCTTCCGTCCAACCATTGCATTTCTGCGATGTGCGGCCGGTGTGACAAGCATGACTAGCCATTTGGGGAGAAGATCTCACTTCTTGCCATTTGTCATATGTTGGAGCAAAGAATCTTGCACCAGTGTGCAGCAAAGAGAAAGGGGAGCAAATCGTTGCGTTTGGAAATCATGGAGGGTAGCTTGTACGAGAACGTCCAGACGAACAATGTCATATCTAAAGTGTAAGACTCATGCCTCGCTAATTCTGGTGTTGCATCCCGAAATAGGCACTGCTCCTCCTAGCCAGCGTATAAAGGAGTTCTGACAGAACGAGACTGGCTCAACTCGGTCACGCCCACCAAAACACTTCAAAGGCACAGTTCACGATAAAAATGGTTTCTGAGATTTCCCTTTGGTATTATCCAGTGGTTAATTCGAAGAACGCTGTAGGGCCCAAAAACTAAAGAGATAGGCATAATAGGAGCCCATACCGGGTATTTCGGTGTCCTTGCCCACTTTGCCCACTTACCGATGATATGTCAGTGGAGTTAGTTGCGCAAACTGTACACAGTTTGCGCAACTCGCACCAGGACCCACACTTCAGCATGCAATCAGCTGATCGCCGAGTGGTGAGCGGGTGTTTCACTGTCAATCTGTCATTCTTTTTGCTGCTGCTGTCATTTTTCTTAGTTTTCTACCTTACGAGGATGAAAAATGTGAGGAACTTTTGCTGGTAATTGTGTTCTTGTTGAGTTATGCAAGTGATTTTCAGTGTATCGACTGAGCACATTCGCTTACCGTAGTCAGCTATTCTCACCAGGACCCTACGCAATGCCACACATTGTATAGCTCGTCCAAACACCCCTTCTACTTCATTTTTCTGGTCTCATATCGTCCTTTACTTTGAAATAACGATTCGCGTGCCTTCTTCGCCTCCGTCGCGCTATTGTCCACCTTCTCTTTCACTTTTCGTCATAACCTGGATAATCTAAAATTATCGTGAACAGTGTCTTTAATTAAGGCGTGCACCCTGAATTAGTTACTGCCATCAGTCACCGTACTCATGGCAGCTCACGGCTATTCGGGTCACTCGAAACATTTGCAATACACTTCAAATTTATGTCTAATCAATGGCCGTTACATTAGTTTTATGACATGGATGCCTTTACATTATTGTGCTACAGGATAGATGCCCAGAAGAAGCAATATGGGTACTTCAGCAATCAGCGGGGCTGGTACGAAAGCCAACTTCTCCACTCAAGCTCGATGGAAGACCTACGCTTTGAGAAGGAAGTTGACGTGAGCATCAGTAATCAGACCAGATCTTTTTGTAGGTAAAAGGGGCTTTTTAAATGATACCTTTTCGACTGAAGGGGGGGGGGGGCATGGTACACCTCAAAGTGATGGTATAACCCTGTGCGGTAAGTCCTATCTTTCAGCTCCTCGTTACGCTTCTTCAAAGCTTCACAAGATCTTGCAAAAAATGAATACTTCTCTCAATATGTCCACCCACAACGACGTTTACGTGAGAGTCAGGTCACCGGTACACGTATACGGTCCCTACGCTTATTTCCCATAATTAGAATCTTCTTCAGCGTTTTATTTATGGCAGTGTACCGCCTCATGACTTTGCTGATCATATCTTGACAATACAATAAGGCAATTCAGGGTCGAGGTTAACAAAATAGTGATTTTTAGATGAACGGCGAACCACACGCTGCTGAACTGAGTGCATAGTGTGAGTCCTTTGCGAATGAATTAGGATCGTAAAGGCGTTTTTGCGTACGTTTCGCTGTGCCAAACTCGAACCCAAACAGAAATTCGTCTCTCGGCGGTCCAGTTTCGTGACGATTTTCAATATCCAATGTGTATCGGTTTCTAAAGCTCAGACGGACCCCACGACACTTCTCCACACTGTTCATTATTCATTCAGATACTATGTTTCATTTTCTTCGATGGACTTCGCTGTCATAAAGTTGAGCTATTGACTCGTGCGTTCTGATGCGTGGGAATGTCATGCTTGATTCCAAATCTCACCTGGGCTCAGATTTCTATTGTGCAAAGTCTTTCTTTGTCCTTATTTGGTAGCATGGACCATCCGGAAACTCCCATCGAGTCATATCCTGGTAGGTCTCATTCTTCTGCCTTTGTGCTTACATAGGCGAGGGCTCTTGTGGAAATTTGCGCGAACAAGTGGCAAATACAGTACCATTCTAACGAATTTCAATCGTAAAAGGAGCATTGTTGACAAGGTTCTCCTTTTTTTGAGTGGGACATGTGATCATCTTCTGGTCAATTCTGTCTACCTAACTAGCGAAGAGTTGTGGGAGATCCAGAGATCCCTCTAAAGTTTGATGAACCCATCGCTGCCTAATACTTTTCTTGAGTTCCTGCATTTTTCAGGTTATGAGAGATAGAGCTCGATTTCCTCTTCAGGAAGAGCTTTACTCGTTGTTCTGAGTACGCTTAGCTAAACAACTATGCATCTTCTTTCTGAAGCCGATACGATAACCCTTGAGTAGATTGAATCCATTTCCCTCCATCCTTCAATGCTATCGCACGCCTTCTCTTTAGATTCTCAATCGACCACTTCTCAGAACCTTCCAAAAGTCAAAATATGTTCACTGTGACCCTAACATCTCTCTTACATCGTGTTTTGCACATTACGGGAGCGATTTTTTCTAGTAGCACGTATACTCTCCCCATAACAAGTCGCACGCTCACCGTACCGCGTGCTAGTACGACGTCGTGACGCGACAACGTGGATTTTTCCTCCGTACACAGCTGCTGCGGCGACATCGCTTCAACCGGTCTCACGCTCATTGTTTCAAGGTATCTTAGTGTCTCACTCGCTCACTTCGCATAGATTTCGGTCATTTTTCCCGGCGCCGAACGAGTTGACCCACTTAATTTGCGCACTTAGACCTCGTACGAGAATGCAACAAAAAAAAAGCCGGCCAACTTGCCGACGATATCAAGACGAGCACTCGCGTACAATGATGGTATCTCACCCGGGAGCGCGCACGTGATTTGAAGCCGGAATATCCCTCTCTGTAGCACGGACTGCAAGCTAGCAATGGACTGCTCGCCCTTCCATTGTCTCCATGTCACCACGGGAAGGTGTTCTGAATTGGGAGAAGATGTTCCCTAGATCTCTAGTCATTCGTCAGTAGTTGATCGATTTGTCGATGATCAGGTCTTCGTCAATCGAACACATTTCGGATTATGGACGATTAATGAGACATCTCCCAGAGTTGAAATGAGCCTGGCGACGAGTCAACTCACCGTCGATGTTGCCTTGAATTAATGTCACAATCTCAGGCAGACATCCGTGAAAGCCATCGGTAAAGCCTATTCAATTCTCATTCGATGCCACCTACCTTCCCCGCCTGTGGTTGATACTTTCCTGCTCTTTGAGAAGTGATACGGTGTGCATAAAATTAAGCCTGAACTTTAATTAGGTCTTGATGGTCCTCAAGAGCACCTGGAACCTCGGGAACTCTTGGGAGTACGTGACAGATGAAAAATACATGAGTTGTTTCCGAACAAGATGTAAATAATTTTTATCGAAGGAGAAAATCGAGGATCCTCTGCAGAGCGGCTACGGTTAGTCGCTTTTTAGCCAAGAAAGGTTCTGAACAAAGATTTTGAGTACTGTAGCCTCCTGTCGTGCATTGCGATTTTTTCGCTCGTAGATGTACTGGCCGTACTGTAAGAAATAAGGGCAACCCAAGCTCAGAAACGTAAAAGACTGCGAATCCAGCGTCTCAGGCATTTCTCCCCTTTCTCCACGCATTCCGCCTGGTGAGAAGTAAAAGCGTGTGTACTGTAAACATTCTTACCGTCTAGTTTAGGCGAGAGATCAATGTATAGCATTAACCAGCTTTAGTAATTCCATAGGATCGATTCTCACTCCAAGCGGCTGAATTTCCCATTCATTTGCGATAGAACCTGCAGCTCAGTAGTGCCGAAGCGATTGGTTTCCACTACTCATTGGGAAGGTAGCATACGTTGACTGATAGTTGATGGACTTGATTCAAGCCAATGATGAAAGGATCAACGTCCGTTACCTCTCTTCTTGCGCTTGACGATTGAAAATTTTGAATGCATCGAAGGTTTTTAGGACTGTTCCTTTCGCTGCCGGTTTCTGGACTTCCTCAACGTGGTCTTGTAGACAGGGGATTCCGCAACCATCTTGAATCCTTTCTATCTCGGAATGATGCCAAGAGGGAACAATTTGGACAACTTTTCAAGTGAGACTTGGTGCCTGTGCGTTTTTGTCGGTCGCAGTCACCGTAAAAGTGGTCGTTAGTGAAGTACGTGGATCACTTAACCGGTAAGGAAGCTGTAACTGCGAAAACCTTAGGTGAGAAATGATGTACATTGGATTATGTACCCGAATACAGCCTCTACTGGAGGCCAGGTGATCCTCCTTCATTGTTGAGTGGAGCAACTCCAGTTGGTCTACATGGAGGAAGGCTCTTCAGCTCTGGGACACAGAAGTCCTCCTACCATCTTAATCGGTTGTGGGAAGTTCGAGTTCTTACCAATAAATTGTGAATTGCCCTAGTCGCATTAATTCTTCCTGAAGGTTTAAGGCGCATTGGGTAGAGAACTTTCCTAAGCGTTTCGGCTGTCACCTCAGCGCATCGTTCCATCTGTAGTTCCTTTCCGTTGGCTAACGCAAGTCACAGAAATCATAGCAGTTTTATCCAAGTGATGGGCAGCGAAATCGCCAGCAGACAATTAGCGAACGATGTGTGGGCGCGGGCGCGCGACGTACGATGAGGGCGGCAGCGCGATCACTATTGGGGCGGTGCGCGACTTCCTCGACCAGCTCATCTCGCCCCACACGGTGATGAACTCTGGCGAAGCAGACGGTCCGGCATGCCCCGTGGCAATTCACCCATATGGGATGACATCGGCCGGAGCGTTAACAATGAACGGCATCGGCTCTGGTACCCTACAAATGGGACCGATTGCTACTACTACGACCCTAGGCTCAACTGTGAGCTTACCGACAGGGTTGGCATTGGGCAACATCGACATCACCAATTCATGGTGTCAATTCCCTAGCTATCATGACATTCGACCGGTTGAGAATGGTAGCTACGAAACGGAGGTAGAAATGCTGCTGTCATCACCGTTCTCGTTTTTTTTTCTGACTTTCTTCGCCACCAGTCACTCTATCTTTTCATCCGTTTAGATCGCCACTATTAATTACCAGGATATTTCGACGGCTCAAAAGTATGAACCCCTCAAGTACGACTATGGTGATATTCGACCGAAACAGTATGAGGAGCAACGTCTCTATCACAAAGTATGTCTGTCTCGATAAACACTACTCATGAAGTTTTACTGCCATTGTTTTACACAATGTTCACTATGCTTGGAATGCGCTTTTATTTCGTCGTTCAAGTCTTCTTTGTTGGCTTTTTCGTTAAAACAGAAGCAAATGAGATTTTTTATTCACACAACTTCGTGTCTGTGAGCCCATCATGAGCATGTCGTTACTCCATTTCTTCTAACATCTCTTCGAGAACATTTTTTTTCATTTTTTTTTCAGAAACGCGGTCGCCCTTCTTCTTTTTGCTACGGTTTTGACTGCAGGGCTTTTTTTTCGAACGAAATTGATCTTATCTATTTTTTCTTCTCTCTACATATACTCCTATTTCTGCCATTGACTACACCCCAAAAACGGTGCTATTAATCAGACTTTTCTGAAAGTTTCCCCACCTCTGCTCATTTCTCTTCATGACTGCTGCTTTGACCTTTTGCCATTTTTCTGATTTTATTATTAGTAGCCTATAATGTAGTGCAATATAGTAAATGAGGTCAGAAATTGAATTCGGCACCTTCGGAACGAAACTTGAATTCATTAAGATTACTAGGAAACATCTAACAAATTCGCTAGAGTTATGTCCTTAGCCTCTTTGTCTTCCCTTCAGCTGAATTCTGGAGAAACTCCATCATCTCATAGGCGAAAATTTATTACTCTCAACTTTACTGTACAGGAATGCTTCAGATTGAACATTGTGAACATTCGATCATTAATACAAAAGTTCATTGTTTTTTGCTGAAAAAATTAAGGACAACATTTTCGCTGTCCCATATCCATCGCGTGAATTTCTTCAACCTTTACAGGAACCAGATCGTCCAACAGTTAAGGAAGAGGAAGTGAAATTTGAACATGAGGAGCGCTGCGATACAGCTGGTCGTGATGGAGGAGCAGCTCCAGCTAAACGTGGTCGCCCTACGGAAAACCCCTGTTGGGGATATTTTATTCGCCTGGATGATCAGAATGTTCGATGTCGTTTATGCAACAAGGTAATTTCAGTTATCACCTACAACTAACGTCATTCGTAGTTTTCAAGGTTTTCTAATGTCTTCGCCCTGTTGTTGTCATACTGTAGGTGTCTGGGAAGAGAAACAAGAGGAGTGCGACGGCGAACGGGGCGCGCTCTCGCGCCCTCCGATATCCAATCCGGAGCTCTCGGGTACGGCGTCGCTTAGATTTGCACGGTAGCGAAGGATGAACTGAAAGCCCTATCGATTATACACCACACCTTACCCACACCTTTTTTATCGACGTCTGTGAAGTGGAGATATCGGGGAAGACCAGCTGGAAGTATATGGGCTTAAGAGAATGCTGAAGAGAGATTCTTGAGATAACCAGATTAGGGAAAGTTTGCTTCGTTTTTCGTTGATCGTGAGTCATAAACGGAATTTGATGAAGGTTTTGGCGCCGTTTCGAAGGCGACATTGTTGGAGATTAATCGCCTTGATGATGATAGCGACTCTATGACGCTTCTATCCACGCATTTAGACTGTGTAAGGGTAAAGCTGGTCGAATTATGGAAGTTGAAGCCATGTTACCTGAAGAGGCAGTAGTAAGAAAGGCCAAGGGTTCAGTAATACGAAGTAGAAAGTTCTTGCTAGAGTGCGGTACCCAAAAAAGGTCAAGAAAAGCAAAAGGTAGCTAAGCCTCATTTCCCACTGACCGTATTGTCAAACAAAACGCTGCTGGACTGACGTCCCAGAAATGCAATGGTATTCTGATTTATCATTGACATTAACTTCAGAGACGCCGGTGATGAATAGGTGGACCTTCGATGGGAGTGCTAGTGACCAAGAGTGAGTACCCCAGATATGATGTGGGAACAGTAGAAAGTGTTCTATACTACGATCACCTCCAACTGAAGCGGGTTACATTCCCACTTTTCTCTCTGAATTGTGGAGGTGATTGATGCAGCACCTTCGACTGCACTAATTCATCATGAACTAGGGAGTGGCATTATCGTTTTTATGTTCCTTTATACTTTTAGGGGAAAGATGTGGCTAAAGGGAAAAAGGAGATGCCAGTTTACTCCCTTGTTCATAATAGCTGCTTGATTGCCAGATGTTCTCTTGCCAAGTAACCATCTGACTTGAATAGCTATATCTGTTTAACCTAGCCCATTCACAGTGATCTTCCTCTTACGTTTTTCTCAGTCCTGCTTTGATGAAAAGAAAAACTTCCCAACAACTTTCTCAACACGACCCTCTCTCTCGGTCGATTTCTTCTCCCTCTTTCGGTGGGTGGTTTTAGACTGTCCCACTATTTGCCATCGTTTTATCAGTTCACCCGACTGTTCCTCACTCGTTAAAATGATCTTTCAGAGCCTTAAGTGGTAGTTTAGGTGAACTTACCAGCTCGTTCGATGATGACCGAGCGCGGTCGGTCGGTCGAGTTGATTTCGTTCATTAGGACATGACCTTCGGGTGTTATCTAAAACAGTCCATGTGACCTATAAAATGACATCGCCGCTGTCGCCATCACTTCATCGTCGCACTCATTTAAGAGATTTTTTTGCGAAAAACTGAAAAAATGTGAAAGCGAAAGTAACTATGTGCTGTTCGTGTCACGGTATGCATAGCAGGCTACGAAGTGATTAGTGGTCCCCGAGCAACATTCATAGTCATCCACAATTTGTCATGAAAGTGAAAAAGAGGATTCAAATGGGATTCCTTGAGGTGGCTCCTTACATTCTGACTTGGCTAGAACATATTCCTACGCTGTCACGAGGGGCAGTAGAAACGTCGTGAAGTTAGTTTAGCTCTGCATCACCAAAAGAAGAAGTTCGCTCGTGTTGAGCTGCAGAAGTAGGCTTCTGGGAATCAGATTCGAAAGACAGTGTGGAGCCTTCCTAGCTTTTTGGCCTATACCAATAAATAGTGACTCCTCGAAAAGATGAATCGGATACTGTTGATCTCTTTATGAGTGAACAGTCAGAACAAATCATTATAATTTTTTGGGAGTCGTTTTTTTTTGGGAGTGGAAGCTTTCACATAGACCCGCTTATACCTTTGTAGAAGAAGACGGATGGAGGCTTCTTTCGTAGAATCGCCATCGTGCTCGAGTTGCACATGAAATCAAGGGAACAAAGAAGGTCACAAATGGCTTTCTGTCCACTCATTCTATTTGTTTTTATGGTACAATTTTTTGAAATGTTGGGAATTGTTGGCCGATGTTGTAATGGAATGTAAAGGGAATACAGAAAGGATAACGTATAATTTGTAGTTTTTTGTCTTTTTATTAGATTTTTGAGTAATTAGACTGTGCACTGGTCACGGTACTGTACCGAAATGAGTCTACAGGATTAGTTTTATAAAAGCACTGAGAATGTGTGGTTTGAAAAGAACGTGCCACGGGTGAGCGAGCACTCGAGGGCAATGATATGGGAAAGTTCACTATCACTGTTACCTTCAGATGTCCAAGTTTCTCGACCCTTCTTTTGACGACTTTTCTTGCCGCTCGCAGACGCAAGAATAAAAGCAAGTTTTTCTTATTATCATGCTCCCATGCCCATGCTTTGGCTACTGTGGGGTTGTTGGGGTAGAAAATTTTTTTACTATAATTACAGAAAAGATAAACGTATCACCTGAATCTGACCTAGAGTACGGTAGTCGATTCAAAGGGAGTGGCTCTCAATGGCAACAAGCTTTGTGATTTTATTCTGTCTGAGCTTTTACAAAATGTTCACATCTCTTCCATAAAATGATCAATTTCGAACTCAAGTCATTGAGGTGGTCTCAAAGGAAAATCCTGCATACAGCGCATGGTGTCACGACTGAGCAGCGCAAAATCCCCTAGATTACTCTGTTTTACACTAGGGATAGAAGGGAATGTCCTGTGCTTAGTAGCTCTATATGATTCACCCATCGGCAGACATTGCAGGCGCTAGTACACGAAATAATTTGAACTCCGTTCTTCCTTTTCACCTAGTACAGAAGATAGTTGAAAGTTGAGGTAGTATACATGTCCTACGCATGATCACTGAATCGAATCCCGGAAAGATGTCCATCCACACTAAGCGCGCCTTCCTTATGTACGGGATCAAACAATTGGTACCAGCCTCATCTGGGAAAATAAAAGCACCTACTTGTACATCAACTGGTCTGTGCAAGTCCTCTTATGACCACATACACATTGAACGTCACTATGTTCATGACAGTCGAATGTTGTACGGATCCCAAGAGCTGAATTGACTAACCACAAAGACTTCGTTCTTAACCAACCATTTGTATACAGTAGTACGCGGATGAAGCTCTTGATTCCAGGTTGTCAAGTCGGCTTGTGCTACGAATATGACGAAACATCTGGAACGCCATCATCAACAAGACTATCAACAACTTATTGTGCAAATCAAACAGTACAGGTAAGACCACATTGGCTATTGCTAAGACGATATTGTCGCAGTCTGCTGCTTGTAGACAACAAAAAGGGCCTGTCTCTAGTGGCGTTTCGTCGCCGGAAGCACATCAACAATCGTGTATTCTCTCCACCAATCACTATGTGAAAAAGGAAAACTATGCCCAACAACTTTATTCTCAATTTGAAAGGGAAGATGCTTTGCGGAACTGTACCGGCTACGATCGGCATGTATGTGATCCTCCTTATTACAGTCGTTTGATGATAGTTTAGTCAATATTTACTTAATACGTGTTCAGGAAGAACTCTGGTCAACAAAATAGTATGTAAAGTCATAATTTTCAAATCATATTTTTAGTCTTTCCGTTTAAGGACCCATCGCTTTCATGGCAGAGAAATCAGTGGAATCAATGGCCGAACACCCACGACCCTACTAGCTCAAGTATTGATATGACAGGAGGTTTGTAATATTTCCGTTATGAAATTGAATAGATCGCAAATGGTTCTTCAACATCTTCTTTGCTTGGGAGAACCCTTCTCTGTTTGAACAACGCATCCATTCTCGACCTTCTGTGATGCTCATGAGATCACCTCAAACACCCCTTCAAGCTGCACATGTGGAAGAAAGGTGCTCTAAGAGTGTGTACTATGAGCCTGATTGCTAGGACATTCTCTGTGTATCATGTATATATGCACATAATGTTCCTAAAAGACACTTCGAACAAAAAATTTAAGCAGAGTTTTATCCTCCACTTTTATTATATTTTTTTTTGCAAAAATTACGATTAAAAGGTGATAATTGAGTCGTAGTTGCAAGTGGCTCCCATTGTCGCAAGCATGGTCGAATATCGAATCCAGATCCAACACCCATGCCAACCGACCAGTCACCCCCTTGAGGTCGATAATAAGTGCCACGTTCGTCTAGAAGGGCATAGGCACTCCCTTCGTCGAGTGGCCATCGGAAACCGTTGCTCAAACAAGGACCGCATTTCAACCGCATTCGAAATGCTACTGAGATCCTCATTGAAAGTCAAATGCGGGAACTCTTCCCTGAAACGGGTACTTTTCCCGCTCCTACAAGCTACTACATTGCCCAGTCTCACCACATATTTCAAGCCCAGGAAAAACTTACCAGTGCTCCTTACAGATTTTAAGAAGGAAAAATTCAAGAATTTTCTCTGAGTTTTGTCTCAAGTTGTATTTTCTTGAATGACTGGAGTACTTAAACTAATTCACTTCCAGCCTGCAAGTCAGACAATAATCAGCTCGAAGTTTTCATTCTATGAAATATTTAGGGCTACTCGATTAAACTAAGTTGTTTCCTGCAAATCACCACATTTTTAAGGATTCAGCCCATTGGCTCCCTCGTCCTCCTGGTTCATGAACATTGGGTATAAAGGCCCTATTCCGGAAAACAGGGGCTTAGTTGCTTAGATGAATAGCATTGTGTAATGTACAGATTCTTCTAAAAGTCTTCGCTTTGATTGTCCTTTGGCGGCAGTTGAGCTTTCGAGCAGTTTGTTGCATTGCATTAACATCCCGTACAGTCTCCGGAATCATCAAATTAGAGCTATATTTATTTAATTATGGGCTATTGTTAAAGCAGTGTACAATGGTTGATTCGTAATAGCATCACAATTACAAAAGAATAAAGTATATATGTGCCAGTGAAATGACAGTTGTCTTGTGGTGGAAGACTTTTACCATTAATTTCCAGTAATTCACGGCTGCCTAGCATCACCGCCATCTGGATGGACTACAGCCGCTCCAGGAACTTCTGGTTCCTCGGAAAAGCCTTATATGAAGCGAAACAGGTGAGAAAGACGTTTCCGATATCTACTTATCTACGCGTCTCGGTATAAACATATCCACTTACTTTTTTTATATCGAAACCACAAAAGTGAACCTCGATTCGTAGAGATGGAAAACGTGGAGACATCTTTGGGTCATCAACGTCTCCATATTTTCCCTCTCGAATTAGGTCGATGGAAGAAAAACAGTAAGCGTGATTGATCAGCGATTATATTCTTGGAAATGAATTCGACGATGATGTGTGGGCGGTCTTTAAGTGGTGAATGAATCCAAAAAACCATTGAGTCGAATTGGAATGTAGGGAGTCAATTTGTTTTTTTTTATACGCATAATTCATTATGTGTAATTATCACCCGTCTCGAAGCAGCGCGTATGGTATCAGGTGGTAGAGAATTTCCTCAAGTAAGGTGCTCCCATCATTGCATGGAGAGCCTTGTTATATTCCTTTTTGTAAAATGTTGTCCTTTAATGAAAGGCAGACTTCAAAGGGTGCCCTTGGTCCCTATACTCTTCATCTCGACGATATTTCCTTTAATTTATAGCGTTTCCAACCTTGCTTACATTTTTTCTCAAATCGCTCTAGACACCTCTTCCTTCAAAGCTTTAAGCCATTCGTTGACCACCTCCAGTCTCCTCGATCAGTATCTCATTCGAATGGGCACACTTTATGCGTATTCAGTAGAGTTTGAACGTCATTATGGTAGTCGACAGAGAAAGCTGGAGTGATCAGAAGTTCACTGTTGGAGGCAGAATTAGAAGAATCTGACGAACGAGGATTTGCGAATTTTGATAGCTGCTCCATCATAGAAAACGGGCAGTCGAATCGCTCCGGGTTAGGGAGCTCACTACACTCCAAGCTTCTACACTGACTCACTACAAATATTTTTCCCAGAACCATAAAAATGTTGCTGTCAAGCTTACGGTCAACGGTAGAAGTGTTTCGAGGTGGTGCAGTGCAAGTGGCGCGCTTCACAATCCCGGGTTGATATTCGTCTAATTCGACCAAACCTTCCATCCCTCGAGGTTGGTCATTTGGTACCAGACTCGTCTGGGAGGATAAAAGCACTGGCTTGACATCCGCTAGTTACCGCAAGTCATGACATAGGCCACATACGCATCCGATACTCCGCTACGATTCTGTATGGAGTAGAATGCGCGGGCGTATCCCTCAGACGGGATTCATCAACGCCTCAAGACATCATTTTTTTATCATTTTATGAGTTCTCAGACTACGCTTTTTTTGGGAATGGTTGCAGATTGTTTTTCTTAATTCCTGTTCACTCTCTACCTAATGATATTTTCTTATGTGACAACTTAGTGAGAGTGGTGCAGTGGCAGGAGTCACACACTGTCCCAAGCATGGTTCAAGGATCGGATCCCGCAACGCTACCCTCCAAGGCAACCAAGCGCCATCATTTCCTCCGTGGTCGGGTAACTAGTCTGAAAATATAGAAGTACCTATTTACAGGGTGCGGCAAAAGTTCTGGCAAAGACCCGTTTCAGGTTTTCTATAAAAAATGAGGCCTTCGATCCCGGCAGGATCTGTGCCACTATTTACTGCAAGTCCTCTTCTATACATTCCATAAACCGGCCGTTCTTGAATATGCCATCTTACAGAATAGTGGCAAGCAAAGACCAACGATCCTCCATCCTGCACCTCCGTCTGACTGAATGCACGGCAAAGACCATTTTCAAACAGCCCCAGATTCCCTTAAGAACCGTGTCCAACGGCGTTAACAGGTACAAGGCGACAGGAACTATGGAGGACAAGCCTAGAAATGGAAGACCGAAGAGTGCAACGACAAAGGAAATCGTGAAAATCATTCGAGAGAAAACCCGCCGCCACCCTCGTAGGTCCGAAAGACAAACGGCTCTTGAGGTCGGAATTCCTGCTCGATCGGTCAGAAGCATTGTCACCAGCTACCTTCGACTTCGCTCTTATAAGATCAGAAAAGCTCACATGCTAACTAAGCGTATGAAGAAAACTAGGCTCAAAAGATTTAGGGAGCGTTTAATGCGATTTGCGCAGGCACGGCACAGCGACATCCTTTTCACTGACGAATGCCTGTTTTCAACAGATCAATTCCTGAACACCCAAAACGATAGGATGATAGCGGGAAGCCCTGCACAAGCCAGCCAACATGGAGGGATTGCTCAGCGATCTGGACACCCCAAGCCGTTGACGGTTTTTGGGGCAATCACATCGGACGGCAAGATGTCCCTGATTTTCTTGGAGGAAGGAGCCAAGGTGGATAGCAAGACCTATGTAAAAGGCATGTTGGAGAAGGAGTTACTCCCTTGGGCACAATCCCATTTCGGCAACCGGACATGGACTTGTCAACAGGGCTCAGCTCCAGCACACAAGTCCGAAGTGGTACAGGACTGGTGCGGAACGCAGTTCCCAGACCTCATCTCGTCGGATGATTGGCCCCCAAACAGTCCAGCCCCAATCCATTGGACCATCCCGTGTGGTAAGTTCTTAAAAGGAAAGCCTGCTCTACTAAGCATAGAAGTTTGGGTGCTCTACGTGCAACTCTTGTTGAAGCATAGGAGGAATTGGACGAAGACTGCCTCTGTGCCGCCGTCAACCCATTTCCTATGAGACTTTTAGCCTGTATTCGCACAAAAGGAGGCTAGTTCGAGATCAAGTTTGTTTTCGTGATCTATATAGCTGTTGATAAATGCTGTTGGAGTTGTATCATGAGTCGATCGATTTGAGCGTTTTTACGATCATTTACCGTTGCCAGAACTTTTGCGGCACCCTGTATACCTCGACTGGAGACTGCATATGTCGTTGCATATGCCACGTACGCCAATAAGAGCCCTACAATTGTTTACAACTGTGATATGCCTAGATCAATCAGTTACTCAAACTTCCCTTTTTTCCCTTCTCTGTTTTCTCTTTTTTTCTCGAAGTGGGAGGGAAATAGAATTGCTATGCAAGCTTACGATATAATGTGCCGATTTCAAGCAAATATAATATTTTTTTTCAGAAAAACAGAACATCCTGTCTGGGAGTACTTCAAGCGAACAGCTGACGGAAACGCTCAATGTGGCATTTGTACTGGCGTGGTGAAGAGTCCGTGTTCGTCAAACTTCATGCGTCATCTGATGCGACACCATTCCTCTGAATACAATGACGTATACGTTAAATGGGTTCAGAAAAGGGCTCCCAATAAGTAATAGCATATAATTACTTTCTAGCATCTGCGATTCAGCTATCATCTGCTTGAATTGACCTCACAGAATTTCGTAGCCGTGCCAGTGTCGTGACTATTTTGTGGCCATACACTTGGGGTCGATTTCTCAGTGATCTGTTCAGCAATGAGATCGCATTGTTTGAGGGCCACTCATGAAGCAGAGATGTGACTCTATCCCTATCTGTACAGCCTATCGATTCCAAGTGATTCTTTGTTAACATTCTAATTTATCAGTATTTATGCATAATTATAACTCAATTCAGTTGCAATGCCATCGTTCTTTCATATTCCAGTGCCGAAATCCAATAAACGGGTAATTTACGCAGTAGATGTTATACG
The DNA here is from genome assembly GCA_000469685.2 of Haemonchus contortus. Taxonomy (NCBI): domain Eukaryota; kingdom Metazoa; phylum Nematoda; class Chromadorea; order Rhabditida; family Trichostrongylidae; genus Haemonchus; species Haemonchus contortus. The sequence goes on from LS997565.1 coordinate 34,892,032, forward strand.
AAAGTATGTAGTTATCAATATGAAATCACCTACAGTGGGTTTATAGTCTGTGATATCGTTTTCGATAAATAGGCAATACTTGGGTGATTCTCGAGTGATGCGTGTCTGTGACTAATTTGTTTGAATCAACCCGATAAAATAATATCTACTAGCACGATTTTCTACAAGGTATATGTTCTTACAAGGTTACCACCACATAGTTGGTTTTAGGCGAAAGAATAAGGTTTTACCTAGGCATCAGGGGGTGAGGAGCGTCGGAGTTGGGGTTAGATGATTACCTGTGAAAAAAGCTAGGATGGGGTGAGAGTTGAATATTCAATTGTCTCACCCACCTCGGTGCTCCTGAAGCCCAGGTCAAATTATGGGCTAAACTCTCTAGCGCTCAATGTTGAAGCTCAGTAGAGGTCCGTTAGCTACATTATCAGCTACGAATATTGTATATGTAGACATACATAGCACGATGCCAGTACAGATCGAAGTCACTATTCTGAATCAACTTCACTTCACCTTATTCGCATCACTTCGCAGTACTCACTCTACTCCATTAAACTACTCACTACGCTACTGCTTTACACATAGGAAGGAAATGGTTTATAGAGCTGGGTTGTCCATATCACAACATTTATCGCAATCATAAGGACGGACAGACAGACAAATCGACACACCAGGTTACTGCCTCAAAATTAAGAGATTCTAGCGCTACTACGACCCACCTATTTGTGTGTGTCAGTATGTATGTTGTATGTCTGTGTCTGTATGTCCGCTTGCGCGCGTCTGTCTGTGTGCTCCGCTTGTGCTTGTGTGTCTTTCATGTGTTTGTCGTTGTGCATCTGTGTCTGCATATCTGCATGTGTCTGGGTCGGAGACCCTGTGTGCCTTTTAAGTGTGTGACGTTTGAGAGTCTATGTGAGTCCCTGTTTGCATCATTTCTCTATGTTTCTAAATGTGTTTGTATTTGTGTTTGCGTCCTTCAGTGTATCGAATTCTGGTCCTATAATTGTGTATGCGTCTGGTTGTCTGTGTCCTTGTTTCTGTGTCTCTCTAGATCTTATGTAACTTCGTCTGCACCTGTATCAGTGCCTGCGTCTATTCTGTTGTTGTGTGTCTGCGTGTCTTTGTCTATGTGTGTCTTTCCCTAAGCTTGTGTCTACGTTTATCTATGTGTCTATGCCTGCGATTGTGTCTGTACATGTATCTGAGTCTGTATGTGTCTCCTTTTGTGTGCATGTCTGTGTCTCTGTGTTTCTGTGACTGCGACAGTGACTGCATTTGTGCCTGTACCTATGCGTACTTCTGTGACTGTGTTCGTATCTGCGTATGTGTGCATACCTGTGACTATGTCTGTACCTCTGTTTGTAGTTGTACGTATGCGTGTGTGACTGTGATTATGTCAGTGTCTTCAACTGTGTCTCTGTGATTGTGTAATAGTCACAACGTCAGCAAAATTAGCATAATTGTGAAAAACGTTACCAGGTTGATCATGGTTGTTGCTACTGCAGGTAGAACACTCGTTCTATATTCCTATTAAACCATAGAAAACATTGCAACTTTCAATGAAATGGGCTTTAATGTGAGTAAAAATACTTTCTAAGTTTTCGTTGCAATTCGTATGACGCTACAATTGCAGTCCTCCTTGAATGTGAACCAGTGAGAATTCCGGGTTATTCTGGTAGAGCATATATCGAAAAAAACATTGGTTCCTCGTTGATACTGTTATAGTTGCAAACAGATGTAAGTTTCTTCTCCACAATTATCGAGAACTTTTGCCGATGAATGGCTATTTCATATATGCATGCTAGTAGTAACTAGATGTTGTGGGAACGCCCTTTATCCTCTGAGTGGGGATCTACAAGCCTAAGTCTCTGAGCCCAACGGAGTTGTACAGGAGCACGAATCTTCGGAAGCATCTAGTGCAAGACGCGCCCAGTGTGTCCTGAATTCCTGAATGCGGGAGCAAACGGCGGGGTAAAAGGACTTATTAACAGATGAGATTAATGCCACAGACCAAGATTAGATGAGAAGCGGGTGAGGTAGGGTGGTGGATTGCCGTCCGCGTCCAGTCGTTGAAGAATCAGAGAAGATCGATCCTTAAGTGAGTTTGGTACTGCCTTCATATAGTAATTTTCCACCAAAGTGCGGGTTTGCGCCCGAGCCCGCGCCATGGATTCGACGATTTGACCTATGACCTGCCTAGCTACAACTCTGCTTCTCAACGTGCCTCCCCCGAGGGGAAGCGACGTCCCCGCTGCTGCGGTGAGATGAAAGAGATCCATTTATGCGATCTAATACAACAATTTTCCTGAGTATTTAGAAAAATAATGATGAGATAGAAATGCAAAGAACAACTGTATATGAAGGTATAAAAATTCATGCGTTTACAACAGATGAGATCGGTAATCTTTCATACAAAACTGTTGGTAGAATTACAGCAATCACAACTACAACAACTGCTATGACGAGGTTTCTTATGCAACTGCTTATGGGACTTGTGAGAATACGCGCCACGGAGGCTGTGTCCACGCGTGCGTGGGTGGGTCGCTAATCTCCGTTGGTGGTACAGTGGGATTTTTACCGGGGTTGGGTACATTCGCGGGGCTACCATTGCTGGGCTCGATTGTGCCCCTCTCTGCATGTCCCTGAGAATCGGAGGGCAGAGTTGCGGATTAGCAGAGGTGCGACATTATTTAGATGCCCCTCTCTTCTGCTTGGAGTAAATGCGCACTCGTGCGGAGCGGCTCTTTGCTGCCGCTCCTAGCGGCGGCGAATCTACTGTTCTCTTCACATGAGTATGTAGCACCTTATAATGTTCTACGAACACTTCTCTTAAGTATACGTGCATGCTGGACCTCCTAGGGTGAGCTCCCGAGCCGTGCGAAAGCTTCTGCGGACAAATAGCCGAGTCAGACTGATTAAACCTGCCTTCATAGCACTTCAGCGGCCTTAGCGAAGTCAATGGTATCATTCGAATCAACTCTGCCGTGTACGTAGGCCTTATCTCCACGGATGGAGACTATGCGACTGCTATGTTTTTTGCTCTTGTGAGCTGCTGCTACCAATGTGGACGCTACTTGAAGAATTCTCGCTTGGGATATGGTTCTTCCGACTTTGGACCTACGAGGACACACAAACGTATTGTTGTCCACTTCACTGGAACAAATATGCCAAATAAGCTAAGAATTGTGTAGCAAAATCTGTCATAAATGTCGTCAATATCAACATAGTTCGCAAAAACCCTCAACCAATCTGGATCTAACAGCTCGAATAACACATTGTTGTGATCAACTGAGGCTAGTGGAGGTAGGGGTTTCGTAAAAGAAATGCTGTCCTGAGAAGATAGTACGACATCTAGGATCTTATCCTCACGAGTAGAGAAGTTAATGAATTGAGCAAGCGATAAAGCATCGAAGATAGAGAGAAATTTCCTCGCAGGGGTTGAATCGCAGCAGTGATTGTCCCAGTCGATATCAAGGTTGAGATCCCCGAACACAGTTGTCTACATGGGCCTAGTAGACGCGAGGTCAAATACAATCAATGCTAGGAGCTCATTCTGGCGACAGAAAGATGTCAAAGCAAATCATATCTGCTGTAAGTACAGTTGAAAGTCAATCGTTCGAAAAGAAGTAGACTGTGGATGAGGGCACAGACACCACCCCCTCTTCTGCCAATTTCATGAACCACTAAGTTCATTTCGGTGAGCTACGCATCAGTGATCCCGAACACAATGTTAAATTCCTTCAAGGTGATCTTTGCTCCGAGTGTCAGGCACTGTGCTGCTGGATTATCTCCATTGAAGCATCTATCCGTCTGTCAGAGAGACACTTTTTTGGTTGTCCAGGTCCAACATGCCCATTTTAGGCTCGACACACTTTGGCTCAGCCCAGTCGTTGTCCTGCCGTTCTCCCACCGTTTTTACTTTTCTAAGTACCATCCCTTGATAGTTATTGATGACAGGTGTGCTTGCCTCATCATTGTCCGTAGCGGTGCCTAGACCATCAGGCATGAGTGAATGAGGTATGAGCGGAGGAGTGATGACTTGAACGGAGTGATGATAGTTACGCAATAACTGTATAAAAATACACGCCCACTCACAATCAGCTCCCTTTCTCTACTTTTGGTGCTAGAGAAAAAAGGTCAAGCTCGCTGTATTGAAATACTACGGGGTCGATGGAAATGGTAAAATCTGCCGTGTTCTTACAGAGCGGCAATCGCCGTAATGTGGAGGAGTGTTAATGACCGATCATGAAAACCGATACTACTGTGGTCCCTGCCATGATACCCTCGTCGTAGAAGAGCCAATAGTCATGTTATTATTGATAAACTTCGTTATTAAAAAACGGAAATCCAATATCTTGTCATACAGTAATAACCAATACCTTTCGTAATCTGGTTTTTTTTCTCCGAAACAGAAGAATTTTGGGATTTTTCAGGCATTTTTATGTTCACGGTTTCCTGTAACATAATTACAAGATTATAATTTCTGCAATTTCTATTTTCAAGCAGAGGTGAACGTATGATACTGCCGAGAGTAGGGATAAGGTCGCCCGAACTGTAACGTTACTCTTAATCGATGATAACAGACACAGTACTCAGTCGGAGTTCGGTTTGATTTCTTCCAAACTTACCACACCTTTTCCGAACCGGCGTGGCCCTCAAGTTGCGGTGAGAACACCTTTTATCCTTTAAGCGGGAATCGACGAGCCTATTCCTCGGAGCTCAATGGAGCTGCACAGGATCGCAAATCTTCGGACCTGTCCAGTCTGATACGCGCCCAGTGTGTGTCCTGAATGCGGGAGCAAACGGCGAGAGTAGAAATGCTAATCAACCGATGAAAATAATGGCACAGACGAAGATTAGATGAGGAGCAGGTGAGATAAGGTGGTGGGTTGCCGTCCGCGTCCAGTCGTCAAAGAATCAGAGAAGATCGATCCTTAAGTGAGTTTCCCGCCAAAGTGGATGTTTGCGGTGATATTTGCGGTTTGCGATGCGGTATGGATTTGACGATTTGAACTATGACCTGCAGCAGCTAACTCTGCTCCTTAACAACTTCTCTATGTATAGGTATGCAGCGCTTAGTCAGTCGTGAATGATCATTTCACGCACAAATTCTTCAATTTGAAGTCACAGTTCACGATCCACATTATGATGAAAAATGGAAGATAATGTGTAAAGTAGTACGGTGAATTCGGAAAAAGTGCGCGATTCAGCGTTTCCAAAGTGATGAAAGGCCTGGAAAAATCCTTCAAAAGGGGCGGGACGAGAAGAAGACCCGAAAAATGAAGAAGAGCGAATGTCTGGGCGAACTATACAAGGTGTGCCGTTGCGCGCGGGTCGTGGTGCGAATAGCTGACTACAGTAAGCAGAAATACCCCTTAAAATTCATTCACTCATAAGCAACGTTAACAAAAGAACCCTCGTAACAGCAAAAATAGCCCCTTTTCAATTGAAGCCTCTTGAGGTAGAAAGTTCGAATAAGGATCGCAGCAGCATAAAAAATAACAGAGGACAAAAGAATGGGAGAAAAACAACGACTCATAACTCGGCGATCACCTTATTGTGTGTGGTGCAATCTGTATCGTCTCGACACTCGTCTGACGTGGAATAGGTCGAGATTAGGGCATCTGGGCGGTCCGGTAACAGGACTCCCATTATGCCCTAGTTGTCGAGTTTTTGAACCGAATGCTTCTTTCCTGTTACCCTTGGGGGCCATTGGGTATTCCTAAAGGTAGAGCTCGGAAACCACTTTAATTGCGAACTGTGCCTTTAATTGACAGGAAACATAGCAACTTGGCAGGAAAACTTGGATTGTGATGCATTTTCATTCTTGTGTCTTCCTTATTGCTTATCTTAGCTAAACTCCCGGAAAATAGCTTTGACTGGTCTGACGTACGAAGTTCCATTTGAGTAGGACTTAAATCCTTCACAGTCCCGCTTCCGGGTGACGCTCCAGGTACAGCGCTGATTGATTCCACGACTTCGAGTGCATAGGACTATGATATGGTTCCTCTTTAGCAAAGTTTTGACCGTTTTTATTGCAGAAACGAGGAAACGAGCCATCGCGCCTATACACGCTGTTCCTCTGGTGCAACCTGCAAAAGAAAAATAGGAAGAAAAGAAATTTAATCTAAGAAAAGAAATTTCTTAAAGAATGCTGGTATGTTCTTAGGAGAAGTTGACCTCGGCTTTTCGGAAAAGCCAGGCATCTTGTGGACGTGAAAAACTTACTTGATAAGGTAGACGGTTACAATATCGAATTCTTGTAGGTACATTTTGTCGGCTGTAACAGTGCACGTTTCGGATCAGGTTCCGAACATCGTCTTTTGTGGATGAAAAAGTCCTGACGCTTGAATTAGAACGAAATCGTTCATTACAGGTGGAGCCTCGGAAATAGGGAGAAGGGTGAAAGAAGTATTCTTCAGCATTCTTCTCCTTTGAAAGCTTCTATCGAAGATTGGATTGTCTGAATGAATCATGCAGAGCGGCCGAGTGCTGACATAACCCCTGAACGTTGTTTACCCAGAGATGACATATTTATTGGTTACCATACTGAGTGGAACCGTATATGGTCGACTGAAAATTAGTTACGGTGAGTGTGATGCAAGAAAGGTAAAGGATGTGGACGAGTAATCATGTCTGCAGAAGAAAAGTCATCGCGACTCGCCCTAATACCACCACCTCTTTAATATCCGGCAAAAGTCCCTATATGGCATCTTCGCCTTACCACCTGATTATAAGCCCACACCACAGGAGTCGAGGTTTGGAAGCCTCTTTTTCCGGGAAGCACTCCATGTAATTGGCACCCGTAAAATACCATAAGACGAAGGAACTCGTATGTATTAGCGCCCTCCGGCTACATGTTTCCAGTGGTGCTTTTTCCAACTAATCACTCTATCGTTCCAATTAATCGCAGTGTAAGCCAGCGTCAACACGAACCGAATAGAAGCGGAATTCTGATTTATTCATTCCAAAATCGATAATGTTTCTGCGATCCCTTATCTTGGGGTATGCAATAGAAGCGTCAGCTCCATACCGTTTCCTTTTTATCTATTTCAGAAAACATTTGCCATCATTGGGCTACGAGACTCCCTTGATGTCCTTCACCGAAGTATTGACGTTTCTAGAAAATGCAAACGATTTGCGAACGATATGAATATGCTGAATATTTAATCGTGAAAGGCAGCAAGACCTTTGATATTGCACGATCATTTCTCAGAATCTTTCTCGTCTCAAAGTTGTAATGAAAGGAGCTAGCTGCCTCTTGCTCTCGACAGCTGAGCGTTGCGGTATACCTAATACCTTCGCCCGAGATTGTGCGTGTTGGAACATAGTCGTCAACTTTGGAGAGCTCCCAGAGATTGTAATTCAATGTTCCTTGGTCAACGGGCACAACTCCCCAATCAAGGTCCCCTTAACTTAAAAGGTAGGCCGCCTTTAGCATCACTGCGAAGAGTGAAGGGTCGCGGTAGAGAGCCACATTCTCAAAATAGAGCCCGACATATCGGCCGTGGCCAGTGAATGAGAGGCATAGAATATAACTTGGGCCGAAGTGCAGAGGTTGACAGGCCACATAGCCAAACTAACTCATAACCGCATGATCCCGACTACGGGAAATCTTTTTTCTTCTCTATAAGCTGACTGGTGAAGGTTTCTAAAAAATGCCGCTGCTATCATCGATGACTCAAAATAGCGGAAGATCGATTACTCATTGCTGCCCTATTTCCTCAAGGTAAACCCTCAGTCCAGCCGCGAAGTGAAGTGATACTTCAAAAACCTTCAGCCTGGTCCAATCAGATGTTCTTTCGAGGGAGTGAACCTTTCTGTAAAAGCGTCGTGGAAGCTTTTCAGAACTTCATGGCATTGAAGAAATATTTGTATAGTGCTTATTTACTGCTTGCTTAAACCCTCCGAGCCCACAACTAAAGGGCCAGTTAAGGAATGATTTCTCTTGGGCTTGGAATTTTTTCTTTCTGTAGTTGCAACAAACTTTATGTCAGTCCTAGAGAAGGCTCATATTCTTTAAAAAAGCTGATTGTATGGGAGTAGGACTTGAGAGGAACCTTTTCCTACGCCAGAAACATTCTGCCTCCTTCATTGCCCAACATGTTGAATATAACCGAACCTTCGGAAATTGTGTTAAACTGAGAGTAGAGTAACAACCACCCTAACTCTATAGAGTGCTTTCCCTAAAGAGTTGTATTCCCTTAAACATGGCGCTAGCTCTGCAAAATTACCACTCAGGTGAACTCGTGCTTTGTTTCACAAGAATAAGATTGATTGTTCTTCAGATAAAATTTTGATGGCCCGTAATTTTACGTTTACTCGCATGCGAATCTTTTCTCGTTCCGGTATAAACAGGCTGTCGCATAAAACCAGCATATATTCTGTGGTGCAGATCCGATTTTCAATAATTCCTTCGACCATTTTACTCATTCAGTCAGATTGCCTGGGTTCCTGCCGACTTTTCATTCCTCCCATTGAGCGAGCAGTTCTTTGATGAGTCATGGAGCGGCAGACACGCCAGAAAACAAAAGTCCACGATTCTCATAGTAAAAATAGTTTATTGATTGCCTCCTAACGAAACTTCCTATCTTGCCCTTTTTCCTTTGCTAGCACTTTCGATACCTTCCGATCTTGACTCATCTCTCCCGTTCACCTTCACTGTATCGCTCCTCCGCACATCCAGCAAGCGTATGCCTTTTTCAACACCACATGCTCCCTTATTTGCCACCTGGACACGATACTCGATGTGCTCTGTGTGTATGTTTACACCAGCATAGATTACTCATACTCTGCTAAAGTGAAGTATTTACCTTTGAAGTAAATCTCGATCACTTCCATATACTGATATCCAACCCTGTTTCAGGCACAGACTGGTTATTTTTTTATTCGGAATAGTTCCCAAAGTCTTTGTAATTTGCAATTTCTTCCACCATTGGTCTCCATCGTTCTCAGGCGTCTCGAAAGCTTTTTTTCAGTAACAAAAATGAGTCCTAACGAAAAGGAACTCAGTGAGAGAACGAGTGCGATGCAGGTGATGTGCCTGAGTATAAGGTGATAATTGCCACTTGCGGTCCTATATCGCTAACAACAGTGAGTAACACAATGTCCATAAATCTTTGAAAGGTACAAGGCTTGAAAACCTGTTCGTCCGATAGAAGCAGCGCTAGATGAGAAGGGAGTGCATGAGGGTGGGAGAGAGGTCGCACGAGGATGAAGGACAGTTTTGTTATCGCTGGCATCACGTCGATACATTTGCATAGAGTGACTCATAAGCACATCTTCGTAGGCATTTCATTCGCAGTAAGAGCAGGAAGGAAAGATTTCGTTCTGCCTGACGTGATCGCAATCACCTACAGACTTCCTTGTCTGCTAGTTCATCCTATTCGCTTTTGCTGACAATGCGTTTATTCTGGGATTATTAGGCTAGAAGGCTTATTTTCTTACGAAATTCTATGCTTAGAATGATTTGTTCTTCTGAAGCGGTTTTTTCTTTTTCACGATTATATTACTTTTGAAAGCTCTTTAGTACAGTCTGCTGCCTATATGAAGCAAAATAATTTCCAACTTCTTTCTTCTTTAACCTCGCCATGGTTGTTTTGTTTTGCCACTGACAGTCGCCTGTGGTGTCAGCGGATTTTGTTCGCTTGAGCGGTAGAACTTGGGCACTCTGAGCAGAAGATTAATTCAAAACGTTAGCCGTTGAATTCAGAGAGTGCTCCACCTTAAAACGCGGTCATGATAATCATGAAATGAATAACTTCTCATCAGTACAAAAACCTTCCTCAGAGTTCTTCAATCCGCTCAGTACTATTTTCCTCGAAAGTTTACACGAACCCCGTAATCCCATTCCTTCTGAATATGTGAATCGACGACTACGTACTTGCTGCCAACTCGGCGATATGATGTTGACCCACTGTAGCTTCTAGTTGCTCTTCATATTCTGAAGGTGTTACAGTAAACAGTAGTTTTTCAGGTCAAGAAAGCTTGTAATCGTAAGGCAAATTGACTGTAAGTAGTAGGATAGTACTACTACTAACATAGGACTAACTTTACCAACACATGAATGCGAGTGGTTATACGCCCTATGTAACTAGCGTTTCCTTTGACCCCTTGTAGATCAGTATTTAGAACACAATGTTGAATTTTTCGAGAACTGACCCATCAAAAGAATATGAATCTAAGCTTAAGACATTAGGGCGACGTCCGAGAAAATAAAAGTTCCACTCAGTATTTTCAGCGAAAAAAATTATGCGTTCTGTATGTTTAGTATTCAGAATAGCAATGTGCAATTTTTTAGAATTTTCTTGTCTGTCTGATATGGTTTTTTCATTCCTTTCCTTGTCGTTCTCTTTCTGAAACGTCATCGTAAGTCTTCTCCGACACTATTGAATATTTCATCAGCATGAACTGAATCAGAACGGTGTTGAATAGAAACTTTCAATTGAAAGTGCCTCTTAGAAATGTCATGAGAAATGTCGTGTTTCACGTCTGCCCATCGCGAAGGACTTTTTCTGGTTCGTGTAATCTTTGCCGACTACCCCCGTTTCCATATGTACCTCTCCATCTTCTTATCCAAGAAACGGCTAGTTCCGGGTAAGTGCATATGGATACAATATCTATTTCAGTGCACTTCTTCATACTGCAACCTCCATGGCAAAAAAATCAAATCAACAAAGGCGGATACCCGTTTTTTCTTCTGTAACTAAAGGATTTCTTCAAATTTTTATGGGGTTTTGCATAGTTCAATTTAGCTCATGTTCCAGAAAATATAGTGTGATGGATCCGAAATACTTCTTTTGGAGTTCGTCGTTCCATCCGAATTCCCATGGGCACGTCATTAGCAACAACATCCTCGGCAATTATACTCGGAATGCGATCGCTTCCATCAGCAACATCCAACGGGAACGGCCACGAGCTGGCTACCCCATTCTTTAAAAAAGATATGAGGAAGACTGTGAAGCTCTCCAGATTGTCCTGATCATCCGCTAGCCCCCTTTCCCGAAATCTCGTCCTTCTCCATCATCTCCAGCTGTTTACTCATCCTCTGTTATTCACTTCCCACCTTTTTCACATGAAGCTGGTCAGTCATGTAGTAGCAACAGTTACATATGTTGTTAGGCAGTTTTATTTGGTCAGGTCAGATTAAATTTTTATTTTTATCTCCATGTGTGGCAGGAGGCCTTCTTATGCTTGATCGAAGAACATACATTTGTTCATTTGTTGGCTGCATGTTTGTGTGGCAACGTTTCGTCAACATCGTCGCGAGAGAACCAAACATCACATCGCCCCTACGGCACCCCACGAGGTTTCGTCTCGCTTTCGACAACAGCGCTTGGCTTTTTCTCCTTACTTGCGGATGATCGTGTGTATTAGGATTCATTTCAGAATCTAACCTTTATCTCTTTTCATCTTCAATTCTCTTGGTGGAGGTCTGCCTTAAAAGCTATTTCCTTAAGCTTTTGCCAGTAAGAGAAGGTAGCTGCCCGTCCCTTTTTTTCATTCGCCCTCTTCTCAATTATCGAATTTGCCGTGGGAATTTGCTTTGAATTGAATCCATCTCCTCTTCGAAAGTTTCTTTCCAACTCTCTTCTATTAGAAAGTGATAGCTTCCGTTATCCTCCCGTTCCGATGTTGCGCTGCAACAAGGGGAAATTTCGAACTCTCCCGAATAAGATCAAGTAGAAACGTTAGCTGGGATCCATTTATGAGTACCTGTTCTCCAGAGGAAGCTCTATATAGTAATTCGCATAGACACTTTGATTACTCTTTAAAGCCCATTCCATCGAGGACCTCCCGAGCTGATTACTGGTACCGCTTCCTTTCGAATTTCCTACGGATGCAGGCCCAGTTTGACTACCAGCGGGAAGTAACAGGCCATTGCGGCATGCCACACAGCGGGTTTGTGCAAGTGCCGTCCGTAGCTGCGCTTTTGTTGTCGGAGGCTTACGCCCCGGCCTTGATATCGATCTGGCGTCCTGTTCGACTTGAAAAACAACTGTCTGCACACGCGCTACGCCACCCTTGCACTGGGCTGCTACCAATTCTATTTTATAGAAAAAGTTGCAAAATTACTTACAAAATTTTACTAGTCTTCTCCTTGTTTTGGTAAATATACTTGGAGGCTCAGAAATTATGTTTTCAGGCAGTTAGCAGGGAAACTTTTAATTTCGCCTAAAAGTCGAAATGCTCCTATTGAAAATATTGTTTCACTGAGTAACCCCAGATGTTCCCTCTTTTTGAGGGTATTTTTTACAACAAACTTTACTTAAATAAATACTTGGGAAGCAGGTGGTTTATGATCAATGAGTGGTTGCCATGACAGGGTTCCCCCTCATTCTGTCTCCTCGCCTCCCACTCTGGCAAGTAGTTATACTAATCGACCAAGCAGTATTGAGATCCTTTCAAACGGCTCCAAGCTTTTGGGCGTTCTTCAACATTCTGCTTTCGTTGAGTTCAATCGAATGCCAGTCTCCGTGCCATTCTCCTATAACATGTCGATTTTATTTCTGTTTGGATGGGCTATTTTGTCGTTCATGCGTAATCCGACGCAACGTTCACCATCATCATTGATTCACGGTATTACTCCCAGTTTTTGGCCATTGAAAATCTGGTTTTGATAAGTGCCAAATCGAGCCTCACAGGCCTATGAGTCACATTCCTAGTTGGTGATTAAAATACTCAATGTTAGGACGGTTGGTCATTGAATAAACACAGAATTCACTAGAAAAATACAACCTCGAGTTAATCTGGAATGGATATTGCTTATTTCGAAGCATATTTCGATCCGGTCCATCCTGTTAATTGAGAAATTGTAGCTCAAGTAGTCCAGCTGTCGGTAGTTTTTCCTCATCATCGCCGCTTAATCATCTCGTCTCTTTGCATTCAGATATCGGAAGAATTCTTCGTGAGCAAAGACCGAATTTTTTCCATTCGCGGTGGTGTGATCCTAATTTCCGGGGATATGTCAGAGAGAGCATTGTTTATGGTCGTTTAGAGCCAAAGTACAAGCTATCAGCGGTTACGAGTAAAGAGCAGCGCAGTGTCATTATCGAGAATTCGGCAAAACCTGTATTGACCCAGTGCACTTTAGACCGTAGAAAGAGACTCGAGCACCATAGCCATCAGTGGCATCGTTTCTCTTCTTATCAGCTTTATCAACTTCTCATTGATTGCCCTATCTCTGCATGTCATTTTCTTTCCAAGTAATTCACCTCCGTTCTGTATTACTTCCTATCATCTTTTCGGGAGTTAAGAGCTTCCACGGCTCCCGAAAGAACCTAGATCTCAACCGCCTTGACATGGCGGTCAACCAGGCCATTTCTTTCAATCTATATGGGCTACTGAGTGCCCAATTTTGAAGGTGCGACAAGACAGTAAGGGAATCAGCTGGAACAGCTGGTCGCATACAAAACGGGCACATCTGCTGAACGGTTCAGTTTTTGCAAAGGCGCTAAGCCTGACGATTGCATAAAGTTGACTAGGCATGAGCTTAGCTCCTTTCTCCTAAAAAATCACACAAAAATGGATCTTTCGTATTCTGCAAATTCCGTTTAACTTTTCCGTCCTAATTTCAAACTTTGAATAACAACTTCTTGATATTTATGGAACTACCTCTTAATTTCAGAAAATCTAAATTTTAGAAAAAATTTTAGAAATCATCTCTGAAGTATGAAATCTACATAGAAGTAATAACATAATCTTCGATCGATTACTGTTGTATTTTTATGAGATCTTTTCCCACTCATTCCAAAAGTTCGACTTTTATTCTAAAGGCCGCTGAATTTCTCTTTATAATCACCACTTCATTCCATGCATTTTTCATGTGGCAGTTTTACAACTCCCATGTTATACCAGCTCGCCGACATGTCCTTCAAGAAGCGTCGTCAAGAAGCATGCTTTGGTCCTTAATCCACAATCGTCTTTCCCTTTTCTGTATTAACTTTTCGAGTTACTTTATAGTTCTATAGATTCTATCGGCTCTTATAATGGTCAAACGGATTGAAGACTGACCAGAACCAGAAACACCTGAAGAAAAGCTGAAAAACAAATCCCTCGAAGTCACATCACCTGCGGGTAGTAATCGAAAGAATTTCATCATTTGATGTCATAGCTTCGTTGGCTGTTCCACCTGCTCCTCTGTCGTTGCCGATGTTCATCGCCACCAATTTTCAAGTTGAAGAAACACTTTTTCGTGCTGCAAACCTTCCTACGAAGAAATTAGATGGATTTAAGGTTATTGAAGGAATGCATTCTTTATTCTTGAATTCTTTCTTATGACCTTGTACCAGGTTTTTTTCTGTTTCAATGCTTTATTTTATCAATGGGCATCGAATCCTCATGTTTCAAAGTTGCAGCTAACTAGGTAGCCAAAAAATCTGCAAAAATGAACTGATAATCATAATCACAAAGGAGAAATCGCAGCTTGTCAAGTTGGTTAGAATTTTGACCGCTTCGTTTCATGGCAATAGAAAACATTCATCGTTGTTCACTTCTTATTTGTTTTTCGCTCGTAGGCATTGGACGGATCGCTCCTCTTCTTTCCCATTCCATTTTTTGCCTTCTCGCTTCTTGTCCAGCGGCAAAAACAGCATCGATTCAATACGAGACTGGTGCTGAAATGCACGGAGGCCTTTCCCACGAAGCCGTTGCTTCGTGGTCGCTCCCTCATGATCAACGAAGACAACAGTTCGTGCGAGAACGACATTCCCCCGCTTCAGCTTCTACCGTGCAATTCATTCGATATCTATATGCAATAGGATAGTATCTGAATAAAATACCACATAATCTTAATAGTCGCACTGGGGAACAATGTGCAGGTGGTGTCGGCTGCAGGTAATTGGCTGGCTTCCTCGCGGCTCACGGATCGAACTCCGAATCGGACCAACCCGTTACCCATTCCGCCCAACTCCGTACAAAAATCAACCTACTCCCGTAGCTCTGGGATCACTTTATTGGTACCGGAACCGTTTAGGATGATAACTGACAGCCACTGACTTGTGCCCTGATTGGTGGAATGGCAAATCGTTGCATAATCCACATATTTATGCATTTAAAATGCACTAAAAGTGCCTTTCAAATGCCTGGGAATGGAATGCGAGGCCCATCCTAAAGAAGGGTGATTGATTGACACCAGAGGTTTTTAGACTCTACTGGTGATCAGACACATCATTCCAGCTTTTAATGAAAACTTGAACACAACACAGTGAATTACCATATCCAATCTTTCCCAATAGTTATTTTCGAGGATTGCGTTTGGTGTTGTTCTGTAAAGTATTATTGTACTTTTGTTTTTTTTATTGTGGTTTCACTTGCCTATATCGAATGTTTCGAGTAATTTTGCATTTCTATCGCAGCCGATGGTACTTCCCCTCTAAATTTGGAGATTTTGATAATTTCCATCTGCTATTTTCAGAGTAAATTGAGGGCTAGCAAAGCGACTTTTCCTTCAAGATGTGCGTCATCCTTCTTTGCATCGTCGCTATCATCTGTCCGGTTAGTATTCAATGATATGTCATTTCTCATAATTTCGAAAATAAATTCAGTTTTGATCAGTTACTTTTTTGGAAATTATTTGCGAAACATTCAGGCGTTAGGGATGCTATTTTTGAGGCGACACGTGAATAACACCTTTTTGGCAACTTTACGTAAAAATAACATCCTCGAATGTTATAATTAAACAATGTTCTAATAAAGATTAATTAATAGTCACAAATTGATAATTGGAAAGACTTCAAATGAATTTGGAACAGATTTATCTAATTTCTCTCTTATGAAAGATATTTCTATGTTTGAGCGTCTGGTATTGAGAAATTTGTTGTTTCGCAGTAGCTGAGATCTTCATCCGGTCTCTATTGATTTGACTTCTCTGAAACACCCCCGAGAAGATTTACGAAATTCCGCATATTTCGGAAGTGTAGACGATTTTCGTGGACCGGGTGTGAAAAAGTGGCGTCCATCATTTCCTCAGGCTGGCACCTGCCGAGTTTTTCACCAATCAGAGTAGATTATTTACTACAAGATGGATTTTCTGTACAAGATGGATTCTCTGTGTGAGAAGGAGCAAAGGCACTGGTTCAAAATAATCACCATGCAAAAGTCATTGAAGCAGTAATGGATCTCGGGGCCAACTGATTCTCAAGAGTCATTACTGCTCACTGTTCGATCATATGATCCGTAACTTTTCGATTTTGATAGAAATCATGTGAATGTTACACTGTCAATAAGCTCTTCATTAATCCTTTTCTTGAAATTCATAAAGTAAATATCCCATACCCATATTGCACTAAAAGGTGTGTTGCTTTTCAACAAAACAGTAGTATTCCTAGGGAACTACCGGCCAATCATACCACTCCAGCTCGACTTGGGTCCCTTTGCAGTGTGAAGTCTAGCTTTAACCCTTTGACGACAATGCGGATTTCGACGTGACGCGCACATGGTGGGGGTGGTCGTCCTTTTTCGGTCCAAGCGTACGATGGGGGACGGAACATTCACCCAGAACTGGATGGACGCGGCAAACTGCGCGGCGAAATTCGTGCTGATCAAAACGAATCTGGCGCCTATCATTGGAGCGCAAATTTAAAGTAGGGTCGATAACTAGCATCAGCTGGCCCTACTTATCCAATCTACTTGAAACCCGTGCCCCAATGATAGGCGCCAAAGCCGTTTTAATCACTACGAATTTCGCCGCGCGGCTTGCCGCGTCCATCCAGTTCTGGGTGAATGTACCCATACCCCGTACGATCGACGTGAGCTTACAAGTCCGCAGCTGCACAATTAATTTGGCGTCGTCAATCGCCTATTTTTCAGCAGCTACAAGTACTGCATGCCCTTTCTGGGCCACCAGCAGGACAGGAAAACCTTCTTTGGGTGAAGGTTGGCCTTTTAGACATCTGACAGTTCCCCTTTGTCGAACCTTTGCCGTTTCCTCACTGGGTTTTTGAAGAGCATTCCCTTCTCCCATCCAGTCCTTTCGGAGAGGGCTAAGCGAAGACCAGGTTATCACCCTTGAGACGTCATAAGTGATGATTGTGGGCACTGACGTCTGCGAATGCAGAGTGGGGGAGTAGTAGCTATTGGGATGACAGTGTAACATGCATATGTCATGCACACGTGATGAAGAAATACCAACATCCATGAAAACGAAACAAGGAAGGATCAAAGCGTGGCAAAATTGTGAATCAACGTCATATGAAAGGCATACTTGAAAGATATCCTCGCGTCATCTGTCCATTGTAGCCAATCGCCGTGCTATTCGACCAAGGCTGTACGACACAGTTCTGGATTAATGTTATCCTTACCTTCCTGATATGGATACCAGGCGTGATACACGCCTTTTGGGTGATTCTGTGCCGTGTTGGTGATCATCGCTACCACGAATACACGCGAGGACGTTAAACCTTGGCCTGTTTTCCGTTTACGGTAAGTCAATCATGGTAAAAAGTACATGTATTCTTATACTAGACGTCCAATTTTCAGAACTGACTCCGGCAACGCTCTTACTGAAATTACGGACTGCTCTTGGCTAAGGCCTTATCTCGTGCACTGCTGCTACGCTAGTTTTCAGTGTGTTTCATGTCAGAATTTTCATAAGTATTTATGCTGCTTACATTTCGCTGGTTGCTCTGATTGCTACTGGCCAGGGTTTAGCTATTTCTTACATGACTCCACCATTCTTCACGAAATATTCCCACTATTCCTCTTTTTTTACGACTTTCCATGTTGTGGTATGTATCGATGAGAAGCACACTCATTAATCTGTGTACTCACTTCCATACTAGTTATTCCTCATATTGAGCACTTTAAACGAGGAATCGTTCCGCCCTCTACTTCTTTATTCTTATGTTCTCGTTGATTACTTTGTCATATATTTTGTCGTTTGAATAAACAGATATAATTGTCTGCAAGTAATACCAGAGCTGATGGATTTAAATGACAATAAGGCATACTCGTTTATTACTCTCGTCTACGCTTTGGCTAGTCTTGAGTTCAACTGTGATTCACCTTTATTTCACGATGATACCCACCTGCACACTCCCTCTCATGCCCCTCGCAATCAACCCTCCCTTTCGCTTCAATGTTTCTAAGCGTACGGCATAACATTCGAGTATTTTGGAACACATTTCGGTTAAAGTAGAGACCAGACGCCTTCCATGATAACAACACCAGTGCTTCCTACAACCTTCCCGGTAGCATTTCCCAGTCGTGCACCAACAACTGGACAGCACCGTGACTGCCCCACTCACCTGTATTACATATATGAGGGTGACCCCAACCACCCGTCATACGACGCAACGAAATCATGGTCTAGTGTATGGGGCATAACAACGGAACCCATATTGATACGTGATCGCGAACTGCTACCGAAGGTGATGGCTCTGATCTCGTCGATCATACTGAATACCAGTCGAGTCGACCGGCTTACGACGGACCTCATTCCCTACTTTTACAAAGTAAATAGAAAACGTATTACAGTTCAAGATGAAAACAAGGGAAGGTCTTTCAACAGCATTATCACTTCCGATTTTTGTAAAGACTTAGCCCGATGCCAGTACAGTTCGAAATCACAGTTTCGAAGTACCCACTTCACTCCAAATCACTCTTTTCACTCCGCAGTACTCACCCTCACCGAGTTACTGCCTTATATATAAGAAGGAAGTGTAGAATAGAGCTAAGTTTTCCATATCACTACCTTATCGTAATCATAAAAATTGCGGACGGACAGACCGGCAAACCGACATACCTACACCAAATTACTGCTTTATAAATAAGAGAGATAGCTGGATATCATTTATGTATACCATCCATGCCCCGTTTACTTGAGCAATCTAGAAAGGGCTCCACGCTCTCCTCGGAGCTAGGCAACTCACTCTTCTTCTCGTGTAACTGAACCCCCTTCTTCACTGGAATGTTCTCCCATTCTAAAGCTTGTCCTTGAGTTCTTCCCTGTGCTATGCTCCGCTATCAGAGCAACTTCGTCACAGTAGGAAATGGTCTTCCTCCACTTGTTGTTTTGTGATAACGTCATTGTCAGTGGGAAAAGCAATTGTGGGATCGTCTAGCATCAGTATTCGTTTGCCTTTCTAGCCAACTTTACGCGATGGCACAAATTTGACAGCTTGTCCAGGTACCCTCACCCCTCATTATTATTTCAGACCTCATTTTTCTCAATATGAGCAGGTCTTCGTATTTTCTCCACTACCTTTGCACTATTCCAGACAATCGCTTCTACTATTTTCCATTACTCCATTTGAACTAATACATACATAGGTAACACATAATTATCGTGATTTGGGCCTTTAAGAAAGCAATGCCCGTCATGTTCGATACTAACTACGAGCAATCGCTAACTTGTACACCCAACCTTGAGCCCTGTGAATACTAGAGAACAACTTTTCTTCAAATTCTTGCTTCCACCTAGTTTCCGTCAGCTTTTCCAGTGAAAAAGAATCTTCAGTGGTTGTCGAATTACATGGAGACAAGGATTTTCTCCCGTTGAGAGGCTGTGAATGATTCTATCTGATTGCGATTTTAGAAGAGTTTTTATCGCGGGTGTTTATTTGTTCAAATAATGCTTAGTTTGAGCCACTTCATCTAATCCAGCATCCGGAGCTGACTTGTACTAACAGTGTCTGGAGTGATCTATAGCACTGAGGTGAGTTTAATGAGAGGGCTTTAATTGTGAGAAAAAAAAGTGTCACTTTGTTTTCAGAAGACATTCACAAGATACATACGGATGAATACTTTTCTTCTGATGATTCTTGCTATTTTCTGTCCTGTACGTTATTATTAGTCTTATACAGCTTTTCACCTATTACCGAGTATAATAGCGGCTACCACTATATCACACGCACGGTCAGGGGTTCGAATCCCGGATCGATGCCCGCCTAGGCCAACCGAGCCTTCCATCCCTCCGGGGTCGGTGAACTGGTGCCAGACTCGTCTGGGAGGATAAAAGCACTGACTTGTACATCGGCTGGCCACCGCAAGTCATTGTATAGGCCACATACGCACTCATTACGCCACTACGATTCTGAATGGAAGTCGAGTGCGGGGGCGCATCCCAGACGGGATTGATTAACGCCAAAAACTTTATCCTTTATCCTTAACCAGTCGGGCCGCCCAGCTAACGCCGGGCTTCCCTCCTTCTAATGGGTTCGCCCGGCTACGCCGGGCGCTCCTCCTTCCTCTGAGAAATTTGCTATGCGCAAATAACACTTCGGATCCTACTTTTTCTTTGAAAGCTGTACACCCTCAGTATTAGCTTCAAATTGTGAGCGATTTTTTCTGTAAGCCATCTTCGTTGTGTCCGAATAGAACATCGCATTATATCACAAAGGCGATTATTTAGAGGAAAAAGTATTCAGACACTTCATCGCGGCTGAGTCTACTATTCTAGCTACCATCAATGTTCCCAGCCGACTCCATATGCCTTCAAGCTTCAACGGCCTGGGTCCGAACTAACAGTATTTATTCACGCCCAGTCCTTTGGGGCGGAGTATGGTCCTGCAACCTATCATCAGTGTTCCTATTCTGCCTCCTGTATTCCTACTAAGTTTGACCGCTCTAGGTCCATTTTGACATATCTCTGTAAGCCCTGCACCTTTGAGGAGTTATGATTTTCCGCTCAACCCCCCCCCCTCCCCCCCTCCCCCACTGTGCGCAGAGTCCGGTCCTGCCACCCATCATAAGTGTTTCAATCCTGCCATCTGTACTCCTGCCTAATTTGAACGCTCCAGGTCCAAGTTTAAGTTTTTCACACGAACCCCACCCCTTGTGGGCGGAGTCCGGTCCTGCTACCCACATAAGTGCCTCCACCCTGCCGCCTGTACTCCTACCAAATTTAAACGCTCTAGGCCCAAGTTTAAGTTTTTCACACAAACCACGCCCCTTGTGGGCGGAGTCCGGTCCTGCCACCCACCATAGGTGTTTCCACCCTGCCGCCTGTACTCCTACCAAATTTAAACGCTCTAGGCCCAAGTTTAAGTTTTTCACACAAACCCCGCCCCCTGTGGGCGGAGTCCGGTCCTGCCACCCACCATAAGTGTTTCCACCCTGCCGCCTGTATTCCTACCAAATTTGAACGCTCTAGGTCCAAGTTTAAGTTTTTCACACAAACCCCGCCCCCTGTGGGCGGAGTCCGGTCCTGCCACCCACCATAAGTGTTTCCACCCTGCCGCCTGTATTCCTACCAAATTTGAATGCTCTAGGTCCAAGTTTAAGTTTTTCACACAAACCCCGCCCCCTGTGGGCGGAGTCCGGTCCTGCCACCCACCATAAGTGTTTCCACCCTGCCGCCTGTATTCCTACCAAATTTGAACGCTCTAGGTCCAAGTTTAAGTTTTTCACACAAACCCCGCCCCCTGTGGGCGGAGTCCGGTCCTGCCACCCACCATAAGTGTTTCCACCCTGCCGCCTGTATTCCTACCAAATTTGAACGCTCTAGGTCCAAGTTTAAGTTTTTCACACAAACCCCGCCCCCTGTGGGCGGAGTCCGGCCCCACCACCCACCATTAGTGTTCCCATCGTGCCCCCCTTACACCTACCAAATTTGAACTCTCTAGGTCGACGGGAACCGGAGTTATGAATTTGCGCTCAAACATTCATTTCGCACAAACCCCGCCCCCTGTGGGCGGAGTCCGGCCCCACCACCCACCATTAGTGCTCCCATCCTGCCCCCCTTACACCTACCAAATTTGAACTCTCTAGGTCGACGGGAACCGGAGTTATGAATTTGCGCTCAAACATTTATTTCGCACAAACCCCGCCCCCTGTGGGCGGAGTTCGCCCACGCCACCCACCATTAGTGTTCCTATCCTGCCCCCTGTACTCCTACCAAATTTGAACTCTCTAGGTCGACGGGAACTGGAGTTATGAATTTCCGGTCAAACACACAACTACACACACACACAAACACACACACACAGACAAACCAACAGACACACTTAGCGCGTTATATATAGTAGGATAGCGGCTACGATAAATCAGAGCATCACGGCTCCCCCACTATGCTCGCTCTTGAAGTCCTTAACTTAAATAAGGTTTATAGCGGCTTCTTTGTATCAGTAACAACTACGAACTGTCCTTAATCCCCTTACGGGAGCTGGAAATGATGGGTCTGGGGACAAGTCGTTGGACACTCATTGACAAAATTCTTCCCTTTCTTAGCCACTCTAGACTCTTCTTTAAGTGAGCATCAAGTCAGTTAATCGCCAGTCAGAACCTCGAATGATATTACCAAAGTTGTTGACTGGTGATAGTACAATTATCAGCAGTTTGTATCAATAGTACTCTCCTTTGAAGTGAAACGTTTTCAAAATTTCCAGATTGTTGGAAGTTGCCTAGGTTTGAGGGGAGGACTCCGAAACCATTTTTATCGTTAACTGTGCCTTTAAAGGCTCTATGCAATCTGCCGTCTGGTGTCAGAGATGTAGAGCAGAGCGTCAAATCGCCCAAACACTGCTTTCTCGCCATTTTTTGCGTGAAACTCGTCCAACCCCCCCCCCCCCCCATTTTACTAGTTTTTGTGCCCTTGAATTTCTTTTTATACGCCGTTCTTTGGGCGTTGTTCGTTATTTTCGCACTATTCTAGATCGTATCATTCATAGTCCGTCGAAAACCGGATGCTCAAGAATTTTCGGGAATTGTGCCTTCAATAGTATAGAAATTTCAACCAGCTTTTCATCCGTAAAGATAAGTGAGGCTATGGATATGGACCCTTGATAGTAGTGTTATCATCATCAACCGACAACATGTATAAGCACCATTCAAGACTTAAGCAATTAGGTTGCTGACCTTATTTATAGAGAAGTCGTAGACGGAAAATCGGGAAGGGTGGGCAGGGGAAGGGGTGGTTGGATGTGGACTTGGTAAAAGAATTCATTCCTGTAACACAAGGGAGTGGTGCTCGGTGTGAGCCGGACGATTTGAATAGTGGCCAAAACCTGGTCTTTCATCTCAAAGAGTAATAGTTTCAGCCTTTCCCCGTCTACAAGCAATGGGGATGCAGCTACCACTTAGTTACCAATATTTTTCTCACTTGTTTTGCTTGGGTTCTTGGTATTGTTCATGCTTGGATGATGATCTCCATATACTCTGCTTTATCATGCAAAGACTATCTTATGACTTTAATGGATGACAAGAAAGAAGTGTAAGTTCTCTGGCTACGTGAATCATTAAATTAGCTTGCTAAATTAGCTACTCCCAATTAAAAGCACACTCTGTTTCAGATTCATTGAAGAGCCAAAGGTTCTACAAGAAAACTCGAAGGAGCCGTCTCCAGTGCTTTTCGTCGATTTATAGTAAAAGGCAAACAGAAAAAATTATTGCAACGCTTAAAATAAAAACAATATTTTTATATAAGATTACCTTCCAGTCATATCTTTCTACGGTGATTCGGCGAGCAAATGAACTTACCCGTCATTCCTGCTGAACAATGGCGATATATGCGCCTAGAAAGAATATTTTTATATTTTTACGTTCGCTTTTTTCGAAAAAGTCGCTCCTCTATTCATGTTGCTTACACAGCGGCAATTACTGATAGAATAAAACAGCTTCCACACCTATTCAACTCATCATTTCAAGAGTTTTCCGCTTCCCTACCGACCGCTCGTCAATCATCATCTATAGACAGAGATGGTTCTGCTTAGTAGTTCCCAGGCTGTGTCACCTGTATCACCTGTACTCCCGTTGATCGTCGATTTCCTCGAGTGGGCGCCAGTAACGTCTCCATTAGTCTCTGTCGCCGTAGTCCCTAGCCGGAGTAGTCCTGTGAATCGTACTCGCTTGAGGGACACGAGGCAAAACATTCCTTTCGTTCAGAGCTTTTGTGAAGAAGTCTGACCATTTCGTTGGCGGCCGTCATGGTGTTCGCTTGACGTTCCGAGCGATTCAGTCCGTAACTGCCCTGGCCCACCTCATCTTCGATCACTTGGCGTAAGGCATCCCTGATCTTCGTTCGTCGACGGAGAGTTCTCAGTCTAACACCATGAAGTTCACCAACGACTCCAAATTACTAAACAAGTTGAAAAGTTTGTGTCATCAGAATCTCCCCCTTCACATCATCGACTTCTTTGAAATTGGTTGAATCTCTGGTAAAAGGATTAACAAATCATCCTCACAGTGGTGATATGAGCAATGAATACCATCAGCGAAATCCCATTACGATATATTTCTTTTTATGATCCATGAATGTTATTCCTTATACCGATTACGCCCTTCTCGAGGAACTAGTCGGTTCGCCCGATAAACAGAGGGCTTCCTTCTTTGACGAAGTCGTGGTAATCGACTAACTCTCCACTCCTTTGAATTAAATAATATTTTACTGTACCCGAAGTTGACAGAGGACTAACAGGGCAGCGCAAATAGTATTTGCCTTTAATTGGAAATCTCGATCTTTTGCTCACTTTCTTAAAAGCACGGTTCACGATAATTCTGGGTAATCCAGATTATGATGAAAAATGGAAGACGATATCGAAAATAGTGCGATGAAGGTGAAGAAACTGCGTGAATCAGCGTTTCCAAAGTGGAAAAAGGCTTCGGAAACCCGTCTAAAATGGGACTGGACGAGAATGAGATCAGAAAAATGAAGAGTGGGACGTTTAGACGACCTATACAATGTGACTCACTGCGTACTTGTGGGTCCTGGTGCGAATAACAGACTAAGGTAAGCAAAAATTCATTCACTTCTAAGCATAAGTAGACAAAAAACCCTAGTAAGGAAATTAAATAAGGGATCGCGGCAGCAAAAGAATTACAGAGGAAAAAAGAATGGGAGAATAACATCGCCTCATTACTCGGCGATCAGCTGATCGAGTGCGGGTCCTATAACGAATAGTTGCAAGTGTGACCGTTACCACTTCGAGTCGCTGACCGCGTAGGGGTTGATCCTGCTCATCTTGACTACCAGTCTGCTCGCCTGGCTGGCGCCGGGCTCCCCTCATTCCCGTGTTAAATGGCCTCTCCGCCTGCACCACTCATCAAATTTGAGCGCTCTAGGTCTACGGTAGTAGGAGCTATTAAATTCCACTCAAACCCCGCCCACTGGCCCACTGTGGGCGGAGTCTAGTCCTGCCGCCCAGCATAAGTGTTCCCATCGTGCCGCCTGCACTCCTACCAAATTTGAACGCTCTGGGTCCAAATTTGACTTATTAACACAAACCCCGCCCCCTGTGGGCGACTCTGGTCCTGCCTTTCATCATAAACGCTCCAATCCTGTCGTGTGTACTTCTTCCAACTTTGAACTTTCTAGGCCTACGGGGACAGGAGTTATGAATTTCTGCTCAAACCCCGCCCCTGTGGTCGGAGTCCGGTCCTGCCATCCACCGTGTTCGATCTAACGAACCAATGCACATCTCTAGCCACCTTTACGCCCCAGCTTTGAAGCCGTCTTGCCACTCAAATTGAAATCATGGCCCTTAGTACAGCTCGTTCTGATGCACGCCACGCCCACTATGGGCGGGGCTCCGCCAATCTGATGTGTGCTTTACACTTCTCGGGACATGGCCCACCCATCCCACGCTTGACCCGGTCTCTCCAGGCAGATCTAAAGGAGCTAATTGTAAGGAATTTCGTGACAGACATACATAACGACAGACAGACGAACGACAGACGAAGTGCTTTGGCAGGATATAGAGAATCGCTACATACCTAATGTAAGTAGAGCAGCTCAGCCTAATACGGGAGATCCGACACGCAGTCACGACTTAAATATTTGGTGGTTGTGATAATATAATATCTGTTGGATTGTCCGCCTTCACCGCATTCTGCTTCGTTTTGTGGAAGATTGAGCACTCAGCTGTTTAGAAGGTATCGAAGGAAGAGTGGATAAAGGTTCGTAATGGGCCGGGCGTGCACCGCGATGAAGCTAATTGTAGGAATGAAAGTACATAATTTCGAAACGCTCATTTTGAAAAGCGTCAAGATTCGATGGGTCCTGTCTTGTGATCTTGTGTACGTATCAGCCCTTAGCAATATTTATCACCTCTTGCTAAAGACCATGGCAGACCTTATCCCTTCCGCCGTTTCTAAATGCTCCAAGTCAAACTAACCTAGTAATGGGTTTCCAATCAAGAACACTTACACACAGTCGCACATTAATCTCATAACCCTAAACATTCATTCATGCCTAAACGAGTTATATGTAGTACAGCAACCAGATCAAATCTGCGACATTGACAAGTTGTATGGAGAGGTATGAATCTCCGAAATTTAAAAAATGTGAAACAGTTGCATCATAACCACAACTGAAACGAGAATCCAGTAGCTGCATTGAGGTTGAGATGATTGTCAGTCACGAAGTCTCGATAGTTTATGCAATTAGGCCAAGCATCCCCAGGCTATACAAGTTATTTACATCTCTTATTATCAATAATACAACATGATGCGGAATTGCATCCATCCATCTACAGCTGCTTCACATCATCAAACTGCTTCCTTGCCTTTTTAAGCTCTTCGCTCATCGACAAAAGATCCTAAAGAACAATAGTTTCAGGAACAATGTTGTCGCAACGCCACATACACTTACTTTGACTCTAGCGAATTTCTTGGGGTCACGTCGAATCAAGTAGTGAATATCCTCCAATGCAATCTTGTCCGGTTTGCCCACCTAAACTCGAGAATCAAATCGAGTTATAAATATTAGCACTAAAGAACCTGAATAGGAGCAACTGACATTCATAGCTCGTTCGCATAGCTCTTTAATGTAATCCAGGACTATTCCTTCCAGTGTCTCAAGGGTTTTATCATAAGGCACCTCAACAACGACAGCTTTTAAAAAGCAGCCACAAAAAACGCTAACGAACTCTACGAAACACTTCACCAAATGAATACCAACATTGCTCAAACAGAACTGACTTTGTCATCTCCGAAACCATAGAGCATAGAACGTAGCTCTTTTCGGAAGAAAAACTTCTTGTCTTCAGGACTCCCTTTTTCTCTTTTATCATCATCATCGAGATCTGAGCCAAAGAGATCATCGTCTTCGTCCATTGTCCTTTAAAGCCTGTAATACGCGGTTTTGGAACACAAGAGGACACCAAAAAACGAAGACACTGAAGGAACTTTATCCTTTAGCATTCGATACGGAACAACCCACAGTGAAAAATTTATTATAATAAAGCGAGCACGGTCCCATATTGAGGTGATGTACTCACTGCCAAAACGATACAAGTAACGTAACCGAGCACCCACTCAGCTGATCTATAACAACTCTTTATGTAATCAACGCCAACAAAGAATACAGGGTTAGAAAAACAGAAAGTAACCAAGAACATTTGAACAAGAAAACAATTACAAAGCACACTATGGCCACATCATAACCTCGAGATGGAATCTCTGCTGGAAATACCGGTACTAAATAAATAATAAGCTATTTTTGAATCAGCGTATATGAACTATTCACACTGGGGCGAAGGAATCAAAATGTGTCGAATTCCTACTAAGCCAACGTAAAAGAATGTCTTTTAGTCCACTCGAAAAATGGTTCGAACTAGCCCATTTCGGAAGAGGGTATGGAACATAGAGATAAGGGGTAATGATAAGCTCATATTTCAAAACAAAACATCAACACACTAAGTTTTAAAATGCGCGTTGCCTTTATTACTATTTGAGCTCATATAAATCTTCATACATAAATAAAAAAAGCCAGTAAAAAACAACATCCATTCATCTACAAAGAGTATGACTTAAACTACTGCCCTCGTTGTCGCACATGTTTGGTAGCCGACCTTTTCTTAAATTCGATTGGTCCTTTTACCTGAAGTGAATCCCACTTTATTTCGATCAACTTACGATCACCAACAATTCTTGCGAAGTGGCTCACCTTCTTTGTTAATACGGCACTGGTCTTTTCCGTAAATATCAAAGGTTCCAGCTTTTCGGTCTCTTTCTCTCGTGCTTCAGCCGCCTTTCGTTCTCTCTCTTGTTCTGCACGATATTTCGCAGTGAGAGGTGAGAATACTGGCCCACTAAACAAAAATACTCCATTATTGCAAAAAAGAAAAAAACGCGGTGCTAAACACTAGTTAGAACATTCACAGAAACGTTCACTTTCCTCCAACATGTAGGCAGTACCTGTCAACTTTTTTGACTCTTGTCCAAGAGCCCAAAGGACCACTGGATTGCGCAGGAGTTTCTTCCTCAAGTGGTTCTGGTACTTGTTCCGAATTACCACGTGGTGTTTGATCTTGCGATTCATCCGCTACTTCAGTTTTTACCTTAAATTGTTAAGATACGGAAGTATAGATGAGTAATCCATCAAACTACTTACTCCTTCATCAGAAACAATAGACTCCGCTGCTGCTTTTGGAGGGATTTCTTCACTCTCGCTACCAGCTGTTGAGTCAATGTGGGCTTCTTGATTACTATCAGTTGATACAGTAGGGAGTTCTTGATTTGTAGAAGCATTGCCACATGCTAAAACAATAGTACATTACAAATAACAAGTATTCTGGACAGCAAAACACAAGGGGCACAAGCTCGAAAGATCTCTTTCATGAAAGAACTTCATCTCTGGGAACTTCCACCCATATACACGTGCTAGTTCATGAAAATAAGCCTTCCTCCACTGCCAGAGTTTTAAATTTTTGACAATACAAGATTAAGGATTGCTACGAAAAGACTTATTTATGCTGTCATAAACAGAGCGATCATCCCCTACAAAGGAACTGTTAGCTTTGAAACCTTTTCAACACTGCTATAGTTACCATAAACTTATCGAAAATAGTTAAAACTCTACTCTAGAAGAAACGCTATAAAAATTCCAGAACAGGACGTTTTAGACTCAGACGATACCAATAAAACCCAATTCTCTTTAACACTTCCTTCTTGTCAACTGTCTCGTCACCTCACTTCTATCCCCTCCGCGTCACCACCAAGAAATGGCTTTAATTCATACAACATGACGATCAATAGGCTTAAATAGTTACCCCTTTTCCTACGTAGATTTGTATGAAACTGCAATTGACTTTTGCTGCAGTTTCACCAATAAATCGATAAGCATTGAATCTGAGTCACATTTCCACACTAATTTGAAAAACGCTGAATGGCCTGATCCTTGATAGATAAACTTACAAGGTCCCGGAAGTGGTATATCACAAATGTCATGCGGAACATTAGCCGCTTCTTCCTCGCAAGGTTCAGTTTTGACTTTCGGTACAGCGGGCGCCTCCGCTTGCGGGATCTCGATCGAAGCTACCTCACTTCCATTACAATCACTCGATGACGATTCCTCTTGAAAAGAAAATTCGAATTTCGATACGATTGAAAACAGGGTTGCTCAATTCTTACCCTTTTTCATCACAGGAACCTCCGCGTTTGCGCACGGATTATCTGCACTTTGAGTCAGGGCGGCATATTGTTCTTTAGTATAGAAAACCTTTGGTTGGTCCCATGTCGATTCTTTAATTTAGCTATTCTGAGTGGTTCTCTTTCAATCCACAAGGGAGACACAAAAAGAGTTTACCTCCAGTATAGATATTGAAGTAGTAACTTCGACCATTTCCACCATCAGCTTCTGCCCAAACAATCTGGTGTGGTACTGGTTCCGGTTCTTCTTTCAAAGCCGGAGCTGTGAACTCTAAAATGTTATGCTATCAAAGCATAAGGATGAGCTAAGAATAGTTTGACAAACTCCACCTGAATAGTCAACAATGTTTGTGATCTCCTGCTTGAAGACCTTAGCTGAAACTGGTGGAGCTGGTGTATGCGATACCTCAAAGAAAGAAATGACAAAGTAAGGAAGGGAAAGGTATCAAATATAAGACTCGACTACTGCCTTACAATACTCACTCTCTTTTGACTCCTCATTTCTGACATCTCGTTTTTACGTTTCGCCATCTCGCGCGCAAACGACCCAACATCTTTCAACTGTCTTGGATCAAAAATTTTAGACGCCAGTCCAGTTGCTGAATACCATGGTTCACTAAGATATTCCAGAATGTTTCATTGAGATTCATTTTCTGCATGCGGTTAATACAAAACGTAATCAACTATAGGAGAGCATCCTATGGCAATTGTATTAGAAATTATATATAATTGCGATAGCACAATAAGTATAAGTATAAGTTTATTACGCCTGCGGAAGGCAAACGTGAGAAAGAAACCAAAACTCAATATAAATATCGAACATTTGTACAAACAACAATACGCAATACAACGATAAATTAGTTAAGTAATCAGTCTCAAGAAACGTTAGGACCAGTTCCCTTCATCAGCAACTTAACTACTTGGCGTTTGAACCGAACTAGCGATGGAGAGTCACTGCCAGCCCTGAAGGTAAAACTACTCGCTCGCAAGTTAGTTTTAGGACGTGCCAAAGAAATCTTCATGGAGCCACCCCTAGTCCTAGAATGTGTCAGCTTGAATATATTAGAACCGTGACCACACGTACCGTGTACAAGTTTGTGAACCATACAAAGATCGAAAACCCTCCGTCGCGCTTCTAGAGATGTCAGTCCAAGATACTGATTCCTGATAGCTGCCTTAGGTATTCTGGAGTACAAAAAACCACCAATTCGAATAAGCAGCTTACGAGTAAAGTTATTCTGAACCTTTTCAAGCGCATAGACATGTTTCCTTTTCTTGCTGTTGAAAACCGTAGTGCTGGATTCGACCAGTGGTCGCACATACGACTTGTAAGCACACAACAAGGCTCCTTT
Organism: Haemonchus contortus; assembly: GCA_000469685.2. NCBI lineage: Eukaryota > Metazoa > Nematoda > Chromadorea > Rhabditida > Trichostrongylidae > Haemonchus > Haemonchus contortus. The sequence continues at coordinate 34,922,682 of LS997565.1, forward strand.
ATTAGCTAAAGACAGCCCTTTGAAAATTTGAAATGTCCGATGATTGGCTACTCTGATCCTCGTTTTAATGTGCTCCGTGAAATCCAGTTTGTCGTTATAGTAATAGCCGAATTCTCTGACGGATTGCACTGCAGAAAGAAGGACGCCATCAGCAGTGTACGTTCGCGTTGGTGAAGTACAAGAGCGTAGTTGCATGTACACTGTCTTGTGTGGCGCTATAGGCAGTTGCCAGTTCTTCGACCAACTCACCGTTAGATCAATTGCTCTTTGAAGCTCCTGAGAGTCTGCTTCTACTGAGATTGTCTTATAGATTTTTATGTCGTCGGCATACACCTTCGGAGTGACGCCTGCCTCACGAAGCATCTCGGGAAGCTCAGCCGTGAACACATTAAAAAGCACCGGTGACAGTACACCTCCCTGAGGTACACCGCTTATCACCCGCCGGACTTCCGAAAAGGACTGACCAATCTTAACTTGAAACGTTCTATTATTCAGATAGTCGGACATCCAATTCGTAATGATCGGGTGGAATTTCAAAGCCTTCAGCTTCATGATCAGCTTCTTGTGCGAAACTCTATCGAAAGCTTTGGCAAAGTCGAAGTAAATGAAGTCGCAGGAAAGCTTCTCATCAAGAGCTTCAGTCCAATCGTTCAGGCACTCAATCATGTTTGTTTCAACAGAAAGGCCAGGAGTGAAACCATGCTGGTGCCTTGAAACAATATGATTAATAGACAAGTGACGACTGACATACTTCTTCAGGACTTTCTCAAATAGCCGACAGAAAAGAGACGTAATACTTACGGGGCGATAGTTCTCAGGGTTCCATGATGGCTCTTTCTTCAGTAGCGGAGTAACGAAGGAATGTTTCCAGCGCAGGGGTACCTCACCGAAGCATAACGACTGATTAAAGATGTATGCGAGAGGACCACAGATAACAGCAGCTATTCTCTGCACAACAAAAAATGGCACAAAATCAGGGGTGACTGAGGAAGAACTGGGCCACTTCATGATTAGCTCATATAGCTCCGAGGCGATGAACCACGAATGAATAGGTTGGAAGTAAGCATGGAACTTTCAGAAACTGGTATAGACTTAGTTCAAAACGATACTCTAGCTGAAGTTGTGCTGAAGGTATAGGTACAATCTACGCTTACATATTTTCAATCTGCTCCTGGAGTACAACAAAGTAGCACTAACTAAAAAAAAGTAGTGAAAAATGAAAAATAACCTACAGGGTAGCGCTGGTCCTTGTACTATAGCTTCTCCGTGTTCTTTCATAGATTTGAGTGCTGCAGCTTCCATGGCAGCCAACGCGCTGTTCATCTTTGATTGCTAAAAATTCCCGCTTCAACATAGGAACACAAAAACAGCCCATGATGGTGCTGATCATAGAACCAACCATTTTCTCCTTCTCACGAGTGGCCTTGCCGAGCTCACGTAACTTCGCGTCTAATGCCGCCTTATGCTTTCTGCCTCGTTCATGGAACTCAATCGATGCACGGTTGTCCCCAAACCATACCTAAAATACCCATATGTTCGATGTGGAATAGCATGTTAAACAATAAAAACAAATCAACTGGACAGATTTGATTTATTACACGACTGACTCGTATGAAATTCTGAACAAGGGTTTGAGGATGATGCCTAATCACCGCTCCAACATTGATAACAGAAAAATATTTAGCACATCACCCGCTAACAAAGCTCTTGTCACTTTTAAAATTGATGCAAGGTTTATAAATAATTTTGGTATTGTAGTTTTGATCGTTCACATGATACATTTTTGTAGGTCTTTTACAGTTTAAGAGCATTGGCACTACTGGACCAGTTTACTGCTTTATGGAATCTTCCAGAAAACATTATTATGGTTTAACAAAGATATCAAACACCAAAACAGTGCAAGGGTTACGAGGTTTACTAAACAGTATTGAAACTCAAACGCAGGACCAAAGTCATACTCCGCGATCGGCAACGGAAACCTGCGGCGTCGCTGCGATCAATACCACGCTACTCACCCTGAAATCTGATTCCTCACAGGTAAGGATGCTTGCGTGCTCTGCTTTTTTTAGCGAACATAAACTACGAAGCAATCAATTCAGAAGCTCTGGTCACTTGATATACGGGAGAAGACATATAAGATAGATGTGCTTAAGAGGTAAATTAGTCGTATGGGTTGTCAGCCGTCGCCACTCCCTTAATGCGGAGAACGGATGTTACGAAAGAGCAAAATTCTGTTTAGAACAAGAGTTAGCCTGCGCAATCCTATGAGGCCTGTCCAACCTCAACACGTAGCGTAGCTAAGACGTACCGATAAACCTATTCAAAGGGGTCATACTGGATAGATTAATTAACAGAACAAGATCAAAAATTGTCCAGTGTGTATTTCCCTCCCCTACAAGTTTTTTCGGGAGACTGACGAATAAAACTGGCTAGACTGGGAGCACTTGTATGCGAACTTTGCACTCACCTCCCGCCTATACGAATTTGTGCAAGTGCCGCACCAAGAATACTACAGTCCTACAGTTCCTCGGAAGGCATCATAAAAATAAGTGGTTGTGGAAATACTGAAAATGGGTTGGAAAATTAGCATAAAGGAAAAGGACCTCGGTTATAATCTGCGCACTTCCACTCACTCGTCTTTGGGGTGACCCATCTTAATGGTTAGTGCTGGCCGCTGACTTCTGCACAAAAATTAGGTAGCTGATATCATTTCTAAGTGGGAACCTCATTGTTACTCCTAATGTTAAAACTCCACATCACAAATATTTGATAAAACAGGAAAATGTAAAAAAAAAACTATTATAACAAAATACCACCAAGACATATCTCCGAAACTATATAGCCTGACCAGCAATACTTCTGATATTTTTGGCAGCATTTTTAGAAATGCGAGAATGCTCATGTTTTGGGCTCATCCGAACCACCTCACTAATTGGAAACAAGTTCCCATTCCAGGATTTATGACATCTCAACAAGTGTTGTATAAATCAACTTTAAAATCGATTACCTTACATATCTCGCAAAATTTGCGACCTTGCGATTTCCATACGTCAGCCATGAGGAGCCTGAAATAGATGTACCTCAGTTGTTAAAACAATGTAAAAGTATCGAAGCATAGATCGAGAACGAGCTAGACACCACCGGACATGAACGGTAAAAGGCTTGAGAACAGAGTGGAAAATGAAAAAAATTCAGAATCGGTGGAAAAAACTGTGAAAAGATCGTCAATACGAAAAACTCAAAGAGAACTTCGAAGTTTTAAGAATTCGTAAAAGAAAGAACTAAAACGCCGAAACCAGACAAGGACTGCACGCGGCGGCGCCGCGGCGCTTTCGCTAGAGCACGTTATTTTATGAGGTGTGTGGACGTTGCAGGCCGGCGCCTTTTACGGCTTGAAATTTTCCATTTTGAAACTATGTACCCTCAGCAACATTCCCTCTAAATCTCATGTGCTCCAACTGCCACCCAGGCGCATACGACGTAAATTTTGTGCCACGCAACTTGGCTGAATCTTCGACCCTGTCGATTTTCCATTAACTATTAGCCAGAGAGCGAAATTGAATGCTTCTAGAAAAAAGGTTCAAGTCACCTGTAAGCAGCACCTCACGGATTATATAGTTTCTGGCTTACTGCAAAATCATGGCTACAAACAGGTAGACATGATCTGTACAGGTCTATCGTTAAACTCACTCAGTTGCAGGGTCCGCTGTTCACCTGATTTGTCGCCACTTCTTCGTATCTACATCATGTTCTGCCGTTACCTTGGTTTCCTTGGTCCTTCTTGATCAAGTAACCCATATCTTCTTCAGAGCTCTACGTGGCCCTCTACCTTCCTTACGAACTCCATTGCCATTTATCAGGGGATCCTTGGGTATTTGCAAGACGTGTCCGTACCATCACAGGCGCTACTCTCCTATGTTCATCGGAAATGAAGTTGTTAACGTGACCGCCATGTTGCCCTCGATTCCTTATCATTGAATAATTTAAATTATTAAGATTCTAAATTATTAAGTCGGAATGGAATAATTATCTCTTTAATAGCATTAATGAACTCGCGCCTTTTTCCGACCTCTGTGGCTTTTGTTTGCCCCCGGTATCACGGGCAGAGGGATAGGACATATCAATTAAAGCTATTGTGGAATGAGGGATGGATGTTGATAATATACAAGTTTCCAGATTCTGAAGAAGGCGATTACACCAAAACATAAGTTGATACGAACTTATTTACCATCTTGGCAGCAGTTTTTATGAAAATCTTATAAAATTAATGCAAAGCTATGCCAAGATTCATCGAGAGTCGAACATGAATGCTTCAATGGTTTTCGTTTTAGCGAGCATTCACCATGAGCCGGTCCGACAAATAACAGCTTAATTGGAACTCACCTATCTTCGATGAAAACAGAGCTAGTAAAAATACACTTTTGTGAGACATCAACAACATTTATCTCATAACTTTCAATTTGAAAGGTAGCATGAGAAAGAACAATTACAATTTGCGATCTGACCGTATAGCATAGCCACCCAATATCACTAGACTTCCAGTTGATCATTTTATTATGAGCCAAACAATGTCACACAGAAATCAAAAATTTTTCTCAGAGCTCTAGCAAGATTCTATACCCTACATTGCAAACAATGGAGAACAAAACGTTAATAGGATTGGAGTACAGTAGAACTTACGAGCACATATTACAAGGAACAGATATCCCAGTGGCGATGTCCGAAATAACAAAACAACATGATAATTGAGCGACCGAACAAGACCAAATATAGAGAACTTAGGTAAAGTTGTGCTGCGTTATCATGAGAAATGCGGGGCGCATCGCAACAACGGGATTCAGACATGCCAAACACTACCAAAGATCACAACGGAAAATCGAAAAACAAATTATACACATGTGAGAAGAAACCTGCCAAAATAGAGTAACCAAAAATGGCTCAAAAAATTGTTGCACGGCTGAAAAGTATTTACAACAATACCATTAATCAACAAACATCAATGCATCATTGGTGATCAGCCAAATCTGGAGAACCTCCACGACGTGAACGTTTTTTGGACATTGCGGAAGTCGATGAAAAAGCAGCATTCTCTTCTTCCTTTGCCCTCATGAGCTCAGAAAATTGGCCATCAGGAAGAAAGAACTCGCTATGAACTTCAAAACCTTCTGGTACTCCTTCATTATATTCGACAGCTTTCATATCCCAATATTTGTCTAGTTTACTTACGATCTGATCAATAGTAGGTCTGATGGCATATCGTGGTTCAAACCGAAGATTCTTGTCAGCTGCAGGGAGATCCTTACGTTTCCTAACGGTTTGAAAATCCGCATCGTTTAGGAAAATCTCAATCCCGTTTTCCTCCTTTTCATAAATGTGATTCATGTAAATGTGGATAGCGCCTAAAGCGGCGTACCTTGTCACTCCTGCAGGTTTAAAACGAATGAGCAACTGGAAAAGGCGTGCCTCCGACAAATCACACCATGGGTGTACCTGCTGCTGGCGGTTAGGCTTTTCGAGAGAAGTGAAGAACTCTTGCAGGATCTCCTCTCGAGGCATTTTGACAATAACAACTGCTTGACGACGTTGTATAGACATAGTAGAAGCTCACGTACTCAAACTTGGGTAAATAAACCGAATTTGAAGTTCTTGTGCGTCGATTATGTGTCGTTGCAGGGGTTACGGTTAATACAGCGTGATCAACGCCTAGTGTCTTATCCCCACAGCGGTTTTGGGTAATTTTCAAGTGTGAGTTATCAACATAGGTATTAAATTTGAAGCTTCTGAGATGACTGCATCGGAAATATTGTTTGTCGCAACTGATTCAGTAAAGCAGTTGTAATGGCTGCTCATAGCGCAAGTGCATCGTCGTTCGTTCAATCACTACCTCCAAGAATAGAGCCACAATATGTCAGAGTAAGTATGCTACGCTTTTGTTCGTTCTAATTTTGATTTTTTCCCATTTGTAGACTCACATTTTCAGATTGTCGGCGATTCAGTGGGTGTTGTTAACCTTACGCCAGCCGCCCTACAATGTCTTGCTGATAAAGTGAGTTTCATTTTCCTTTTTAATTCTTTTATTTTTGAATCAGTCTTCGCATATTCGCAATAACACTTTGTTTCCTGAGTGATGGCTTTTTGTTCGTAGGCGTTATTGGAGTTACCGGAGCCAAAGATCATTCAAAGTGCCTGTTTCACCTTGGCCTTGGCCAGTAACCAGTATCAGCATGCTCAGAATACTAGCCGTCCATGAAGGATGTTAGATTTCCTAGATGGTATTTAATATACGTGATTTGATACTCCTCTAAAATTTTTCCTGTTGGGCATACTGTAGCAGCTAAATTTACCTACTTGTTCGTTGAGGACTTGGTTAGGACTCAAAAGAGTAGTGTAAGTAAAAGTAAAGGATAGAGGGGAAATATGTAGCATTAATCAGTACCACTTAGGATCCCCACAGTCGAATACCGTTTAGGATTTCAGTGACATATTGAATGCTTGCTTGGCCCAACAATAACGCGCGGTGGCCAATCGCTGTACAAGTGAGTATTTTTATCGTCGATGAGTCCGGTGCCGATCAATCCACCTCGAGGGGACGAAGGGCATAGTTGACCTGAGCACACGTCGAACCGAGATCCGATCTCCAGACCGTGCATGCCTGATAGTGCGCTATGTGCCCCTAAACCTGTGCCTTAAGTAACGATTAAATACCTAAAATAAAAACGTTATCGTTAAATTTGAATCTCTTCGAAACAAAAAATTGTCCAGGAGACCTCTGTCAGAGCACCTGTAAATAACTATTACCTTTTCCTTGGGAGAAGTCGAAATAAAAGAGCTGTAAACTGGACTTCAATAGATTGACGGTTAAGCTTGATCGTAAACCGCCTCCGAGTACTTTGTATTTTGCTGTCTAGCGTTGTAGGCTAGAGGACTGCAGAATGAAAAATGTTAATGCGACCTTTTGAAGCTGACACAAGTGTTGTCTCGTTGCTCAATCCTAGCCCACAAGATTACTCTACATGGTCGACGAAGGACTATGAAGGTAGAAGATGTGCAGCATGCTCTTCGAGAACTGAGTATTCCGGTAATTCAACTACATTGGCTCTTTTAAGGTGCTATCACACTTGTTTGTTGCTTTAGATGCCTATCGGTGCTTTAACTCGCTCACAGCCCTCTATGAGACAGCTTCGCATGCCGGGAGGGGAACAGCTTTATGTACGAGAAGATGTTGACGTTGATGTTCAGTCTATTTCGCAGCCCTCGCAAGCAAAAGTTCCGGTAAAAAGGCACATTCGAGGTGAGAGCTTTAGGCGATTAATTAATAGAAATATTTCGAACTGTAGATGAGTATAATAACGATATGTGATTCTGAACAAACATTCTTTTAATTTTTTAATAATAGCAACCAACGTATATTATTTTTGCTTGTAGCAACGTCAAGAACATTTTCATCTTCTTTTCAAAGTATCATCGAGAATGAATGATTGCTTCTGTTGCTCGTGCTTACAATGTTCGTTTAGTTCACTGGATACGGGTAGACAGTGAGGAAGAACCACCTCAAGAGAAGAAAGCCAAAAAGGCCAGTCAAGCAAGTGGTATGTCTTCTACGGATCTTCCAGCTGCTTTGAGAAAAAGGTAATAGTTTTCGATAGTTTCCAACTTCTCTTTCGGTCTAGCATCAGCATGAGTGTTTGCGATCGTTATATTCCTATGCCTACGCCTCGAGTTTTTTTGAAAGAATTTCTTTAGTGAACCACTCTCAATTTCCTTAATTAACGTTCCGACTCAACCTTCTTCCTCACAGACCTGGAAGATGATTTGCACGTCATCCAACAAGTGTCCATTACCCTCGACGTATTCTAAACTCACGAATTGACAATATGTATACATCTTCAAAAGTACTGTAAAAAAGGGTGGATGTGGTGTAGTGGCAAATGGCGCACCAACATATACGAATGATCACGGGCCGCTTGGGCATCCCAAGAGTTCCATTCCTTCGGAGTTGGTTAATTGACAGGAAACTGGTCAAGGGGTCAAACCATTGACGTTCCCATCGGCTAGCCACCGCAATTCATTGCATGGACATATACGCATTCAGTCCACCACTACGATTCTGAATTGAAATTGGATGCGAGAACTCAGCCCTCAGACGGGTTTGATTGACCCCTCCCACCACATGACTTCAAGGCTCTTGTTGTTATAAATTATTAGCAACCGAAATGTCGGATATGTTTATGCAAATAATTATAAATGTGAATAACCAGGGTTTGTTCACGATAATTTAGCAGATTTTGCCTGACAGTGATTTTCAAAACTTTTATTGTGTTTTTCAAAGTAGTGTTCTTTTTAATTAAAATTCACTATTCACTTGCTGCTCACACTTGCATCCATTTAGAAGTCATTTCAATAAGTGCAGTTTACTAAAAGGCTTTTCTTTGTTGCATTTTGTGGGGACAACAAGTTGTGTGTATCTTGCAGCTGCTGTAACCATTTCAGGACTACCCTACCAGCTGAGCTTGCTGCACCATCAGTTTCATTCCGCATGGCCGCTCAAGGAATACCTAAAAAAGAGCAAATTCTAGTCAAACCCTCGTTTCTGGAACCGTTGTCGGTGGTACGTTTGTTTGGAGTTATATTGTATTCCAGCCTACGGAACGCTCGCTTCTAGACTTTGTTTCTATAGTATGGTCTGTGATTATTGCTGCTAGTTTGGATATTCTAACGAATGTTCCTTCAGGAGCAGCAGATTTATCTCAAAGAGATTGTTGAGGCGTGTGTAGGCCAAGATGATCGCAGAAGACAGCAAGCCTTGCAATCGTTAGAAAGGGACACCGGCATCCAGGAGCTTTTACCACGATTATCGCGCCTTATACACACTTCCGTAAGTTTCCAGAGTGTTTGGCCTTCGAAATCGAGACTATAGGGAAGGAAACTGCCTTGTTATCCTAAAAATTTGTTTTATTGTTCATTTTTAAAGTCTTCACGCTAAATTTTCTTTTTTTTTTACAGGTTCGTTGCAACATAGTTCACCGTTGTCTTTCAATGTTGATCTATGTTGTAAGAATGATGAGGTCAATTGCTGTCAATAAATCGGTGAAACTTGATGGGGTGGTAAGTGTCTTCACTTTTTTTGCATCACTTGTGCTGCTACTTGTTGTTTTTTTTATTGTTCATTTCTCCTTATTTTCATATTTTCATTGTTGGTGTTTTTGTTATTAATTTTACCATTACGAATAAGTACTTTGCTATTTTATTCTTGATTTTCTGTTGTTGTTTATTTTCTTTGAATGTTCATTATCTTTGCTTGATTCAGAGGCTAATTTGCTGTCAGTGATGCAGGTCTGATCGAAAATTTCGAATTCAAAATAGTTTCGCTAGGAAGGTTTTCATTCGTTCACTGGGCTTTACGTACCGCAGCATTCCGCGTAGTATTATAAGGAACGCGATGCTTAAATTAGACTCTCTTAAGCTTCGACGAAGAAAGAATGACCTTTTAATGGTATGTAGAATTCTCCATGGCTTGATTGGACTTAAATCTGGTGATTTCTTTAATTATATCAGTCAGGAACGCGGAGCCAGTCACTTAAAATTCTTCTTCGTAGGCCATGTTCTTCCATGAGGAAAAACTTTTCACTTTTGAAGCTAGGTCAGATTTATAGAGAATTAGCAAAAAGTATACGATGCCGGGTTCGATTACTGTTTCCAAAAAACTACTAGGTAGAATTCTTTCTCTTGCTAATTAGTATTGTTATTGTATCAGATATTTGTTCTTGTCCTTTTGCATGGATTCAATTGGTTTCCTGTCAGAATTTTTATGGATTGTTTATTTATAGATTTCTTTTCCTACTATTAATGTTTTTCTGTTTTTCTTTATTACATTTGTTGCCGCATGTAATAAAAATTGAAATTGAAATTGCCCCCTAACGTTTATTGATGGAAAGTTGATGATCATGCCGTTTTGCAGCTCCACGAATTTCTGCCATCCCTCATGAGTTGCATGTTGGGACGAGTTTTATGCACGAGGCCTGATTCCGACAATCATTGGGCACTGCGAGATTTCGCTGGCAAGACTTTGATTACCATAATAAAGTAGGTGATAATCTCTTCCTTAATGAATGAACCTGTTTTTTTTGCACTGAGAGTATTTTCATGCTGTAATTACTAAGGTGGAAATTACCAATAGGAAACTTTTTGGATCATAAGTGGCAAAAAAGCGTTGTTCACAAGCAAAAACATGAACATTTTTGTAAATAACGATGCTTTTTAGGGACCATGGGACTAAAGAGACTAGGCGTCGGTCATTTCGGGCCGTGAAGCGGATATTTGACGAGCCTTCATCGAGTTATTCAATGATATATGGAACTATCACCACTCTTCTAGAATTTGCGTCTCCAGTAGAGGTGAGGTTGGCGCTTAGCTTGTTGACTATAACAGAGATGCACGCCTTTACAAGGTTACGGTATTCTTTTTCTCAATCTTTTAAGCTTATCCGGTTACATCCTCGATTTATGGTGCTGCTAGAACGAACTCGTACAGCAGCAGCGACTAGCGCTGATCAACAGGAACGCATTGAAGCTCATAAATTGCACGCAGCCCTTACGGTAAGTTCCTGCATGAATATACCTTGTAGACTCTCTGTAAACTTAACAGTCATGACGCCAGGATCTGTTGTCTAGTTGCATACTTGCCGTCATACTCAATAATTGCAAAACGTCTGCGATCAGATTGTAGAATCGCTGGTATTTCCAGAAACATGAACCCGCGCTGCGTCGACTCATCAAGCAGGCAGCACTAGCTTCTAAGAAAGATCATTCAAAAGGATATGTTTGAGGTCTTCCCAGTTCTCAGGTGCAGACTGAATTCACTTGTACTTGTATAAAGTCGTATGTACATTTGTTGTGATGATGTAATTTTTGTGTTCCGTGTTTTGATCGAGTTGTGGTACTCGTTCTGATTGTTCCCAACCAATGCTCATAACCCCCCCCCCCCCAGTTTTAGTTTCCTATTCTTCGCGGTCTGTGAGAGGGATTTCGTGTAGTTCAATGCTTTGACATTGACCTTGTCTGTGGGATAAGGTTGTACAACTCACTACTACCAAGAAAAACGCAACATGTATCAAATAGATTGTAGAACCTTTAGTTGAAGCTTTGTTGCACGTATTATAAGGTTACCTGTGTTAGTAGTGTAGATTCTTACATTGCTGTAGTAGTTTATAACATGAAGTTATTGATACAGTCCTTCCTTCGACCCTCAAAAATTCGTCATGCGTTGAAGGGATTACATATATGATAATACAGAGCAGATTAACCCGTGATTGGTAAAAAACAGTATTGGTTTGTGAGAGGTAGAGGAGTAAAAGTCAGAAAGGAAGAAGAGTAAAGGGTCCTTGCCCTGGCCATAGCCCACGACCTGGCAGTCTGTATCACCTTCTTCGCGAAAAAGAAGTCCAAGAAGGTGAACTTACAGCAGTGGAGGGAAAGAAACGGAAATAGATCATGTGCTAGTAAGTAGATCGTCCCTCAAAACTGTAAAGGACATCAAGGTACTGCCCGGAGAAGAACTAGCTCCACAACACAGACCTCTTCTAGCAGACATAGCCATCAATCTTCATAAAAAATCAAGAACAAGAACAGAACGAAGGATCCGGTGGTGGCAGTTGCACCAACTCGAGGGAAAGAATCTCAAAGAAAAGGTACTAGAAGCTGGACTTCCAAATCCCAAAGGGCCGATCCAGCAGACCTGGAGCAACGCTGTGAAGGTCGTGCGATGCGCAAAGGAAATGCTGGAGGAAACTCGAGGTGGTCTCCGAGTGGACAAGGAAGCATGGCTCTGGAATGATGGAGTTCAACGAGTTGAGAAGGAATCGGCTTACAAGCGCTGGCAAAGGACACGAGCTCCGCTGATTACAGAACTTTCATGTGGCTCGTCAAGGTTGCTGTCGCGAAGGCGGAGAACGCGGAAATGAACCCTTTGTATGAGGAACTCGAAGTCGAGAAGGAGAGAAGTTCGTCTTCCGCGTGGCGAAAGCGCATCATCGCGCCACTCAGGACATCCGAGAAGTGAAGTCCGTCAAGAACAGCGAGGGTGCAATCCTGAAGAGGCCTAGCGAGGTCAGGCGTAGGTGGAAGGAATACTTCGACGGGCTCCTCAACAAAGAATTCGCCCGCAAGAACAGAGAATGAGGTGCGTAGAGCAATGGGCAAGATGAAGGTTGGGAAGGCTACTGAACCGGATGGAGTAGATGGCGCTCGAAGAGCACGGGATAAAGTGGCTCATCCGATTTCTGAACACCGTCACCGCTGAAGGAAGAATCCCAGATGCGTGGAGGAGTACTATCGTTCCCATCTTCAAGCAGAAGGGGGACGCGATGGAATATTCCAACTACCGGGGATCAGGTTGACTGCTCATACGATGGAACTGTACGAGCGGGTAGTCGACTCAAGATTGAGAGAATCGGTCCTAGTCTCACAGGAGCAGTTCGGCTTCATGCCTGAAAGGTCTACAACGGATGCCATCTCTATAGCTAGGCAAGTTATGGAGAAGTATCGAGAAAAGCGTAGACCCTGCTACCTAGCCTTCCTCGACCTGGAGAAGGCTTTCGACCGTCTCCCGCGACAAGTCCTCTGGAGAGCGCTCCGAAAACGAAATGTTCCAGAACACCTGATCTCTCTGGTGAAGGGCATGTGTGTTGGCTCCACCACAACAAAACGCACACCACACGGCCAAACCGGAGCAATAGATGCCACGGTTGGGGTATACCAGGGATCAGCTCTGATCCCATTCCTTTTCCTGCTCACGATGGACGTTAACACGAACTCATGAACATGAACACAGAAGAACTCATGGATGGACCACTGAAAACCGTTCTCTACGCTGATGACATCCCTGCGACAGCGGAGAGCAAGGAGGAACTCCAGGACAAACTCCAGAACGGCCGAGGGTATTGGCGAAGAATGGACTCCGGCTGAACGTGAGGTAGACCAAGTTCCTCAGCTCCGAGGAGGGCACGGAGTCAATCGTCGACGGTCGCGGGGAAGACATCGAAAAGGTCAGGACTTCCGCTACCTGGGGAGTGATCTAGCCGCTGATGGAAGCGTGGACCAGGTCGTAAAATCCCGAATAAATGGATGGATGAAACGGAGGGAGTCCACTGGGAGGGAGGTATCTTCTGCGACCGTCGATGTTCCAGGACCCTCTGAGGAAAGGTGTATCTTACAGTGATATGGCCCACGATGTTCTACAGCAGCGAGTGTTGTAAATCCCATGAAGGACAGCTCCACTCCACTGAAATGAGGATGCTCAGATGGGCCTGCTTCTGGACGCGGCTGGATCGCGTCAGAAATGAAGACGTTAGGACGGCTATACAAATAGCCTTCAGTTCAACTGAGGATGAGAGAGCAGCGCCTGCGATGGTTTGGGCATGTACTAAGAAGACCACAGAGACATTCGATAAGGGAAGCAATGGAGTTCGAGTCTCAAGGTAAGCGACCATGAGGTGACCCAAAGAAGTGATGGCGGGACGTAATCAATAAGGACCTCGCCGAAGCCAAGGTGACGGCAGATGCCGTAGATAGAATGAAAGGAGACGGCTGACAAGAACAGCGGACCCTGCGACTGCGCGGGACTAACGCTAGAGAGAAGAAGAAGAAGAAGAAGGAAGAAGAAGGTTTGTTATAGCGCTACTGGACAGCATAAGGCAAATAAATGCAGTCACGGAAAAAGGATAGAAGCTAGAAAATGAGATTAAAGAGGGATATAAAAATTGTAAAAGTAATGCAGAAAGAAGATATTAGGTGTGTGCATTACCTTCCGCCGTTTTTTACGTGCAAAAACATATTTATTACACTATTAAAACCAAATGTACATCAACCAATGTATTGCCCATCGTTAGTTACAACTTCTTGCCACCTTTCTGGTATCTTGTTGACTCTGGGTCTAAAAAAGCCTTCATCTTTTGAGGCAATCCAGTCATCCACCCATTTTCGCACTTCATCGGCATTCCGGAAGCGTGTATCTGCTAAACTGACTTGCATGGACCGGTATAGGTGGTCATCAGAAAGAGCAAGACCCGGAGAGTATGCGGGCTGAACGAGCTGATCCCATCTAACAACTGCAAATCTTTTCAAGGACATTCTTCATAACGTGGGGTCTGGCATGTTCGCGGTGGAACAGCACCTCGATATTTTCTTGCGAATAACGGCCGCTTTTAGGTGAGAGAATCCTACAAACTGTCAAGTTGCTGTTCGTAGCGGTCAGCAGCAACAGTTTCCTTCGGGCTCAGCAACTCACAGTACACAACACCCTTTTGATCCCACCATCAAATGCGCACACAGCATTACTTTTTACTTTCCGCTTTCCTTGCAAACTCTCGAGTAAAGAGAAACCATCTCAGGAGATATATTCAGATACAGCTTGTCCTCCATAAGTATCAAAAAGCATCGGGTGGGCTTCAATGCCAGTTTCCTTGAAAACAAACAGCAGGAGAAGGGCCCCCGGGAAAACGGTTTATCATGTTCCATGACGAATCAGTCTGGGAGCAACGGGATTTTGGGGAAAAACTGATCTGTCCGCCCTTAAGTAGGTAGCTAATACCCTATCGCACAGAATACGGCAGGATTCACATCTAACATGTTTGGCGCAACGACCCTTTGAAGACGGCGGCGGAAATTAATGCACACACCTAATAAGTAATGCTCTAGTTAAAGCAAAAAGAAGAGCCATATCTTTACCTTTGATGCCCAATGCGGACGAGCTCGGCTTTGAGGTCTCGCATGCCTAGACCAAGCCAAATGCGCTCGAGCCAGATTAGGACGTAAAACTAGGGTATATCACGCAAAACGACGGAGTCGAAGGTTTACTTGACTAGTAGAGCACCCTTCGGGGAATAACGTGGCCATGGATTCTGTGGAAGTGCCATGCAACACTAATGAGATGCCCTCTCAGATACTGTAACAGGGGTGCTAATTGTAGGGCGTAGTACTAATCGAGAGGTGGCCGCTCAGTCAGACCACCGAGAGCGTCTCTGTGTAGGTTTGGACATGAGGACACCGAAGAATTTCCAGAACTCTATGCAGTCTCTAGAAAGTTGGTAATAAAACTGGCAAGGAACTTAATATAGTGAAAAAAAAATCGCTGCTCGAAAAAAAATTGATGGGCAAAGCACAGGATATGATGCATTTCATTATGGAACTATTCATGAGGTAACCCCATATTCATTGTAAGGAGACAGCTACTGGAAGTGCGAAACACCATGGATGATTTAAGCAACATGATAAAATTGATGTTTTTACAAGCTTCTTGATAGCACATCTACTCGCTCTCACCAGATCAACTGAACAGATGTTTCGATGGCTTAGACACAAGAAAAACAGGGTTTTTTATGGCCCTTCGTGATTTAGTAAATGTGCCATGCTGCTGTAATGATCTCTAGGAGTTGCTTCATGCTCAGTATCTTGTAAGCTGAGCCAAAGGTAAGTAGACGGTAGTTTTGCGGTATTCCGTTGTGGAGGGGATGCTGGCACTCTCAAAATCCCAGGTTGCTTTGAGTTTAACTGGTGACTTCCTATGTTATGCTAGCTGTGTCCTTACGGGAAGGAAGGGACATTGACTATGAAATGAAACTTTTCCTCGCACCCGTAGAGTGCTACATCGAGCCCTTGACTTCTACCTACAATCGCTGGGGTGCTAAAAGCTTTTTGACGGCAAGAGTCGAATGATCTCTTTCACCCGTCTTGGGAACTTTTGTATACCATTAGTTTCGTGCGGCGTGAAGCATGTGATGTGATTGTGGAAGTGGAATAACAGGAAATGATAACCTGGTAATGGCTGATCAAGAGTGCTCAATGGTATACGACAACAAATTTCTTTAACGTTTCGTAGTTTTATTCAGATGACCACTATTCAAGTGATGGAGAGAGCGGAAAAAAAGGTAAAAATGGCGGATGGTGGGAAGGTGATCTGAGATCCTCAATAATGTTGCAAGGAAAGCTGGTGTTTCAAAAAGAATTGTTCTCTTTAGGAAGTGATGGACAGATCGCCCTCATGCTCAATCGAGTTTCTCCATAGAAAATCCGAACACTTGTGAAGATTGCCTAGTAGTGAGTTATAGAAAGCGGTAGGGAAAAAGACTGGTCTTACAAAAAATGACAGCAATTGAGAAAACACACCTACATTGCAGTATAGCTAGGCATTGTTTCCTACGACTTCACTCTCACTACGCCTCAGAAGATGAGAGCTTAGAAAGATTACTTTTCCTTTCAAATATGTGATAGGTATCAAGGACAGCAAAACGATAGCAATAGGACAAACAACCACAAATTTTCCGGACTGACGTTGGTGGGTACCCATGATGTAAAGGCACTGAGTATTGTTGCCCCATCACACTCTGTTCCTAACTTTTCTCTTTTCTTGTGACGAACGATAAATCGGATCCTCAGTCCAGTTCACAGCATTCACCTTTTCTCCTCCTTCAATATTCGAACTAAATTTAAATGAGGCCTTCTAGGAACTTATAGTACCGTTTCATCTTTACAGCCAATTATGAGAGGGACCTTTGAAGGTAAGAATAAAATTCCAGTTTATAGCGTAAGATCTTCAAACATTTTTTACAGCTCATCAGGATCAATCTATCTTTTCTGTGCCGACGGGTTGGTGCGGAATTTTTCTATCACTAGAGTTCATAGTTACAAAAAATCGGCTTCGATTTAGTACAGCAGTAGTGGCCGCCTATGAGCCATTCAGAGGCGCAGAAGACATCTTGTAAAGAAAATTCGCAGTTTCATTTAGTGATAGTCGAGCTTCTGTAGCTGGCATTGATTTTGGGATAACACAGGTGAGGCGTGATCTGAAATGGTGAATGTATGGCGAAATCTTGGAATTAGAAATGTTTAGAAGGCGAGGTTACCGTCGACCACTCGAGTCTTCCCATAAGAAGTGAAGGCTCGCCCGTTGTTAAAGGTAATCCTATCAAAAAATAGTGTAGGTGAGAACTTACTGTATATTCAGAACTACTTTGTTGAGAATAAAGTGAAGGGTAAACAAGTTCAAACCACAGCGGTACATTTTCGTCGAACAGTCACGATCGAGCATCTCGCCCTCCTTCAGAACAGTTACCATCCTCTCAGGTCACTAACCTGTTTCTGTTACCTCCTCCACTCACTGTACAGTTTGAATTTTCACTGCTATGCTCGAATGCGCCACGAAAGCAAATAAAGGGTTCACCTATTCATAGCAGTCCAATCCCTATTTTCCCCTTTACGTTTGCTTGGCTATTCCTTCAAAGAAAACTACCACTAATACGAATCAATGCTAATAAAAGATTGAACAGATTCCAGTTTTTATAGTTTCTTGCTACTCCGAGCGGAGATGTTGTAGTGTCTAGTGGCGCGCTATCACATACGCGTGGCCTAGGGATCGAATCCTGAATCGAAATCGCCCTCGACCACCAGAGCTCTCCATTTTTATGGAATTGGTCATTTGCTACCGGACTCGTGTGAGAGGATTAAAGTTGACTGACTTGCACTCTGTTGGCCACCTCAACTCATTGTATAGACCGGATACACATAAAACGCCACTATAACTTCAATTGGATGCCGGCGCATTTAAAAAAGGTAATTGATCAGCACTAAACGTGCTTGGACTTCAGGAGTTCCTACTCCAAAATAAGCTCAGTTCTTTTCCACCCTCCCTGAGTATTGATGATGAACTCTGCTCTAGATACAAAGCGTCTCATAAAACTTAACCATTCATTTTCTGTGGGAGGTTCGTTTGTTACTTCCCCAGAATTACTTGCAGTTTATGAGTCGTTCATCTTAAAAATCATGCACACGCGGTCTCATGGCTTCGAATTAAAGAATGGTACCTTCAGAGCCTCTGTCCTGTACTTGTATAATACTCCCGAGCGCAATACCTGAGTAGGCGATTCTACCTGAGTGGGCGATTCAAGATCTTTTCTTTCTTATCGGCCAATCCTTTCGATTTCGCAATGTTTCGACGATTTGTGTTTTTTTTATTGGAGCCAGATTTACTTCAACGCATCGCCACCTCTTTCTCAACGCTCTCAACGTTGTGTTTGTCGTCGTTTGCTCGCCCCCTCGGGCCCCGTGCTGCTGATGTTGTAAAGCGCACAGTCGGCTGCCAGATCCCTCTCGCCCAGCCTATAACGCCACAGCTAACAAACTGATTGGCTCCGCATTCAGGATATCCTATCCATTTTATTCGCCCTTACATATATCTTGGATTTTTCTCGCGATTCACATTCGACTAACACCTTTTTCGGCTCTTTTTTCGCTCTTGGTAGCTTTCACGTGCTCTGATCTCTTGAATCCTTAAAAGGGCCAGTGAATCTGGAGGAATCATGGTAGCAGGAAGAGGAAACGAAGTTGGAGGAAAAAGCAAATAAGAACTAGACTTTGATTTGTTGCAAAAAATAAAAATCGTCATCAATATTTAGAATTATCCTGTAACGTCCTCCGTTTTTGATTTCATCATCAAGAATGTTGTGTGAAAATGACATAGCTGCCTGAAATTCCGAAGTCAACCTCCCTGAAATTAATCCCACAAACGTCTACGTTTTCCTCAGGATTGGCTTAATGGTATGGGACACTTGTTAGGGAGATCAGGCACACCTGGCCCAGATGCGGGATATGTCATACCCTCTTCCTACTCTTATTCTGATAACTTCCATGAGAGTGCTCCTACTTTCCAGTAATACAGTGGTGACTTGGGACCAGGCATAGTAAAGGTAAAAAAATAAGAAAATTTGTTTCTGATGTGAACTTTCGAGCCAAAAATCCAGCATGAGCAACGAACCGGAGTCAGAGGTTCCACCTTCCCATTCAGGATATACCGGGATGGTAGCCGATGTATCAGAATGTTGGTGGACTATGCAGTAGCCTTTATCTTTTCGCCATGGATGGCTTAATTTATAGCCAATTGGAATGGGGTAACTCGGAAAAAAGTGTCTCACGTTCGTGTGTCTGGATACCCGATCTAGGTTCCTTTATGAATCTAATTGATAGGTGGCTATAGATAAGTATGAATCCGTGGATGAAGCTATTCGAGAACCGGTTCAACGATTTTCACGGTGCTTGGCGTATTATGTTTGCTCACTGAAAAATGCTAAGCAAGAAAAGCTGATACACTTCAACGGATCTGTGGATCACGATCATCGCCTCCTAAGTATTTTTTGTGTGGCTTCCCAAATTTCCTTTTGCTATTCCTTTACGTAGCCTTTACTAGATTACTAGAAGCTCCCGCTCCCGCCTTTACTGGAAGCTCCTAAAGCTGACGATTTTCGTGGACGATGATAGGCTTTCATAAACGACTTGATTGAGGTCCATTTTTCGGAACATCGTCCAAAGTGGGCTTTTTCCGGTTTAACTCTTTCAAAACTTCGGGAAAGTGAAATCTCCTAGTAATTGAGCAGTTCAACATCAGGAGCGATAGGCGCCAGTAGAGAATTTGAACTGCATGTAATATCAGTGCAAGATCATCTCATCCACAATCCACGATGCTATGTGTTCGTTTTGATTGTAAACCACTACTTCAGATAGGTATTGATCGATGTTTACTTAAGCATGGCCGAGGAAGAGGATCCGTACGCAGTGAGCAGCGATTCGGACGATGAGGAGTCACGTAAACCACCACCAAAGATTCAGATTGAGGGCCGAGCCAATGCCGACATCAACCAGCTGGTTCGTTCTATTTTTTCGACTTCGATTCTGTTTTGAATGAGTCAATCGCTTCCTTGTTCTCAACGGAAAGAAATTAGTGCTAGTTCCATCGGAAAATTCGGTAAATGATATCTGATTCATGACTTTCTGATTTAAATATTTAAACTGTTAATTTCAATTTATATCTGCAAAAGTGGTATCAGTGCAACTAGCATCGGCCATTTTTTGATAGAGTTCGCGTAGTTTGGTTCCG
Source organism: Haemonchus contortus (assembly GCA_000469685.2). Classification (NCBI taxonomy): domain Eukaryota; kingdom Metazoa; phylum Nematoda; class Chromadorea; order Rhabditida; family Trichostrongylidae; genus Haemonchus; species Haemonchus contortus. Next base: position 34,942,602 of record LS997565.1, read on the forward strand.
TTGCTTTTTTGTGTACGGTATTTTCTCTCTGAACTGTTCTTACAAATCTTTACCATCCTGTTGAATAGACCAAATCGAAACTTCAAGACACCCCATAATCGGCAAAGGAATCTTTCGAAGTGCCATCGATAAGAGTTTTAATCTTCCGGACACTTCTCTGATTCCAAACTGTAATGTACTATGTCGCCGTTTGGTAGTGAAATGCTGAATGAGTCAATTGCTAACTAGTTAGACTCCATAGGCTCCAAAGAAGATCGGGGTACTCGGGAATAACTCGTAGGGATAGACCTCACATCCGCCGTGACCGCCTCCCACTTCTCCTCCTGGCCACCCACCCACCTCTCCGACTTTATCATCATCGAAAGCAGATCATTTGTCAAGTGGGAGACGTTCAAGAAACAATAGACGTGGCTGGCATCAATCAATTTCGATATGGAGGGTGGTGGGGGTGAATGCAGGGCACTTCTGGATGCAGGACCAATCAGCACTAGTGGACGGAAGTTAATGAAAGTCTTAGAAGTAATAAGTCAACCCAGTTCGGTAGTTGTAGGAAAAGGATCTCGAATGTGACAGATCGGAGTATTTTGCATACATGCCATCTTTTTTCGAAATGCATTGTACCGTGGGGGAGGTGGTGGGAGGATGAACAGTACGTCAAAGGGAAGGTGTAGCACAACCTGGTGATGTGGGAACGCCTGTCAGTCCGTTTTCATACAGAACGTGCCTCGTATCAATAACCGTGCGATATCGTTGGGGAAGCTTTCGGGTGGAGTTTATCCATCTGCAAAAGTGGTTGAGATAAACAAACTAGGCAATCATCCTAGTGAGCAAGGGGAATTTTCAACTTTTTGCTATTTTTTCGGACCTTATACTCGATTCCGAGTGAAATTTTATTGCCGACTTTTTGTGAAACGTTATCGGATCGGCATAGCATCAAACATGAAATCTACTTTCCTTTTTATATAGTGAAATGCACTCGTTAAGCTCCTTTTAACTGGTGCCACTGGGGAAATGTCGAACGGCCTGGGCCGACATTGGGGTAGAACTGAATTTTCCTTCAATGCTGAAGTCTTGCAGTTTTTCTTAGCGAGTATAAACGGTCCATTTTTTCTCTTGAACATTGGTCCTGTCGTGTCGGTGGAGTTTTGTTGACCCAGAGCGTTAGACGTTGGTGTTATCGCATTCGCAATTGTGCGCTGTAGGCGTCTCAAACAGCTGCTCTGAGTGGGTTCGTTCGTGAAGCGTCTCGAAGAAACATTTTGCTGGTCCAAGGTCAATTATCGATCAATCAAGGCCCAGGGAAAGCCGGAACCTCCCACAGCATTCAGAACAAGGGGATATAATAAGCACTGAAGAAGTTTATGTAAATATGTATGGTATGTAATAAGGGGAAAGGATTTCATCAACGGAAGGGAGATGGCTGCGTAGGTAGGTAAACAGTAGGTAACAGCTGTTTCTAGTAAGAAAACGTTTAAATTTCAGGCTGGCTTTATTATATACTCATGCTTGACTAGCTAACTCCTCTTTCCCACACATCTATATCGAATATGGATGCCAAGCTGGACTCGGAGAAGCGAATCTGCCCAGGTTCCCCACCCAAACCTTTTAGGCCTGTTATTCAGGACCTATATTGACTGAGAGGAGGAAGGGGTAATTAAGCTGACGAGTACACCTTGAATTTGATTCAATAATCCAATTTTTTGCTGTTTATTCGGACCTTTAGTGATTACCTTCGGAAATACGTAATTAACTAGATCTGGGTGAAGCTGATTATGGCTGTAGGACTTACATTTTGGTACTCAACCTGATTGTGAGATTATGTCAGAGGTTATGTGATGGAGGGGGGCCTGGATTCATGTTTACTTCAGACTGGTTCATGTAAGCTAACGTATGATTTCAAGGGCCAACACTTTGAAAATCCAAACATTCGACGTTCGTGACCGATAGACACATCCACACTGAGCAGTTGAACTGACTGGTTCGGTACGCACAGATTTGCTGAAAATTGACAATCCGAACACATCTATCAGGGAACTGGCATGATCAAATAGGGACCTTGCTAAATATGGAGCGCAAGCAGTAAGCAACATGATGATAGCAGCAAAAGAACTGGGAGTTTCATGAGTTAATCCGTAGTACGTAATACTAACCTAAAACCTAGCTTCATAGCGTACGTTCTAATACTCTCTGATTTTGGGGTTATGTCAAAGGTTATTTGGATAGCGGCCTGAACTGTTCTTACTGTACTTACTGTAGCTTCACTTCAGATTCAGACTGGTTCATGAATGCAAGCTAACGTATAAATTCAAGAGCCAACACTTTGAAAATCCAAACATTCTACGTCCGAGATCAATAGACAGATCCACACTGAACAGTCGAACTGACTAGTTCGATTAACTTAGATTTGCTGAAAACTGTCGATCCTGACCCACCTATCAGGGATCCGACATGATCGAGTAGGGGCGTTCCTGAATATGGAGTGATAGCAGTAAGTAATGAGACAGCAAGAAAAATTTGTGAAACTAAATTACAATCCGAGTATTTATTTAGTCATTAAGTAATGTCCCAATCATCAAACGTAGTAACTGCTATGAAATTCATTTGATCCTGGAAACAAAGAAAAAATGAAGGTTGTTTTTCCTTTTTCAAATATGATATTTTTGACGCTCCTGATTTCTATTTTTCTATTGTCATGACTATTTCTTATTGGTTTTTATAATCAAATATATATCAAAATATTCTCCTCAAACTTTCCTTACTTACCTAAAACTAGCTGCGAAGCATGCCTGTATTCGATTCCCCTCAGTGATTGCTTGATTGTTAGCATCACTAAAAATAAACCTAAATGAGATAGGACATTTTTGGTTGTAACTATGCATCGTAAGCATAAGGAACGAGGTAAAGTAGGACAATCAAGTTATAGAATATTTTCGGCGACTCACCCTGCGCTATTTCTAGACCACCCTCATTTTTGAGCTAACTTGAAAGATACTATCAGCCACTGCTCAAAAGGCGAGAAGACACTCAATGACTCTTGAATCCTCCCCCGAGACCTTAGTGCACATCTGAAAACTAGTGGCATAGAACCAACTTGAAAGGTGCCTCACAAAAAACCCCGTCGTCATTGCCTCCCCAAATTTGAAGGGGTGTTAATTGTTTTAAAAAACCACTCCTATACTTAGATGTTCTGGCTGTTCTCGATATTCCGCAGTAAGTGGCGCTATGTTTCATGTGTATGCATGGAAAAATTAGTAAAATAGTGTTGGAAGCGCTCAACCTGGTGGAATTATCTGTTTTATAACATTTTGTTCATATTTTATCTTACTGTATATGTATTTCCAAATCGGTTCAAATCAGAGTCAGTGAGTCAGCCTTTCATGCCGTGCAACACAGACCAAAATAGCAGCAAAGAAATCAGGAATATTTAATGAAAGATAGATCAAAGTGACTCAACGTTAGCCCAAATTTTGTCCTGTTGAAGACAATTTTGTATGAATTCACTGCGTAAGAAGTTTACATTAGTAAGTCTAATTATTGGGAATGCATTAAGATGCCCTGGTCGACATGAGTCAGCTGGTGAATTTTTAGCCCCATCGTAATCGTCGCGGGGGAAGCTATTCAGTAAAAAGGATATCGTCAGCTAGCACATGCCAACGCCCTGACAACAATGGCACGTGCCACCCATTCTGAACTTGAAAACACAAAACGCCCGAGCAAAGCATATGCAGTATTTTTCATAAGTAAACTCTAGGCACTTAGTTTCCTCAGGCAAAAAATTTGAAGGATTTTTCTCAAGTACTATAAATAACATCCATCTCACAGTGGTGGGTCTTGGGCATGGCAGGATCTGGCGGGGGTGGGATACCAGGAACTCAAACGCTTTGATATGACAATATTTATCATATTTTTCTCCTGTCAGTTTTGCTTACACTGCAGCAGTCAATGCTGAATTCCGGGTATCTCATCATTGTTGATCAGAAGCCCTGAGGGCTTCTTCGATGAGTGGGGAGTAATAAACGTTGTCGTTTATGTGAATCGGTAGACTCTGGCATATCATCTGCGCTTTCCGCACCCGTTTCACATGAGGAAATACTTGATCAGACTCAGCGAGGCATGAACAAGAAGACGAAATGGACGAGATTTACTGCTCTATCAATACCATTATGTATGATGAATCGGTCTAGATGATCTTTGGAATTTCGATAACTACTTGTTGTAAGCTAACCAATCGTTTAGTTTTTACAGAAATGCGAAATCATCAAGGTAAAGTTTGCTTTCGAACGCTTTTTCGCCTCCTTTTCTATCTGGCTTCAGCATGACCCACACCAGCTTTGTCTTTAAGTCCGTTCTATTGATCAGTAACTAGTTGGGGTCTGTAATATATCAAAGTTGAGTGTACGGTAGGAAAGCGGCTAGAATTTCACACCTGAGCAACTCATTTCGAAATTGGCCGCTTTTCAACCCAACGCTCATTTACTATGTAAACCGCTCCATCTGCAACTGCTACTTCCCTTGGCTTGATTGGGTAATAACCAAGGTGAAAGTACGATGCCATATACTTTCTCGAACGCCATTCAATCCTTTTCTTCCGGGAGGTGTAGGTGTGCATGAAAGCTTTCTTGTCCTCTTCCACAGTTGCTTCAACACATGACTAAGCCCTGCTTCAGTATTATTACAAGATCTCAATGTTCCGTTTCAGAAATCTGCCCTGACTGAAACAAAAGACATCACAAAAGATGAAGCCGTGACAGAAGAACTCGAAAAGCTCAAGCAGGCTACGGAACTGAAGAAGGTGAAGCAGGTGGGTCTCAACTCTTCATCACTTTCACTTGTTTACTCACTTTTAACTACTTGATTAATGGAGGACACAAAAACATCACTAGAACAGCTGGCAAGCAAAGATTGTAAAGTAGGTAGGGCCTATATTAAATGTTTAGGTTTACTCAATTGTGCAGCATTAAGAGGAGAATCCAAGCTCCACAAATAGTCAATGTTCCCTTTAATTTAACATGTACACATTACCCAAATACACATACACATACGAACACATACACACACACCTATACACATGACACAGACCAATGCGCACACACGTTCACATACGCATATACATAGATACATTCACATACACAAATAAACACATACACACAGTCATACACCAATACAAACACAAGTACATATACATACACATTCGTATACACACGTGCACATATACCCACTTACACAAATGCACTCTCACCTTTCATAGTTCATAAAAAGAGCTTTGGCACCCGAAGTTGAGCCCGTGGCAATAGGACTTCAATTGATGACTTCAATATTATTACTTTTTCTCTAGCTATCAATATTTCTAGAGAGGAATATTTAATGATCATAATATGGTCATAAGAATATAAACTGTAACTTAAAGTTCCATACATAGATTGGTTCCCACGTGGGCTCATCACTTTTCACAGCCCCTAAGGATACTTCTTAACTTTGTTACCACCAAGTATTTTTAGGGCAATTTATTGCCTCTATATTATTGGCCATGAGCAAATGAATCGCTCCAAGGAACAGCGCGACACCTCTGGAAATCTAAAATTTGTATTTCACTTTTCACGGGGCATCTCAGTTACAACCCCGTGGCAGTTTTAATATGCTATGACCAGTGTACATTTGTGAGGTATGGAAAACGATATGAAGAAGTGCAATATAAAAGGATAAAGGATAAAGTTCTTGGCGTTAATCAATCCCGTATGAGGGATGCGTCCCCGCACTCGACTTCCATTCAGAATCGTAGTGGCATAATGAGTGCGTATGTGGCCTATACAATGACTTGCGGTGGCCAGGCGATGTACAAGTCAATGCTTTTATCCTCCCAGACAAGTCTGGTACCAATTCACAGACCCCGGAGGGATGGAAGGCTTGGTTGGTCTAGGCGGGCATCGATCCGGGATTCGAACCCCTGACCGTGCGTGTGATAAAGTGCGCCACTTGCCACTACACCACCTCCGCCCTCCAAGTGCAATATACTTGGTTAAACGGAGCTTGGAAAGTGTTGGGATCGAGACCGGACACATTACCACCATTTGCGTAACAACCGGCAGGAGGTCTACTTCTTAGAAAATGAGGGGGAAGAATTGGAATTGTGGTTTACAGAACGTATGTTGTGCAGATAGTATTGTGCAGATCTTTACTACATGGGGAAAGAATCCAGGAGTCATAAACCCAGAGGAAGAAAGGGTACAAATGGATGGCATCAAATCAATCAAGGACGAATCGGGATCGAATATTTCATGTTGATGCTGTGTAATTGAAGGGGAAAGTCAAATGGTGTGGAAACAAGTTAGAAAATACTGTTCACGTCAAGGGAGGGAGTGAGCGGGTCTCGAAAATTTCAGTTGATGCTACCTCTCTTATGCATATTCATTACTTTTTTCCGAGGGATTTCCGGAAATCAGGCGGTAACTGGTAACTAATCAGATATCCCTGTGAAGTAGCGTATCGCTACTGAAATTCAACCATAAAAATTCATTTCGTTCCTTGTGCGAAATGAACAAGTCAGTGGTTTCTGGTCGATGGCATCGTTATCCCCTCCCTATTCAAGCAGTTATATCATCGTGTTTCGTCTACTTTTTCAAATAATTCAGTGATTTTAGGAATTCGAAGAAGGGAAAGTGGCCAGCTCAACTGCTGAAGAACTGCAACAAGCGAAAGCGGCTATTGCTCAAGAACGTCAAAAGCTTACTGAAATTGGCAAGGCACGCACTTTCCTCTTACAAACCACTTGATGAATGTAATCCTAATCGCGAATAATTCAGGAAAAATACTCCAAGTTCAAGGATCGCTTCGAGAACCTGGATTCCACTCTGGAAGTGAATCTCGAGGAGAAGATGAAACGCTTGGAAAAGGATCTTGTCGCCGTCGGCAAAGAAACGTTGGCAAGCGCTAAAGAAAGGTGACCGTTTTTCCTTATAGACACTATCCCTCAATGAGGCGACTGCGCAGAAGCGAGAGCAAGGACTTTCTACTATTTCACCTTTCTAGAATGCCCTTACCCTTGAGCGGTGAGATTTTTTTCAAGAGTAATGGCTCATTTTGAGAAAAATTACCCACGAAGAATGATGGCTGCTCTTCAAGTATGCATAGATTATTTGTTGTTAATGTAGTTGGATATTGGGGATGGGGGTTAATACTAGGAAAGGAAAAGTCGTTGAAAAAAAATCAGGTCTTACAAAAAAATGTGCTGAAAAACTTGCGGTAATCCTAATTTCTTCTAGAATCCCCTGGAAGTTTTTATGGAGTTGTCATGTAAAGACCCATTTGTATCTCCATAACACCATAGAACAGCCAAACTGTCTCCGTGTATCTATTCTTTCCGTATCCGATTCACTGCTAAAGGCTGCCGAACCTCGTGTCTTGTAGACCTTGAGCCCTCCTCTAACAAGGGAAGGATAATTGGTCGCAGTGGCCATTCAAGATGAGACGTATACCCCCGTAGGTGGTTTCGAACGCTGATCTCAAATCTGTATTCCAAATCTGCGAAACGATTCTGGGAACAATGTTACGGGCCCGGGGCCTCCCTGTGTTATACCACTGCGCTGAGCGGATCACCGAGCGGAGCAAAGCCCTTACCTGTGCAACGGTGGCCTGGGGGATAGTGTGGTGGACTGATAGGCATGACATCAAGGATCGAATCCTTGATGCATGGGCTCGTTTTGCTTTTCCATAAAATGCGTCCTAAACGCTTGCAAAACGTTTTTGGGCTCAATGTTGGGCGTCTAGAGGGTTCCCTCACAATTTAGGACTCCGGAGAATAGTAATTCAATGAGATTTTTCTTACCGCTATTGGCCGAATATATGCATACGTATCTCTACGCTGAACAATTGAGATGGTGTTTTGAAATCTTCGGCAGCTCCCCGTACTTACGGTAGGCGGCCGTTGAATGACTCATCCAACCAGAGCCCTCTTTGGAAGAGATACGGTCCACAGATTCTAGGAATGGTGCCCACGCTTTCGAAGGGGTACAAGTTAACGGGCATTGTTGAAAAAATACTGTAGAACAATAGTTTATCTCTTTGTGTGCACATATGATTATCCTTTGATTCTATTCATGGGGTAAATGCCCTTTCAAAAGGCCCTTTCATTAGGTAAGCGTGGTGGAGCGGTGGGGCATGGTACCACGGCTGTTTTCGAAACCCTGTATCCACCTGTGAATTGTTCTGAATTTCCCCCCTATGAGCCTCCATTGTTGATTTGAAGCGGTATCCACTGGAAATGAATGTCGCGCAATGGGACTCCTTAATTAATTTTATGATAACTCGCCCTTACAATTTATCCGCTAATCTTCATAAGTAGGCAGACCGACTAGCCTGTTTTGCATTTGATAGTTGCGACCACATAATACATCGTAAGTTGTCAATAACAGATTATTTCGGATAACAGATTTATAACAGAAATCTTCCTCCTTGAAGCCTTTGAGGCTCATTTTAAGCAAATATTTAAATTTCTTTTTTTCTCGAATGGAGCTCCACCCTTAATCGGCCGGTGGGCGGCAAAAAAAACTTGCCTTGTAATACCTCTCCAGTGTTCCTTAGTTGTGAGGAAGCCCTGTAGACGCCCAACACTGAGCCCAAAAACGTTTTGCAAGCGTTTAGGACGCATTTTATGGAAAAGCAAAACGAGCCCATGCATCAAGGTTTCGAACCTTGATGACATGCCTATCAGTCCACCACACTATCCCCCAGGCCACCGTTGCACAGGTAAGGGCTTTGCTCGGCTCGGTGATCCGTTCAGCGCAGTGGTATAACACAGGGAGGCCCCGGGCCCGTAACTTTGTTCCCAGAATCGTTTCGCAGATTTGGAATACAGATTTGAGATCAGCGTTCGAAACCACCTACGGGGGTATACATCTCATCTTGAATGGCCACTGCGACCAATTATCCTTCCCTTGTAAGCAATTCTGTGGTCGGTTGGTTACGGCTCCTCAAAACCGAGAACAAAAAGTTTGAAGATGAGCCTCGGTTCATTATACCAACTGCGACATCGTAAAATCTCCGAATATGTTATGCGCATACAAATAAATAGTATCCATTTAAGGTATTTTTATGATCCAGGGAAATTTCAAGAGTGATTTAAAGGTTTGGAAATTTTCGACGGGCAATTTTCGAACAGCTTAAAAGCTTCCGATGCCGAAGGGGCATGGATGGATTCAGAGTGGAACCCTAGAGTTGACCCGAGAGTCGATCCGAGGGAAGGGTCTCCGAATCGCCTGCATCGTCATTGCAGTTAAGAATTTTTGACTGCATGTTGAGTCCGATCGAACAATTTTTGATCCTTTCCAAGCAACTCGTTTTTTTTTATATAAACAAATCAAAGGCAGTTTCTCTTTTCCTGCAAATAATAAGCCAATCTGATAGTTGCTGTTTTCGCGGATGATTTTTTTTACATAATTTTGTGTGAAAATAGCTGGATAGAGAGATAGGTAATGTAGATCCTGTCTAACGTTTTCTGCTGTCTTAGCTGGTGATCATGATGTTACAACTGTGTTAAGTGAGAATTCCACCCATCGCTACCGTTCAGCCCAGGAAACTGAAGAATTTTAGAGATTCATCTTTATTACACGCGTTTCAGACCAGAGCTTAATTCGAGCTCAGACTGTAGTTACTTAGAGCGGCCTTGTTAATTACAACAGGATGACTACCTGGGTGCTCAAAAGAAGTCCGGTACACCTTCTCTTGATTTGTCAGTTTGAATCTTTCGCAATGATGGCCTCCGGTTGTGCTCACCCCGGTCTTGAAGCCGATGACAATTAAAGCCCTCTCGGATGGAGGAACGGGGCTAGTTTGCTTGTTATGGCCTATTAATCTTTCCTATTTATTTTGAAGTTTTTTCAATCTGAACCAAATTGCTTTCAAAGTTTTCCTTGCTGAAGACATGTGCTCCCGCCTCAAACCTCTCTTAAAGAATTCTGCTCTTCGCTTCGTCATTTATGTTTTTATAAAAATTCAGAATGGGACGGGCTTCAGAATGATCTCAGTGAATCATGCTCCTTCCATTCTAGTGCTCTTTCAACATTGCTAGGACTTTTTTCCTACTTCCTCTATGATTTGCATTGTGGTATTAGTAGCGGCAGAATATGTCTAACTGCTCTTGAGCGACCTTACTACTGCCTGTTGCTCACGCAGCACAAAGTAGGTGATTCTGAAGGAGTGTCATAATTTTTCTTGCCTGTAAGAGACCTTTTCATTATATGATCCTTTCCACTCGGTAAGTGGGACCGTAAATTGCTATGTCTTGTTTTTCATTATCGTAAAATGAAGCCAACCCTAGAAAGTAATTTTGTCGTACTGGCCCATTTGCTACTCTTCCTATGTTAGGTTTGTTGAACAATAGACTGTAAAATGCAGAAGAAGTCATTTAATGCTCCCGAGGCGTTAATGCGACTTCTTTCGTTCCATTATGGATCCCATTCATTTTTGGCTTGCTCACAGAAGACTATGTCCAAAATATGTTAAGAGGCTCCTTTTCTCACTACGAACCATCTCTCGACAATCTGTTTGACCATTAAGGCGAAACGCTCGCCGGTTATGATTCACCGTCATAACCATGTTAAACGATCCTAAGTAAGGGACCTCTGAACTTCACCGACGAATGTCTTTTCTTCCTTGTCTTCTTTGTCTTCCTTTTTTCGTGAGGACTTTGGCGCAAATCTGACCAGTAAATCCGTCCTGAGTATCTATCTAATTCAGAACTTCACTTCCTGTACTGAATTTACCCTGAGTCTGACGAGGAGCTCCCGATTTTTCGTACTCCTGAACATTGAGGATCGCTATGTAAAGTGGAATGAGCAAGTTCCAGATTCTTCAGAAAGCCTGTTTTTCAGAGCATGAAGGGTAATCCGAGCATCGTTATAGGCTCAGCCGCATGGGGAAGCAGAACATGAATGTTCACTTATTTCCTGCCGTACCGCTCATTCGCGAAAGACACTGAACGATATCGCGTTGCGCAGTTTAATGTGGAGTCAACATATGCCGGGGATCGTTCTCGGCTCGGCACACAAAAACCCATTACGAGGGCGATGACCAATGCTATTACAGCGAAGCTGTTCGCCTTTCCTCTTGGCAGATAGTTTTACGATATATTCTTCACTGAGGTTTTTGTATGCCATGTTCCTGAGCGAAGATCTCGACAGAAGGTGGTCGGTACTTAATACGGGGAAGAACAGGTGCTGCTGTGATAACAAGGGGAGTGAGGGGAAGGAAAGAGAGGTAGGGAAGGGGTGGGGGTGGGTAGAAGTTCAGGGAGCTATTTCAGGCCTGAATTTTCCACCCATTTGGTGCATTGGATTTTTCCTCAACACATTAGAATGTTAAAAGAACGATTACCACATCTAGAGATGACTTACGCTGGTTTCACTGCCCCTCATAGATGATGCTCTATAATTCTTCTTCAAAGTCAAGGCGCTATTAATATTCCCGTTAATATCTGACGTCGTTTCTTTCCTCCATTCAAACGTTCCAGGAGAGAGTTCTTTATTCAACTGGGAAGCCCCACCACCTCATCTGACCCTTTCTTCACTTCTTCTCGAACATTGGTCTCAGTCATCTAATCTACTCTGTCTCATAGTTCTACTGATTTCGAGTAAGACTCAGCACGCTGAGCAGCCGGCAATGGCAGTTTCACATGACAATCAAGTTCCACCCACGTTCGAATCTCCAGTATTTTTCCTGACCCATCGATCAGAAAAGAGAGTATTTGCCCTGGCAGAAAAAGTACGAATCAGCTGAATAAGGAGGAAAAAGGTAAATGAAACTCGAAACGGGCCCTCATCGAGCCGATGCGAAATTGGATTACCAAAATTCCGCTTGGAAGTATCGCATAGGTGGGAAGCCTGAACACGAGACTGCAAAGTATGTTGCCGATTAGCTTACCTAGGCATGACTCTATGGGCTGGTCTAGAGATTAGACCACAGCGTAGTTCTTGTTGAATGTACAATATGGCGATCGATATGCTCACTAACAGGCTTTAAATTTTTTCTAAACACTTGCATTTTCGTGAGCCCTCGAATGAATCAAGTACGATCATCTCAAATCTACACTTACAAACATCCAACAGAGAAATTAAATGAAATGGGAGTACTTTTTTAGCGGGAGAAACTGATTTTTGAGTGAGGGATAAATCTGTTGTTTTGATAGTAATTTTGTCTGTTTATTCATATTGTGGAGCTGTCAGAGCTCAACGACAGGCGCATCAGCATGCTCATGACTGTTATTTTACACAAGTATATAGAAGTAAACATATACTCAAATTTTTAATAACTTTCAATGTAAATAAACTATAATGCAAAGCCTTGAGCTTAACTGTTCAGTGCTGATATTGGCCGACTGGCTCAACACGTGGTACTTGTGAGTGGTGATAAGCTATGGCATATAAGCCATTAGGAAGGCGGGGCAAGCGGGGCAAGCAGGGCCTCGGTAGTGTAAGGGATAGGGCACGGTGACCGGAAAGCACGAGTACGGGTTCGAGTCCCGTCCGAGATCGAGGTTTTGACCATAAATTGCCAATCTTGTAACGCTTTCGGAATGCGTGCTGCGGCGAAATAACAGTAGTTAAAGAAATTTAGTCGAAACTTTTTTCATTTTCATGACCATCCTCTTTATATCCTAATTTGTGTTCGACTGTTGTTGTAGGGCCAGTCTAGGGCGTGTTGCGAGCTGTTGAATACGATTGGAAACTGCCCTCTACACGGAGTTAGCTTCCGATTGTACTGAACAGTGCGCTATGCGTCTTACAATCAGACTGGCCCCTTTAGAATCGGTTCAAATAACAGTTATGAGGAGAATACTCCAATCGCCGAAAATCAGGTCCTTTTATGTTTTGGGCACTCCAACGAATATTGTGCATAATTATACAAAAGTAAGGTGGTAGGAAGCAAGTCGGCCTCTTTCTTGTGTTTAGAGTGTTATACGAGCTATCTAACTTCAAATTATTATAGGTTTGAGAAAGGCGCAGAGGATACGGCCATCGAACGCGAGAAAGTGGAAATTGAACGAAGTGCTGATATGCAAAAAGTGAAAGCCGCTTTCAACAGGGTAGGTGTTTCGAGTACATTCAACGAAAAGCTGCCGGTAGAACCAGTACTGAGGTACAAAGCCGAACTGTAGACTTCCTTTTTTGAAAAATGCTCCAAACTCATTATCACTTTACCAGGCGGCTACGCACGCTCTCGCGCGCGCTAGGGGCTCTAGCCATGAGAGATGGAGCCGCATGAGCTGATTTTCATTATAGACCTTTATCGGATTTATGAGTTTCCGCTCAAACCTCACCTCCTGCGGGCGGAGTCTGGTTTTACTACCCACCATAGGTTTCTCCATCACGGTGTCTGTACTCCTACCAAGTTTGAACTTTCTAGGTCCACTACGACAGAAACATGGATTTTCACCCAGACCCCGCCCCTTGTGGGCAGAGTTCGGTTTTGCCACTCACCATAGGTGTTCCCATCCTGTCGCCTGTACTCCTACCAAATTTGAACTTTCTAGGTCCATGGGGACATGAGTTATGAATTTTCGCCCAAACCCCCCCCCCCCTTGTGGGCGTAGTCTGGTTCTGCCGCCCACCATAAGTTTTGCCTCCATGACGCCTGTACTCCTATCAAATTTGAACTTTTAAGGTCCATGGGAACTGGAATTATGGATTTTCGTATATAAATGTAAGAAGCGATGTGAGCTTCGAGGCACGCTCCGCCCATTGTGGGTGGGCCTCCGCTGACGTCATTTATGATCAACTTTTTCCTGCTCTGTTGGCTTTCTCCGGACCGAGTTATCAATGTTTTCATAAAGCATTGCATTTCTGGAGAACGCCCCGCCCATCGGGATTCGATCTAACTTACCAATGCACACCTCTAGCCACCTTTAAACTTCAGTTTTGAAGCCGTCTTGTTACTGAATTTGAAATCATGGTCCTCAGTAGGGCTCATTTCGAGGCACGCCACGCCCACTGTGGGCGGAAATAAGGGCTCGATGAGGGAACCGAGTCTGTGTGAACATAAGAATAATCCAAGTACGGCCATTGAGCCTTAACCCTAGTGCTCCCAATCTCAACCCATCCACCATTCCCAGTGACCACACATAGTTCTCTTCTGATTTGGTTTTTGATGGTCCATGCCTTCCGATTACTAGCGGGCAATCTCCCAGATGAGGTTGTGGAGATCATCTTCCTTATCCGATCCGAATCACTGCCTTCAATTCATGTCCAGCTTATCCGGTTTTTGTTCATTGAAATCCCCTTAGGTCTGCTAGATAAGTACACAATAAATACATCGTATGGGGTGTAAAGACGTACATGAATCTCTCCTTTAGGCGATTAGGTTAGGAGACTGCCTCTTTACGTTTTCTAGCCTTTTAATGAGCATCTTTCTTTGTACCGGTTTCCATGTTGGTCAGTATAGTGCTCACTTTTTTCAGGATGTTAGTGCCGATGAAGCACCAAAGGATTGCGTAGTATGTGGCAGAACCGTCTATCCAGTTGAACGGGTGTTCGCCAATAAACAACTCTATCATAATCAGTGCTTCAAGTGTGCCAAGTGTGAAAAGAAGTTGACGTGAGTTTCTGGCTGTCTGCCAAGCAGTACACATTGATATTGTGGTATTTTTTGATTTTTTTGGATCGTAAAGTCCTACTATATCTGCTTGTCGAAAGCAACTTTGTCGACTGCCTTTAGGCATCGTTGCCGTCCAGGGTAAGGGAGTGAGACAAAAGTAACAAATCGTGCTAGAGATTAGTAACGCCATATAAGCTTGCCTGTATGCTCAACGATTCTGGCTGTCGGAGTGCCAATGTTGGCTAACGTCTGTCTTTATCCAGCAAAAACCACGGAAGCAGTAGCGATAGGTTTGGCTTACGTGGTCAATCCTTCGCAGTTCGATACTATAAACACATCTCAATCAGCGGGCCAAGGCTAATGTAATGGTTGGGGTCCTAGATGGGTCATTCAGCTTTGCGTCCTCTTATTATTTAGTTGTTCAGGGTTTGGCTGTAATAGTGGTAAAGTTGTTTAGAAAGAAATCATAAAGTCAAAAAAGGACTTTACCTCCCATGTTTGAAGCCATTTATTAAAGCCATATTATTTTCAAGCCTGGGCAAACTCCGTGAACACCGAAGACTACTTACAATGAGAACAGAGCTGTATGGTGACGTTTTAATGAAGCTGATGTTTCCTGAATGTCAGAAGTATTGCTTCTTATCTTCTGGCGATAATAGTCTTCCTGTTAAAACCTACTTGATGGGCCGAAGAATCTCTTAGAAAGTTTGTTTTTAAAGGGTTATTTGATCGGGATCAGGGCGAAAATGGAATCAGCATTGATCCAGGCTGGAATTGAATTGGAAACAAGTTTGGTGAATCCGTTGGATGGAATAACGTATTGTTAAAGCGGATTTGTATATTTGTTGCTACCAACCAATCGTGCCAGTAGAAATGACAACAGTAAGGGTGTGCACTAAGTGGTCCCCTTAAGAGGAATAATAGGTGACTCTGAACAACAGATATGTGCTAGAGAACGGACGATTAGGAAGGTTCATAAGCTCAGGAATGCTTCTTTTAGTTCAAGAAGCTTATTTACTTATTTACGCTGGTAAGGTGGCACGGTGGCACTCGGAGCAACGACAGTAATTCCTTTCTAGTTATCTACATAGAAGACAAATTACTCTGCGAAGGTGGCCTTGTAACTGTGGTCGGTCATTGACCGTATGTTGGAGAGTTGTGGCATCCAAACATTAAGTTTTCAGGTCGTTGCCGATCAAAAATCACTTTCTGCTGGGGTGGAGTAGGCCATTTTTCCGAGTCCCATTGTTTTTGTCTACGTGATTGCGTATAATATCATCAGGGAGGAGTTTCTAAACGGATGGTGAACGGCGCTGTTGTTGTGCCTTGTTGGGCTCACAATTTCTTCGAACTGAATCATCGGGCTGAGCTCAGCTGTCCCAAAAATTTGAGCTTGACCTAAGCTGGATTATCTTAGGTTGACTTCAGCTTACCCATTCTTCAGTTTATGGCTGGTATCAGGCAGATTCAAACGACGAATACAAGAGGTAGGATGGAAATCGGAAGATTTTCCTGGCCAATGTTCCTAACCATATAGTGGACTCCAAAGATTAGCCCTATCAGTCAGAGGGTTGAGGCAAACGTTTCAAATTGACCAACTCCGACGAAGATTCCATCACATCTGCTTTACCCATGTTGGAATGCCCACATGTTTGGAATGTCCAGAAACTTTCCAAAACCTGCTTGACTACCATAATTGTGTTTCTTGCTGTCGGACACCTAAACCAGGCAATAGCCTTTACGAACTTGCTCAATTCAGCAGCCACCAGACGGGCAGGGAGGAGTATGGCTAGTTCTGGTGTTTCAGGAAGAGATGCTTATCCCAAGCCGAGCTTAAGCTACTTATTGGGTGTTCCATACCGACCTCCATTCTGGTGACTATTGGCGATGTGTTGTTTAACGAGTTCACGAGTCCAGTGGGTGAATGACTGGGATTGGGATCAATTACTATTCTGTTGCGGGGGTTAGAGAGGGGGCGTGACTGGTATATGGAATTGGATTTAGCGCGATGACGGCGCGGCGGCTTCCTCTGTTGAAACATAGTCATTGTCGGCCGGCGGCTTCCGTTTCTGTTTCTGTCATGACATTTTATAGAGCTTCTTCTCTTCAATGGACCTTTGGTTACTCATACTGAAGCCAACCCCACTACCCCGTACGAATTCCTCACAAGCGTTGGGAGAGCACTACACCACATCAGATATGTATGGGTGATTTGGTTACAAATTGCGCAAGCATGAGCAATTTGTAACCAAATCACCCATACATATCTAATATAACGATTCGCCCTGATAGTACAACGTATGCGTATGGGAAAACTCACACAGTTATCGTTCACCAAGGTGGGATCCCAGACATGGAGTCGGTCGGTAACCATCAAAAAGTAGATTTTCGCCAGGAAACTCGCCTACAGTGAAAACTGGCTCTATGGTCACCTGAAAGAAGCTTAACTGATGTGATTCTGATCCCATTGCTTTCATAGGCGAAGTTTTACTTCCAGCATTCTATCGGAGAGCTTTCTAAGCCAAATAATAAGTAGAAGTGCTTTTATTGCCCACTAAACCTTCTGCATAAGGCTTTCAGTTACCAAACCAAATACTTGATGTCGTGGCTTGATTTCTCTGTCCACCTTTGCTTCGTCCTCGTCTACTTCCAGCTCTTCGATCCAACTTCATTGGTTGTTGGCCTGGTCTTTTCGACAACTGAATTCAAAACTCTGAGTTTGTGAAAAATGAAATCGTCGACGAAGAGCCAGTTTTCTCGGATTTCAACATAGGAGTATTTGTGAAATTAATGGTAATACTTGCTCCGTAGTGATAAGTTCAGGCGAGGCACTCTCTTTTTTCGTAAGGGTAGCGGACCAGCACAAGAGCGTCAAGGACCTCTGAGTTACCTGATTTTTCGTCTGCTATACCTCGGGGAATCTCCTTCCTCTGCACTATATCCTAACTTAGACCCAGGGTTTATGTCCTTCCATATATGATTTCACCTTTTCATATGTTGGAGCCGATCACTGTGGGAATACCAGTTGAACCACATGCACCTGCATTGCTTCATATGTTCGGCCTATGTAATCGCCGTGTAACTCATTCAACCTTGTTCCGCATAATTGCAGTTAGGCTCGAGTCGATCGAAGTGAAGTGGTTCGTGAGCTTTTTGAAAGGCCGCAGGGTCTTTCCTCTCAGAACCTAGAGCTATCACCGAAAATCAGAAGTTACTAAGATGTTGTTTGGTCTCTTTACAATATCTGTTTTTGATACATGTACGTAGCATACCTTACTGGTCATCTAGAGATAACAACAGCTCCATTTAATTAGTATGTGGAGCTCCTTGTCGGGCCTTTATTTCGATAAGTTTGGTGTTTCCCCTACCGTTTGTTGTTCTGCTATACAATCAATCAATTTACTTCTTCATCTCTGATTGATCATTTTCAGGCCAACCAATTACAATTCGCATCAAGGTGTACTACTGTGCAAAGTCCATATGCTCGAAGTGTTTCATCCGGAAATCGCAAAAACTATGGATCCAGCGAACACTGAGGGTGAGTGAGGGTGTGGGTGGAATAGCTGGCGCACATTCGCAATGAATGAATAGTGGCGATGAATAATGAAGGATCGCATGACTGAATGAATTAATCACAGCCGGCAGGACTTCCCACTCGTGCGGTACAAATAAAAGACTCGCGCAGGCTAGTGGAAGGTGAGAGGGATATTACGAAAGCAAGTAAAGCAATATAAAATCATCTATTCACTTCGGGCTATTTTGTTAGTGATTGGACAAAATTTGACGCACCAGGTTATACACTGGAATAATATTAGGAACTGGAAATGCTACTTTTCTCTGAGAATGAGATTATAGCCCTAAATCAAGGATTAACGGCCCCGTTTTAGCTGAAGAACTTTCGCAAATGATTGTAGCTTTCCACATCCTTTTGTTCCTGACACGACCAAACTCAATTTTGTTCTGTAATACAAACGATTAGTGTAGAACCCTCGGTATCGTTTGCGAGGTCAGACCATCGGCCGTCTGTTATCTGGTGCGGCACTCTATCTCCTATGTGTATCTGCGAGTGTTATGATGAACCCAGGCGAAATATCTCTCATCGACTGTCAACAATCAATATTTCTAAATAATTCGCCAATGATCTGGTCCCAACCACTGGGATCGACGGATCAATTCAAAGTGATCAGTTATAAGACTCAAAGGCTCCTATCGAATCATTCTCCTAACAGACATTCGAGACACCACTACTACGAGCAAAGAAATTGCCTACCCTGGTTTACTTATTCGCCAAAACGAAAATATGATTCAATTGTGAAAGGCGCCTTTCCGGTATGCGCCATGCACATGAACACCTGATGGATTGTGCCAATCTTTCACTCTGTTTGATCCACCCATGGGAATGGGCGCTTTTGAAGTGAAGGTTTATCTCTCTTTCACCTTTACAATATTGGTTTACCGGTCATGGGAAGACGTGGGAGGAATGTTAGATCATGCAACAGCAAGATTCGATCCTGCAAATTGTCACTTGGGACATGGGCTCTCTTGAGACTGCTCCTCTCCCGAAACTTTTTAATGAGATGCTACTGATATGAACTTCCCCGACTCATCCTACTGGAAGTTTCCTGCACAATACGGGGGAGGGGGTGAGTGGGGATAGGGGTGTGGGAAGTATGAAATTTGAAAAATGACAATTCCTTTGAACTGATTGCAATGTTGTTCAGAAGACGAACACCCAGAAGACGACGAGGATGATGAGTTTGCCGTCACCAACAAGCCGAAACAACTGCAAGGAGTGATCAAGTGTGAGGATTCTTTTCGTTTCCCTGAATCAGAGATTAGCAGTTTCTATCCACCCATAATTCGAATGGCTTCAACGCTCAGCTCTATGATGTTTAATCATCTCCTTCTTGTCCTCACCATTATCCAAGCCTCTCAATTCTCTTGTCTAGCTTCTTTCTTGCCGTTCCTTACCACCAATTTTCCCTCTTCAACCACCGATCCGTTGTCCATGAAAGCTCTTTATTCTTTGGAGTAATTTAATAATTCCCATCTAATAACCGTAATCCCCTCATGATCGCACGCGAGAGAATTGTGTCCGTTCGCTCTCAACAAGTGCGATTGTTTATAGCTCGTCAATCCCACCGCTCTCGTCCCATCTTATGCTGACCCTAGAAGAAAGCGAGAGTATGGAGAGTGTGAGACCGAGTGGCTGCTGAGATGACCGTTCCAGTTGAGATCATTCAAACAACGCTAACGAGATGCCTATACGACCAGTGCGGCGGTGGTCCTTTTTGCGGTCGAAGGGCGAAATGATTTCGGGGAACTTTTTGCTTTGAAATGCGCCATGCATTTGTCCGTGGAGCATTTGGTCGGCTGTACTCAGCTTTGGCTCAGCAACAACTTGGGGATGGCTCAATTGATGGCCAAATAAATCGATAAGGGAATAAATCAAATATGCATATGGCATGTGAGATCGAATCGCGTTCATTTCAGTGCTGTTATCTCCTCAGAGAATATCTACTGCTTAGTATGCGGTAGCAGAATTAATGCTAGGGCATTGGGAGATTCCCTCTTCGGGAAAGTGACCCCACTCTTCTACCTTAATAGTAGTTTCAAAAAAATCTTAAGCTTAGGTGAGACAATGACCAAACCGTCCATGAATATTGAAAAAAGAAATGACGGTTTTCAACCGGTGGTATCAAATGGTTCCCTTTTTTTTTGAATAGTGACGGTCCCGTGGCGCAGGCACGTCTGCAGAGTTACCATTTTACTGTTTACCTTTTCGATGTTTTCCTTTATGGTCAATAAAATCATAAACACCGATTATGTCGTTTCCCAAGAAAATCAACAGTAGTCATCAATTATGCCTTGAAGTCTTTTAGAGGCCTCAACGACTCGTCCAGACGGCCCTCTGAACACAAGCGGTGTCGATCCTTTTTTTTTGCCCTGGAAACCCAATTAATGAACAACAAGACAACCGCGATGCTGCTTCCTTCTACGTGCGCATATGCTCGATTTGATTTGTTCAATTAGAGCAAGGCTTTTTCCAAGTCCTCTGGTACCCGTTTGAGGGATTCAGACTTTTTTAGAAAAACATTTTTCAGCAGTCCAGCTAACGGTGTGTGATCCCACTCCCCCTCCCTCTTTGGACGTTTCTTCGTTTGATGAGTGTTCAGTTTAGAACTTCCATGTTTGGTTATGCCAGCCACATTAATGGGAAGGATTAGAACAGTTTGTATAGTGAGAACGATATTCGTCATACTCATAATGTTTATTTTATCTTCAGCAAATTGACTAAACGCACTTCGCCCAGCACCCCCCCCCCCCCCCTCCTCCTCCTCTCAAAGACCACTTTCCCGACCACTTTCCCCTCTCAGTGACCACTTCTTCCCTGTATCTTAAGAATTTTCTCAACCTGGAACCGCTTTATTACCTTCACTGATGAGATCAATTCGGCCGTGCAGTCCTTTTTAGGTCCCAATGGGTAGGAGGGCTTGATAGAACTTTCTCTTGGGTAGCAAGGTTTACAGTAAATGGCAAAAAAATTTACAAAAATCGTGATAGCGGTTTTTCTTTTGTGCTAGAAACATACTCGGAGAAGCTCATGTAGTAATATTGGTAAACAGAACTGTCTACTTCAGTTTTTATGCTTTTCTCTAGCAACTGATAAGCTGCAGTTCAAGCACAGATACATTTCTTAGGATTTTATGAGGGTGGAGTGGCTTTACCCAAGAGCTTTGTGTATTATTTCTTCACAAAGGCCTTTTTTCTATGCTCCTCTCCAATTCATCATCGTTCAATTCTTTTTTTTCTGTAGCGCTTTAGTAAAAAACGACATTTGTCGGGTCCATAAATACCGTATACCATTACTGCGATGATAAGGCGAGTGCAGGAGGTGACTGTCTATTCGGGTTGAAAAAAACCTTCCATCGCCGTTTGCACTGCCACATCTGGCGTAGAATGGCGCATTTGGACACGAGAGAGATAGTTCAGAAGAGGATATGCAGGAATAAAAAAGGTCTCGTGGGCCTCTTACCTATAAAACCTACGTTGCCCGAACGAAATATTTGCACTTTAGGAAAAGGCATCTTGCGACGGCTAATGGGTCTTTTCTCGGATTGAAATATAGCCCCATCGTCTGCGGACATTTCATTCCATTTTACTTCGCGTATTTTCATCGGAATAAAAGCAATGTCAGGATTTTGGTGGTTTTGGGCGCTGTGGCTTCCTTTTCCTAGTCGAACTCACTACGGGAGCTAAATGGATGTATTGATGGAGGACAAAGATAGAGGATAGGATAGAGAGGACAGATTTTCTTGTAAAAATTGCAGGCCGCTCTTGGGTAGGGTACTGCGACGCAGTAAAAGAAAATCTCTTTCGCACGTCCACTTTTTATTTTTTTCTAATTTCGTCTTCTTTCATGTTTTTTCTCCCTACTCAAATTCCACTTTTCCCTGGATAGTTTGCCTTTCTTCATGGCCCTTTTTTATGGTTTAGTCTTGCACTTTTCTGTAGACTTTGCCATGACACAGGATCCCTTTGTATTCAATTTCACCTTTTTTATCGTGTTTCTTTTCCCGATGCTGCAACAATCCTGAAATTGTTTCCATTCCGTAATTCATAAAAAACATCGCTGCACGAGCAGGGCGAGCGCACATCTTTTCTTTCACTATGGACTGTTTTTTAAGTGATTTGCTCGAATTGTCAATTCCTATTTCTAAGAAGGCTCCTCACTGATTCTACCCTGTCAGCCGGCCTCTAGAGCCGCTCAGCGCTTTTTGATCTTTTCTGGTTCTTTCCCTTTTAATCGCCTCCATAATTCGAACCAGATGTCAATGCTGCAGATACTAGACGTCTTGATCTAGAAGGGAACGTCCGAAAGTAAGAAAAGTCAGAGAAGGGGCGAAGACCGGCACATTAAATAGTTCTTTGAAATGAGAAATAATATCCGGAGTCAGTTCTGACAAACCTAAAATCCAGGTCTACTTCTTTTGTTGTATGGGTGCAATTTGAAGCATTACATATAAGTAAATCAAATGACCAGATGGAGCTCGAGAGGATACCTTTCGTCATAGCTGTAGCAAATTCTGAAGACAGCATGAGGTACCTGATACATAGTTCCGGATCCTCAACTATCCCGTCCAATCTCTTCTTGCGGTGAAAAAGCCTTCAAAATGCAACAAAAACGCTGTTCCTCTGCCGAACAGCGATTAGCACAACTGCCTTCCTTTCACAGTGGGGTGCCAAGCCTCTTAGACTTTGCTATGCCTCAACATTTGGAAGACTTTTTCTCTGGTAAAATCACATGAGACAATTTTGGCCAAAATATCTGGCATAAATCAGAGGTCGAATCAAACCTCTGATTTCTTCGTATCCGGGAGCGGAGCAGTCATGTTGGAATAATGGTGGAGGTGTAGATCATGGGAAACCTTTTTTCACATAGTAAGGAGCTGGTCTGTTCTTATAGTACTACCTATCATGAAGGAGCTAATGAATGCGCCTTATTATTGTTGTTTAAAAACTTTTGGCATCGACCAGGATTCGCCCTGCTTCAATGTTCATTCAGAATCATAGTGGCCTTTTGAATGGGTATATGGGCTATACAAGAACTTACGGTAACCAGCCGGTGTACAGGTCAGTGCTCTTACCTTCCCATACCAGTCTGGTATTATTAACCGACCCCGGAAGGTTGAAAAGCTTCGTTGGCCAGGGGTATCGTTCGTTATTCGATCCGTAGCTCATGCGCGTAATAGGATGCTACTTTCCACTTTACTACCTCCATCTATCGAACCATTGCTATCTGTAGGGATTCGCAAAACAAATCTTTTTGTATCTGATCCACTTTTTGAAAAATTCTATTCATAAATGCACTCCGTTAGGGAGTAAACAAGCGCAGATGTAATCAAGGGGAGCTGCTGACGGTCGCTATTTTATTCTGCTTTGTTGACAGGTGTAACTTGATCGGGGTGAAAGCGTCGAGTGACCATTAGCGCGGTGACCATTCCATGACAATTGGCCATCGTATTTCATTCCTTTTACGTTACTTTCCTACTCAACTCTATGGGTTTGGACGTTTATTAGATGCTTCCTCTCCCTAGGATCCGCTATATCCGCTATGAACAAATGAGGTATCTTCATACTTGTATCCTTCCCTTGTTAGGCAAAATGGAAAGCTGGCAGATTTATTCCCGTTCGAGGAGACGACATTGCTGGGGGACGTGCTCGGAAGTGAGTCTAGTGATTTGACCAAAGTGAAGAAGGTAATGTGGTGCTCAACCTCTAGATTTGGGCCACGCCTCCAAATCAGCTGTGATAACAAAGGTAACGTTGGAAATAAATGGTTCTGGACCCGTGAGAACATCTTCGAATACCCAGTTCTTATCGAACTTCTCGCACACCTTCCCAAACAACCGCCAAGTTGATGGTCCCACTTCGCTCACGCTTGCTTGCCTGCATATTCTTCTGATTTTTTGTACCTATGGATTGCTAGCAACCTCATTCCCTTCTGCCATCACCGACAGATTATCGAGACCACTTTTTTTGGAGCAATGCTTAGCATACCCATACATCCCCAAGATGAATTGGTTCATCCTTATTTGCCCTTTCTCACCCTCTGCAGAGAGACGTCTAGCTTTCGATATTCTCTGCATAGGGATGGTTCTCCGCGATTATCACATTTTTACATAATCGCTGTCTGCTTTAAAGTTCACCGATTCCAATTACAACGTTAATTCCTCAAGTGCCTTTAGAAACACTTTTACGAGCACATATGGAATCGCATGGTCAACCGCTTATCTCAGTTACATCTTCACAGAGGTCGTTAGTCAGCGCTCACATTGGCGTTAAATTAATGCGTCGCTTCATTATGTCAAATGGACCATCTGGTCCGTGGAATCACCAGTTCTGGCAACTGATTGATGAAGTCTACTGCCGCCGCGCCTCTGACGGGCCTTATACCCTCTGATGGGCTTTGCAGATGTGCAAATGGCTCCTACGCGAATTTCGCGCAACATTTGTTAGGCGTTTTTATGGGGGAATCGCCGTCACAACGATTCAAAGACATCTTCAATTCTGAATACATCTGTGTGTCGAGTTGAATTAATGTACGTGTCTGGGGTACATGTGGGGACGTCTCCACGCCTCCCGCTACTACCACCGTCGCCATCACCACCCCCCACCCACCCCATCGACTCTACACGCACGCTCTCTTCGCTCTCGATTATTGTTCCCCTATCCTGGCCGATCTGCCGCCCCGGCCGTCGCTCATACTACTCGGCTCGGTCCGCCTCTTCTCGGTGTCGATCTCGTTCGTATAACTGTATTCACCTTATACTGCTAATCGGCTGATTCGATCGATATTTGTTGGATTCTTGTAGCATTGTACTATGGTTACAGCCGGCACCAGTGCCGTACAGGACGAGCTGGCGCAAATCTCAAGTCTTAAGTCGAAAAAGGGCGAGTTTGAATCGTCCGTGAAGGAAGCTGCTAATGTGGAACGTCTCACCAAGGTTCGTCCTCTTTTGCTCCTTTGATTTCCACTTCGATTCTACTTCGGAGAACTCGAGATTTATGCGTCTTCCAACAGATTTAATCTCTTTAATTACCCTTTGCCTTCTTACTCGTCTTTTTTATGTTAAAATTTATTAAATTCATATTTATATATGATATATAGCCTGGAAGTGATCTTGGGGATGTTCCATTTTTTCTTGAACACTTCTGTCTTCCCAGAGTGAACTTAATTAATTCCTCAGGAAGAGCCGAATGTTTTGGTCCATATTAGCGCTCTGGGTGGGCAATGAGTCGTGCTGATGCGGGTCATTTACCTAAGCTCAGGAATCAAAGCTCCTTCCAGGAAAACAGACAGGCTCGTCCACGCCAGCAGGAAACACTTCTGGTTTTCTTCTGGAACCCCCATTAGGATAGTCCTAGCAACAGTCCTACGGGCAAGTGGCATGACCATTTAAAACCGTGCACCTGCCCTCTACAAGGGAGTGAAATTTCATTGTGCAAAGGCTTTTCGGTCCCCTTTTCCTACCTTACCTGGATTTGGCATCTCAATTCTCTACAGTGTGACTTATATCAACGAAGCACCAAACACTCAGGGCTGGTGGAAGGGGGTTAAGGAATTTGAATGGCTAGCGATAACTTTTCTGCGACCACTCCTACTCACAGGCGACGGCCGGGCTTATAAACATAGCCATACGAGCTCTTTCCTTCATATGGACTTCCCATGTACCATCCTCATTCAAATATACCTTTGTGTGTCTTTACATCACACTTTTTCCTTTCTGGGTAAACATCCAATCCGAAACATGACATTCGCAACATTGACGGTCTTTTTAATCCAGCGGCCTCCAATGCGCTGTGAGGATTAATGCCGATATCCGGCGCAACATTTAATTAGAGCGATTTGCTCGACCAGCTAATTCATTTTCATTCGACCCTCAGCTCGATGACTGACTATTGTGATGGTATGACCAGGGTGCTTGCTCATCCATCATACAAACATAGACAAAGCTCGGCAAACAGCCGTCTGGCATTCAATGAGTTAGCGACCGGCGCCACTCAAGGTGTGCTTTGTGGACGTGTAATGTGTGAAGTAGCCCTAAGCTCACTCGAGTAGAAATTAGAGATCGTTAACCAACCTATATCAAGGTTCGAGGAGTTCTGGCCAGAAGGGTCAAAGATTTCTCAGACCCGTGCAGCTAGCACATTATCTTGAGATTTGTTCCCGCTCTCAGTAATCCATGACCTTGCCTTCGCACTCAGGAGTTGCAATTATCTATTCACTTGACAAGAGGCACCGCCCAACTGTTCCTGCCCACTTGAGGTTGGCTCAGTCCCCCCTTCAAAAGTGTTTGTCAACTGATCAAAGGGTCATTATAATATTAGAAGGTGCCCCCACTCTTTACTTGCTGTAGGCAGCGCCTCCAAGGTATTGATAGAGTTTTCTCATTCCCTGATGAGGTAATATGGCCAATGGCGTAGGCCTAACGGAACAACCACGCAACGATATGTAAGCCCGACATTTCATGAGAGAAGTGCATAATCGCCACAATAAGGTGGGAGTAGGATGAAGGGGAGAAGGGCTTATATGCAAAGCCATTAGCAGAAATAACGATTGGGCAGCATGGGTATGCGGTGCCCATAAATGGAGTAGAGCAACACCCCTTTTGTCCATACTAATAAGAAAAGCCAAGTGCCAAGTGTAGCGGGGAGTGGGTGGGTGGTGGTAGAATTACTGTCTGTTCTCATCAATATCTGTCTGCGACTGAATTTCTGGAACACGACCTCCTCCATCAATTAAAACTCTCACTGGGGAAGGTTTTTCACTCCCTGTTTGGCCTTGATCCTTGAACAGCAACTCAAGGTAGACCTAGCACAGGAATGATTCGTAAAGACTGAGGTTGCATGGATCAGCAAAAAAGGCATTCGTCTTAGACAGCTGTTGAAACATGCTCCCTGCCTGCATTCCAAACTTGGTGTGGACGAAAATGGTTGTAGAGTGAAATTGGGTGTGCAAAGGGAGGGTGGAGGAAACCCGTTCAAAGAAGGCCTGTCAACCATTCAGGAGAGTAATTTTGGTCCCTATAGTAGCTTCAGTAGCTTTTCTGTGAGCACTATCACGAGAAAACGCTACATCAATGATCACAAGCAACCTCGGAATGAGCCCATTCAACAGTCAGAGGCAGGGCCGATGGGCATTATGCCCATACGGGATGCCACGCGGCGAACTCCTAGCTAAGAATCACCGCGCGCGATGAAAGGATCAACTGTATCGCCACGGAAGGCTCGAGGCACCTAATCTAAGATTATTTCTACTGTCTTTTTGTTCTATTATTATTTGTTCTATTTTGTTCTTCCACTACCCGCATCCGGAAAGCTAGGTTATTGTCTTTAATAATGACCCTTTACTTCGGGAAACCTAGTATCTCCTCGTACTCAGTGACAATATATAGGAAAGCGATTAATTTCCCATGACTCTTTTTCATTAATCCGGAAGTTGTTCCTTCAAAAATTTCCCGGCTTTTTAATTAGGGAGGGTTCCGGAATGAACACAAGTGGTCGTCAATAGAAAAAGTCAAATGAGTCAATGGACGGACGAAGGCACGTGTGACTAAGCATGTCCGGCAAAAATAGTCTGAATGGGTGCGACAACCGTTCACCCGGAACATTGCTCATCAAATACTCTGGCTATGAGTCATGCGAGAAATTTGAAGTAAGCGCCGTTCTTCACTCCCTAAAGAGGGGTCAAGTATTTGTGTGTTTTTCTAAAGACGAGGCTTGTAATCGAGAACACCTCTGATCAAAAGAATAACATGCTCTGGCCAAACATTGGGCGTTGAGAGGTGTGAATTGCTGGGTTATTGTTGTATATCAGAAGTGACTGTGATGGATGACACCAGTATTTTTCGATAAGACTTCTTATAGGAGTGAAGGATAAAGCCTTTTGATTAGTCCCGTTTTGGGATGCGCCCCAGCATTTTGGCAGTTGAATGGGTATGTGGTCGATGCAATGACTAGCGGTTCCAGCCGTTGCGCAGATCGCTACTCTTATCTTCCCATAACAGTCTTGTATAAGTTGAACCGGAGGGATGGGAAGCATGACTGGCCTGGACAGGTATCAACCCGGGATCCGAGCCCCAAACCATGAGTGTGGTGGTGCCCAACTGCAACACCTCCCTCCAGACACTTTCTACTTCCAAGACAATGCACAGGCCCTGAATTGCACGAGAATAGTTTACCTTTTTTAACAACTCCCACCCATTCAGCTTCCACGTTGACAAGAATAATTTAATATTTAACGAGTGACGTCAAATGAAAGATTTGATAATAATTGAGCTGTTTTATAAATAAATAAATAGATGACTGCCAAACTTGACCAGAAAGAGCGCACAAATTGGTATAATTTTGCAAGGAAATGACCAGTTTTCACCTTAACTGAATCAAATTTCATTTCTATATTCTCACCAGTTCAACAGTATAAAAACCAATGGCTTCACTATGTACAATTTCTATCTAAACCGTTCCGATCTTATGATTATGGAAATGGAATTACTCCAACGGTCTTTATTTTCTTCTTGTCACGGCGTTGTACTGGAATCCTTTGTGCCGCAAAAGATATTTATTTTTTCCTTTTTTTCTGTAAAAACAATGGCAAAAAATAAAGGACACACAGCAAATGATGTAGTGGCTTCAAGACTCCGTACTTGCCGTTTTCATATCCATACATATGTGACTGACTGAAGTTGTGACTGAAGGTCACAAATATGTATATGAAAATTAGAGATGATTGAAGAAAATCACATTTCGTGCATCAGAAAGAAAAAATGCAAATGAAAAAATGTAGATAAACAGTAACATTACTTTGGATCCGCTTATGGATAGTGATTCAGTCAGAAGAGGGTTTTTGAATAGTCCTGCTTTTTTGTAATGTTATTTTTACAGGTAGAAGATGAGGTCCTTCAAGCTGGTAAGGTGAAGGCAAACAAAGAGAAGTGAGTTTTTCCGCCATGTTTTCCTAAAGTTCTTTGGTTTCACTTCATTCCCTTGCTGTGGTAAAAGTTAGGAGAAATCGCCACACTGCTGAAGATAGCGTTAGAATTTTAATGAAATCACTTATGCTCACCTTTCGCA
This sequence comes from Haemonchus contortus, assembly GCA_000469685.2. Classification (NCBI taxonomy): domain Eukaryota; kingdom Metazoa; phylum Nematoda; class Chromadorea; order Rhabditida; family Trichostrongylidae; genus Haemonchus; species Haemonchus contortus. The sequence goes on from LS997565.1 coordinate 34,971,822, forward strand.
TCCTCCCGAAAAAAAAGCGATCCACGGAAGTTTTTGTCGGACATTTTCGCAAGCAATTTTGAACTTTTGGATCTTTTTGGCGTGAATTCCTACGTCCACCAAGGGTCCTCTTTGTTAATACGTCCTTGAGACTAATTATTCAACGACGGGAGGAAATAATCGTCTTAATCGTTGTCTAATCCGGGCACACACATTTGACGTTCATGCGGTCAGTATTCTGCTCTCTCTTCGATTCAGGTTCTTGACTGGAGCGCAAGAGGAAGGCAGTGAAGAAGATGAAGAGGGCGAGAGGGATCCAAATATTATCAGGGAGGACAGGAAGAAAAAGAAGGAAGAACTTCACTTTGCTCAGGTTAGCTTGGAGGTTACAGTAGTTTGAAGTTTTTCGAGTTGCGATTATATAAAATTTGTTCCTTCTCTGTTTGAACTGATGGACTAGAAAAACCCGTTTGTTGGAGCTTTTGGAAAATTTATACATTGATTTGAAAGATGTTTCTTGAGTAGCCAAAAAAAAGAAATTTCTGAGCGTAACGAAACCAATTTGTGGCCATAATTGAACGACTTCCCCATGATTAACTATTGCTTTTACTCACAAGTAATCTTGGTCACCTTTCGTTCCCTCTCTCAATGTGGGACTTCGAGTGATAGCTTGAACCAACTGAGTTCATCATTTTTTAAGAGGGTACAAAAAATGTACTGAGAACGATTAGAAAAAAGTTCAAATTTTATGAGGCTGAAGCCAACAGGGTCTCGTTCCCAATCGAATAATACCCAATGAATCGCGGTGGTATTCGATAATTTGAATGAAAGCCACGATGCCTGATAAGCATGTTTTCATAAGATTATGGAGAGGTGAAAGTAGGAGGACAAGGAAAAATTGATTTTAACATCTAATTGTAAACAGATTCTCTTCGAAAGGTTTTCGGCTAGGAGGGTAAACCTAACAATTGCGTACAAAGAATTTGCCAAGTTTTCTTATGATTCTACCACCTGGTGGAAAAAATAGGAAGGAAACGAAAAAAAGATGAGATAGGAGACCAGCGTAAAACACCAATCCCGAAAGATCATTCGTTTTTTCGAGCGAACTACTGGAACCCCTAGGATCACCATAAATGTCATTCCTTTCCCCCTTCAGAAAATTAAGAAATCCAATAAGGTTTTATGATGAATTGGTTGATGAAAAAACTGAATTTCCCGTGTTACAGGTTGGAGATCTCAAGAACAAATGGAAAACAGGTGACGTGGAGACGGCTGAGCTGAGAGCAGCCGACGAGAAGAAAGACTTGGAGTTGTTGAAGGTAAAGTTACACCAAGGCTCTTGAATTAAAATACTTGTCCTATTCTTCTAAATTTGACTTCCATGACAGCTCAGAATGCTCATAAACCTACAGAATAGTTCACGGACCTCTGTATGCTGAACCTAATTTTGGGATCTTTTTCTGATTGCAAGTGAAGACCGGCGAAGTGTAGCGAATATGAATCATTGTAAATCTGAAAAAATGAAGTCTTGGGTCGTTAATCAATCTCCCCCGCACTCGACTTCCATTCAGAATCGTTGTGGAGTATTGAATGCGTATGTTTCCTATGCAATGACTTGCGGTAGCCAGCCGATGTACAAGTCAGTGCTTTTATCCTCCCAGACAGGTCTGGTACCAATTAATCGGCCTCGGAAGGATGAAAGGCTTGGTTGGTCTAGGCGGACATCGATCTGGGATGGAAGCTCTAATCGTGCGTGTGACATAATGCGCCACTTGCCACTGCACCATCTCCGCCCTTATTATTGGGCAGTGAGGAAAGTAAAGCAGAATAATTTTTGCAGAAGAAACTTCGTGGTTAGATACTACGTGTATAAGTGGCATTTTGTACTGAACCTGTGTAATTTCAAGTTTTTGATCAGTTACTCGATGAAGTAGTGGAGCTAGTTATTGTCTCATGAGAACTGAGTAAATGGAGGGGTCATTTACTCGAGAGTGTACTACACTTTGTTATAACCTTCAATGAGAAGCTACATTTGAGTTGGGGAGCCGACCAGTGAGCACTTCTGCTCCTCTGAAATCCGAAATTGTGCAATCTGTCCAACTTTCTTCGAAATTCTGGCTCTGGCAATTCTAGAATAACAAAGTTTGAGCCTTTGAATACGTGTGGCGCTACCCGCAACTGAAATCTGTAACGACACTTGAGCCGCTGACTCTTCCTTTGATTTCAGTTGCTGACCATTCTCCATTCGGCTGCTAATTGGTCCCACATAAGAGCTCTAATTTAGGACCGTTATGGGAGGAATGTTGTAAAAGCTATTTCTTTCACGCAAACTCTTTACAGACCGGTCCGTCAGTGAAAGAGCGCTTCCATGAGCGCAACGAAGCCGAAACGGTTGTAGAGCGTCAGTGGGATCGTAGCGAGTTAGACACCGCCGGTAAGTTCAGCTGCTCATGCTCTTCTGTGAACTAACAGTAAATCGTGATTATGAGATTGATTGGTAGTGTCGTTCGGAATTTGGTCAATGTTAATGTGGGATGTCCGGTGATGTCACCTTTTCCGTTCGTCCTCTCCGTTTCTGAGAGCAAAATCCAATGCACACCTCTGAAAAGCGCTTATTTACGTGAGGCTGTGTTCTGAGTTGGTGTTTTCAGTACGGTGGTGAATCCGCTGGAATGATTGGAACAGCATACATTGACCCTATTGTGCCACCATCTAGTCGCTAATTCGCTGACACTCTTGAAACGCGAACTCAGAACACAGCTTCACGCCACACAGCACGTACACACCGCATCCACGCTCGCCCAATTTTGCTCACTTTCCGCTTTAGTCTTGTTTTTGCTATTGAGTTTAGCTGCTTGAAACTTTTTTCATTCAAGACAATCCGGATGCTGTGCGTGCTTTGCTTTACCTCATACGGAAACGATACTTTGAAGGTGATTGTCACAATAACACTATCGTATTTTGTAATATCTCACAGAATTTTTCATGGCTAGGCTATTTTCGCTCATTTCCCTGAAAACTTTTAAAAACTCAAAAAGATATCTCTGTAAGCCCTGAAGTTGCTTGTCGGTCTTGAAACGCCGGCTGACACGTGAAACCGGAGAGGAGAAAATACGACTCACTTTTGTTTCCGCTTCTGTTTACCCTCCAGTAGGAGATGAATTGCATCCGGGTATGTCGCTCAAACATGGGTGATGGGTTGAGAGCTTGCCTATTATTGAGTTTTGCCAACAGAGGACTAACTTTTATGGATCATATGTCAAGAAAAGAAAAGAGTGGAAAGATGATGTGGTGCATGGGAGGTCCAATGCTCCGATGTGCTGCCTTTGAAGTTCTTTGGGACTGAAATATGGCTCGCAGAAAGATATTCCTAGACGGTTCACAGTGGCTGTGAAGTAGAAGGTACAAAATGACATGAAATATAAAGTTGGCGCAGAGGTTTCGTACCAACACTTGGAGCACCTTTTACCTGTGGCCAATGTTTCGGCAGTTGCTTCTTACAGAACTTCGTGGGCTGCGACTCAAAAAATTATCGGAAAGGGGATTGGGGGGCGCTATTATGTTGTCGAGGCTACTACCCTTTGAATAATGCTTCCGAATACATGGGATCGCTAAGCAGGTGATAATCACGTGGTAAAATATCTAGAGAGAACGTCCCGGATAGGCACGACATTTCTTCCTTAATCACCTCTAGAAGAATTTTCGGGCGAGCACAAGGGAGTATAGCTCACACTCACACGGTCGATCTTGCCCGCTGCACTGAGTTGTAGAAAGTTGTAGTACACTTTCGAAAGCTATGATGGTACAGAGATCTGTTGGCTCTTCATGGTGTACCACTAGTGAGAGATTTCGGGTTAGATTTCAGAGCTTTGACGATTCCAGCACCTTAGTGGTCGTTGGACGTCCAAATCAGCAAGGCCCATATCACTATATTCTAAGCTTTTGAACGAGTTATACATACAACAAAACGATAAAGTATGCTGTTCCTGACCGCAGCACGAATACTAGTGGTTCCTACAGGGGTTCTTCAGAAGGTACCCTAAACCGCAAGTCAGCGACTGAGACTTTCAACTTGAACTACACCGGAGTTCCCTGTTTACGCATCTGGGAAGTCACTCGGGTGCACTTTCTCGAGAGCCCATGGACATACTCGATTGATTTCGCAAGCTGCGAAATAACCCGGGATTACGAAATGTAGTGCCCCAATCCAATCTAGAATCGCTTTTTTCAACGCTGATCGGTCCAGCTTGCTAAGGACAACTTTTAGGCGCCCTAGGCAAAATATTGCCATCTTTGTTGTCAGCTTTTGAAACGCACGACTGCTATGGTATTAGTCGGCATCCGTTAGTGATTAAATTCGTAAGACTGGCGAAGTTGCCAGCCTACCGAAGCCTTCCAATTTCTACAGATTACTTACCTGATCAGATTGATCGATGCTGATGTACCTTTCCAGCTGCAGAGCTGTGAGTTTCTTAAAATGCAAAACAATATGCTTTAGGAGCCGCCGAAGCCCGAAAATCGTTCATGCAGGGGTCTGCATTCGAAGCCGCTGCAGTCGAGAAAAGTGCGAAGGATTTGGAAGACCTCCACTTCAAACGTAAGCGATTTTTCCGTCTTAGCTGAGGGAAGAAAATGCTTCCAGAGCTTTATAACCAAAACAAGAAATTCGGCATCCGTCATTTCCGAAATAATAAAAGGGAAGGATAAGGTTTTTGTTGGTAATCAATCCCGTTTTTGTGATTTCCATGTCATTCGACGTTCGGAATCACATTGACGTTTTCATGGGCAAGTCCTAAAACTGCATGCTAATCTCATTTTTTGTAAATTCATTTCATTTTCTCTTT